>VDFB02000013.1:221498851-221586560 GCA_007258455.2 Sequoia sempervirens
TATGGTGGAACATGTACCATAAGGAAAAACCTCTTGCACTATTGAAAGGCTACTCGACTAAAGATTGGGCAAAAAATGGTATTAAATGTTTCAAGGAAATTTTATGTAATGCTCAACTAAATTCTTGGGTTTCTCTAAGCACAGAGTATGGTCTCCCACCTAAACATTGGAGAACATACTCTGTGCTGAGACAATCAAGCAAAAAACTACATTTCCCTATTATTATTAAGCCCTGTTGTGGAAATGCAACCTATGACACTTTGGTTGGCTACAAGTGGAAGGATGGAACTAAACTATCCCAACTGAAACCCAAAACCATTTATAATAAAATGAGTGAATCAAAAGCTATATTTGAACATGTAAATGAATGTTGGAACCTTAAGGTAGGTGAAAAAACTTAGAACATTTTTAAAAAAATATAATTAGAATAATGTTTTAGAGCCAAAGAAAGATTGTTTTAGATGGCTATTGTTATTAATTTTTTTTCCATGTTCTCTATGTGTTTCAAATGTAGAAATATGTGACTTATGCAGAAAACCTAAAAATATTGCTCATTTTTTTAATTGCTTGTATACAAAAGAAATATGGTTTATGTTTTGTGTAGATTTAAGTTGTTGGGGGTAATTAGGAAAGATTTTAAAGTATAAGAATTTTTTTTTGGGAAAATAGAATGGGTTAAATTTTTTGTTAACTTATTTTGGCTACTTTTACCTATTGAATATTATGGTTTTTATGAAAAGAAAGAAATAAGGAAAAATTTCAAGGCAAAAAAGAGAGTTCTTATTGGGTCTTTTAGAAGGCTCATTTATTTCAACATCTCTATGTAGGTATTAGTGAAAATGGAGATATCCAAGTCCAAATTTGTAAAGATAATGAAAGGTGAAAAGGTGGAAATCAACAAGAAGGAGATTAAATATGAAAGGCACTGACCTTTTAATATAGAAGATAACTCGCCCAAGTCAAAGAGAACTACTTAGAGTTCCAAAGGAAATATAACAAAAAGTACAAGTTGGAAACTTTGATGAAGGATCTTGGACTACAAGGTGGACCAAAATTTCATATGAACCAAGATGAGGAAATGACGGTGGAGGTGGTGAGGTCCAACACATATATATTAACTATTGAGCCACTATTGGGTTATTTTGAAACAAATAGTTGTAGTGAGAGTAGGAACTACTGTAATGCTTATTTGTAAAAATAGTTATAAGTATAATGATATAGTAAATTAGTATACAATAGTATATTTCATGAGTTTTTGGCCTTGCATGGAAATCTTATTATATTCTGTCTTGTTCATAAACGATGTTCTATCATGGTCATAATTGATGTATAAGCTTTCTGCTATTTGATAAATTATAATTAATACAAAAAAAAGTATTTCTGATATGGTATAGGGTTTACAAATAGGAAATGGATTATTAAGTATAAGATGCATAATTTGAACATGAGGTAATTTGAGAGTCTAGGATTTGTAAGGAAAAGTCATGTGACATAGGCTCATCTAATTTGAAGATATTCTATCATTGTGGTTATTGGTCTTGAATTGAATTTGTTCCTACAGGATAAGGCACCAATCTCCTATAGTTGTAGCTAACTCAACTTTGAACATCTATAACAAGGAATAATTTATTATGGTTTTTTTGTCTTCATGGAATTTAAGGGATGCAAAGGATAGGTTTAGTTTCTACTCATTTTTCACTACACATTTGAATATGAAGACATGTTAGTTGTGTAAGTTATCAATTTACAATACCAATTAAAGTATAAGGGATCAAGCCTAATCTTGTTATTGTAAAATCCTTTGATTATACAAATGTGAATGTGTCAATCATCCACATATGTAGGGTATAAAACTATAGATTATTATGAAACCAACATAATTATGAGTCGACAACAGTTTATTAGTTTTGTTGCATTATGCCAGTTGGACTTGGTTTCATCCTTGTGACATTGTCTATCAAAAAGATTTATCATTCTCTAAGACCCTTAATAGGATTACCCTCTTGAGTCCTTTTGAATTCAAATTGTAGAAGAATAGGTCCAATATTGTTCATTGGATTTTCCTTGTCTTCAATTTGATCATAGGGAAAATCTCTATCTTAAACAATTTGATCCCTAGGTTTAGGTATTATGTTGTCTCTTAGAATTGAGGGAAGCAAGAAAAAGAACCAACAATATTTGATTTTCTTGAGCATTCATTTTTTTTGTTCCTTGAACAAAAATATATCTTTACCAAAGTATATTGAATATATAGGGCATTTGGTATTTTAACATTGGCAAAGCTATCTTAGAACTAGATCCATGCATCTCAAATATTTTAAAATCAAATGGTGATTTTGGTTGAGCTTGACTCCAAGTTTGATTCTTACTAGGAATAATTATGACTAAATTTCATAGTCATATCCCTACTATCACATAGTTGAAGTTGAATTTATTTTCTATAACAAAGCAAATTTTGAATAATTTAATTTCAATCTTAAAAAGGTAAATTTAACAATTAGTTTTTCATTCACTTGATTTTGAATGATTTTTTACAAGTGTATTATATGTTATACCATTTTCTATTAGAAACTATAAATTTAAATAACTATCCAAAAAAATTCAAAGACCATTATTTTTATAATATTACATATTATATATAATATAAATTGAATACGTTGAATTGAATGCAGTAAAGGATAGTTCTTCAAAATAATGAAATGGTTTTTATCAAAGAGACTTAATATGAGTGTTTTCAAAATGAAAAAGGTTTTGAAAAACTTATGATAAATTAATAACATTAAAATTGATAGATGATTCAATATAAATTTTATATTTTTAAATATATATTTTAAAAAATAATTTTATTGAATTTTTCATAATTTTATATTTATCATTGAAATAAAAATATTGTAAAATATAACTTCATTTAATTTAATTTAATATAATTTAACGTTAATCAAGGATCAAAATTAATTGATAAAATTCAAAAAAATAATAATATAAAGGAATATATTTTCTACTCCCAAATGGATTTTGAAATGATGGCTTCGGTTCCAAGACGCTCTGGTTATGCCAATGGCTATTTTTAAAAAAATGGAGGTCTGAAGTAGTACTCTCGTGGATTGCAAGGCTATTTTGGTCATCATTTGACAAGGAATCGGTAGTATTCTGTTAGATCTGAATTTTTTAATTATCTGCATAAGCATCAAAGAAGAGATAGTTTATAGACAGAAATGATCAATGGTCAAAACTGAAAGAGTAGAAGGGAATTTTAAACATTACCTTGTCGGAGGATTATCTTGAGCCACAAGTGCAAGATCTCTGTGAAAAGGAGTTGATCTATAAGTTTTGGAATTCCTGCCCTGATATAGAGTTTTTAAAAGATTTAATTTTCAGAGAATGGCTTGGGGGTAAACAAATATTTTATTTAGATTAGGGAGGGGTTTTTTTATAGTGATTTTTGATACAAAATTGCAAAGGGATGTGGTATATAAGGAAAAAGGGTGGATGTTTGGGGGATCTGGTTTATGAGTTCAACCCTGGTCTCCAAATTTCAACTTAGCATATTTTGTAGCAAGATTCATTCCTTTTTTGGTTCAGCTAAAGCCCCTATCTCGAGTATCGAGAGACAAATATAATAGAAATTCTAGTAGGATAGATGGGTATTTTTGTGAAGCATGATTATGCATTTTTTAGAAATCCTATGAAACTAGTTAGGTTTTGCATGTTATTAGATGCCACAAAGGAATTACCTAAATAAATTCATATAAATTATAAATATGGTAAGTGGGTGCAAGATATTTTAATTGAAACCCTAGGAAATCTGTTCTCATTGTCATTGTCTGGGTCATTTTAGTACTACTTGTACGAAGGTGGATGCTAGATTGGATCAAACATGCAATAAGTTTAAAACTCAATTGCCTCACACATCTATATCAAATGATCTTGCCATTATATCTCAACCTATTGATGATGTAATGATCACCTTATCAAGCATCAAAAGACCAAAAAATGCAATGAATTTGACAACGGAGAGAAGAAAAAAACAAGTTTTTATTTCTTTACCTAGATTAGGGCTAAAAGAGATTTTTTTTTTTGGAAATAGGTATGGGGTATTTACTCAATCTATATACCTTGTCACTTCCTTCTATAACTGTTCAACACCTGGAAGGTATTGTTATGGCATTGATGTTTGATGAAGGGACTACTTCTGAAAATCCTTCATCCATTGCTATATCACAATTTGAGAAAAATCAGAGTGGTAGTCCTAATTAGTAGGATCACTCAAAAGATATGTTATTTCCAAATTCTAAAAAGACAGAGGGCTTGAAGATTATAGGTATTAGTCGTTTGGTAGAAGAGGGTATCTACTGGAAGACTTATTTGAGAGAATACTTTCTCCAATGGGTTCTGAATTATTTGATGAAATATCAGAAGAAGTGGAAAGGGAGGAAGACATGCAGGTTTATTCTAAGCCACTTGTGATTTTGCAAAGTCTTTGAAACCATTCAATGAACAAATTTGATAAGGTTGAGGAAATTGAAGATGAGGTAGTTTTCAAAGTGGAAGAGTTTGATTATTCCTAGACTCTTTCACTTTCACAAACACCGAGTAGCTAGTCAATAGTGAAGAAATCTCCTGGGAAGAGGGGTAGGAAATCTAATATGATTAAGTTGAAGGAGGAGATAGCAGCAGGGGTCTAGACAACTTTAGATTGTAATATTACAGTCTTTGCAAGAAAGCGTTTGAGGAGAGCATGTTGCTCTCCTCAAGCACAATAAAGTTGATATCATGGAATGTTAGGGGCATAAATTCCTCTAACAAACATGTTCAAATCAAGCATTAGTTGGATGCTTGTGGAGTTGACATAGTTTTGCTACAGGAAATGAAAAATTCTGAGGTCATGTATGGAGCTTCAATTAAAAAATAGGTAAAGTGGAAAAAAACTCTTTCACCTACACAAGGGGCATTTGAAGGGCTGATAACTATGTGGAATACTAAAATAGTTACCATAGAATCAATCAAAAATGAAAGAAATTGGCAGTTAATGAAGGTGACAAATTTTGATTTAAAATTTTGGCTAATAAATGTCTATGTCCCAACTTCTACCATTGATATGAAAAGTATGTGGGATGTTCTCCAACAAATATTCATAAGAAATGTCTATATCCCAGCTTCTACTATTGATAAGAAAAGTATGTGGGATGTTCTCCAACAAATATTGGATGGTATAGGAGAGGAAAATGTTATATTAGCTGGTGACTTTAATGCAATCATTTCATTACAAGAAAATAAATGAGGAATCTACCCGCCTCAGAAAATAATGGAAGACTTTAACTCTTTCATTTAGAGTAATGCCTATATCAGATCATTATGCTATATCATTGAATATATAAAGGGTAAATTCTAGCTTCAATTGTAAACCTTTGTTTAAATTTGAGAAGATGTGGTTTAGGCATCCACAATTCTTGCCTCTTCTTGACCAATGGTGGGTAAGTGTATTGTATGTGAGAGGATAAAAATGTACCAGTTATGCAAAAAACTGATTTATTTCAAGCATCAAATTAAATTTTGGAATGTCCAAGTATTTAAGAATATATTTAAGTAGAAGGATAAAGTATTTAAAGAATTAATAGAAATTAATGAGCATATTATTTCACAAGGTTTGGATCCTATCACATTTGAAAAGCAGAGAAAATTACAGTCAGAATGGGTAGAGCTAAGTGCAAGGGAAGAATTATATTGGAGGAAAAAGTCTAGGGAGTCTTGGTTAAAGGAGGGAGATCGTAACACTAAGTTTTTCCACATGTTAAATCAGATTAAAAGATATGTTAATTTTTTTTTCTCAATCCAAGATAGTTCTATGGGTGTCTCTCTCACTAAGGAAGTTGATATTCAAAAGGAAGGAGTTAAATTTTCTTGAGCCTTTTGTCTACTCCTATAAATTGACAACCTCAATCTAGTCAGGATGAGCAAGAGTTACTAGATGTTGTACCAAAACTGATCCTTGAAGAAGATAATGAATACTTATTGAAGCCTTTCACACTAGAAGAGTTAAAGAAAGTAGTCTTTTCCTTAGCACTTGATAAGGCACCAGGGTCTGATGGATTTTCAACAATTTTCTTCCAAAAATGTTGGGAGTTCATTGGGATTGATCTTTTAATGGATTTGGAAGAGTCAAGGAGGACATACATAGGGTGATCCCACAATAGTGATTTACAATTTTTGGCCAAATTGGACATTGAACTAATTCTTTTTAACCAAATATCCACTTTCAGGCACCTATAACTGCTAAACCATGAGGAATTTGAAGATGATGCAAACTAGTGATTTGTGATATTTTGTCTGCAAATTCTAAATATATATTTTTAATTTTTTTTGGAATCAGATAGCATTTCTTTTTCCATCTCCTTCAGAAACTAGTTTTTAACAGTAAACACCATTTTTAAAGAGTGATGTTCACCGTAAACAACATAACTTTTTTTCTATGAAGGATAAAATTCTAATTTTTTCAAATTTAGCTTTGTAACTATGATATCTAGCATGTTCATTTGGTTTCATAGTGTTTTATTGAATATTTTTTTCTTAATTAAGTTTTGAAGTCAAACCAATTACAATTTGGACATAGGTGGACCTTATACAACATACCTATTTTTCTTTGTATCAAAATTCATTTTTTTTTTTGGATCAAGGGCATCAATACCTAGCACAAACATATTTTTTAGAATTTTTTTTGATAATCTACTATTTTTCCACCAGTGTAGAACAAAGAGCTTGATTTTTAGTGAAAAACCTATTTTTAATTAAACTAAAAAAACATAAAATAAAACCAAAATATATTAAAATTATATTCGATGGATAGCTTGTTCTGAGGACTACAATCATCTAGTTGGTTTTGTGAAGTTTTCTCCATTTTCATCCTCAACCTGAGCTTCGAAAGGCAAAATTTTATAGAAATTTGTTAGAAGAGGGGGAGAAGGAAAAAAAGGGGAGGTTCGCTAAACCCCCCCCTTCTAAAAAATCCCCCTTTAAATACAATTAAAAAGAAAACCCATTAAAGGGCTATCTAGAACCCCCCCGCCCTCTAGCGAACCCCCCCTTTAATCGAACCTCCCCCCTTCTAGCGAACCCCCTAAAGTGTTTTGCCTCTGAAAATGCATTTTCCCTTCCTCAAAATAATTGTAAACTAGTTTTGTGGGATCACCTCACAATGCTAAAGAAATTTAATGTAAAAAATATAGCAATACTACCAAAAGTCAAGGATCCCAAATTATTTGCAGAGTTTAGGCCTATTTCGTTATGTAACACAATTTACAAGATTTTCCCAAAGGCTATTTATCTCAGACTACAACCTTTTATATCCAAAATCATATCACAAGATCAAGGAGGTTTTGTGCTAGGAAGAGAGATGGTTGAAGGAGCATTGGTTGCTCATTCCATTAATTCTAATAGCCTGCCCTCTTTCATCATTAAATTGGACATGATGAAAGCATATGATAGAGTTGATTGGGGTTTTTAAAATAAAGTGATACATAAATTTGGCTTTACCAATAAATGGTGTAAATGGATTTTGTCATGCTTAAATCTGAGGTAAAATTTTGAGTCATCGTAAATGGGTCTCCAACAGGTTTCTTCAGTGCAACACAAGGGGTTCAACAAGGGGATGCTTTATCCCCATTCTTATTCATAATAATGGATGAAACATTGAGTAGGTCAATTCAAAACAGGCATTCTCGAGGACTCTGGAAAGGTATAAAAGTTCCTCATACAAACATCTCCATTACACATTCCCTATTTGTAGATGACACTATTTTATTTGGTAAATTATCTATTATAGAAGCTAGTCAAATAAAAAAAATTAGATAAGTATTCAACAGCTTCTGGGCAAAAAATAAATGTGAGAAAGTCCAAGATCTATGTATTTAATACAAAAGAAAATGAAAAGGAAGATAGTTAAAATATTGGGTTTTCAATTAGTTGATCTCCCCTACACATACTTGGGTAGTTCGTTCTTTATGGGTGCAAAATAAAGTTACATACTGGGGAAAAGTTATAGAAAGAATTAAGTCAAGAATCTTGGCTTGGAAGGCTAGGTGGATTTCTCTATTAAGTCAAATATTATTGATCAATTTTTTCTTAGTAGCTATTCCCAACTACTATTTGGTTGTTCTGAAAGCACCTAAATCAATTATTTCAAAAATTAAAAAGATCATCAAAAAATTTCTATGGAAAGGGAACACAAATGATCAGACAAAGGTGCCTTTAATATCTTTAGATAACATGTCTTCTGAAAAGCTTAAGGGTGGTGTAGGAGTTCATAATATTTTTGCTAGGAATATGGCTTTTGGAGCCAAATTGGTATAGCAAATGAATTCTAAATCAACTTCAAAGTGGTGTCAACTAATGTAGGCTAAATACCTAGATAATGAAAACCCAACAAGAATATTCACTATATCAAATCCTCTAGATGGATTGGCAATGCAAAAATTTTTAATAGCATGTAGGAAAGTCATCATTCCTTATATTACTTGTGAAGTACATAAGGGAGAGGAAGTTCAATTTTGGAAAGACTCGTGGAATTGTCATCCACCATTGCAAACCATCCAAGAATTACAATCAACAAAGAGTTTTCTATCAGAAAATTGGGGTACAAAATTGAAGGATTATGTTTTATCGACAAATAGTTTAATTGGTAATGTGATTTGGAAAGATTTTTCAAATACACCTATTTTTTCCAATCAAAAAACATTGTTACAAAACATATTAAAGGAAAGAGTTGTGTTTAAATCAGATATGATGGATAGGATTATATGGGCTTCTTCAAAAGATGGTTATTGTACAGTAAAACATGGTTACAAGTCATTAATTAACAATGGCACTCACTTGCAATCTCAAAGAGAATTTTCTTTTTGCTGGAATGCTATGGTGCTTCCCAAGGCTGCTAGCATTGCTTGGTTGGCTTTAAGGAGTAGGGTTCTAAAAAGTGACAAGTTAGCTAAATTAGGGATAGTAGATCCATTTAAATGTATTTTATGCGATGAAACTTTTGAAGATGTCGATCATTTGTTTGTACAATGTTCTTATGCACAAGACTATTGGGAATTCATTAAAGAGAAACTAAGTTGCCTCTTTCCCTTGCCAAAATCTCTCTGGGAACTTTTTTCAAGTTGGTCAGTTTTATATAAATCATCTCTATTTGCATGTATATGGAAGATAGTTCTGATAGTAGTTGTCTGGAATATATGGTGGGAAAGGAATAAGTGATCAAAAGGAAAGTTCACCATCTCAGTATATTCATTTTTTTTTTGAAAAATCTATATCAAAATTAACAAATTCTTATGTTCAAAACCAAAAAAATGTTAATTCTCTCTTTACAAACTAGGATGTTAGCATTTTACAAGGGTGGAAAGATATAGTATTGCCCTTTAAAAGTAGTCTTCATCAAGCTATGAAGACAAGGATTTGATAGGAGCTCAATAAGATGGCAACCCCTTCCCTAAGGTTTTGTTAAATTGAACTTTGATGGGGCGTCAAGAGGTAATTTGGGAACATTAGGAGTGTAGGCACCTAAATTTGGACACTTAATTTATCCAAATTTATCCCTTTTCGTCTAAGCATCCCTTTATCTGCATTAATTAATTAATACTGCTATTATTTAATTAATATCTTTAATTCTGCCAAATCCCTAAGGTATTTAATCAATAATACCTTATCTCTTTAATCCTCCTTCCATCAATTGAATTAATTAAATATTCCATTTATTTAATTCCCTTCATGTCACATCCTCCATCATTTTTATCTTATCATAATCCATCTTCTAATCTCATCATTAGGATGTGCACATGCCTAATCCTTGATTATGAGGTGTCACATCCTCCAACTTTTGCAAGTTGGCCTCTAATCTTTCTTAGCCACCTAACCTTCCTCTAACCCCTCATCAACTTGTCTAATCACCCCCTTTAGTCAACTCTTCCCATCCCCCAAGGAATTTTTAATTCCTTTTGTCTTCCCAAAGTCCTTTGAGGAATTTTTAATTCCACTCTCATCTTTCAAGGAATATTAAATTCTTTTTCTCTTCCCCATGTCTTTTATGACATGTGTCCTTGGTCAACCTTATTAAAGGCTTTCTCCTTTTGGGCAAGGCACTCCACTTCCCCATGTGAATTTTAATTCACCTTTTAATTCCCCAATGCACCCAAAAGGAATTTTTAATTCCTTCACTTCTCCCCACATGTCCTCTATCTATTCTTTATTCTTTCCCATCTCCCCATGAAAATATTTGAGGAATTTTTAATTCCTCACATGTCCTCTCACCCACATGGGGACAAGGACCTCCTTTATGAGGAGATCTTGTTCAATCCCTATGGTCCTTTGAAATACATCCATGTCATGTACTTCTCTTCCACCTCATCTCCACCTCATCTTTCTTAAGCCTCTCCCCATGCCACATGTCAAGATGTGAGGGCTTGTGAGTTCTCAACTCACCTTGGCCCTACATCTTGATCTTTGGTGGCTCAATCTTGGCCATCCATCTCTTCTAGGAATTCTCAAAATTCTTATAAATACCCCCTCTTTTCTCTCATTTTAGGGGAGATCATTTTGCTAGCCAAAATCTTGCAATTTTATTTCTCAATCTCTACTTAGCCATTTTCATGTTTTCATCCATTTCCATCCATCTTCACATCATTATCTAGTTTGCATATCTTGCCATCCAAGGAGCATACACATCAAAGATCGAAGGGCCAACCAAAGGATTGATTCGAGACAAGGTATAAAGTTTCATTTTGTTGTTTTTATCTTGTGTTGATTCCAACTTAGGCTAATCTTGAGGTGCAGGTTGTTTTGGTGTTTATTTGCACTCTTTAGTTTGCTGCTCATTTTCTAACACTTATATTCGACCTATCACAAGGAGTAGGAGTCTGTATCAAAAACTCCTATGAGATAGTAATTGTTGCTAAATGAATTCATCTTCCTTTAGACACAAATAATATTGTAGAAGCCCAGGATGTGCTTCATGGTTTGAAACTTGCTTTAAAGCTTGGTATTTCTAGAATCCATATTGACGGCGACTCCCTAATAATCATAATTGCATGCAAGGAAAGGAGGTTACATAATTGGCATCTAAAATGCATTTTATAGAAGGTCTAGTTGCTACTAAACAAATTTCAAACATATCATATTTCTCATGCCTATTGAGAAGGAAATAAAATGGCTGACTATCTTGCAAATATGGGGTTTGATCTACACGAGGTGGAAACAAAAAATAATAGATCATAGTAATGCTATCCACAACTAGCAACAATTGTAGCTCATGAAGGTTCAATTTTAAAAAGTGGATAGTTAAAAGGGGCTTGATTGGTTTGAGCTCTAAATCTGTGGGAGCTCTAAGTTTGGAAAGGAATTAGTAAGAGGTTGCAAGTTTTAAATAAGGAAGCATATAGGAATCTTCAAGATGAATAAGCAAACAAGTCCATATTCCAGTGGGCATACATCAACAAAAGTGTGTAATTAAAAGTATTTATCTCTTAACATGTGTTTCAATTGTAGGTATAAATTGAGAATTTAAAGTAATGATCGCATCCTTGGCTTCAATTAGGTTTGAAATCCCATCAAAATAATTAATTTATGCCACTAAGCAGGAGGCTTGTGGCTACCCATGTTTTACATGCATTGAAAATATGTGAGGCATTATTGATTTAACACTCCCTGCACAACCATTTATTTGAGTGATTGGCTTGGTGTTATTAAAATGAGGTTTACTTTAACATTTTGGCACCCCGTATTCTACAAGCTTCCTTCTTTTGGGTTTTAGCAAAGGTAGAATTTGTGGTGCTCTGTATTCTACACGATTAGAAGGGAGCAAAATGGAGTATAGGCCGTGAAACTTTAGAGTTCTGATGAAGGTGCATGGATGGGAATGACCATTCACAGGGTTCCTCAGTCATTTGAATTTGGAGATTATTTTCAAAATTGACTATCCTAGTGCTGAAGAATGTGTGCGTGTTATTCTGGGTGTTGAGGTGACTAGCCCACAAACTAGGCTTCTGCTCTTTCCCTCTCAAGTGCTTGTGATTTTTCTATCAAACATTCTGGATATATTATAGTCATATGTTTCCCTAGAGCATATTGCATTTAAAATTGTAAAACCCCAATTTTTGTCTAACAATGCTTTGCTTAAGGGGGTTCAACAATATGATTTATACAAAAGAAAAGGGTACATTGTTGGTATTTTCCCTAGGAAATACCTGAGACAAAGAAGGGATTTTGTGGAAACTTATGATGCTATGAAATTGCTTTTGAGCGTAATAATGAAAGAATCCTGTTACAATCCCTTCAGAAGAATGCAAATGACATCTATCTGGAAATGGATGCAAGGTTCAAAGAAATATTTTTTGTAGGAAAAGAAATAACTACTTTGACTTATTCAAACAGGAGAGTCGAATTCGATTTGGGACTTTTCTTTTTTTACATGTAATTATAATTTTGAAAATGACATGTAAATTATCTAGAACTAATTACATAAAGCATGAAAATACTAAAAATTGAACAAGGCACATTCAGCCTTCTCCACCGTCCTTCTCCATGAAATATTCATACTTCTTCATGATTGCTTGCACTTCATCATTGTCTGGCCCTAAAGTATGTTTGGAGATGGCGAGGACTCTTGTAACATAATCCTTAATGGTATTGAAATTCTTTTCATGCCTTCCTAAGAACACTTTAAGGTTGTCCAAGGTTAATTGAATATCTAGTAACTTATCCATCAAGGCCACTGAGAAGGCTTGATCTTCAAACTCCTTTTGGATCATGTTGGTAAAATCTTGGACAACTAAAAAATTGAACAAAGTGTTCTTAGGAAGGCATGAAAAGGCTTGCAATACCGTTAAGGATTCTGTTACAACATGTCCTAATGCACAATGTCATTTTAATAGTATTGGCGAATATGTGGGTGATTTAATACATGCTTCCAAGATTCCAGGTGAAAATATTAATTAGACCATTGGAAATGTGTAGTTTGTTATGGAAACATTATTATTACATACACCTCAAAATAAATTGATGGCAAATTGAAATGCATTGGATCGATAATTCATAAAATCTAGGCGATTTGGCCTCCCCATTGGTGCAATGTATTCACCAATTTCGAAGTGGCTGATATGAACTCTTCACCAATTGGCAAAGATTCACCACTAAAAAATTCCCTGATGAGGATATGACACGTTTCCTCTTGTTCAATGACACCACCTAGCACATATTACCTTTATATTAAAAGAAGAGAACATAGTGTAAAGGGGGCATGTGTTGCAATAAGGAGCAAATAGGTGTCTCAAGTGGGGGGCACTTTTTACCAAATCACTTAAGTTATGAATCTAGCATGTGTAGTAAAGATGTTTTAAAGTGCGCTTAGGACATATAGCTAATATACAATAGAAAGGGTCCAGTTAGGGAATGAAGCAGAGACTAAGAGCACAAACTTAAATGACCAAGGAAATCGTAAAGAGCAACCAACAAAAAATTAAAACAAAAATCGCATGAGAAAGCCAAGACTTTAAGATTTTATTCAACCCTAACATTCTTGAAAATCAACTTTGCAAAACCCTAGTAAGGATGACAAAATTTTGCAACTTTAGGCACAAGGGAGGGTAAATAACCAAAAAATAATTGAAAATGCACTACCACTTCACACAAGTTTTAATTCTCTTGCACATTATTTGGGGGGGCTACAATCAACACTAATCATTCTTAGCCCAAAGCTCTCTAAATAAAGGGGGAAATTTAGGTGTTTTTTATTTTGAGTTTGTTGGCTCATGTGATCATGTCTCTCACACTAAATCCCTTTCATTTGACTATTTTTCATAATCCTCCTAGTAAATGGAAAATCAAGTGTGAATATTGTGGGACGAAAAGAGGTACAATAGAAGATTGTCTCCAATGTCAAAGTGCTGAAATGAAGCAACATCTTCTCGATCATGGTATATTGCCTCACTTGATCATCTAATTCCAACACCTATAAAAACACCATCCAATCTCACTAATACATCTTGTGAGACACCATCATTTTGGGGTGAACAATACAGTTGCATAACTTGCATTGAGATCTCATCTCCCACATAACCTATTGCTACATTTGAATCCAATGTTGACTCATCCATAAGCTATGGTGATTCTTTACATTAGTATATTGCTATTATTGTTCCATATCCACCACAATGGGATGCATATCTACTAGACATCACATCTTTATTTATAGAATCCTAGATTGCATATTTAGATAATGCTATTAAGGACATTCATCTCCTCTATGATTCCATCTTTGATGAAGTTGCATCCCCATTTCCATCTTTGGATCTTGCTCTTGCCTCGCCTACATCAACTTCTATCATGAAAAATTGTTTAGATATTCATGAATTGACCTATCCGACTTAGTCATCATCTATGTTAACATCCATTGCAATAGTATTAGATTCACATTAGTCCAATTATCAACATACATCCATGTCCCATGTTCCTGAATCTATATGGAGCTTGATCCATCTTATCAATATTCGCCACACATCAACATTGGTTTGGAGATATTTGAGAATCATTTGAAGGCATCATTTGCATCATTTCAGTCTTTGGATTATGTGCAAACTTCAAAAGAATTTCATTTACTTTTTGCATATTCCTATTTAGAATGGAAAGTCATCCTACATACATTTGTGGTGTTGTTTCTTCCCAAGGGGAGAAATGTTGTTTAATGATCATGGATCATCTTGAGCATCCATTTTCAAGCATCTACCAAAACTACATGCATCATTTTGAGGGGATGTTGCATGGTTTCTCTTCTCTTATCAGTTTTAGGAGGAAGCATGTCCTCACTTGGAGTTCATAACTTCTTAGTTTTTGGGAGTCACATAGACCTTCTCTCTTTTCTTTCCTATGGAGGGAATATTCATTGTATTTTGTGTTATAAGTAGTCCTTGGGGGGTCATCATGAATATTTCTTCTATCTTTCACTTGTACATTTTATTGCATTTGCATCGCTTCTCTTTCAGAGAGGATTTTTATTTCCCATTAGGTTTTCTCCTTTGCTTCATTTATGAGAAACTTGTACATGAGTACCAAACATGGCCTATTAGCTGAGAATCATCATAAGTGCATATATTACTCCCTAATTTGCACTTAAGGGGGTGTTAGTGTAAATTAAGTCATTATAAAACTAGTTAGCTAATCATATTTCTAGGATTGACCTATTCACACTTATAGATTAAGTTTAGTTAGGTTTCTTATGATTTTGTCTCATTTCGTATGGTTGAGACATGTGTCCTAATCCTTTGAGACACCTATTGCATGCATACTTACCACTTGTTCACACAACTATTAAGTGAGCTCACAAGTGTTGCACCTTTGGAGGGGTAGTCAAAGTTTCACTCCTACCTTCTCACTTCCTCATCCTTTCCTATATAAGCAAGGCTCATCATTTTATTTTACACACTCTTAATTTTTATATCATAGACATCTTATTGTGTTCATTGATTCACTTGTGGGAGGTTATCAATTCATGCTTTTTGATCTTAGAATTCTCCAACAATAACTATGAGCACCAAGACCATTGAGATCTTCTTGGGTGAGAGTGGTTGATCTAAGTCATATGATTTAGATAAGGATTGAAAATTGTTGATTTTAAAAAATATTTAGAATAATCTATGATTTTTATGTTAAAATATAATTGAATTATGTGATTGTGTTATCCAATTTACCATCTTAATTATTTACTTTAAAGTTCTTAGAAATGATCATATGTTGTAATTTACACTAGTTAATTATATCTATTTTGATATCATTGCTTATTTTGAATTATTTTAACTTTGTTAATAAATATATTAACCTATTACAAATGATTAAATAACTCTAGGAGAAATTAGCTTTATATTTTGGTATAAAAGCCAAGTTCTGACAATAGCAAGTGTGTTAAAACAAAATAAAAATAAGAATAAACAAATGAAAAATGAATAAGTAAATTTCAACCATTGGTGATTTAGCTTCTTCTTTACCTAGATTGGTACAAGGAATTTCTATTATAAACATATGGTTAGTTAAATTGTAGGACTACACACATTGTGACTATCTACAACATAAATACTTTTACAATGTATTACTATTTGTACATATCTACATATCTTTCTAAATTAGTTCCAAGAAAGGTTTCTTGCACTTTATTTTGATTTAGGAATACGATTATTTTGTTCATCTTTGCTATATTATTTCAAGATTAATATCTTCATGTGGCGTGGGATTCAATTCTTCACTTCTTCAATTGCTACTATTGAACAAAATTATAGTCACATTTGGCATACATTCTTCTTTCCCCAATTTCTTGCAAATTTCAAACACAATCCATTATTAAACTTTTTTTGATACTTCTTAGATGCGATCATTAACATTGGTAAAAGAATGATATGATTTTAAAAAGAGTCATGGAAAACTTCTTTGCATTAAAGATTGAAATTACTTCCATATGAAATTATAGTCAAACCTTTTTAAATTGAGTTATAATGTCCTTTCTGTTAACCCCTTAACTCCATTCCCTTGTATTCTTCATAAAACATAATTTAGCCCCCTCCTTGACATCCTATACAAATCACACCTCCAATTCTCTCACCATCTTTTTATATAAAGGTCCAATCTATCAAAGAAAATAGTATTGAATTGATTAATATTGACTCCTCTTACTCTTGTTCTTACCTTTCTAAATTTTGAATTATATTTTACAAGTGGACCTCTCCTTTGTCTTACTTTCATTAATTTGAGGAAATAATAGCTAGGTCTTTCCTATCACACATCTTAAGAATACACTCATGACTTAATCCCATGTACATATTCAATGTACAATTCATTCTTCCTTATCTAATTATGAATTATATTGTCATTCATATGCCTCATGTTCTTTTTCCTTGTTCAATAATAGAGTAGTGAATATGAAAATACTGGTTCTACTTTCTTATCCAAAAGAAAAGTAATTATGAATCTTCATTGCTTATTGAATTTAGGCACCTCAACTTTAGGTTGCAAGAGTTTGGAGGTCTTCTCTTTTAGTTGGTTGACTCACCGTTCTCTTGGTTCATTGAATTATAAGATTGCTTAAATGTCCGTACAAGCTTATAAATACATATAGCTCTTTAAAAAGTTCAAAATTTGCATTACATGTCTTGATTAATTCTTCCATCCACCCATTATTGTAGTTGAAGTTTTCATGGAGTTTATTTGCAATAAATAATGTCATTTTAAAGAAATGGTAACTTTCCTTTTTAAGTTCCTTAGTCTATAGGTGATCCAACATCCTAATTTTTTATTTTTATTTTTTGAATATTGAATTGCTTTCTTTTGCCATGCAATGTGTAGATAACAATTTCAAATGGATATAATTTTTTTTATTGGTGTCACTTTGATCATTTTTCTTTCTTTCTAGATTCTCAGAGGAAAATGAAGAGTTGTTGGTGTTCTTTCACCTCCTAATTATTGTTTAATTTATAAATGAAAGGCCTTATTTCTTATTTCAACAGTTTGATAGAGAGGACTTGCATAAGAGAGTTACAAGAAAAGTAGTTGTGGAAGATGCACCATAATGAATCTCACTTGTTCTTGCTTCATTAAGAACTACCTTTGTACTAGTATACTTGTGCATAATTGAGCCACGAGGTCAAATTTTCCATGCTAATTTTTTTCACAAATTTTTCCAATACAAATTGTTACTACCCCTCAGAGTGGAATATTCAATAGAATATTTTGTAATCCAATAATCATGGATATGAGGAATTTTAAATCCACACACTAAATTTGATAAGAATAAATTCCGATCGAAAATAATGTTGATGGAATAGATACCCTTTAATCTTTCGCTCTTAAGACATAAAACCTTTGATTATGTTGATGCAATTAAACCATTTGTGCAATGTTGTTTTAACATCTACCTCTTTGTAATCCAATAATCATGGATATGAGGAATTTTAAATCCACACACTAAATCTGATAATTCTTATCCAAAATAATGTTGATAGAATAGATACCCCTTAATCTTTTGTTCTTAAGACATAAAACCTTTGATTATATTGATGCAATTAAACCATTTGTACAATGTTGTTTTAACATCTACCTCTGCCCATGATTGAAAAATAAAGATAAAATATCTTAGCGTCTGTTAATAGTTTTGAAATAAAGATTAAAAATTTTAGCATCCCTTACAGCAAACTTGCCTGTTTAAGCAGCTTAATCCGTACTTCAGATTCAGAATAAGAAGTTTGTTCGACTGTAAAGCTTCATGTGCCATGACTGCGAACATATAAGTACGCATTTCTACGATCATTTTAGATGTGCGTAATGGATTCCGGTTATACGATAGCCGTCTTTTTAACTATTAAAGCATTTTAAATTCCAAAACCATCGTTCAGCCCTTCAAATCTCTGCGACTTAATGAAGTCGTGAACAAAGAAAATGGAGAGCGAGAATGAAGCAGCCGAGGCACATTATTTTCCTTCTCAACATGGCATTGCAGTTACCGTTCATGAAATATACAACAAATTCAAGAGCTGCTTACCTAAACAATGGCCTAAATCAATCACTTTTTGTAAGGCGGGGTATTTCATATGCCACCGAGAAGGAATTAATTGGCGTCGATACGAAAACTATATCTAAGAACAGAGCATTCGATGAAATTTTGAGTTCAATGGAGAAAGGTAACATTCCAACGGACTCCAACAGCTATGGGTATCTCCTGCAGCTCTGTATCGATAACAAGGCATTGACAGATGGCGGGAGGCTTCATGCCCACATGATCAATATGGGATTTCAGTCGAGTACCTTTGTGTACAATCGTCTTGTCGAAATGTATGCGAAGTGCGGGAAATTGGAAAATGCACGGCAAGTGTTTGACGAAATGCCTCAACGAAATGTCTTCTCCTGGAATACCATGATGGGAGGATATTCTAAATGTGGCCTTGTTGAGGATGCACGCCAAATGTTTGACAAAATGACCGAAAGAGATGTGGTCTCCTGGACCACTGTCATATCGGGGTATGCTCAGAATGGGAACGGGGATGAGGCATTGGCATTGTTTGGCGAAACGCTCCGGATAGGATGCAAGCCTAACCAGTCAACTTTTGCAAGTGTTCTCAGTGCGTGCGCTGGTCTGCAGACGATTCAATATGGGAAACAGGTACATAGTCTGATAATAAAAACTAGATATGAAATGCATGGTATTGTGGGAAATGCACTTATTGACATGTATGGCAAATGTGGAATAATTGAGGATGCACGCAATGTGTTTGATAAAATGCCTGACCGAGAGGAGGTTTCTTGGTCGTCAATGATAGCAGGATATGTCCAGAACGGTGATGGTGTTAAAGCTTTTGACTTGTTTAAATTGATGTTAGAATTGGGTGTGAAACCTAACGACTTTACCTTTGCCAGTTCTCTTGGTGCATGCGGGAGTATGGCAGGAATTGAGCAGGGGATGCAAGTCCATGCCCACATCATCAGAAGTGGATATCAATTGAATATCTTTGTTGGAAATGCAATTGTAGATATGTATGTTAAATGTGGGCGCATGGATTATGGATGCCTTGTGTTTGAGAAAATGCCTGAACCGGATGCAATATCATGGACATCACTGATTGTGGGGTATTCTCAGAGTGGGAACAATCAGCAAGCAGTGAAATTGTTTTGCCGAATGCGGCAAATGGGAATTAAGCCAGATTCTGTCACATTCTCTAGCATTCTTAGTTCTTGCGCAAGCCTAGCTACGGGAGAACAGGGCAGGCAGGTACATGCCATCATTATCAAAAGTTTGCTTATGCCAAACGTTGCTGTTGGGAGTGCTCTAGTAAACATGTATGCAAAGTGTGGAGATATCCAAGACGCGCAACAAGTTTTTGACAGGATGACGGAACAGAATGTGCCTTCATGGAATGCTATCATTGGAGGATATGGGCAGAACGGACAGGGGATGGTAGCCATCCAACTGTTTGAGCAGATGCTAGATGAAGGTATTAAACCAAATGATGCTTCTTTTATTGCTATCATCTCAGCATGTTGTCATGCAGGCCTCGTAGACAAAGGCCGTCGCTACTTCAATTCTATGATTAATGACCATTTCATTTCACCTAGACTTGATCACTTTGCTTGCATGGTTGATCTTCTTGGCCGGGCTGGTTACCTGGAGGAAGCAGCAGATATAATCAAGAATATGGCAATTGAACCTGATGCTTCTATCTGGGGGGCTTTGCTTAATGCATGCAGAATTCACCCAAATATAGAGCTTGCTAAACAGGCAGCAGAGCGACTTTTTGAGCTAGAACCACAGAATGCTGGACCTTATGTCCTGTATTCAAATATTTTGGCTGCAGCTGGCAGATGGGGTGATGTAGCGACAGTGAGAAGGATGATGAAAGATAAAGGAGTTAGAAAAACCCCAGGATGCAGTTGGATCGAGGTCAATAACCAGGTGCATACATTTGTGGTGACAAACGTATCTCACCCACAAACAGAGGACATTGATGCAATGTTGGACAAGCTTTCAAAGGCGGCTGAAGGCAATGTGCCTAAATATGATTTTTTATTGGATGATATAGAAGAACATTAGAAACTTATTCTTTGCCTTCCCTTTACAAACCTGCCTTTACGTTTTGTGTTACCATCTTATTCTTTAGGTTGTCGAGTACTCCATGGATAACTTGGAGAAACCTCCATATTTTTGCCGGCAGGAGTTACCAAGCAATCGCAGATGTTCAGATGTAGTTTGAGTTTTTGAAGGGTTACAAATGGTCTCCACCATTATTTGCTTCTTAAGAAAAATTCTAAGATAGACAAACCACACAAAAAATTATAAGAATTGGTGCTAGCTGCAATTGTAAGATTTGTAGAGTGAATCAAATTAAGGCTATATTTTAGCTATAGAAAGCTAGTCTGCTTCCTTCAATAGATTCTTATCTGATGACCCGGATGGGATCTCATAATTTTTCAATTAAGTCTATTGTGTAAAAATGGGGGTCTTTGCACCAGAGAAAGATAATCATAGTCACATGGTTTCTAATTTACTTGGTGGAAGGTCAGATAAATGAATGTTCGTTCAATTGATGAAATCCACATGCCTCGCTTTTTTATTTTTATTTTTATTTTTTTTAATATAGAAGAGCTAAATGTTGGTTTTACTCAAAATCAACTTGTTAGGTTTCAAAATCATTGCTCCATTTCCTAAAACCAAATCTCATTCACAAGGTTAGAGTTGTTGTCATGCAAGTGAAATCAGCTCATCAACAAAACTATAGAGGTGTAATGTCCCTAATAGGAAGTACACTAATTTTAACCTAAATTATCAATTGCCCAAGCAACGATGGATTTAGAGGGTACCTTGGCTTGATTTAATCCCTGCAAACAAGTTAGAGATCAATTACAATAATAACTTAACAAGTAGAGTATTATGATTAAACATAAGTAAATCCATAGTAAATTTGTTAATCTAGTTATTACCTTACCCTAGGGATGCTCACCCATGGGGGAGCATGGAAAAAAGTGACTTGATGAGGTGTCTTAGACTCTCTAGGCCCAAGGATGGATATATCATACTCCTTGGCCTCATGTGGCACATGCCATTCGTATGAGGTGGCCTCCTTGGCCTCATGTGGCACATGCCATTCATATGAGGTTGCCTACCTAGTGAAGATTCTAATTTATCCGTTATCCCCTCATTTTGCCATCCTTTCCATTTGCCCATGTTTGATCTCCCTGTATTGTTATACCATGATAAGAGAGTGAAGTTACAAAGGGTGTCTTGGTGGCCCAACTCTCCTAGGCCCAAAGACAATACCCTTGTAACAAAGGCAGTACCCCTTTGGCCCATGTGGGCTCATCTTGTCCCCCCCCAAGTGGTGTACCAAGAAGAGAGCCTCGTCACTATACCCCTTTTGCAATTCTCCCTTCTCCTATCATGGTGAAGATATGTGCATAATAAATTGATCAAATTCATATCACAAATATATTAATTCACAATTCTGCAATCACAAGATAATTTATGCACTGAGATTTTGTGTTTGATGGCCGATCTGTTTTGAATTTGTATTCTTCTCAGACTTAATTCTCTCTTTTCAATCGCTTCTGTATTCAGAAGATATAACTTAAACATAAACAAATGGATTAGATCAAATGAATAATTGCTGCAAGCATCATTATTGCATGATCGTATATATATATATATATATATGAACTTATATTTATTTATATATATTTATACATAATTGCTGCAAGCATCATTATTGCATGATCGTGTGTGTGTGTGTATATATATATATATATATATGAACTTATATTTATTTATATATATTTATACATATAAATATGTAATTATTATTAATCTAACTTCCCTTATTATGGTCTTCATATATTGATTCATATCTCTGTTAGGTTTGCATATATCTCTTTAGATCTACATATTTTATCCTTTAGATCTCCACATTATATCCCTGTTGGTGTATATGATTTATCTTCCATACTTCATTGCCCCTGCTATCTAAATGCAGATTTATTTATTATTCCTTAATGATTCTCTGTTTTTTGATACTCAGAAGATACTCCTTATTCACTGTTGTAGACTTCCTATTCTATTTTTGCCTTTATTATATTTATGTTGCTTTTCTAAGTGTAGTTTTATTTCTCCTTTTAACATTTTATTTGCTTTAATAATAGATGTATTTTTTGTAGGTGATGGATGTTCTTATATTCAAATTTCTAATTGATTTCCTATTGATTGATACCTTCACCAAATGAATTGATCTCCCTTATATATATTTTTTTCTTGGGAGTCACACCCCTTATTTATTAATGCATTTTTTTGAAGATTCACAACTATCCCTTTATTTCTTGGTTTGAAATCTTAATTAAAGTTTAATTTAATTATATCTTTAGTTTCAAGGCATCGCTGCCCTTAGAAGCACCCCTTTAAATTCTTTCCTCTTACCAATATCATTGTTGCCTATTAATATTAATCTTTTGCTTTATGTGAATCATTGCCTTTAGACAAAAGTGCCACCTTTTCATTTAAAAGCTACCCTTGGTAAAGCATATATAATCGCAACTTTTCCTAGATTCTTGCCTTTTGTTATGGGATCGTTGCTTTGGTTGCTCCTTTTTATATAGGCATTTTCTTATGTTTATATATATTTTATATTAATATTGTGAACCAATATCCTATACTTGCAAAAACACAACAAATGAACACATTAATAAGATCAAATGCAAGTTAGAATAGAGATTCCCCATAAAATCCATTTATCAATGCTCAAAATAGGAAAATGAAAGCAATACAATGAGAAATCAATAAAAGAGATTAAATCCTATGAAAACAATGTAAATTCTTGATCCTATGGGGGAGTTGGTGCCAATTTGATGTGGAAATTGGCCCTTTCCCAACTCCTTTGCAAGCTTTGATGATGAATGGTGATGGTGATCCACTTTGTTGAAGATTCAAGTGTGCTCCATGATGAAAAACCTGCATAACCTAGCTATGGATTTGATAAATTGATGAATCTTGCAAATGCTTTGAAGATGTATTTTAGTATAGTAAGCTTACTCAAATTGTGGATGATGAAAATGAAGGATGAGCTCTCTATTTATAGAAAGAAAGAGTTGAAGATTGAAAGATAGGATGAATGTGGGATAAAAGATAAACCAATGACATGATGCCACTTGTCAACATGTGAATGGTTGAGGAATAAACACATTTTGGAGAATGTGCAAAGAGGGGGGAGATTCAAATTCAAAATATGGCTTGAAAGATGAGGTGAAAGGTGAAGTTAATGCCACATGGCTCAAGAAAAGACATGTAAGAGATTTTAAATGCTTTGTTGGATGTACAAACCCTTTTGGAGGGATTTTTCAAATTTGGGGAATATTCCAACCATTGATGCCTTTTTGAATAAAATAGAAGATTTAATAAATCAAATAAATTGATTTATTGTGCAAGTGGGAAAAGCTAGAGGATGTGACATGCATTTAGATTAGATTAATCAAGATTTGATTAATTTAAGAGGAGATTAGATGATTTGACTATTTGATTTAGATTTGTGGGTTGAAATAAATCAAAAAGAGATGAAAATGATTAAGACCTAGTTAAATAAATATTTTGATTTATTTAACCAAAGGGGGTAATGTTTGATTAAATTAGATAAATGTTTGATTTATTTAATTTAATAGAGGAACTATAGAGATTTAATTAAATAAAATGCATTATTTAATTAAAACAGAGATTTAAGAATTAATTAAATAAAATGGTTTATTTAATTAACGAGAGATAATGACTTAACATGATAAAATTGATTTATTTAATTAAGAGATGAAATGTGATGAATTTAATCAAATAAAGGTTATTCGATTAAATGTTTAGAAAAAGGGGATGATTAAGGACAAATCAGTGTTAGTAGATCAAGATCAGATGTGTAATGTCAATCAGTACATTTTATGTGTCTACAAATATATTATATGATTGTTATTTATTGTTAATGTATTTATTTTTATATTAGTTTTATGTATATATATTTATAACATATATTATAATAATATTAAATTGTTAATATTTATGTTAATATTTTTAATACTTATATTGTTATTTATTTATTTGCATTTCAATGCTTGGGTTAATTTTGAGGGTATGACATTCCACCTCGCCCATGATTGCTTGTCCTCACGCAATTACAACTAAGATTTTTTAAATACACACGACTTTGAATTGCACAAATTACTCTTTATTAGATCAATTGTGTTCTTGTCTTGGAAAATCTTTTGATAATTTGATTGTTTGATTTCTTGATGAGTGATGATTGCTTGATTTCTTGAGGGATTGATGAGTGATGAATGCTTATTGAATGCCGATGAATTGATTAATCCTTTATATTCATTTCTTGGAGTCACTCCTCTTCATAGTTAATGAAGTACCGCCCTTCATTATAAGAGGTCATAGTATTTCTCATTTGAAGGGTCACAACTTTTCACATTTGGAGTTACGTCCTTTCACACATCATCACTTATTCTTGAGAACCTAATTTAAGTCCCTTGTAAAATTAACTAAGGTTCTATTCTTAATTAGATTCTTCAATTGATGGTATTGAAATGCTCTCCCTTTTGTATCCCAAGTTTGAGGGAGGACCATACCTTTTCACTTAAATAGTTACAACTCCTCAACTCAAGAAGTATTTTGAAAAACAAAGTTTTTAACAATTTTCATAATTTTTAAGCATAATGTAATCATAAACACACATGGAGTAATATTGTTGAAGACACGTTCAACATGAAGCAAACACGTAGATACACATACGACACGAAGCATGCACATAAATACACATAAGCCATGAAGTGTATGCATAAATACACGTAAGTTACAAGGTATATACACATAAGTCGTATGAATACATGTAGATCATGAAGTATGCATATGAATATACGAAGTCACAAAGCATATATGTGATACACAAGGTCACAAAGTATACACATGAATACATGTAAGTTGCAAAGTACACACTTGAATACATGTTTAAGTCGTATGAATACACATAATTCATATGAATACACATATGTCATGAAGTATGAATATGTACGTAAGTCACAAAGTATTCACATGAACGTATGTTGCAAAGCATACACTTGAATACAAATAAGTCACAAAGTATACACTTGAATACACATAAGTCAGAAGGTATACACTTGAATACATATAAGCCACAAAGTATACACTTGAATGCACTTGAATACACATAAGTCACACTTGGTATACACTTGAATACACTGGAATACACATAAGCCACAAAGTATACACTTAAATACACTTTAATACACATAAGTCACAAGGAATACACTTGAATACACATAAGCCACAAATTCTACACTTGAATGCACTTGAATACACATAAGTCACAAGGTATACACTTGAATATGTATAGAGTATACACAAGATGGCAGGAAAGATTCTCTGATACCACTTGTAATGTCCCTAATAGGAATTACACTAATTTCAACCTAAATTATCAATTTCCCAAGCAATTATGGATTTAAAGGGTATCTTGGCTTGAGTCAGTCCTTGCAAACAAGTTAGAGATCAATTACAATAATAACTTAACAAGTAGAGTATTATGATTAAACATGAGTAAATCCATAGTAAATTTGTTAATCCAGTTATTACCTTACCCTAGGGATGCTCACCCATTGGGGAGCATGGAAGAGAGTGACTCGATGAGGTGTGTTAGCCTCTCTAGGCCCAAGATAGATATATCATCCTCCTTGGCCTCATGTGGCACATACCATTCATATGAGGTTGCTTACCTAGTGAGGATTCTAATTTATCCGTTATCCCCTCATCTTGCCATCCTTTTCCATTTCCCAATGATTAATCTCCCTGTATTGTTACAAAATGATAGGGGAGTGAGGTTACAAAGGGTGTCCTGGTGGCCCAACTCTCCTAGGCCCATTTGAAGGCAGTAACCTTTGTAACAAAGGCAATACCCCTTTGGCCCATGTGGGCTCTTGTCCCCCTCGGGAGGCATACCAAGAAGAGGGACCCATCACTGTACCCCTTTAGCAATTCTCCCTTCTCCCATTATGGTGAAGATATGTGCATAATAAACTAATCAAGTTCATATCACAAATATATTAATTCATAATTCTGCAATCACAAGATAATTTATGCACTGAGACTTTGTGTTTGCTGGCCGATCTGTTTTGAATGTGTATTATTCTCATACTCAATTCTCTTTCAATTGCCTATGTATTCAGAAGATATAACTTAAAGAGAAACAAATGGATTAGATCAAATGAATAATTACCAATAAAGTTTAATAATTGCTGCAAGCATCATTATTGCATGATTGTATATAATATATATATACTTATTTCTAATTGATATGAACTTATATCTATTTATATATATTTATACATATAAATATGTAATTATATTAATATTACTTCCCTTATTATGGTCTTCATATATTGATTCATATCTCTATTAGGTCTGCATATATCTCTTTAGATTTGCATATTTTATCCTTTAGATCTCCACATTATATCCCTGCTGGTGTATATGATATATCTTCTGTACTTCACTGCCCTTGTTATCTGAATGTAGATTTATTTATTATTCCTTAATGATTCCCTATTTTTTGATACTTAGAAGATACTCCTTATTTGCTACTGTAGACTTCCTATTCTATTTTCGCCTTTATTATATTTCTGTTGCTTTTCTAAGTGTAGCTTTATTTCTCATTCTAACATTTTGTTGCTTGAATAATAGATGTATTTTCTGTAGGTGATGGATTTTCTTAAATTCATATTTCTAATTGATTTCCTATTGATTGATACCTTCACCAAATGAATTGATCTCCCTTATATATCTTTTTTTCTTAAGAGTCACACCCCTTCTTTATTAATGCCTTTTTTGAAGAGTCATGTAACTATTCCTTTATTTCCTAGTTTGAAATCTTAATTAAATTTTAATTTAAATATCTTTAGTCTCAAGGGATTGCCGCCCCTAGAAGTACCCCCTTAAATCTTTACCTCTTAACAATATCATTGCTGCCTATTAATTTTAATCTTCTGATTTATGTGAATCATTGCCTTTAGACTAAAGTGCCAGCTTTTCATTTAATTGTTTCCCTTGGTAAAGAATATATAATCACAAATTTTCCTAGACTCTTTCCTTTTGTTATGGGATCGTTGCTTTGGTTGCTTCCTTTTATATAACTATTATTTTATGTTTATATATATTTTATATGAATAAATTATATGATTTTTATTTATTGTTAATGTATTTATTTTTATATTAGTTTTATGTATATATATTTATAATATATAGTATAATAATTAAAAAAATAATAATATTAAATTGTTAAAATTTATGTTAAAATTTTTTGTTTTATTCAAGGGGTAAATGCTTTTGACCGGAGCTATGAACCGGATTACAACCATTCAACAATACCACCCCAATGGGGTTTGAACTTTGGTGGCACAAAAAACAATGCCACCATTAAACCATCACACCATGCCAATACCAGCTTTATGTTTATATTTTAAATACTTATATTGTTATTTAATTATTTGCATTTCAATGCTTGGGTTAATTTCGGGGGTACAACAGTCCACCCTGCCTAAGATTGCTTGTCCTCACACAATCACAACTAATATTTTTTAAATACACATGACTTGCTTGTACAAATTAGTCTTTATTAGATCAATTGTGTTCTTGTCTTGGAAAATATTTCGATATTTTGATTGTTTGATTTCTTGATGAGTGATGATTGCATGATTTCTTGAGGGATTGATGAGTGATGAACACTTATTGAATGCCAATGAATTGATTCATCCTTTATATTCATTTCTTGGAGGAGACCCCTTTTCATAGTTAATGAATTATCACCCTTTGTTACAAGGGGTCATAGACTTTGTCATTTGAAGCGTCACAACTTTTCACATTTGAAGTTACGCCCTTTCACACATCATCACTTATTCTTGATAACCTAATTTAAGTCCCTTGCAAAATTAACTAAGGTTCTATTCTTAATTGGATTCTTCAATTGATGGTATTGAAATGCTCCCCATTTTGTATCCCAAGTTTAAGGGAGTCACACCTTTTCACTTCAATAGTTACAACTCCTCAACTCAAGAAGCATTTTGACAAACAAAGTTTTTAACAATTTTCATAATTTTTAAGCATAAAGTAATCATACACACACATGGAGTAATCTTGTTGAAGACACAACCTACATGAAGCAAACATGCAGATACTCATACGACATGAAGCATGCACATAAATACACATAAGCCATGAAGTGTATGCATGAATACATGTAAGTCACAAGGTATATACACATAAGTTGTATGAATACATGTAGATCACGAAGGATACATATGAACACACGAAGTCACATAGCATACATGTGTGAATACACAAGGTCACAAAGTATACACAAGAGTACATGTAAGTTGCAAAGTACACACTTGAATACATGTAAGTCATATGAATACATATAAGTGATGAAGTATGAATATACATAAGTCACAAAGTATTCACATGAACGTATGTTGCAAAGCATACACTTGAATGCACATAAGTCACAAATTATACACTTGAATACACATAAGTCACAAGGTATACACTTGAATACCCATAAGCCACAAAGTATACACTCAAGAATACACATAAGTCACAAGGTATACACTTGAATACATGTAAGCCACAAAGTATACACTTGAATACACTTGAATAGACACAAGTCATAAGGTATACACTTGCATACACTTGAATACACATAAGCCACAAAGTATACACTTGAATGCACTTGAATATACATAAGTGACAAGGTATACACTTGAATACATAGAGTATACACAAGATGACAAGAAAGATGCTTTGATACCACTTGTAATATCCCTAATAGGAGTTACACTAATTTTTACCTAAATTATCAAGTTCCAAAGCAAGGATGGATTTAGAGGGTACCTTGGTTTGATTTAATCCCTGCAAACAAGTTAGAGATCAATTAGAATAATAACTTAAAAAGTAGAGTATTATGATTAAACATGAGAAAATCCATAGTAAATTTGTTAATCCAGTTATTACCTTTCCCTAGGGATGCTCACCCATGGGGGAGCATGGAAGAGAGTGAATTGATGGGGTGTGTTAGCCTCTCTAGGCCCAAGGATGGATATATCATCCTCCTTGGCCTCATGTGGCACATGACATTCATATGAGGTGGCCCCCTTGGGCTCATGTGGAACATGCAATTCATATGAGGTCGCCTACCTAGTGAGGATTCTAATTTATCCGTTATCCCCTCATCTTTCCATCCTTTTCCATTTCCCCATGATTGATCTCCCTGTATTGTTACACCATGATAGGGGATTGAGGTTACAAAGGGTATATTGGTGGCCCAAATCTCCTCGGCCCAAAGGTAGTACCCTTTGTAACAAAGGCAATACCCCTTTGGCCCACGTGTGCTCATCTTGTCCCCCTTGGGTGGCATACCAAGAAGAGGGCCCCGTTAATGTACCCCTTTTGCAATTCTCCCCTCCCATTATGGTGAAGATATGTGCATAATAAACTAATAAAATTCATATCACAAATATATTAATTCACAATTTTGGAATCACAAGATAATTTATGCACTGAGATAAATTATGTTTGCTGGTCGATCTATTTTGAATGTGTATTCTTCTCAAACTCAATTCTCTTTTCAATCGCTTTATATTCAAAATATATAACTTAAAGAGAAACAAATGGATTAGATCAAATGAATAATTACCAATAAAGATTAATTAATTGCTGCAAGCATCATTATTGCATGATCGTATATAATATCTCTATTTATATACTTATTTCTAATTGATATGAAATTATATCTATTTATGGGTAAACCCACAAAAGTGGTTTACAATTTGAGTGAGGAAGGAAAAGTGGCAAAAAATGACCCCATACAAAAAAAATTGGTTTTAGGGGTTTGAATGAACCCTGGTTCGAGTGAACCCCCCAGGGGGTTCGCTCGAACCCCCTAAATCCCACCTTGGCATCCTTTGGCATCAAAAAAGTCTATATTTTTGTGTTTCGAAGCTCGGGTTGAAGATGAAAATGGAGGAGACTTCACAAACCCAACTGGAATCAGGTATTCCTTGGAATGAGCTATCCAATGACTATAATTTTAATATGTTTTGGTTTTATTATGTATTTGTTTTTTTAGTTTTATTAAACATAGGTTTTTCACCGAAAATCAAGCTCTCTGTTTTGCACATGTGGAAAAATAGTAGATTATCAATTTTTTTTTTTGAAAAATATGAGTGCACCAGATATTGAAGTCCTTGATCCAACAAAATAAATAAATTGAATTTCGATACATACAAAAAAAGTTATTCGTTATACGGTCGCACTATGTCTGAATTGCAATTGGTTTGACTTTGAAACTTGATTAAAGAAAAAATATTCAATAAAGAACTATCTAACCAAGTGGAAGAACTAGATATTAGAGTTACAAGTCTAAATTTGAAAGAATTAGAATTTTATCCTTCATGGAAAAAAAATGCGTTACACGGTGAGCGCCACTTTTTAAAAATGTTATTTTATAAAAAAAACTAGTTTTCGAGGGAGATGGAAAAAGAAGTGCAATTTGATTCCAATTTTTTTGAAAAAAATATATTTAGAATCTATAGACAAAATTTCAAGAAACTCTAGTTTGCATCATCTTCAAATTCCTCACAGTTTAGCTGTTATAGGTGCCCAAAAGTGAAGATTTAGTTAAAAAAAATATTTCAGTGTCTAGTTTGGCCAAAAATTGTAAACCACTATTGTGGGATCACCCTTATATATATTTATACACATAAATATGTAATTATATTAATATTACTTCCCTTATATATTGATTCATATCTTTGTTAGGTTTGCATATATCTCTTTAGATATGCATTTTATCTTTTAGATCTCCACATTATATCCTTGCTGGTGTATATGATTTCTCTTCCATACTTCACTGCCCTTGCTATCTGAATGCAAATTTATTTATTATTCCTTAATGATTCCCTATTTTCTAATACTCAGAAGATACTCCTTATTCGCTATTGTAGACTTCCTATTCTATTTCTTCCTTTATTATATTTTTGCTACTTTTCTATTTGTAGCTTTTTTTCTCATTCTAACATTTTGTTGCTTGAATAATATATGTATTTTTTGTAGGTGATGTATATTCTTATATACATATTTCTAATTGATTTCCTATTAATTTATCCCTTCACCAGATGAATTGATCTCACTTATATATCTTTTTTTCTTGGGAGTCACACCCCTTTTTTATTAATGCATTTTTTTTTAAGAGGCACAACTATTCCTTTATTTCCTGGTCTGAAATCTTAATTAAATTAAATTTAAATATCTTTATTTTCAAGGGATTGCTGCCCTTAGAAGCACCCCCTTAAATTCTTTCCTCTTACCAATATCATTGTTGCCTATTAATATCAATCTTTTTCTTTATGTGAGTCGCTGCCTTTAGACTAAAGTTCTACCTTTTCATTTAATTGCTACCCTTGGTAAATAATATATAATCACAACTTTTCCTAGATTCTTTCCTTTTGTTATGGGTTCATTGCTTTGGTTATTGCCTTTTATATAGGTATTTTCTTATGTTTTTATATATTTTATATTAATATATTATATGATTGTTATTTATTGTTAATGTATTTATTTTTATATTATTTTTATACATATATATATTTATAATATATTATAATTTAAAAAATACTAATAATATTAAATTGTTAATATTTGGGCGGGTGCATGAAGTTGGGTTACAAATTTGTGGCCAATTCCAATTTTTTTGAAAATGACATAACACGAGCACGTTATAATGCGCTCGCGTTATGTCATTTTAAAAGCAAAAAAAAAAGTGAAAGTGATTCATTTTCTGTTGTCTGTTTTTTTGCTCTACCCGTGGCCAAAAACCCTCATTTTTGTGCTAGTGTTCTAGGAGGAGGCATTCTACAAAATTCATCAACAACAGTTGGTTTTTCTTTGCAAAGATGGCGTTACAATGACGAAGAGGTGCAGGAGGTAAGTATTGTTTGCTATTTGTTTTGAATTTCTTAGTTTCAAGTTGATTTTGTTTGTTTTAGGTTATATTTGATTTTTTTTTTTAAAAATTTGTAGGAGGTGCAAATGATCCTGCAAATCCTCAAAATCCTCAACAAGAAGAGCAGGAAACTCCTCAAGAACAAAATCCTCAACAAAATCAACCTCCCCCACCAATCACTCAACACCCTCCTGACACTCAACAAAATTTGAGGAGTGAAATTGAGAACAAAAAACAAATTGAGGATTTTATTAGTAGGTTGAGTGATCCAAATGCTTCAACCACAAAAAGAATGACCCTAGCAAATTCAATGAAAGAGATGTTAAAAAATGTAGATTCAATTACCCAACAAATAACTGGATGGCAAGATAGGAGGCAGGCATCTAGGGAATATTATGCAGATAAACTATCATATAAACAAGTAAAAGATTTAAAAATTACTAAAGGTGATTTGTGCTCTTTATTCACTGACCCTAGAACACATCAAAATATTAGCCTCAATGTGAAGAGGTTTCCTATTCATTGGTGCCACCACCAAGAGATTAGGAACCATTTTTATGATAGGTGGTACTTGGTCTTTGATTACCCACCGTGCAACAATTGTGAAGTCCCCCAATATTTTCTTAGGAAACTATACAGTGAGTTCATATTGAACCAAATCCCAAATTATTTTGATATGAGGGAGTTCCAGGGGAGAGGTGGGGGGTTGGATCAGAATAGGCCCGGTGCACGGCCAGATCCTACGTGGCAAGGGAGATGACCTCTTGCTAGGCTGCCTCGTGAGCACATTGTTATGAATGCCATTGTGAAGGAGTGTGTCGACGTAGAGACATTACAGGTGATCAACACTTTGAATCTAAGTGTCATCCATCACACTAGCTCTATTGTACAACACCATCCAGAGGAGTCTTTGGGTGGTGGCCTTCAAACCCATGTGTGTCAATCTTGCAGGGCGACTTGTTCATAGGACCCCACTGACACTCAGTATGCTGCTACACAAGATCTATATGCATCTATGGGGATGGAGAGGATGACTGACATTTTGCATCATGCATATGGAATTGATAGTTAGGTAAAAGTCACTATGTTCATTGAATTTAATTTATTAAATTTTGATTTTGAAATGCAAGATTAACTAATTTAGTTTTATTATTTTAATAAAATTGCAGGGTCACAGTGTTGAGATTGGATACACCGGTCCTCCACCTACTTATTTCTATAGTACACCTATTAGTGGGGTATGTAACTAGTAAACAATTATAAATTTATTACATGTTAATAGCATTGTTTTACGAATGGTATTTTAATATGTGATTTTGGATGTTGAACAAGCTAATATTGGAGGTTTCAAGCAAACACCTCTTAGTGCCAGTGGATTTACTCAAACATACACGAAGGTAATAGAATCAAGAGAACTTAACTAATGAATTCTACTTAATAGATTTGTGTAGTTTATATTCATATTGTTGGTTACGTTCCATTACACATCATTCAAACTCAAAGCATTACTTCAAATTCCAAAACTAATAACTAGATGTTGATAGATGACAAAATTTCAACTATACAATATAGTTGTTTAGAAAGTCAACATAAGCAACACGATGCAATTACTTCACATGGAAGCATGTGCTTGCAAAGGTGCACCATCACGACAAACTATGGATGCTTGGAAAAAATCTATGAAACCATAATAGTAAGCAATAGCATAGACAAGGCAGTTAGTGATGTAGAGCATCATATCAAAACACTCAATCATTAGGGTACATCTGACCCAATTGAATCAAGAGAAGATCAAATTGAATAAGCAACTAAAATTTCTTTCTCTTTTCATAAAAAAATACATTGTTTCATTTGCAAACCACAAGGAAACAACAAGCCAACTCATTTCAATACTTCTTATCATTCTCAAGCTTCAAACATCTTATTTATCAACAAAAATGACCAATCCATGCACAATAAACCTAATTAGAGTCACTAAGCAATCCACTCTTTCATCATTCACCAAGGCATCCTTCCACTCAATTTGCTTTAGCTAGGAAAAATAACTAAAAACCAATATTTCATGTTACAACCTATATCCATCAGATCCTAACACACCTTTTTCATCATCAATTTATCTAAATTCAAAGAAAAAACCTAATAAAGAGCTTTGAATCTTTCAATTCCTTAAACAACTCACCAAATTTTCACTTTTACCAACTAGTTCCTCAAGACCAAGATACTACAATCAACCATTTACACGCCAATCATTTCATCTGACTTCCAAGACATTACTCACATCATGTTTTTTACTGAAACAAACCTGGTTCATATCCACATAATGCTGATTTATCAAATTCATAAGTTCTTATGTAGTCAAATTACCATTTCCATCTAGGGACATATTGCTACAACATATCAAATCATCATGTTTGGCCTCAAGGCCTTCACCAAACCATTCACACACCTTTGATATCTTCACATTGATGGTTCTATGCCAAAATAAACATTTAAATCTCTATATTTATGGAATTACGCACTTTTACAGTCTTACCACCATTTTGCTTGTAGGTCACATATCCCTTAATCGGGTGATACCTTTCCATTCACTTTGTATATCCACATTCCCAATGTACATTCAAGAGCCTTTTTTAAGACATCATAACATATCAAAATCTCTCAGTAGCTTGTCATAAAGAAATTACCAAATTCTTGAATTGTTCACTAGAAAGGGCTACTACTTTAGGCCTAAATTACAAATAAAGTGCTCATAGTTTATCACCAAAATACCAAAGGACTGAAAAAAGTCATTCATCATGTCACAAAACTAAAGAATCAAACATTTTTAGTGACATAAAGGCTCCATAAATCACTGTTCCAAAAAACCCCTATTCTATGCACAAATCAAGCCCTACAAAGGAGGGTTTATTGCATAAGGTACTTACAAACCTTAAATACTCCTGCCACCACCACAAACACCATGGAAATAGCCTGCATAAGCTTTAGAAACTTTCCGCCCACCTTCATGCATGCTTTTGCATTAAACACCACCCTGAAACCATGCTTTCCATGAAGGAAACTTTGTATTTCCTGTATGATTCAACAACTAATCAAGTATTTCTTGATTTCCCTATTCCTGTACACTCACAAATTGCTTAAAACATTCTAAAAACCTTCTATACATTCCATCTCACCAATCTCCTAAATCTACATTGGTGGGATGGTGAATTCAAGCCTTAAATGACCCTCAAAACCCTTGACTGGTTAATTTGACAGACCACAAAAGCCTTGGATTTTAAATTTGATGGTAACTCTTCAAAACATCACTAGATGATTGTTAACACCCTACATAAAGTGAACAAACAAATATATAGCCCATGCAAGAACTAAATTCAAGAATGAAACACAGTGAAAACATGAACAAGGAACTTTATTTATTGAAAATGATTCAAGAATACAAAATCTATTCTTTTTCCCACCTTTTACATGCTTATATATATATTCCCAATCAGATAACTGCCTTTTGAATCTCCCTCATCGAGTGAAATTACCTAAACTGCCTTGTGACTTTTCATATTCCATTCTTCTTTTCCTTTTTACAAATTTTCCCATCTTTAGCAACATTTGGAAATCTATTTTTTTTTGTGATCACCTAAGGACCTTAAATACAATGAAGTAGGTCTTTATATGACCTTTACATGAATTTACAAATGGGAATTCAATCTAGACAAAAATTTTCCTATGAGAGGCAACTAGTAACCTAGGTGCTCCTGCACCAATTAGTAGTTTGAAAAATGCCTCAAAGAAATGCGGTCTCATGGTGATGGAATTCCATTCCATCACCACATGAGACCACATTTCTTTGAGGCATTTCTACAAACTACTCACCACCTTTCCTATGATACCACATTTTTCATACATGTTCACCAAAGCATTTTATCAAACTACTCACTTCCTTGCAGTTGCTGCTATGGCTAAAAGCCTAAAATAGGTGCTTTCCAACAAACTATACGGATTCTTGGAAAAATATCTATCAAAGCATAATAGTAAGCAATAATACCATAGAGAAAGCAATGAAATTTTTGAAAAAATGCTTGGAAGAAATGTGGTCTTATGGTGATGGAATGCCATGATGTGCATTTGTTTGTAATGGCATGCCATCACCACAAGACCCCATTTCTTTTGAGGCATTTTTTCAAATAGTTCACTGCCTTCTCTATGCCACCATAGTTATCGTACATGTCTATGAAAGCATTTAATCAAATGGTTCAGTGGCTTGCTGCTATGGGTAAAAGCCTAAAAACATGTCCTTTCAAACAGGATATGGATAGGGAAAATAGTAAGCATGATAACCAGAAATATATAGTTTAATACTTGTACTCAAAATTTTGTTCATTAAATCTCATACATTATAAGTCATGTGACGTTGATCGTTACTGTAACTTTTTTGTGATTGAATAATTTTTTGTTTTATTTTCAGATGTTGGTTGTGGAAACACCTCCAAATATTATGAGGGAAATGGATATCAGTGTTTCACTCGCTATACAATCCTTGATGGCTCTGATAGGGGAGGTATGAGGCAAATTACTAAATTTCAATTTACATTCGTTGTTATAGATGTTAGTTCTAGTGAAAAATCAAACCATTATTAATTCGTAGATTAATTCCTATTTGGATGGTTTATATAGGGCTTGAGCACGCCTCAACATTGGTGTGCAAATATTTCCATCGTGGAGAGTGATCGTGAGATGGACGTAAGTGATTATTTTGTTAAATATATCATTTTTTATAATGTAATTTCTATATATTAATGTCTTTACTTCTTATTGTAACAGTTAAAACTTCACCAGGAGCTAAAATCTAGGAGGAGTAGTAGGAGCACTCTTTGAGCACAACAAAAACGAGTGACAAAATTATCGCCATCGGATCACTAAACAAAGGGAAATAATTTATTTCCAGAGCATGGAGAGAAATGAATTTTGATTCTAGAGCCCTTTGTTGTATGCCTAGACATGGCAATTTTGTACATATTTTGTATTGGATATATTTGACATTGTATGCCTATATGGCATTCGTAAGCCTATATGGCTATTTTGTAACTATATTTTATACTTATATCGACATATATTGATGTATGCGTACATGGCTATTTGGTTAATACAAATCTTTTTTATCGATGGTGTCCATATTTGCATTATAAATTCATGGTTCAATAGATATGAGTTACATGTATTCAAGTGTATACTTTACAACTTACTTGTATACTTTTTGACTTATGTGTGTTCCAATGTATACTTTGTGACTTACACGTTTTCATGTGTATACCTTGTATTCGTGCATATACTTTGTATTAAGTTGTGTATACCATGTATTCGTGTGTATACTTCAAGGCATATGTGTTTGTGACTACTTGTGCTTCCCTTATACATGTACATGCTTGAATTATTCATGTGTATACTTATTAATTGGTTAGCCCTAGCATTGATCATTGCTGTCCTTCATGGTTTGTCTTGAATAAATTAATTGATTGATAGTCAACAACTAAGTATCTAAAAACAAAAAACACATTTTCAATTCTTATTCCATGAAATGATTGATAAAAATATTCCAATTTATATTTAATCCTTTGATTGGAACAATTGAATTAAGCAAAGGATACATAATCTTCATGTAACACTTGGAAAAACTAATAATTAGAGTAGATGAAGTAGTCAACTTCTTGACACATTATCTATGTTACCGGGTTCTTCTATTTTAGCCTTGCTTCTGGTTCTGGTTCGCTCAGGTGGTGCAGGTCTTGGTTTGGTTTGCCTATGGGTTCAACTAGGGTCCTTCATTTTTGGGTCTAGTTCACCCAAGCAGAACCCAAGAGAACCCGAGCAAAACCCAGATAGAACCTAGGCAAACCAAGACAAAACCTGCGTGCCTAGGCATCCAAAAAAGTCTTTTTTTGAACATTTTTTTAATGTTTTATGGAGTTTAACTTTGACGCACACCCAAGGGAACCCTAAAAGTAACGTCTAAATCACTTAAAACACCTTAACTACCTCATTCATATTCATTTGTTTTGAAAACAAGCATTTTAATTCCAAGAGTCTAAGCTTTCATTTTCGCTTGCTAGATTGAAAGCGAATTGTGACACAACTTTCTTTTTTCAAAAATTGTTATGCATCATTGAATTGAGAATTCATCACACATCTGTAGAGAAATAGAGGAATACTACAAACTAAAACACATTACACTTTTGTTCTCACTGACTTGACGAACTCTCCAACATCTCTCTTCTCTCATGCAAAGAGTTAGAACTGCTTGGCCATGCCTTTGCATCATTCAGGAAGTTTTTCTCTTTTTGACAATGTCAAAAGCATGGCTACATACAAATTAGGCAAAAGACTTTTCCTTTTAGATTAGGAATGCATGGAAGTTTCAAAAAGTATCCTTGATATTACAAAAAGATATGTGTTTATACCATAGTAGCAAAAATATTTTGGGGAAAAAATCGGCAAACCAAAAGTATAAGATTTTTTGAAAAAATCGAGAAAGAGTCTAGAAAAAATTGAAAAAAAATCAGATTTAAAAAAATTTGAAAAAATCGAGAAAGAGTCTAGAAAAAATTGAAAAAAAATCAGATTTAAAAAAAGGTAAAAAAGAATAAGAGATAATTTTTTTAAAAAAAAATTTAAAGGCATTTCCATAGCATAGAGATATAGAGAGCAAATAAAAATAAAGAGTTTAACTAATAAATTGTAAAAAAATAGATTTTTGTAGTTTATATTCATATCGTTGATTACATTGCATTGCACATCTTTCAAACTCAAAGCATTGCTTCACATTGCATAACCACAACTAGATACCGACAGATGAAAAAATTTCACTACAATATAGTTTTTACAAAGTCAACTTAAGCAAAGCATATGCACTATTTCACATTGCATACCAATAACCAGGAGTAGCTACCAATTGCATTTTCTTTGTCATGGCATTCTATGAGATCACATTTCTTTGAGGTATTTTTCAAACAATTCATTGCCTTGTCTATACTACCACATTTTGATACATGTCTAACAAAAACATTTTTTGTCAAATAGTTCACCGTGATTGTTGCTATAGTCGAAAAGCCTCAAAACAAGTGCTTCAACAAGCCATGGATGCTTGTAAAAAATCTATCAAAAGCATAATAGTATAATAATAGATATGGACTTTTTGAAAATTTTAGCAATGAGAAACTATGGTGATGGAATGCCATGACAATCAAAAGCATTTGATTGTCATGGCATTCCATCACCACGAGACCTCATTTCTTTGAGGAATTTTTTCAAAGAGTTCACTGCCTTGTCTATGCTAACACATTTTTCATACATGTCTATCAAAGCATTTTATCAAACAGTTCATTGCCTTGTTGCTATGGCTAAAAGCCTAAAACAGGTGTTTTCAAATAGGCTATGGATGCTTGGAAAAAATCTATCATAGCATAATAGTGAGCAATAACATAGACAAGGCGATGAACTGTTTGAAAAAAATGCCTCAAAGAAATGTGGTCTCATGGTGATGGAATGCCATGACAAGCAAATTTCTATGGATTGTCATGGCATTCCATCACCATGAGACCACATTTATTTGAGACATTTTTTCAAATAGTTCACTGCCTTGTCTATGCTACCACATTTTTCATACATGTTTACCAAAGAACTTTATCAAAAAGTTCACTTCCTTGCTGCTATGGCTAAAAGCCTAAAATCGGTGCTTCCAAACAAGCTATGGATGCTTGGAAAAAATCTATCAACGCATAATAATAAGCAATAGCATAGACAAGGCAACAAACTGTTTGAAAAAAAGCCTCAAAGAAATGTGGTCTCAATGGTGATGGAATGCCATGACAATCCATAGCAATTTTCTTGTCATGGCATTCGTCATGCCATTCCATCACCATGAAACCACATTTCTTTGAGGCATTTTTCAAAATAGCTCATTGCCTTGTCTTCAGGCTACCACATTTTTCATACATGTCTACCAAAGCATTTTATCAAACACCACTACCTTGCTGTGGCTAAAACTCTAAAAACATTAATTTCAACAAGCTATGGATGCTTGGAAAAATATATCAAAGCATAATAGTAAGCAACAAGCTATGGTCTCATGGTTTTTTTCACATGAAAATCAGCATGATTCTATTCACATTTTTTGCAGGTTATAAACACTTTTTTTTTTGGAAATTTTGTTGTTTTAAATGACATTCAAGTTTATGGTGGTTTTGTTGTTTATATGATGATATGTGATATTCTAATCCTAATTCATGCTTCTAGGTTGCATAGATATATATTTTGTTTTTACATGTTTTTTGTACCAACGAACCCAAAACGAACTGAACCCCCCTCCAATTTTTTTTGGCCAAATCAGTGAACTGAACCCCCAAACTTGAACCTCAAAAACTATTCCAACACTCTTCATTCTGCCTACACAAACTTAATTGACCACCAAATTATGTTGCCCCTTGACTTTACCCAGGTTTACTCCCTCAAACCTCTCTTTTTCATTCAAAACCCTTGTTTTCCCAACTAGGGCATGTCATGTCATAACATAATTTTGACCTACCCTGTCCTTGTAGACCTTTTGAACACATCAAACTCCACAATCTCACCCTATTTACGACCTATTCTAACTTATTTTCAAGCAATTTCTTCTTTTCACCTCTTCTAGCCTTGCTTTTAAGGGGCCTCAATTTTGAATTTTTAATAGGGGCAGTGTTAGTAATCTCTTCCAATGCCCTTACTAATGCTATTTTATTATTCCTACTCCCTATCCTACTTACATCAGGCCCATATAACTAAGACACAACCTGAACAATAGGTGGAATGGCCTATTTCAACATACTACACTCAAACCCTTAAGGGATCGATCTAGTTGAACGTAGCTCAAAATAATTCTGTGTGTTTGGGTGAGAAAGAGGACCATGCCTAGTGTAAAAATGCCTATTCAGATGTGTTGGAACAGTCTGTTTGGTCACATGAGTTGCAGAACGAAAGTTGCACCACTTTGCAACTTTCCATTGCTTTCATTTGACACTTTTTCCATCAACTGAAAACTGGACACCACGGGAAAACCACTCCGAGATAACGAAAACCAAGAGAGGTTATTGTAGAGGGGCCCAAAATGATCCCATGAGATTAGATGAAAAGTTTCTAAGCATCACGGTGTCTGAGTAACCTCATGCTGAAGTTTGCAGCCATTTTGCCCTTTGGACTCTTAAGAAATTGATCTGGTTGAACATAGCTTAGAGTGATTCCGCATGTTTGGGTGCAAAAGAGGACCATGCCTAGCGTAAAAATGCCTATTCAGACATGTTGGAATAGTTCGTTTGGTCACATGAGTTGCAAAACGAAAGTTGCACCACCTTGCAACTTTCCACTGCTTGCATTTGACACTTTTTCCATCAACTGAAAACTGGACACCACGGGAAAAAAACTTTGAGATAACAAAAATTGAGAGAGGTTATTGTAGAGGGGCCCAACATGATCCCATAGGATTAGACGAGAAGTTTGTAAGCATCACGGATTCGAGTAACTTCATGCTAAAGTTTGCAGCCATTTTTCCCTTTGGACCCTTAAGGGATTGATTCGGTTGAATGTAGCTCAGAGTGATTTTGCGGTTTGGGTGCGAAAGAGGACCATGCCTAGTGTAAAATGGCTATTCAGATGTGTTGGAACAGTCTGCTTGGTCACACGAGTCGAATGAAAGTTGCACCACTTTGTAACTTTCCACTACTTGCATTTGACACTTTTTTTATCAACTAAAAATTGGACACCACAGGAAAACCATTCCGAGATAACAAAAACCGAGTGAGGTTATTGTATAAGGGCCCAACATGATCCCATAGGATTAGACAAGAAGTTTCTAAGCATCATGGTGTCCGAGTAACATCATGCTGAAGTTTGTAGCCATTTTTCCCTTTGGACCCTTAAGGGATCAATCCAATTAAACGTAGCTCAGAGCGATTCCGCATGTTTGAGTGCAAAAGAGGACCATGACTAGTGTAAAAATGCCTATTTGGATGCGTTGGAATAGTCTGTTTGGTCACACGAGTTGCAGAACAAAAGTTGCACCACCTTGCAACTTTCCACTGCTTGCATTTGACACTTTTTCCATCAACTGAAAACTAGACACCACGGGAAAACCACTCTGAGATAATGAAAAATGAGAGAGGTTATTTTAGAGGGGCTTAACGCAATCCCATAAGATTAGACGAGAAGTTTCTAAGCATCACACTGTCTGAGTAACCTCATGCTGAAGTTTGCAACAATTTTTCCCTTTGGACCCTTAAGGGATCGATCTGGTTGAACAAAGGGTCTATACTCTAAACTTATCCAAACCTTACCAAATATTGGGGCAGCAATTCTAAGGTGTTAAAACTTCAAAATCCACAATCAGATCTTAGTTATACCACCGTACAATGGGTAAACCACAAAACCCTCTATTGTAGCCTAAACCTTAGGGGTTTATTGAAAATGATACTTCCAAAGCTAACCAAAATGTAAAAATTACTAAATTTTTTTTGTGATACCTTGAAAAATCTCAAAAAATAATAAAATAACACTTCCTTACACAAAAAAATAATTTGACTCTTCAAAACCACCATTTTTCTTAAAGAAAACTCACTTTTACACACATGGGTTTCACACCCATCTCACTTTCAGACCTCCTCAACACTAAAAAAATATTCCTAAACCTTAATAATGTTTGTTTAGACCCATTCCTCAAGTTACAGAGGCTACAAAAAGAGGAATGGGTCAAAAAGCCATTTTTATTGACTCAAAACCTTCAAATGTACAAGTTCAGGCCAGTTTTAGTAAATTGATGATAAAATGCACAAAACGTTACAAAAAACATTATAAATGGATTCAAAAGAAAGGTAACTCCATCTACTATGTAAATATCAAAAAATATGGATCAACTAATTGAAATACATGCCGTAAAATCTGCTGCTATAGCTGAAAATACAATTTTATTTGGAAAATTATGAGTTTTTATTGTTTTTGCTTCTTCAAATCATAAAATCCAACCTTCAATTCGAGTTCTCCATGTTTTTAAACTCTTTCCCACCAATTAAAAATTGATTCACCTTCCTAACTGACCTTTGAACTGTTTTGACTCTTCACATTCCCTCCATAATGTAAATTTTGCAATTTCACAACGTTTGAGTTTGCAAATTTTGCACATTTTTGCAATTTTTAAACATTTTGCACTTTTTGAAAAACTCAACCTCCTAAACACCTAATACAACTCAAATATGACTAAATACATAATAGAATGGTCTCATAGACCTTATTTTAATACAAAACTCAAAATCCTATATTCTACTCCTTATTTGCCTTGATGAACAAAACCTACTGAATGGTGCTCCTGCACCAATCATACATTGAACTTCTTGTCCCTCCTAAAGTTTGGACCACATCCATTACCTCCACATAAAACTCGACATCCTCGGTCTTCTTGGTTCCCATGCCTTGATATGGTTATGCAAATGAAAATGAAGCGAAGTAATCATCTCCTCCGCTGGCTAGAAGAATGCATGCTTAATGTTTTGATACATGATATCGGCTCTCTCATCAACTCTCATGGTTGAATACTAAAATCTAGTATGGCGGGCCTCCAGAGTTCCAGTCATCTTTCTTCCCCTTCCACCAAATGCTGGCCTGATCCACACGTATTCCAACCTAATTGAATTTTTTTTTGAAAGCTGAAGTTTCTCCTAAGTCACCAGTTGTAAGAGACCAGGTGTCTCTCAACCCTGACTGCTGATGGCGAATACAAGTTTTGTTTGTGTTTTGATATTTTGTGGTTTTTTGTAGTTTTTGTAGAATAATGAAATGGTGCAATTTTGGGAATATATACTTGAAAAATATAAATTAAATACTAGAAGATAAAATATGAAGGAAAATAACTTTTGATCTAAAGGCGAATAATTTATTGATCTTGCTGAATGCTTACAAAGGCGAAATCTAGACATGCAAGTAAAAAGAAAATAATAATTATTCAAAAACCTGGCTTATTTGCAGCCGCTTGAATGAGATAAAAAGGTATGACCAGCTTCAGATATTGCCTTCTCTAGCCTCATGATTGATGCAGAATATCCCAGAGACTAAGGCGTCCCAAATGGTGAAGGCAGAAGACAAAAAAGCAAGGATTTTTTTCCTATAGAAGAAGTACGTCTTTGCTGCTGCAAAAGTACGGCCCAAACCAGCAATGAAGAAATCCATACCACCTTGGAATTTATGCTAGATGCTGAATAAACCACTGCCAATGAAAAAGATTCTCTTATGGAGAGAAATCGATTCAAACCCTTGATTATAAACTTCACAATAAGCTCTGTAATGACTTCTGAATGAAACCACTCAACTGAAAAGCTTCAACTGGTATCTCACAGTCTCAATATGTCTGATTCTAAAGAGGGAACGTTCTCCAAAATCCAATGATTTATAGAAACCCTTGTTTCACAAACCCCAATGTTCTCAGAGAGAAAATAAGACAAATTCGAATAATTCACAATGAAGTTCGATTTGCCTTGAAGTGAAATATAAACTCTCTTTAATAAGTCAACCCAAAAAAGTAACTGATTAAGCATTTAATAATTCATTAATTCGCCCTTTTCAGACTTAGGAAAATTCACTTAATAATGGCATCCCTTTTTAAATGAGTAATAAATACTCATTTAATATTAATTTTTCTCCTTTATTATAAAGTATTAAATACTTTATAATTTGCCATTAATAATTACTGTTGACGCCAAAACTTGGCGAAGTAACAGTGCCTTATGGGAAACTCAGTTCAAGGGGGACCCCTTTGCGCCAAACTGAGTGACCTCCGGATTTTAAAGAAGTCAGCTTCTTCTATAATAGTTTTTGAAAAGGGAAAAGGAAACGAATATGATGAAGCAAAGTCTAATCTAAGGTGATGCACCAAAATATGCTGATGGGCACGATAAATCATAGATTTAGGGGCTTGAATGGTGTTATTACGTTCTAAAACGTCAGAGACTTAAAGGTATAGCGTAAACAATTCATTTATTGACATAAAATAGTATCGCATGCATCCTTACCATCAAGAAGAGTCATGTAGACATGATTTAGATAAGCAAGCTTGCATTCAATATATAGAAGTTCTGTTAAATGAAATGCTTAAGACAATAAAATCACAGTTTATAGTTTAATCAATACATGAAAAATAGAAAGGCCGAACAGTTAGCACAGTCTGAAAGTTTCTTGCACATAAAACATATAAGAGAGGCCTGGTGTCTCTTGCTATAACCAGTATCATTTTTCTTAAAACTCTTGGATCAATTTATTGTTGGACCTTTTTTCTTTGGAATTTCGGACCCCTCTCTCGTTGACGAAGAGAGTATATATAGCTGGAGAGGAAAACTCCCACCGCTTTGGAACGCTGTAACAGAAAAGATCTCCCAATCCCCTGCAATGATGCCAGAATCAAAAGATTTCCCATGCCGTTACAATGGCAACGAGTTACAACGCGACATCTGGATATTCATGTGTAGGCGCGCCCTTTGTAATGATGGCAGGGGCCCCAGCCAAGCTTCGAGGTGACAAGCGCCATCCACCGCTTCAGAAAAGCAAGACGATCAACACTTGATAACAATATATTGCTCAGCTAACCGATCGCCTGCTTCAATGATCAGTATAAGGCACGTGGCAGCCTGTCGTGACCCGAATGAGAATTCCTCCTACTACTGCTGAGAGACTGCGAAGAAGCGACACGTGTCCAAGGGGGGTCTTTCCTAAAGTGGGGAGAGAGCCACCTGAACCGGGTCCGAAAGACGCTTGGCAGCGTTTCGCAGCCCGCTATGTTTAGCTCCCTGCTGTGTTGGAAAGGCTGCGAAAGGTTGCCACCTGGCAGAAGGTAGGGCCCGCCAAAAATAAAGAAGGCCGCGAAAGCATTTCACAGCCCGCAACTGCTTATTTTATCTCTATAAGAAAAGTCTACGATATGCCGCCACGTACCAAGATGTGGGCCCCTCTGACAATCTTAGGAATGCTGGCTTTTGTGGAAGGCTTTCGCAACCCGAACATAATACAAAGCAACAGAAAACAAAAAATTTCGTAGGCGAGACACATGGATGCCCAGCGCAACATTTTGGGGCCCGAAAGGGGAGCCGATATCCGAAGTTGCGAAGTAAGAAATGTGCAAAGGGAAAGATCAAAACCTGTCAGAGAACCGAATAAACCTGGCGATGCATAGGCCAGCACACGGACATTTGCAAAAGGGACCCGAAGGGAGCTGTTTGAATCTTTATTTTAACAGCTTTTGGCGACTTATCAGGGGCGTTTCAGATAAGGAATGGAGAACCCAAAAACTCTTTGGTTCTGCAGACCAGAGCCTTATCCATTGGGCGAATGGTATCAGAGTTTAGAAAGTGCGGCCTGCAAAGGCGACCATTCACTTTCGGATGACTTTTCCATGCTGCACAAATTCTCTTGTGCCCCGCGAAGATCAATAGCTTCCTTGTGAGGCAGCACCTCAGGTAGGCCGACGCCTGCTTGGATATGGAAAAGCAGCTGAGAGAGTGGATGAATGATTGCCTCAATGTCGGCTACCGTTAGGGGGTGCTGAATTCCCTGAATGCTTCCGGATCGTTCTCTTTCTGTTCAATAGCCTCCGCAATCTGAGTAGTTGTGGCAATGGAGCCATCCTCAAGAAAGGGGGATGGCAATCCCAACTTGCCTAACTCAAAGAAACCTCTCTGTATGCCGTCAAGAGCCTTACTCAGAAAAGCCGCCGCTGCCTTAGTGTGCTGAAAAGCGGAATGACAATGGATGAATTTATTGGCAACTTGAGCAGCAATGTCCCGATCCTCGATGCCCGCCTCAGCAAGAATTTCATCTATGACAGAGTATAGCTTATTTAGCAAGTCCCTTGCCTCAGGAACTTTTTCCAGGATGAAACGCGGGAACTGCTCCATTGTGTCATGGGCCTCCTGATTGAGTCTTGATGCCTTGTCTATGAATCAGAGAGTAGGCTGCAGAGTTATACAGAAGGTCTTGACCTTCTCCCAATGAGAAATGTATAATTGCCTAACTAGCGGAATGACATCAGGTTGGACAGGGGTAGGTAACCCAAAGGTTTTAAGCGAAGAAATTTTCATTTCCCTTGAAATAAGGGCCTCAGCCAATTTAGCCTTCTTCTTTTTCTCGGACGCCAACTGCTCCGCATAGCTGTTCATTTCTTTATTCCAAGTTTGTTCAGCTCACGAGTGGTTAGCTGATTGCTCTTCCAGAGAAGCCTTTGTCTCTCGGAGCTCTTCTTCTAGCTTAGTATTCGTCTCTCGGAGCTCCTCTTCTAGCTTAATCTTCAGGTTTTTGAGCTCGGCCTCTTTCTCTCGTACCCTTTGCTGATACTACTCTTGTAGGCGCTCAAACTCCTCACCCTTTTCTGCTATCTTCTAACTGTATTCAAGGCGGAAGCGTTCAAGCTCCTCCTCTATCGACCGTAGGTTCTGCTGCGCTGCTAGGTTTTGACTCTGCAATTCTTTTACTAGGCTGGGGTCAGGAACCTGGGTCTTCGCAATTTCGTCATGAAGTTTGTTTCTCTCATTTTCTGCTGTTAGCGCCCTCTCAGTCATTCGGGCGATATCTGCTTCTAAGGATTTTTCTTTTGCCTCTAGAAAGCTCACCCTTTCCTTGGCTGCCCTGAGCTGCTCGTCCTTCTTCTTTAACTGGCGACTGGTTTTTAGGAAGTCGGAAGTGACCACCCGTTGTGTCTCCTCCATGATTTCGACTTTATCTTGCGGCTGGGCTACCTTCATGTCAAGCCCGACAGCATAGATTTCATAGTCCTCGGGTTGCATTTCTCCCTGAGGCTTGTTTATCCTTAGGTACATAGTTGTAAATTTTAATTCTTGCCGAGCCTCATCATACGAAGCCTGTACTCTCAGTTTGGCGGGGGTATTGTCATCCTTCGCCTTTCGTCACCTCATTCTATTTGCACACGCTTCCTTTCCACAATCTATCTATGCTATGAACTCAGCTGGTGATGAAACCAACCCACCTGCGAAAGGGACACCCGAGGGCAGAGCATAGGGGTAGGTAATTTTCATAGGCGCACACATCTGCTTCTTTTAGAGAGTGACCGTTTGTAGAGAAAAGTGCGGTACGTTCCATAGCTTGGCCTAAGAGCTATCAGCGGGGCTAGACATTTGCAGCAGTTGAATTGGAGATTCAGTCGTAAGGCTCATTGGCCCGGGGAGAATAGTTGCTGACTGGGTATCGGCTTGTAATGGAAACGGATCAGTGAGCATGGCGGAAAAAGAGTGAGGGCCGACAGGGGGAACATTTTCCGAAAGCGAGGTGAGGAAAGTCTGAGCGGTAGCAAAAGGCGTAAGCATGTTCGAAGGAGTAATTATAAACGGTTGGGCCTGCGAATACTGGGCAAATCCAGCCGAATAAGCTGGACCAGAAGCAGAGGGTGGAGGCCTCGGACCAACGGGAAGAGTGACTGATGGAGGGGCGGATACGAAAGAATGAGATGTAGGAGAGGAAGGAGCGAAATGTACCTGTTGACTGGTCGGCGGCTGCTCCAGGATCATTCGTGACTCGCCCACAAACTCTGGCATTTGACTAGTAGTGGGCACATCTCCTCCGGTGGGTTCATGTGAAACTGTCCCGATAACACTTTCCGTGCGTTGCCTTTTCATAGGCGGACACTCACTAACCTCGGTAGTCGGATCATTCTGTTGGGGTGTTAGCCTGACCGATTTAGCGGCCCATGTGCATGTAAGCGAGCCTCTTGATATATTAAAGCGCACATTAGTGCCCACATAGGCGGCATGCTCAGAGACATTGCCTCCTTGCGCAGAAGAGGATGATACCGCTGTTTCTTCTTCCTACTCCTCGGATCCCTCCACCTCCTCGCTCCTGTCAGCACTAGAGATCAGGCTGAGATGACCTTCATCCCACCATCTTTCAAATTCTCGGTCGTCCTTTACCTGATTATAAGGAGCCTTCAACTGCGCTATTTCTTGGCGATATTTCCAGAAAGCATTTATTTTTCATCACTCCATTCCTCACCCACCTTCAACTTGTTATACATGGTGCGCTCTATCAGAAGGTTGTCCCTGGCCATGGCCACTGGAAAGTAAAACTTGTGCCATGGGCCCCTAGTGTCTGGCGTAGGGATTTGTGCTAATTCAACAAAATCTTCATCTTTATCAGTCCGCTTATTACACCGCTTCTCCCAGTATGGTCGGGGAACATGGGTAACCTTCATATGTGGCTCTATCAGGTCGTTGAAAGGGTTGTAATCCCATTTATCATTTACCAGTACCAACCCTAGCTATGCCAGCTTCTCCCCTAGCAACTTGTGTGTTTGTTTTTTAACTAGCGTTACCGACTTGAAACTCTTCGGGCAAGTGAAAAATCCCTTCCTCTTGACACTTTCGCAGCTACAGAATATGAAATCTATGATACACACCTGTCGAAAAACCTCCAGCGCGAGCACTCTATCGGTGACGCAAGCCGGGAGTAGGAAAGACTTACCAATAAAACCCCGCATTCGAAGGATTGTGAAATCCTTGCCTAAGAACCAGTCACAGGCAGGGGTGTAGCTTTGCAGAAATCCAGTCTGCTTAGTGTTAAGCCAGATGATATCACCTTCTCCGATCAAATCATTCAAAACCGGGGCTATGAAATAGTCCGCGAAGGCATAATAGTCATATGATGCAGAAAGAAAAGGTGTCCATGTAGACACCGACTTTCTTTTGTTCTGCTCATCAAAAATTGATAGCGGAAGGAATCAGGCGAAGAAATCTGGATTCTGATGCAGGAACATGTGGACCAGGTAGGAAAGAAATCTAAATTTATTTTCCGCCTGATAATTCTCTATTTGCTGTATCATTTCTTCAACCATGAACTGAGCAAAATCATACTAGAAAAGCTCATACTACTTGCGAAACTGCATTGCGGGACCCAGCTAAAAAACCTCGATCTTCTCATCGGAATCTCGGCCGCAAACAAATTCCAGCATGGATATGGGGTCGTGGAGGTCATCGCAGAATGAACCACGCGATAATGGAATACTCGGTGCCTTAGCGGACGTAACACCTTTCTTATTAGTCTCTTCTAACAAGAAATCGGAGCCAGTTTTCATCCTTTTCCATATTTTTTCCCCTTTGCTTTGGCGGAAATGCTCGATATTCTCCTTTCTTCTGCTTGGGTCAGGGATACATAACATATGCCAGATGGCTTCTGGGCTGATCTAAACCCTTAAATTGTGACCTTCAATGCAATGGGTATGTGGATTATAGTGCTGAAAAGCCGCGTCGACCACCTCCGGGCAATAGTGCACCAACGGGATCATATATTGTGGAAGGCCGCTAAGCCAGACTCTACTTGCCGTGGCTTGGTCTGCCCTTGGTGCCGATAACCTTGCACAAACCACCTCCCTGAGAGATTTAGGGTTCTTGGCAAGCTTCGGGTCGTAGATATTAACCCACTTTTCTCTAACCTTTTTCGGGCCACTCCATTCCTTGGGTTTTTCCAGCTCTTCTGTGTTGGCTCTTCTCGTCTTCGCGGGTATACCAGGAGTGGCATATGCTACATCATCGTACACATATACCTCGTCTGAAGAACGAATGGCCATATACAGTTCCTGGCTAATCTCCTCCTGCACCAGTTGAGCTGAAGATTCTGACATTTTTTTTTTTTAAGAACTTGTAAGCTTCCTGGCCTGCGAATACACTTGCTCTGGATACACAGATAGAAAACACTTTGCACCTTCCTTGCGTTGCAAAAAAGACTTTGAAATACTAAGTTGTTTCATTCAATAATAGCAACTTCCTAAGGTGGTAGGCGAAAGCAAGCCTTTTGCATTTAATTCGGCATGTACCGGTGATCTGGCAACTCGTGCTAGATGAATTAATTGCTATTCTGAGGCGGCCGGATTTCATCATCATATTGGGGCGATCGTGTGATATGCCATGATCTCCTTGGAAATTGAGCTTGCAACTGGCCCTCTCCCCTTGCGTTAGCATGTACCAGTAATTAATATTCTGGTCGGAATGATTACGCCAAGCAAACGATCACGACCTGAAGAGATACGAGTATCGCCTTGGGCTCTGGGATGCGTTTGAGATTTGACACCATAGCATACGGCCATATGTCCCTTCACCAACAAGTGCCATATTTTTAAAGCTTAATTAATTAACTTCATTTAATTAAGCACGCCTTGAGCCGTGCTATCGTGCATGTATCGGCCAAAAATGTGAGCAATCACAGACTCGACCTTCAAGATTGCAGCCAGTATACATCACGTTTCTTACAGGCAGATTGGCATATGTCTTGTCAACTTTTCTATAAATAGCCCAGTAGATAGTAAGCAAACATACTCAGCGCTTAAGAAGTGATAGGCCAGTAGAAGATTGATAAGCAAGTCTTTTCATAGGTTAGGTGGTGAGCAGATTTCAGTATTACTTAGCAGACTTAGGAATAGTGTTAGGAGAGATGGATACCCCTATTCGCCTAACCTCGTTCAAATCACAGACGACGTTTGTAGGTGAGATCTCCACTAGAAGACTCAAAAGAATGACGAAGAACAAGCACTCGCTGGTTCTAGTAGCCATTAAGTGGGTTCTAGGCAAGGACTGCGTTGAATATGAAGATAAGTATTGGGTGAACACCGACGTGTGCTCACACTTTGTAGCGTCCATGCTGGACATTTGTGTTCCCCGACCGCTTATCTTGAAGCTGGTCAAAGAAATCTTCCCGAAGAAGTACCTGAATGGGTTCGGCGAGGTTGTTACACATGCTACGTACAGGATAGGCCTGCCAACAGCCAGCGACCTGCGTCGCTTTATCGAAGAAGAAGCTGTTGTCGTTTGGCTGCCATTCCTGAGCGGATTCTGCCTGCAGACCTGTGGCCAACACCAGCAAAGGGTTACTCAAGCCCTACACTTCTTGTTCAGGAGCTACAACGTGATACCCTTCTACGATGTAGAATGGTATACTGACTTCAGGGACCTGGTGTATCCACCACCGACGACAGCTGTATTGAATGATGCTGCCAGTGCTGCCGAGGAGCCCGTGGACGAGGAAGAAGCGGATGCTGCGGTAAATGCGTCGGTTGCTGCCAGCCATTCCTGTGAATAGATGACCCCTTGCCTTGCTGCCTGATGATGTAACTCACCTGTTCCAGATAAGCCTGATAAAAGGCCATCATATATATATACTCTGATACTTGTATATTTTAAAAATCGGCATTCATGCCATTTTGTAACTCAAGAACATATATATATAAATATATACTTTTCTTTTTAAGTGAAATCTATGCTCCTGTTTGCTTCTGTGCTTAATTTTCTGGGTTTTCCAATCTTGTATGTTTTTTCTCCATGTATGAGTGCATTTTGTGTAAAGCATCTCTGGTGTTTTTATCCGCCACCTTTGATGAACAAATACGTAGAAAGACCACCGATTCTGCAAAAGAACAGGCCAAAAACATGAAAGGAAAAAAAAATGTTATTTACAACTGCACAAGGTAGGGCTTAATGCTTAATGGAACAATTTAAGGTGAATCCCATTAACCGGGATTCCTAGCGGCTCTTGTTCCATATTTTCCAGCTCAAAAACATTGTGTTGCATGCACCGAATGATTTTGAAGGGTCCCTCCCATACGCTGTCAAACTTACCGTGCTGACCTGGCTTTGCAGCCCTGCTATCATATTTTAGCACTAAGTCTCCGCTTTTTAGGCCTTGGTCGGAAGCCTTTTTGTCAAACCACCGTTTGACCACCTGTTGACGGCTTGTCATTGCTATTAGGGAGTTCTCCCTTTTTTCTTGTACTTCTAGTAGTTCGGCAAGCCGAACCTCCATGGCATCATTTTGTTCTATCTCAAGAGATTTCAACAACTGTATCGCCGGGATCTCCATAGAGATAGGTAACAGTGCCTCCTTCCCATATACTAGCTCATAGGGTGAAGTCTTGAGGACTTGTTTAGGAGTTATGCGGTTGGCCCAGAACATTTTTCGGAGATTTTTATGCCATTCCCTCTGGTGTTCTGGCCAACCTTTTTAAGGAGTCAAACCAAACTTTTATTTGTCGACTCGGTTAGGCCATTTCCCTGTGGATAATAGTTTGATGATGTTTTAAGGAATATGCCATTTTTTAATGCAAAGTGACATACCTTTGTACCTACAAATGCTCTGGCGTTGTCCGAAATGATTGTCTTCGGAGGGCCGAACCTTGTCACTAGTGTTTCAAGAAAATCTACAATCTCTGTTTCTGTTGCCTCCTTAAGGGGAACAGCTTCCGCCCACCTTGTAAAGTAGTTTGTAGATGTTAATATCCATCTATGTCCGGCACTAGAAACTGGGTTGATCATTCCGATGAAGTCCAGACCCCATTGCACAAATGGTTCATCCGCCACGATGGGTTTGAGGGGCATCGCTGAGTTCTTCCTTCTGTCAGAGAAGAACTGACATTTTTTACAAGCCCTTACCAGAGAGTAGGAATCATTGAAGAGTGTAGGCCAGTAATACCCAGCTCGCAGGACCTTGATGGCAGTAGTTTTAGCGGAGAAATGCCCACCTTCGTCACTATTGTGAAAAGCGTCAAGAATCTTCTGCGCCTCCCCTGAAGTAACACATTGCAGGAGCACACCATTGAAATTTCTTTTGAAAATAATTCCTTCTATCAACGTATATCCGCAATTCTGCAGCCGGTAATACCTCCTTTTTTGGGAAGAGAGACCTGGTGGATACCTTCCGGTTTGCATGAAGTTCATTCTATTTGCCAGCCAATCGTCATCCAATCCAGATCCATTTATCAGGACGAGCTTTGATTGTTCCTCTTTGGCAGGTACCTCCTCGTCCTATGCCATATACTCACACAGTCCTCTGCCTTTAATACTCTTGGTAGGCCTGACCTCGATGTCATACTCTAGGATCTTGGTGATCCAATTAGCCCTTTTTTCTGTGATCTCTCCCTCCATGATATATTCCCGCACACTAGAATGTGAGACATATACCAGAACTTTGTTACAGGAAATTAGATGGTGGAACTTTTTAAGTCCCTTTACTATTGTGAAAGCCTGTCTTTCGACGAAGTTATAATTCACCTCATATTCCTTTAGGGTTCGGGAATAGAATGCAACTGGATGCTCTCCCTTTCCTTCTCTATCCTTTTGAGTCAGAACAGTAGCGATACTGGACTTGCTACTGAAAGCATACATTATAAAATCTTTGTACTGATCGGGATTAATTAACACCGGGGCTGCGGAGATCGCTTCTTTGACCTTCTTAAATGCCTCCCGAGCCTCCATTGTCCACTTGAAAATTTGATCCTTTTTCAGCATTAGGGTGATCGGCCTAATCATTCCCGCAAAATCAGAAATAAATTTACTGACAAAATTTACCTTGCCGAGGAAAGACTGGACACCTTTCTTATTTACCGGAAGGGGAAGCTCCTTGATAGCCCTCACTCTTTCGGGGTCAATTGAAATACCTTCTTTAGACACAACATGCCCTAACAGCTTACCCTGGGGTACTCCGAACACACATTTCTTTGGATTTAAGGAAATCCCGAACTCCTGGCACTTTTGAAAAACTAACTCCAAATGATCGAAATGATCATCTTTAGATTTAGAGAACATAGTAAGGTCATCCAAATAGATTAGGATAAACTTATTGATCAGTTCACTAAATGCGACGTCCATAGCTCACTGGAAAGTTGCCCCTACATTGGATAAACCAAAAGACATTTTAGCATATGCAAATGTTCCCCACTTCGTGGTGAACATAGTCTTGTGCTGATCTTCTTCTTTAACTCGAATCTGGTTATAGCCAGAAAAGCCATCCAACAGAGAGAACATTTCTGATCCTGCGACAGTTTGGAGGATCGACTCCATAGAAGGCAATGGATAGTGGTCTTTCAGAGATGCTCTGTTTAGGTCTCAAAAATCCACGCATAAGCGGATATCACCATTCTTCTTTCGAACTGGTACCAGATTTGATACCCAAGTACTATGTTTGATTGGGAAGACAATACGTGACTCAATGAGCTTGGTTAGCTCTTGTGCCATCAAGGCTTCAATTTTAGGGTTGACCGGCCGCTGTTTCTGTCGGACTGGTTTCGCACCTTCTGTTAGCTCAATAGTATGTTGAATGATGCCAAGATCATAACCTTCCAGATCATCGTAGGACCAGGCCACTACTCTATATTTCCCACAGAAATTGATAAGCCTTTCTCTATCTTGCTGTGAGACATCTTTTCCGACTCGAAGGTTCCTGTCATCGGAAACCCGAAGGTTTTCATAATCACTTTTTTCCACCACGAATTTCCACTTATCATTTCGGGCGTCACTACAATCAAATTTTTTTTCAAGAGTAACCAATCCTTTTGGAAGCTTATTTGACTTTAGCTGCATAATTTGTCTTTCGTAGGCCTCGGCGATCTTTGGTTGAAGTTGATCAGCAAATTCCCCTAAGTGCTGAATAAACGAGGCGATGTGTTCATCACTCTCAAAGACTTGCCAACTCTGGTCATTGTCGGGGATCGCTGGTCGAACAAGCACTCACACTAAATATTTTTTCCGAAGCAGGTCAGAAACAGGATCAAACTGGGCACCGATCACCGCCATGCGATCTGCATTGCCATTCTACGTTCGGGGAATGGTCAGGATGTTGAAAGCTTCAAAACTTTCTACAAGGTCCTAGATTCGATGACGATAGGATCTTATGCGGATATTCTTTGCTGCTGAGATTCCTCGGACCTGATTAACTACCAGTTCTGAATCTTTGAACATAATCAATTGCTTGATACCCATTCGTTCCGCTAGGCTTAGGCCTTGGACTAACCCTTCATATTCGGCCTCGTTATTTGAACAGGCGAATTGGAATGGGAAAGACCTCAACAACTTTTCATTCTGTGGGGATATTAGACATATCCCTGCTCCAGCTCCAACTTTGCTCCTTGCTCCGTCAAAATACAATGTCCACAGCTCATTTGCTTGGTCTTCGTAGGATTCTTTGGCGACCTTTGGAAGAACTTGGTCTTCATCATAAATTACATATGTGCCTAATCCAGTAGCATGATAATTCCTGAAAGGATCATTATTCATGTGTGCACTCAATAGAGCATCTTCCTCATCATTTCTATCTCCGCTTACTCTCTCCTCCTCTAGCAGTTCGACATTGTACATGTCCTGTTTGGTGATGGAGGTATGTGCGGCTTCAAAATTGATCAGGGCCTCATCTGCCACATGTTCGGAATGTAGAGCCTTTGATTCTATCTTCATTTTTGCACCATGCTTGGTCCTAAGTATTAGATGTGACCAATCTAAAGACAAATATCCACCCACCTTTGAAGTAAATTCTCGGGATAGACAGAGACCGAACATAGGAGGAACCTCTATGATCACTGTATCTTGCGGGACCGTGATACTTGGGTAGGAAAATAGTGTTAACAGAAGCGCTTTGATGACACCCACAGTATCAACTTTATTTCCATCCAGCTGCATCACCCCCTTCTTCATAGGCTAGTAGCTGAGTCCCAGGGCTTCGGCTATCAGTTTCGGCATAACCGTCGTACTAGCGCTAGAATCAATCATAGTGTTGTGTAATAGCTTCTCCCCTACAATGAGGGTCAAGAAGAAGGGTTGAGGTTTTGGCCTACCTCCGCCATGCGTATGAGATTCCTTCACTTTTTCTGTAAGAACCTTAGCTGGTGGCATTTGATAAACCACCTTCGTATTGGCAGATGGCTCTGTTGGTGCTGAGTTGATCTCTTGTTGAAGCGCCTTTTGTAGCATAGTTTTCTGTTCTGGGATAGCTAGAATGTCCCATAAAGACACATTAGCGGATGATTTCTTCAACTGCTCCACCACATTAAAAGGTGAGGAGCTTAGAGATTTCTACTCCTTTGCTCTTGTTATAATAATTTCCTTCCGCGGTTGAGAAGACAAAGAGACGGTTGGAGCGCCAGGAATTTGATCAGAAACGTCTTTGCATTGCAGGTTGTCCGAAAGTGAAACAACGGGCTCATCGGTGAATCTCCTCTTTGAGCGTGTGTTATAGTCGGACTGTACCCGCGGTGTTTCAGCTATGGACGTGTCATTCGCAAACACCATTTCCTCATCCTCCATCCATGAGAAGAGCGCATGATCATGAACAATATCAGACTCTTGCTCTAAGGACATTCCCTGTATTTGCGCGGTTAAGACTGCATTCTCCATTGCCGAGGCATATATGTACTCTCCATTCTCTGTCGCAATACCTTGACTACGTTGCTCTGCTACCCTTTGTTGTAAGTTGCCACGCGGACAATTTCGGGGCATATGCGCATCGTTGCAAGGGAAGCACCATGGATTGATGTCATCAATAAGATTGTTTTGTCCCGCGGTTAATTCTCTACTAGAGCTTGGCGACGCACCTGCCAGCGGCGTAGGCACCGGAACCATTTGGTTTGTAGCCGCCACTGGTGAATTAGTGCGAGGCGCATTCTGATATTGATTTTGCTAATAGGTAGGCCGCCCACCTTGATAGTTTTGATATGCAGGCCATGGAGGCATTGCTTGGTTCCGCTTGAGAGTTGTTATATCGTTTGCCATAGTCCGCAACATCTCCTTGAGGTCGCCCATTTCATTCTTGGGAGGACCCGATGTGGAAGCCAAGTTTTCGGGAGCGGCTACATATGAGTACACTGACTGGGGAGTCGCTGGCGCACTGGTCGACGCAAACTCTTGTGCTGCGTTTGATATCTCAGGAAATATCGGCACAACAGGTCGAGGAGGCAATTTCCCGTAGTCTATCAAGTGATTCTCTGCTTTGATAGCGGTGGCATATGCATCTGGTAAAGTGGCTCCTCCCAAAGACTTGATCATCATAGAAATGTCAGGGTTAATGGACTTCAAATAAAACATGAACGCCAGTTCTGGAGTTGGGCGGATAGTTACAGGAATCCTCCGCCAACTTGAGTGAAATCGGGCATTGAAGTCCGTCAGAGCCTCCTGGGGCGCTCGTTTGATGATGGATAACTGGTAATATAACGAAGAATGATCTCCATCATTTGAAAACCTTTCATAGAATGGATCTCCGAGGTCATCCCAAGTGCAAATGGTATCAGGAGTCAGTGTTCGGTACCAATCCAGAGCTTTGCCTTTAAAGGACGCAGCAAGGAGCCTTAGGGCTACATTCTGCGCTGTGATACCGTGTACCAGACATACATCCGCTACATCCTGCAAATGTTCTGCCGGCGTTTTTGTATTGTCCCCGGCAAATTTGGGAAGAGCTTTCAGTGCCGAAACTGAGATAGCGCCCCAAACAGCAGGCGCTACCAGAGCTACCAGGGGACTTCCAGCATCCCATGCTACATAGTTTCTGTTCGCGGCCGACAACATGGTGAGAGAAAAGGGTGGTGGGAATGGAACGGTTACTAACTGATTCGTGGCCTGAACTGTCCCTAATGGAGGTACTAGTAAACCTAGATTATTTGCAGTCTGGGATCTAGTTATAGGCTGATGGCTCATACACCCCTTTATAAGACAATTTCATTAGTTTGGGTCCCACCGGGCATGCCAGAAAAAAGGACAAACTGTTGATGCCAAAACTTGGCGAAGTAACAGTGCCTTATGGGAAACTCAGTTCAAGGGGGACCCCTTTGCGCCAAACTGAGTGACCTCCGGATTTTAAAGAAGCCGGCTTCTTCTATAATGGTTTTTGAAAAGGGAAAAGGAAACGGATATGATGAAGCAAAGTTTAATCTAAGGCGATGCGCCAAAATATGCTGATGGGTACAATAAATCATAGATTTAGGGGCCTGAATGGTGTTATTACGTTCTAAAACGTCAGAGACTTAAAGGTATAGCGTAAACAATTCATTTATTGACATAAAATAGTATCGCATGCATCCTTACCATCAAGAAGAGTCATTTAGACATGATTTAGATGAACAAGCTTGCATTCAATATATAGAAGTTCTGTTAAATGAAATGCTTAAGACAATAAAAGCACAGTTTATAGTTTAATCAATACATGAAAAACAGAAAGACCGAACAGTTGGCACAGTCTGAAAGTTTCTTGCACATAAAACATATAAGAGAGGCCTGGTGTCTCTTGCTATAACCAGTATCCTTTTTCTTAAAACTCTTGGATCAATCTATCGTTGGACCTTTTTTCCTTGGAATTTCAGACCCCTCTCTCGTTGACAGAGAGAGTATATATAGCTGGAGAGGAAAACTCCCTCCGCTTTGGAACGCTGTAACAGAAAAGATCTCCCAATCCCCTGCAATGATGCCAGAATCAAAAGATTTCCCATGCCGTTACAATGGCAACGAGTTACAACGCGGCATCTGGATATTCATGTGTAGGCACGCCCTTTGTAATGATGGCAGGGGCCCCAGCCAAGCTTCGAGGCGACAAGCGCCATCCATCGCTTTGGAAAAGCAAGACGAGCAGCACTTGATAACAATATATTGCTCAGCTAGCCAATTGCCTGCTTCAATGATCAGTATAAGGCACGTGGCAGCCTGTCATGACCCAAATGAGAATTCCTCCTACTGTTGCTGAGAGACTGCGAAGAAGTGACACGTGTCCAAGGGGGGGTCTTTCCTAAAGTGGGGAGAGAGCCACCTGAACCGGGTCTGAAAGACGCTTGGTAGCATTTCGCAGCCCGCTGTGTTTAGCTCCCTGCTGTGTTGGAAAGGCTGCGAAAGGTCACCACCTGGCAGAAGGTAGGGCCCGCCAAAAATAAAGAAGGCCGTGGAAGCATTTCGCAGCCCGCAGCTGCTTATTTTATCTCTATAAGAAAAGTCTGCGATATGCCGCCATGTACCAAGATGTGGGCCTCTCTGACAATCTTAGGAATGCTGGCTTTTGTGGAAGGCTTTCGCAACCCGAACAGAATACAAAGCAATAGAAAACAAAAAATTCTGTAGGCGAGACACGTGGACGCCCAGCGCAGCATTTCGGGGCCCGAAAGGGGAGCCGATATCCGAAGTTGCGAAGTAAGAAATGTGCAAAGGGAAAGATCAAAACCTGTCGGAGAACCGAATAAACCTAGCGATGCATAGGCCAGCACATGAAAATTTGCAAAAGGGACCCGAAGGGAGCTGTTTGAATCTTTATTTTAACAATTACTTTAATATTTTATTAAAGTGACTTTATATTATAAAGTCAATTTAATAATCTTTTAATAATTGTTAAATGCTCCAATATTCACTGTTTGCTCATCAAATCATCAAACTAGGTCGAAACTGAGATGACCAACTAAACCAGGTGCCCTACCAGAAATAGTAACCCCTTTCTACCTGACTTACTATAAATAGTAAGTGCCTGAATCTGACTCTATAAGACTTTGCCAAGGCCCAAACCTGAATCAACTGATGGAGTAGTGTCCCCAAACACTGGATAACTGCCGAAATAACCCTCTAAACACATTTGTCAGCCTATAAGGTTTTGAATGATAGGATAACCCCTGAATCATCTGAACTGTCTAGGAAGGGGACATTATAGTCCACCCTCCCTGAAATTGTTTGTCCTCAAGCAATCTCAGCTCTGGATGCTGTAAAATCTCCTCTAACTTCCATGTAGCATCCTCAACCAACAAGTCTCTCCATTTAATCAAATACTCTCTGATGAGCCGCCTTCGAAGATGTCTCTCTCTAACATTGAGGATGGCCTCAGGCACTAATATCAACTTCCCCTCATCATCAAGGGGTGGCAGTACTGGAGAGGGAATCACATGCTGACCCAACACCTTCTTCAGGCGAGAAACGTGAAACACGTTGTGAACCCTGCTAACCACCGGTAAATCCAACTCATATGCAACCTCGCCCACTCGTCTAATGACTCGAAATGGACCATAGTAACAAGATTTCAACTTCTCTGCACCACTCTTCTGTAGAGTGGATTGATGATAAGGATATAACATGAGATACACCATGTCACCCATTGCAAAGGAATGCTCAACCCTTTTCTAATCAACATACTACTTCTGATGATTCTGTTCTCGCTGAATATTATCTCTGAGAGACCTCATAATATCCTACTGATCTTGCAACATATCACCTACACTGGGCACTTTTCTATTACTCAACACCAAATCCAAAAGGTTGGTAACCTCATACCCATATAATACCATAAAGGGCGTCATCTGTATAGTCATGTGGTGAGTAGAGTTATAACAGTACTCACAGAGGTATATCCACCTCACCCAAGCTCTTTGTTGTCCAGCTATATAATTACGTAGATATCCTTCCACCCACTTATTGATGATCTCCGTCTGTCCATCTGTTTATGGATGTTATCTGGTACTAGGTGTCAGTTCAATTCCAAAAAGTATGAACAACTCCTGCCAAAAGTTGCTCATGAACCGACTGTCTCTATCACTAACTATAGTCCGAGGCAAACCATGTAACCTGAATACCTGTCTAAAGAAGAGTTCTGCAGTCTGCGATGCTGTGAATGTAGTGGTAATCGGAAAGAAGTGTGCATATTTTTTCAGCCAATCAACAACCACGTAAATACAATCTTTCCCTTGGGCTTTCAACAAGCTCATGATAAAATCCATTGATAAACATTCCCACTTCTTGTCAGGTATTGAAAGTGGTTGAAGCAAGCCAACAGGATATGTGTGCTTCTGTTTGTTCTACTGACAAACAACACACTCTCACACATACTGAAGAACATCAGTCTTTAGCCCTTTCCAAGTAAACCATTCCTGTACCAACTTATATGTTTTGAAATAACTGGGGTGGCCCACCATAGAAAGATCATGAAAGGCTTTTAGAACTGTATCCTTCAACTCTGAATCTAGAACCAAAAAAATCCGCCCCTTGTAAATGATCAAGTCATTCACAACAGTGTATCTACTATCCTGCTCTGTTCCATCAACTATGCTAGAAGCCCATTAGTTCTTAGCATACTCTGCAATAATCCTATGCCTCCAATCCTCAAAGATCTATGCCATAGCATTCAACTGAGGTTTGCGAGACAATGCGTCAACTACAACATTCTATTTCCCCTTAATGAAGGTGATATCAAAATCATACGATTGCAGTTTACTGACCCATTTTTGTTGCCTTTCATTTAAGTCTTGTTGTCCAAGGAAGTGTTTCAGGCTATTATGATCTGTACGTACACTGAATTTATTTCCCACTAGATATTTCTTGAACTTAGCCAAAGCATGCATAATGGCTAACATCTCCTTGTCATAAATTATATAAAACCTCTCAGGACCCCTAAGCTTCCAACTCTCAAAAGAAATAGGGTGTCTCTCCTGCATCAAAACGACACCAATGCCCTCTCTAGAGGCATCACAATACAAATCAAAAGACTTCGTAAAGTCTAGCAGTGCTAAAACTAGAAACAAAGTCATAATCACCTTGAATATGTCAAAACACTCCTGAGCCTATGGTGACCAAGCAAATGCCCCTTTCTTTGTCAGATCAGTAAGGGGTGTGATGTGTTGTGAGAAACCACTAACAAATTGTTTGTAAAAAGCACACAACCCAATGAATCCTTTGAGCTGGGTAAGGTTCTCTAGTACTGGCCACTCTACTATAGCTCAGACCTTCTCAGGGTCCATACTGACTCCCTTGGCACTGATGATGTGCCCAAGATACCACAACTCAGCCATGCCTAGCTCACACTTGGACTCCTTGGCATACAAGGACTCCTCAACCAAAATACCCAGAACTCTATCCAAGCGAGCTAAATGCTCCTCCCATGACCTACTATACACCAGAATGTCATCGAAGAAGACCAACACATATCTCCGCAGCTGAGAATAGAAAACTTTGTTCACTATAGCTTGAAAGGTAGTAGGGGCGTTGGTTAGACCGAAAGGCATAACCAAGAACTCGAAGTGACCACAATGGCACCTGAAAGCGGTTTTCTCTATGTCCTACTCCCTCATCTGAATCTGATGGTACCCAGATCTCAAGTCAATCTTCGTGAAGAAGATAGCACCGTGCAACTCATCAATCAACTCATCAATGCAGGGTATAGGGTACCTATTTTTAATTGTTCTCTTATTAAGCTGGTGGCAATCTATACACATCCATAGTGACCCATCCTTTTTCTTCACCAATACAACTGATGAAGCAAAAGGTGATTTTCTAGGTCTGATATGCCCCATAGCCAACAACTCACCTATTGTTTTCTCTGTCTCATCCTTGAGGCATTTCAGATGTCTGTATGGTGTGATCATAATGGGATTTTCACCCTCCTCTAACTCGATAATATGCTCGATGCCCCTGTTTGGAGGTCTGCCAGGTGGAATATCACTAAACACTTTAGAGTGTTTAGTCCTCACTACCTAAATGTCAGGATGGTACTCAACCTTCTGCTATTCCTGTTGCGCTAGTAACAACATACACTCTGTAGCCCAATCCACCATATCATGATGAATGAGCCTCTCCATCCGTCTAAAATATACCACTCTCAAATTACTATCCCTGATAGGTTTTATGACATGTGGTTTTCCATTTACCTTGAACTTCATCTCCATGTCCCAAAGATTGAGTGTGAACTCACCCAAATCATGAAGCCATGCCATCCCAAGTACCACATCAATATCTCCCATATTCACAACGTAGAATTCAGCCTTGAATTCATAGTTGTTAAGCCACATCAGAAGATCTGTTATTCTCCTATCACATTTGAGGGTGTTCCCATCAGCCACCTTGACTCGAATACCCTCAAGCTCCTCAGTTTGTGTGCCTCGTCTCTCTACCAAACGTGCATCTATAAAGTTATGAGTGGCACCAGTGTCAAGTAAAGTAATCACTTTCTGACCTGCTAGGAGCCCACATAGCCTAAAAGATCCATCTCTCTGAAGACTAGTCAAATGTGCCTCCTGTAACTTCTTTCCTCCCTCATTTTCACTATCATTTTCAGACCTTTCATCATCTGAATGCTCTGAATTAGCTTGCTGGTCTGATAGATCAGATTGCTCTTCACCCTCATAAAACCATTCCATCTGATTATTTTTGACCTTAGGACAAAGAGGGCATACATGTTTCTCATCATAAGGTGCCTTGCACCAAAAACACAACTTTTTCTTGCGTAAATCATTCAATGTTTCCCTGTCAAATGGTGGTGCATTCTGTTTCTTAGGATCAGGTGGATCCTTCTTCCTGTAAAATGCTCTATTCCTATCAAATGATCTGTTAGGCCTCGAATAAGGTGTTGAGCCTGAAGAGAACTTGCTGCGAGGCGCTGCAAGCTCCATACTGCGTGCCTTCCTCATTGTCTCTTGAAGAGTAGGGGGATCAAATTCCTTGACCCAACCTCTCATTGGCTCATACAATCCCTTGATAAAAAGAATGACAAGTCTTCTCTCCGAAATACCTGTCACCATGACTGCAACCCTCTGGAATTCACCAATGTAGGCATCCAAACTACCTGTCTGCCTGAGTTGAGCTAGCTCCCTAAAGTAAAGTTTTGGATCCTTCTTATCAAAAAAATCTATGAGCCTGTTCGTGAACTCCTGGTAAGTAGTAACCATGTGATGACCCAGTGTATACATGCCATGATGCCACCAATCATGTGTGAACCTATCAAGATGCAGTGTAGCAAACTTAATGGCCTCGTCCTCCTGCATAGGTCTCAATGATAGGTAATTTTCTAACTTCTATACCCAAGACCTTGCTAAACTCTTATCCGATCGATCAAAATAGGGCAAGATAATCTTGCTTACTACATGCTGAAGATCCCAATTCACTTGTGGTGGTGGCTGCTGGTGCTGAGGAGCTTTGCGCTCAAATGTACCTCCCCCTCTGGGTTTATGCACATCCATGAATTGATGAAAATACAAAGACTGCCTGATCTTAGGAGCCAATGTCGAATACTCTCTGAAGTATCTAGTCACATCTGCCACTGACATACCATGCTGTGGATGAAACTCTGACTAGTGACCTTGCTACTCTACCTCTGGAGTCAGAGGAGCCTCTCTAGATAAAAATGTAGGTTGTCCAGGCCTACACTCATGCAAGATAGGTGACGATTGCCGCTGTATTGACACCAGTGGCTGGTCTATCCCTACAGTCCCGCTCGTCTGTCCTATCTAAATGTAGTGCTATTGAGGCGGAGTATACTACCTCATCATGTCTATCAATTGAGACATCATGTCCATCATATTATCATGTCTCCTTCTAAACTCAGTCTCTAACATCTCACCCTTTGTAGGTTCTTTCCCTGGATCCCTTCAAGACTCTTTCAAAATCTCTCAATTTTCCATGAGTGTGGTAACACTATTCTCACTACTGCTAGAACTGGATATGTGAATACCTAGAACCCTTGATACTGTCTCACCTTCTGGAATAGGTGGACCTATCCAATCCTTAACTCTGCCTATTCCTCTACCCTTACTGTAGAAGATAATGTCTCTACTCATGAAAAAGCATCGAAAAATCACACATCTAAATGAAAAAGCATAGGCTGGCAGGAAAACTGTGCTCTGATACCACTGTAAGAGACCAGGTGTCTCTCAACCCTAACTGCTGATGGCGAATACAAGTTTTGTTTGTGTTTTGATATTTTGTGGTTTTTTTGTAGTTTTTGTAGAATAATGAAATGGTGCGATTTTGGGAATAAATACTTGAAAAATATAAATTAAATACTGGAAGACAAAATATGAAGGAAAATAACTTCTGATCTAAAGGCAAATAATTTATTGATCTTGCTGAATGCTTACAAAGGTGAAATCTAGACATGCAAGTAAAAAGGCAATAATAATTATTCAAAAACTTGGCTTATTTGCAACTGCTCGAATGAGATAAAAAGGTACGACTAGCTTTAGATATTGCCTTCTCCAGCCTCGTGATTGATGCATAATATCCCATAGACCAAGGCGTCCCAAATGGTGAAGGAAGAAGACAAAAAAGCAAGGAATTTTTTCTTGTAGAAGAAGTATGGATTTGTTGCTGCAAAAGTATGGCCCAAACCAGCAATGAAGAAATCTGTACCACCTTGGAATTCATGCCAGATGTTGAATAAACCACTTCCAATGAAAAAGATTCTCTTCTGGAGAGAAATCGATTCAAACCCTTGATTATAAACTTCACAATAAGCTCTGTAATGACTTCTGAATGAAGCCACTCAATTGACAAGCTTCAACTGGTATCTCACAGTCTCAATATGTCTGATTCTGAAGAGGGAACGTTCTCCAAAATCCAATGATTTGTAGAAACCCTTGTTTCACAAACCCCAATGTTCTTAGAGAGAAAATAAGACAAATTAGAATAATTCACAATGAAGTTCAATTTTCCTTGAAGTGAAATATAAACTCTCTTCAATAAGTCGACCCAAAAAAGCAATTGATTAAGCATTTAATAATTCATTAATTTGCCCTTTTTAGACTTAGGAAAATTCACTTAATAATGGCATCCCTTTTTAAATGAGTAATAAATACTCATTTAATATTAATTTTTTTCCTTTATTAAAAAGTATTAAATACTTTATAATTCTCCATTAATAATTACTTTAATATTTCATTAAAGTGACTTTATATTATAAAGTCAATTTAATAATCTTTTAATAATTGTTAAATGCTCCAATATTCACTGTTTGCTCATCAAATCATCAAACTGGGTCAAAAATGAGATGACCAACTGAACCAGGTGCCCTGCTAGAAATAGTAACCCCTTTCTGCCTGACTTACTATAAATAGTAAGTTCCTGAATCTGACTCTATAAGACTCTGCCAAGGCCCAAACCTGAATCAACTAATGGAGTAGTGTCCCCAAACACTGGATAACTGCCAAAATAACCCTCTAAACACATATGTCAGTCTATGAGGGTCTGAATGATAGGCTAACCCCTGAATCATTTGAACTGTCTAGGAAGGGTACATTACAACAATGTTGCTCTATCTGCCTTTTCAGACTCTTTCATTGCTACAAATCATCTCTGGGTTTTAATCATTTGTACCACATGTGGTTTATGTGCTTTGAATCCTTGCATCTAAAGGAAATTTCCTCAACATAAATACTGCTAGGGAATTTTAATGTTGCCATTGTAGTTGGTATTAAAGCCAGTACCTACAACATTGAAAATTATCCTTATATAAGAATTCCCTCCATCTTGTTGGCTTGTAAAACACTTGATGGTGGCTACATGAAATTTGATTCTGATTCCTCTTCTACATTAGAGGGAACTCATATATCCTTGTTTTGACTCTTCTGAATTATCAGAATTAGAATCACTAGCTTCCATATTCAAAAATTCCCAACCACCATCTTCAATAAATTGGCCACCAATTCAAGTTCATTATGCTTTCATAATACTGTATATCCATGGAGTTCAGCCATTCCTTCATGCCGTCAAGTGAAGATTGAGGAATGGCGTCAATGTGGAGTACATCCCACTTGAAGTATTTCAAAATAATAGCCATATCAAATTCCTTTTGCCCAAGTCATACTCTCTCAAGGTTAACAATCTCAATTTTGAACTAATAGTGATTACTAAGAAAGGTAATTCCACCAACTCTATCAAACAGTTTACCACAAGAACAATAAAAGCAGAGGCTTTGAAAGGAACTCCATGAAAACAAATCTCTCTAAATGGTATATCAAACTCTTAGACCTAATTATTGCACATTTACAACCAAATTCAAAGATTTTCCTTCAAAAGGCTACAAATTCAAATATTGACAATTTTGTAGAAAGAATGCATTTTTTTGCACATTTGATCACCGAGACTCAAAAACTCACCCTAATACACCTTAAATGGTCTTGATTGACCTTATTTAGCATAAATAAACACAAAATACCTTAATCTAATCTATTGACCACCTATCAACCTTCAAAAAGTGAAATTTTGCAACTAGGAGACTAGGTGCTCCTGCACGAAAATTACATTGTGTATGAGCCTTTAAGAGGCTTTAAATCTAGCCTTTACAAATAATTCTACATGTTTCCAATCATGCCTAATTGTTGAGCTTGTAACTAACATGACTTATTACATTATAAATCAATTGACCATGTAATATGACCTTATTCAATTGACAATTTACTCAAAACACAATTTACTAACTTAAAATAATTCCATGAACCAAATTTGTTCAATAACCTTGGTGTCCCTACACCAAATTTCAATATTTCAATAAATTTCATTACAAGTACAAATCTCATTACAATGCCTTAGGTACTCTGTTCTCACATATATTTTACAATGTCACTCATACATTGAAGATTTTCTTATAATGTCTACATCATAGGTTCTCATTTAGAGGTTAACTTCAAATGAGTAACTTGAGATTCGTGCACAAAGCTTCACACACTCTTTTATAATGGCTTCAAATCAGAATTGAGATTTGTCAAGATCATCAAAATAAGGATGTTGCATTGCTTTTTTGGCTGAGATTCTCTTCGATGGCTCAAAAATCAACATTTTTTGCAAGGAGAGACCAATCATTTTTTACTAGTTTAGTTACAGATGTACACAAAGTAAAAGAATACAAAGAAACAACTCTTCCAAAATGGAAATGAAATGAAAATAGATGGAAGGCACTTAGAGATAGGCATGGTAGTTTGTCAACTTAGTCACTCCTGGTCATACATCTTCACTGCGAGTTCCAAGATACCTATTGCACACAACACCTCTCATGAATCTAGAATATCTTGAAATTCAAGATGCTCCTATAATGTCTACATCATAGGTGCTCATGATAAGGTTAGCTTCAAATGAATAATTTGAAATTCCCTCACCAAGCTTTGCACACACTTTTGTAATGGCTGAAAATCATAATTGAGATTTCTCAAGATCATCAAAATAGGGATGTTGTATTACTTTTATGCCTGATATTCTCTTGGATGGCTCATAAATTTGCATTTTCTGCAAGGGGACACCAATCAATGTTTACCGGGTTACTTACAGATACACAAAGTAAAATAAGATGATAGAATTGGCATCAAACAAATTAATGTGGATACAAGTATAAATTAATAAGAACCATTGTGCATATACTTATAAATTAATCCAATGAACCATTCAAATATGCTTTACTCTTTATTGTGTCAAGTATTGCCTCATGGTTAGACTCACGGACCTTCCACAAGGTCTTGTTCAAAGGTCTACCCCCATATTTTCTCAAATAAACATTGGATGCCACAACAAGGTTCAAGTAATGAAGAATCTTACAATGCATGTCAAAGTCCTCAAACAACCAATGTTTAACACTCTTATGTACAACAATCCTCATATGGTTCTAGTAATGAAGAATCTTACGTGTATCGATACTCCATGAACTTGCATTTGAGCTAAGGAAATAGTGTAGCTCACTCGATCCTGTTAGTGTACAACAATCCTCATATGGTGCAATGTTAGTATCATCCATCAACCAAAAAAATCTACGAACTGAAGATGTACCTTCATTACCTGGACCCATCGAAGCATTACACCACTCGCCGATTGAACTTGCATCTATCAACTTTGCACTATATTTATACTTTAACTCTTCTCGTGCTAATGCTCTTTTCACACATGCTCCTGCACCATCATGCTCCCCCTTTCCATGCCTGACCTCACAAAAGTTCCACATATGCAGAACACCTGTAGTGAGATGCATCCTGCACAACCAGTAGAACATGCACGCGTTCTTGAACTGTACTGCACAGTTATCCAACCATATTATATGCCGACTATATGCTATGCCCCTCCGAGCCAAATAACTATAGAATATCTAGAAGAAACCTTGCATGAACTCTAGAGAATGTGTGCGATCATCACTAATATAAAAGTGATAGTCCCTCAATACCTTCCTTTGGTCCTGTTGTCTCCTAGAAATGCACCCTACGCACAGTAATGAAACTAAACTTTCTAGAGAAACATGGGATCACTTCAAGGCTGTGGGTCACCTGAATTGAAATGAAACTCTGGAGATGGCCGACTTCCTTTGTGCTATCACCTAAACTACTAGTATTTGTGAGGTAAAGGGAGAAATAATGCATACAAATGAAACTAAACTAAGGTGATACACCAAATTGATGAGAAATCATGAAATGAAACAAGAAGAAAATACACTGGGAAACCTAATTGCAACCATTTCACATACTCAAAACAAATTCTTTTAGACTTATGCATCATTCTTAACAGGTTTGATCTGCATACACATCTTAGGAAGGAAAGATAAAATTCACAGCTCTAAGGTGTGAGTGTAGACTTATAAAACACAGCTAAAGACTTGCATAATCAAAGAAAGATACAGAAATGAGAGTAGTACAAACATGAATAATAGCTTCCAAGGTAAACTCTGTGTTGCATTCCAGATTCCAGTTGTGTTACAAAACATACATTTAGTCGAGAAAGGATTGATAAAAAATCACTAACTCTTTTTAGTGTATAATTCAAACTATTTACAAAAAGGAAAAAAATGCCTTATATACAGAAAATATCACGACCCCTTAGGGCCAACAAAATATCAGGGCTCAGAAAGATATGCCCCTAGATATTTTGATTGAAATTAATGCTGCACCCTGCGTGTCCATGTTGGTGAAGAGTCATTCCCCAGAGAAGCCTTCTTCAGATCTTTCCGCAACCACCTTATTTACTTCCTAGTATCGTGTCTGCCTTGAACCTCTTCAGCCGAGCGCTTTGAATGCTCCTGAGCTCAGAACAGATACACGTTGCTTTTCATTTTGTTGATGTTCTTCATCCTATTTAGACTGCCACAACTCGCTTTTAGATCTCTCTGATTGGTCGAGTAAACTCCATGCAGATTCTTCGGGTGGTCAAAACTCCTCTTGTAGAATCACATCTCGGCGAGACACTGGAAGTGTCTCACTGATGCGATTAAATCCTCCTGGAACCATTAGCATAACATGGAACTGTCGATGAGAGTTCTTATCGAGCCCAAAAATCATACCGATATTGCCTCTATGGTCGCCAAGACAATCGTGTTCGGCTAGATAACTTGGCAAACTCTTCTCATCCTCCATCGACGAAGGTATATTGATGTCACCCCGACGCATTTTTCTCTACCCGAGCTTCACATTCTTTGTTGGGACCCTATCGGGTTGGCAAGACTCTCAGTGAGGCCTCCTTGCTCCGTTGAGAGATCATTTTGTTTTTCTTTGGCAAGAGAAACCTTCATCGGCAAGAGGTCATAGCGGCTTCATTAGTCATGCTGATATCACCTTCCATCGCTGAGACCACATCATGTTGGTAAGACATAAATTTGACGGTTGGGCGCTACATCGATGTCATTCATGTCGGGGAGAGCTTCTGCTAGTCGGTGAGAGCTTTGCCGATGACTTCTCCTTTGTCGCCAAGACCTTCCCGTGTTGGCAGGACCTCAAGGAAAAGTCTTCAATTGTTGGCGAGCTCAGCTTGCTTTCGGTGGGGCCTTACTGAGTCGGCAAGACCTCACCCGTATGACTTTCCTTGGTGGGACCCCCATCCTTCAGTGAGACATTGTTTGGTCGCCGAGACTTCATGGCGATGGCTTCAACTCTTGGCGAGCCCCCTTTGTTGTCGGCGAGACATAGGCCTATCGGCCAAACCTCACGCCTAATACAACCCCCGGCTAGGCCCCTTTGTTTTCTTCGGTGTGACTTTCATCCTTCGGCAAGACATTATGCCGAAGGCAATATCCTTTGCCAAGCTCCATTTCTTTTGGTGGGGTCCCCTTTCTATTGGTGAGACATTACCTAATCGCCGAGAGCTTGTGGCGATGAAATATTGCTTTGCCGATAACGTTTTATTCATTGAGACTCTGGTGGATCGGCAATACTTATGCCAATATTACCTCATGTCGGCGAGACATTGTTCCTTCACCGAGACATTTCACTAAAGTCCTCTCTTTCACTGAGTTGTTCACTGGTCAGGGAGACCTTCCTATATCGGCAAGACCTTATACCGATGTCAAAATTTCTCGGTGAGGTCCTTTCATTGTCGGCGAGAATCCTACTGAAGGAAAAACACATATCGAGGCCCCTTTGTCTTCAACAAGACATAATTCCCTCGCTAGGACATGCTAGCGAAGTCAATCTCCTATGCTGAAAGCCTTAGAGTCAGGGAGACCTTTTGACTTCAGCGAGACCCTTTAGCGAAGCTCGCTTGCTTTGTTGACACCGACTCCTTTGAGTGAGACCACACCCCATCTGTAAGATGTGTTGGCGATGATGCCTCCATTCAGCGAGGCCCCTTGTTGGTCGGTGAGACATCATGACGGTCTTGGTGACTTTCTCCTTAGAGGATTTTCATGCCGAACTTCCTAGGGCAGGCTCTCTAGCTGAGTTCCCTGTGACCTAGCACCAGATGTAGGATTTTTTCCCTTGTTGTGAATGATCCATTTTAGCCTCTCGAAGATCTATCAAATGATTATCCTGCCTGATTGAGCCTACGGGTGAAAATTAGGTAACATTTCTGGCGAACTTTGCTGGATGTTTGCTTGCTAAACATGGAAAACTAGTAGCCAAAACTTGTCCATTGGGCATGGAGTCATTAGGAGGCTTAGAAAACAAACAAAAATATCATTTTTGCACATGGTCGCAACTCGTTTGAGACGCAGAAGACACAATAGGTTGCCAAAAGAAAAGAAAAATAGGGGAAAATGAAAGAGAATATTTACTGTGCTATCACAACACCCAGGAAATAGAAAATAATAACCTGAAGTGTGGAAGTACTTATTGAAAACATAAACCTAAACTAATATGTACAATAGAGGAACTCCATCAAACTTGAAAATAGGACTTAAGATGTATCCCATTGACTGGGATAGGGAGCACTTCCCCTTCTGTTGTAGCCAGTTGATAAGCATTGTGCTCCTTACAGTCTCTAATAATGAATGGGCCTGTCCACATGTTGTCAAAGTTGGTGTGATGGCTTGGCTTGCTTTTCAGAACATCCCATTTGAGCACGAGGTCTCCCACCTTAAAATATTTTTCTGTAGCCCTTCTATCAAATGTTTTCTTTCTTTGGAGCTGATGATACTCCAAATCCTTCATTGCTTTGTCCCTTAATTCTTCGAGTTCCATGAGCTCTGCATACCTCACAGACATTGGGTCCTGTCCCTCAAACATCTCCAACTGGCAAACAATATCAAGAGTTGGAAGCTCCACAGAAAAGGGAAATCTTGCCTCTCTGCTATAGACTAACAAGTATGGTGAGTTAGTAATAGACCTCTTAGGAGTCACCCTATCTTCCCACAGTGCATACTTTAATTTAGTGTGCCAGGTCCTTTGATTATCCTCCATTGTTCTCTTGATAATCCTGATGAGATTCTTATTTGTTCTTTCAGCTAAGCCATTACCCTGAGGGTAATAATTTGAGGATGTATTCAAATGAATGCCCTGTTTAATGGCCCAATCAGTTACTCTTAGACCTACAAATTCTAGAGCATTATCAGATATGATAGAGTCAGGAACTCCAAATCTGATGACTATATCTTCATAGAAGCTCAAAACTGAAGATTCATTTGCTTCTTTCAATGCAATCGCTTTTGTCCACCTTGTAAAATAGTCAGTGGCTGTAAGTACCCACTTGTGACTAGCACTGGAAGGTGGATTTATTGGCCCAATGAAATCAATGCCCCATCTCATGAAGGGCTGCTCCACTTGAATTGGATGCAGGGGCATAGCAGGCAACTTTTCCTTTCCTGAAAATAGAGCACATTTGATACACTTTCTTGACCAAGCAGATGCATCCTTAAATAACCTGGGCCAGTAGTAACCAGCTCTCATGATTTTCCAGGCAGTTGTCCTTGGAGCAAAGTGACCTCCCGCAGCTTCATCATGAAACTCATGAAGCACCTTCTCAATTTGATGACTGTGAATGCATCTTAATAGGACACCATTCAGATCCTTTTTGAAAATAACATTGTTTACCAACACATATGGTATGGACTGCAATCTAAAGTATCTTTTTTTGGCTCTGTTCAAACCTAATGGACACTCACCAGTTTGTAAAAATTGGGTCATGTCTTGAACCCAATTTGTTGTTATCAGAGGCAGATCATCTTGAGCATCTTGAGACTCATTTATATTAGCAAAAATAGCATCCTTTTGTGATTCATTTTCACTGATTGACCCTGTAGCAAGTTGTTCACAGAGACCTTTACCTCTAACCAATTTGGTAATCTTGATATCCACATCATACTCCATGACCTTGGTGATCCATCCTGCTCTTTTTTCATTCATATCTTTATTCAATAAAAATTCCTTCACACTTGAGTGTGCAACCAGAATATGAATCTTATTGTTTGACACTAGAGGCTTAAACTTCTTTAGGCTTCTGATCACGGCAAGAACATGCTTCTCAAAAAAAGTATACCTCTCTTCATAACCAGTAAGTACTTGGCTAAAGAAAGATATGGGCTGTTCTAAGTTATCACTATTTTTCTGTACCAACATAGCAGAGATTGAACCAGTGCCACCAAAAGCATACAAAAAGAAATCTTTAGAGAAATCTTGATTTACCAATGTTGGGGCAGACGCTAAGGCCTCCTTAATTATCTCAAAACTATTCTTGGCATATTTTGTCCAAATGAAAACCACATTTTTCTTTAACATAGCTGTCAAAGGTTGTAACAGGTTTGCGATATTAGGGATGAACCTTCTCAGAAAGTTGATTTGGCCCAAAAAGCTCTGCAGAACTTTCTTGTGATTAGGTAATGGCAACTCAAGTATGGATTTGACTCTTTCAGGGTCAATAGTAATTCCTTGCTTTGACACTATGTGTCCTAATAATTTCCCTTTATGAATAGCAAAGACACTCTTTTTCAGATTGAGAGAGATACCAAACTCTCTGCACTTTTTGAAAACTTGCTTAAGGTGTGACAAATGTTCATCAGAATTCTTAGAATAAACTGTAATGTCATCTAGATAAATCAACATAATCTTATTGATCAAAATTTGAAACGCCATGTCCATGGCCCTTTGAAATGTGGCACCAACATTAGATAAACCAAAAGGCATCCTTTTGTATGCCATGGTGCCCCACTTAGTTGTAAAAGCAGTTTTGAACTGATCTTCCTCTTTAACCATCACTTGGTTATAGCTCGAAAAACCATCTAACAAGGAAAATATTTCAGAACTGAAAACTACTTGTAAGATTTCTTCCATGGAGGGCAATGGGTAGTGGTCTTTCAAAGATGCTCGGTTAAGATCCCTAAAGTCTGCACAGAGTCTTATCTCACCATTTTTCTTCCTAATCGGTACAAGGTTAGAAACCCATGAAGTATGCTTAATAGGAAAGACAATACCCCCTTCAACTAATTTGGTCAGCTCTTTAATCATTAAGGGCTCAAGCTTAGGATTCAAGGGCCTTTGTTTCTGCCTTACTGGCTTAGCATTAGGTTCTAACTCAATTGTGTGCTGAGAAATATGGGGATCAAACCCTTTCAAATATGAATATTCCCAAGAAAAGACATCATGAAATTCTTGGCATAAAGCAACAAAAGCTTGTTTATCTTCATATGAACAAATTTTTCCTATCTTAAGAAGTTTACCTTTGAAAATCTCCAGTTCTTCATAATGTTCTTCTTTGATTTGCAAGCCAACTTTACCCTTTTTAAGCTGATCATCAGTACTAAAAATTGACTCTAAGGTAACAAGGCCTTTGGGTAACTTATTTGTCCTCAGCTGTATGACTTGATCATCATACTGTTGCTTAAGTTTTGCTAGATTCACCATGGAGAACTGATCTTCTTCGAGCAAGAAAGAAAGGATCTGTTCATCACTATCAAAAACTTGCTAGTGAATGTCGTTATCAAGAATTGATGGTCTGACTACAACCTTCACATACTGCTGTACCTTCTCTTTTCTAATGTCACCCAAAATATCAAACTGTGCTCCAATGGCTACAAGCCTATCAACATGTTTGTTCTGGTTCCTTGGAATAGATAGTAAGTTAAAGGCATCAAACTCCTCAATCATATTCCACACTCTGTTTCTATAAGACTTTAGTGTGTCATTTTTAGCAACATTCAGGCCTCTTATTTGATTGACAATTAACTCAATGTCCCCATAAACTTTCAAGCGGGTTATTCCTCTCTTCCTTGCCAACTCAAGACCTTGAACAAGTCCCTCATATTCAATAGTGTTATTAGAGCATGAAAAAGAAAAACAGAAAGTAGAATAATACTTATCATCCTACAGAGATACAAGCATTGCACCTCCTCCAGCTCCATTTTTGCTTCTAGACCTATCAAAATACATCTCCCATAATTCATTTTGCTGCTCAAACTGACTTTCTGCACTTCTTTCAAGATTTGGAATTTCTGCCTTTGCTTCATGCAATACATAATTGCCTAGGACAACGTCCTGAATAAGCTCATTTTGATTATCAATCATGTTCTCAGCTTCCCATTCATTCAGGAGTACCTCAGGTACACTAACAACTTGTAACTATTGTGCTGCAGCAAGTTCAGTATCCTCTAAAACAATAGAGTTAACATTTATAGCAGATGGCACATAAGGTTCTATGTGATCCTTGGAAAGGGAATCAGAATTTATAGTTACCTTAGTGCCATACCTGGTCCTAAAAAGCATATGGGACCAATCTGAAGATAAATACCCTCCAATTTTAGCTGTGAAATCTCTAGATAGGCATAGAGCAAAAAAAGGAGGCAAATCTATGACAAACACATCTTGCAGGATTGAAAAGTTGGGACATGCATGTAGTGTGAGATTCAGATTTTTAATAACACCTATAGTGTTTACTGCTGTCCCATCCAATTGAAGTACTCCCTTTTCTAATGGCTGGTATTGTAAACCTAGCTGGTCTGTAATTTTTTTTGGCATTACTGAACTGCTAGCCCCACTATCAACCATGTAATTGTGTACCAATTTATTCCCCACTATTAAGGAAACATAGAAAGGAGGGGGCTTGACACCATTACTTTTCTGTGTGGTACTATCCAAAGGTGCATTGGTTAAAACTGACTTTGTTTGGCCTAAATAGACTTCATTTGGAGGATTCAAACTATCTAGATTTGATAAGGCTGATTGTAACAAATTGATCTGACCAGGGATTGCTAAAGAATCCCACATCGAAATTGAAACATTCATTTTTTTCATACTTTCAACAATGTTGAAAGGTGCAGATATATTTACCTTTGGTTGCGTCTTTACAACAACATGGTCAGGTTGCACTTGACTTGTGGATGAAGCATGTAAATGCTGCTCCTTACTAGTGTCATAACCTTGCTACAAAGTGCGTGGTACATGTTGATTTGATGGACCAACAACTCCCTTATCTTTACTCGTTGCTTGTTCAATCTCGAAGGCCCTTTTCTTGGCTCTAGTATTAGCAGCAACAGATGTGTCATCCTAGTTCACTCCACAAAATTCTTCTCTCTGCCAATTCAGGAGAGTTGAATCATCTCCAGGCTGATCATGCTATTGTGGATACCCCTCCTTAGGAAAATCTTGCGCACCTACAACATTTTGCACTATAAGAGCTTGATTGATGACGCCATTAGAGCATGTAGCTTGATTATAAGGCTGATTACATGGATAACACCACTCATAATCAGCAGCCAGATTGTTTTGAACATGAACAAGCTCTTTGACAACACTAATTGGAGCTGGATTGTAGGCCTGAAAAGGTCTTGTAGCAACATTTTGTCTTGAGCCTTAGCAATTGCCTTGATACTATTGTCTATTCCCCTGGAATTGCTGTTGTTGACCTTGGAAAGACTGACTTGAGGTTTGATTCTGTTGCTGATAAGGCCTATAATAGGACTGTTGTTTTTCCAAGTTCACCAACTTGTTACCAAAAGTCTCTAAAATACTTTTGATCTCTTGTAACTCCTGTGATGAGCCTGAGGCAACACTTTCTTGTTTATCAACGACTGGAGCAGCAACTGGCAGCGTTGGTACAGCTGGCAGAGGTGTAAAAGGAGGTATCTGCAAAGGGATATTTGCATGAATCTCTAGAAATATAGGCATTGGTGGCCTAGGAGCTATTTTTTAGCGTGTATTAGGCTGTTTTCAGCTCTGATTGCTATTTCGAAAGTATTTGGCAAAGACACTCCTCCCATTAACTATATCATGACAACTATATCACTGTTCAGAGCCCTCAAGAAGTATAAAAATGCGCATTCTAGAGGTGGCCTCACCGTTGCAGGGATTCTATCCCAAGTTCTTTGAAATCTGAAGTTGAAGTCATTCATCTGCTCTTATGGAGCCCTCTTAATTGTAGTCAATTGTTCCAATAGAGACAAGTTATCAGACCTGTCTTGAAATTGTTTATGCAACTTATCTCCAAATTCATCCCAAGTTGCAACTGAACTAACTGGTAGGATGCTATACCATTGCACAACTCTTCCTTTCAACGAAGCAGCTAGCAGTCTCACTGCAACATCCTCTTGGGTTATGTGATGGACTCTACATAACAAAGCCACATCTCTCATGTGTTCAATCAGAGTAGTTTGGTCTTCCCTTGTGAAAGTTGGCAGACTCTTCAAGGCTGCCATTGGAATGTCATTATGTTGGGCCAAATTCTAGGGGCTCCCTCCATTAAAAGTGACAAAGGGTTGATTCCTTGGAGCGGCCATTGGAGGTGGCTGAGGTGGGTTAACTAGTACTCTAGATGAAACCAAAGATGAGACAACAACGTGTGATCCTATAGATGGAGGAGTGGATTGAGTCCTTCTAGAATAGATAATTGTTATTCCTCACCTTTCTGTTGCTCTGCCTTGTCTTCTTGGTGGTGACAACTACAAATATTCAAAAGGGAACAAGTTGCTTCTTGTCTGAACTCTTCTCATAAACTGTAGAAGGCGCTGATTCTAAAGTTCTTTCTCTCTACGGAGTCACCAAGTATGCTGAATGGCTTCTATAAAGTATGGGAATCGCTGGTTTCATACTAAACCAACAATTCAATCTAATTTCTGTCCCATCGAGCGTGCCAAAAACTGTTGTCTCCTAGAAATGCACCCTACACACAGTAATGAAATTGAACTTTCTGGAGAAACATGGGATCACTTCAAGGCTGTGGGTCACCTAAATTGAAATTAACCTCTGGAGAAGGCCAGCTTCCTTTGTGCTATCACCTAAACTATTGGTCTTTGTGAGATAAAGGGAGAAAGAATGCATACAAATGAAACTAAACTAAAGTGATACACCAAATTGATGAGAAATAATGAAATGAAACAAGAAGAAAATACACTGGGAAACCTAATTGCAACCATTTCACATACTCAAAACAACTTCTTTTAGACTTATGCATCATTCTTAACAGGTTTGATCTGCATACACATCTTAGGAAGGAAAGATAAAATTCATAGCTCTAAGGTGTGAGTGTAGACTTATAAAACACAACTAAAGACTTGCATAATCAAAGAAATATACAAAAATGAGAGTAGTACAAACATGAATAATAGCTTCCAAGGTAAACTCTGTGTTGCATTCCAGATTCGAGTTGAGTTACAAAACATACATTTAGTTGAGAAAGGATTGATAAAAAATCACTAACTCTTTTTAGTGTATAATTTGAACTATTTACAAAAAGGAAAAAAATGCCTTATATACAGAAAAGATCACGGCCCTTTAGGGCCAACAAAATATCAGGGCTTAGAAAGATCTGCCCCTAGATCTTTTGATTGAAATTAATGCTGCACCTTGCGTGTCCATGTCGGTGAAGAGTCATTCCTCGGAGAAGCCTTCTTCAGATCTTTCCACAACAACCGCATTTACTTCCTGGTATCTTGTTCAGCTTGAACCTCTTCGGTTGAGCACTTTGAATGCTCCTGAGCTCAGAATAGATACACGTTGCTTTTCATTCCGTTGATGTTCTTCATCCTGGTCAGATTGCCACAGCTTGCTTTCAGATCTCTCTGATTGGTTGAGTAATTTCCACATAGATTCTTCAGGCAGTCAAAACTCCTCCTGTAGAATCGCATCTTGGCAAGACACTGGAAGTGTCTCACCGATGCAATTAAATCCTCCTGGAACCATCGACATAACATGGAATTGTCGATGAGAGTTCTTATCAAGCCCAAAAATCATATTGATATTGCCTCTGTGGTTGCCAAGACAATCGCGTTCGACCAGACAACATGGAAAACTCTTCTCATCCTCCATCGGCGAAGGTCTATTGATGTCACCTTGACACATTTTTCTCTACCTGAGCTCCACATTCTTTGTTGGGACCCTATCAGGTCGACAAGACTCTCAGTGAGGCCTCCTTGCTTCGGCGAGAGCTCATTTCATTTTGCTTCGGCAAGAGAAACCTTCATCGGCAAGAGGTCATAGTGGCTTCATTAGTCATGCTGATATCGCCTTCCATTGCTAAGACCATATCATGTCGGTAAGACATCACTCCGATGGTCGGGCGCTACACCAATGTCATTCATGTCGGGGAGAGCTTCTGCTAGTCGGTGAGAGCTCTAATGATAACTTCTCCTTTGTCGCCAAGACCTTCCCGTGTCGGCAGGACCTCACGGCGAAGTCTTCAATTGTTGGCGAGCTCAGCTTGCTTTCGGTGGGGCCTTACCGAGTCGGCAAGACCTCACTCGTATGACTTTCCTTGGCGGGACCCCCGTCCTTCGGCGAGACATCGTTTGGTCGCCAGGACTTCATGGGGATGGCTTCAACTCTTGGCGATCCCCCTTTGTTGTCGGTGAGACATAGGCCTATCGGCCAGACCTCACGCCGATCCCTTCACCTTTGGGCAAGCACGAAACATTTCGGGGAGACAAGCTTCATTCGCCAAGACTTTATGGCGAATCTACTTTCTGTCGCCGAGACACCCTCCTATCAACTAGAGCTCATCTCGGCAGTGAGACGTTATGCCAAATATGACCCCCGACTAGGCCCCTTTGTTTTCTTCGGTGTGACCTTCATCCTTCGGCAAGACATTATGCTGAAGGCAATATCCTTTTTTGAGCTCCGTTCGCCAAGACTTTATGGCGAATCTACTTTCTGTCATCGAGACACCCTCCTATCGACCAAAGCTCATCTCGACGGTGAGACGTTATGCCAAATATGACCCCCGACTAGGCCCCTTTGTTTTCTTCAGTGTGACCTTCATCCTTTGGCAAGACATTATGCTAAAGGCAATATCCTTTTTTGAGCTCCATTTCTTTCGGTGGGGTCCCCTTTCTATCAGCAAGACATTACCTAATCGCCAAGACCTTGTGGCGATGAAATCTTGCTTTGCCGATGCCATTTTATTCATTGATACTCTGGTGGATCGGCAAGACTTATTCCGATATTACCTCATGTCGGCGAGACGTCGTTCCTTCGCCGAGACATTTTGCTGAAGTCCTCTCTTTCGTCGAGTTGTTCACTGGTCGGGGAGACCTTCCTATATCGGCAAGACCTTATGCCGATGTCAAAATTTCTCGGCGAGGTCCTTTGATTGTCGGCGAGACTCATACCAAAGGAAAAACACATATCGAGGCCCCCTTTGTCTTCGGCAAGACATAATTCCCTCGCCAGGACATGCTAGCGAACTCAATCTCCTATGCCGAAAGTCTTAGAGTCGGGGAGACCTTTTGACTTCAGCGAGACCCTTCAGTGAAGCTCCCTTACTTTGCCGACGCCGCCTCCTTTGAGTGAGACCACACCCCATCTATAAGACGTGTTGGCGATGATACCTCCATTTAGCGAGGCCCCTTGTTGGTTGGCGAGACATCATGACGGTCTTGGCGACTTTCTCCTTAGAGGATTTTCATGCCGAACTTCCTAGGGTAGGCTCTCCAGCTGAGTTCCTTGTGACCTAGCAACAGATGTGGGATTTTTTCCCTTGTTGCGAATGTTCCATTTTAGCCTCTCAAAGATCTATCACATGATTATCCTGCCTGATTGAGTTTGTGGGTGAAAATTAGGTAACAGGTCCTCTTTACTATCAGCTGCATGAATGAATGCTATGTGCACAAATATCGAAACCTGTGTGGAGTTGTAATACTGTGACTGCACCTCATACTGTGATTGTAGAGTGTATTTCTCTACAAAATAAACCACTGATACTATGCTACCAACTAGAAAGGTGTCCTTGCATAGCTTGAATTGCGTGTCCAGCCATCGGGCTCTATGGGTATGCCTTGCATACTCATATACTAGATTCTCACGAAACATGGACATAAAATGATACATTGGAATCTTCTCAATAACCAAATCACACCTTTTTGATTGAGACCCATCTTTTGTAGTGTATGCCACTATTTTATACTTCCCAAAATCTACTAGTTTATGTCCCACCTCATTTGTGCTTTCCATATATTGACATACTGGCATTCGTTGCAAGCCACCGCAACGCTTGCATGAACCATCCAAGCATGCTGTCCTATAGAATATTTGGCCATCCTCTATTTGACATAATTTTTTTGATAAGAACTCTCTTGAAGATTTTGGTGGGGCTTCTATGCCACAATCCTGCAAAACATCATTAGTATGCAAATCTAAACATATAGAATGATAAACATCATAATGGTTAGCGAATTCAATATGTAGTCTACAACAACAAGTAGTGCATGTGTGATTTATCTTGACATACAAAGGTTTAAGAATTTCAAAAAATATTTGAGAAATACTAATTTGAGGATAAGAATTTTCAAATTTATGAAAAAATTGGGTTTGAGTCGTATCCAAAAAATGCTTTGGATGTGGCTCATGGTTTTGACTACTGATTCTCCTTCTTACGACATCCCTTTGATTCAGATATGGGCTTGTATTATTCTTCCAATAATCTTCAATTAGTGTTCTCAATGCTTCAACAACTTTTTTATCTTTATGTGGCAGTCTTCCCAAGAATTCCCATAATTCATTTGAATCGGTGTCCTCAATTCTTTGCCACCTTTGAACGACTTTTGATAAAGTTTTTCTACTAATTCCCATTTTTTCACTTGTCTTTTTAATGAGATGAGATCTCTTTGTTTGATAGCTTACCAAATTCGATGTAATGACACGTCGGGTGACATTACTATCCTTTGAGCATGAGGTCTTACCCACACTCTCATAAGCATCCATTAGATTCTTCACAATGGTGTTTTCACTTGATGCATTTGATGTTGTCAACCCAAGAGTCCTCATGATGTTTCTGTACTTTAAACCCCGCATGATTTGAAAAAATAGTTGAATCTTATTAGCCTTTCAAAGAACATTTTCCAAATCTTATTAGCATATCTTCTACAAGTGCATTCTGGAATCTTACCTTCCATGTGTTGTAAAATATCCTTATCAATATTAATCAATTTTTTTGGCTTTCTACGCAAAATTCTAGGTGGTGTTCTCTTAGGTACATACATCTCAACATTAGCAATTTCATCAATATTTAATTGACGTGGGCTAGATTGTGTACCTTCGATCGAGGGTGGAATATAATATATACCTTGAGGTTCACGTGGGGATGATGGCATAACTTGCTCGTCAAATCCGAGTGATGATGTACTCTCAACTTCAGATGTGGTGGATGGTGTCGAACCATACTCACTTGTGGTAGATGGTGTCCCTCCATATTCGCTTGTGCTTAATGGTGTCCCTTCGTATTCACTTATGGTAGAGGGTGTGTCTCCAACTATGGTATCTGCATCTCCCCTAGCAGGACTCTTTCGTATTCGTGCCCTTTGTGCTGCCAATTTCTTTTCTCTTTTTGACAGTTGAGGTTCCTCTTCAACTAGCTTGTTTTCGTCAATCGTTCCCAATTTCTGCTTTTCACGATATTCCCTCATCCATTTTTCCTCTTTATCTCTGAAGGCTTGGAGCTGATCATTTGTTAGTTTTTTCCTTTTAACAGTTCATTTCTTTGGCATGACAGATAATTTTACCTGTGCAAAAAGTGCTAAGTCAAGTCAAATTAGCTAATAATGAAGGGTTGCAAAATTCTATTAAAGAGGGAGACCAAAGGTCACCTCTTTCAAATGTTAGTTTTCAAAGTTGAAGTGGTTTTTTTTAAGAGGGAAACATTATAAAAGGCCATGATAAACTTGAATGGAGGATGATCTTGGATTGAGCGTCAAACCAAATGAGGAAATGTTGAGTTTTCCTTAACAAAATTGAGCTTTTGGTGACTGAAATTGAGTTTTTGAGTTGGGAAACTTTATTTTATGTTAGATTGAGCATAAGCAAGGTATATTATGCTTGTTTCAACAGTTGTCAAGTTTTGGAGTGTTTGGCAAGTGCTACTTTCAATAAAACATAGGGTTTCTAAGCCTAGGGAGAGGGTTTTATGGTTTGGGTGGTAAATGATTGAATCTATGAAATATAATGCTATAATTTAAGTTTTGATAGATATAAAGTGCTTCCCCAAGGTTTCACGAGATTTGGAAAAGTTTTGAAGGTGGTCCCTTTGTAAAAGTGGGCTAATTTGGGCCCTTAAAAGCGTAGAAAACTTGATAATTTGTGCAGTTTGGTACAAAAAAAGCATTGGTGATTGTTGGATATGTTGAAAGGCTCTGTAATGGGTAAAATAAAGGTGTCTAAATGGTCCTAGGTTTGTAGAACAAAAAATTTGCATAATGAAGCTTATTAAGCAAACCATTGCTAATACTAGTACTTTTAGGCTTAATGAAGGTTTGGTGGTTCAAGGGTAGTTATGGGCGTTGAAGGAAGTTGGGACTTCTGATTTTAAAATGTATAAAAAAATCATACAAGCCCGAATAAAGGATTCAATGAATTGATTTTGAGGATTTAGTGCTCTACTCAACGCCTAAACTGTGGAGTTTCAAGTATTTTTTCTGTGTTTTCAGTTTCTTTTTCCTGTGTATGGCCCAGTACAGGCCTCCCATGATTAGAAATTCATAGATCACTATGGTGGAAGGTCTTAACTTGGAATTCAATCTATTTTGAGACTCCTTTGGTTGTTTCGGTGAACGAAAAACTCCATTCTTCATGATCAGCTTGTATAGACCAGCAGGGTATGAGTTTTACTTTAATTTAAAGATGGAGCCTTTCCTCCTACTGTGGTGACCTGTGATTCGGAGGAAAGGCCTGTAATATGTTTTTTTCAAGTTTCATGTTTCTTTTAATAGTGGTAAGGCATCTATAGGGCTGGTGATGTTATCTTAGGTTGAGAATGTGAGTTTTTGGCATGAAAAGGAGGAACCAAAGTGGTGTTTTTGAGATCTAATGAGGCTAAAGGCCCAGTGAAGGTTTATTTTGTTTTTGCAGACCCTGAAAAACTTTTTTGATGCTTTGGTGAGGCTTGTAAGGCCTTGGAGTTGTGAAATATAGAAAACCCTAGATATTTATGAGAAAATTGAGGGTTTTTGTATTGGAAACCTATTTGAGCATGCAAGGTCCTAAAACCTGGAAAATCTTTTGTTTTGAAACCTAAGTAAAGACTGTTTTTGGATTTGGGGGTTTTTTGAGAAGTGAGAAGGTTGTGTGGGGAATTATACCCGATTGAGTGACTTTGATATGCTACAACCTAAACAATGTGAATTTGTTGAAAGAAGAGGTCTTGATGAAATTGTAAATTGAAAATTTGTTTGTAGATTGGAGTTGTGTGTTTGTGTGTTGTAGGCCTCCCCCTACTGCATTAGGAGTATATTCCATTTTTTTAGAGACATGTATGGAAAATTTGGTAGCATAGACAAGGCAATCAACTAGTTTGTATAATTGTTTGACAAAATACCTCAACGAAAGCTTTGGAAGCATACACAAAGAAAGTCAATTGTTAAATTTAACAAAATGCCTCAAAGAGATGTGGTTGAAAAATGTAATAGGAAAGTGTATAGAATTGTGTAATTTAAAATGTCCATTGACAACCTAAGGTTGTAACATGACAAACAAAAAATTTGATCAACATGGAATAAGAACAACAAAAATGAAAGCAAGCCATAATAGAATGAAAGAAAATGTACAAAGACTTCACATACCTAAAAAACCAAAGTTTCAAATGGAGGAGTTCTACCCAATTATGTAGCTTTTTCTTCTTCTTTCCTCAAACTCCTCAAAAATTTGACTTTTTCAAAAGCTTGTTCCCCTCCAAACTTCAATTGTATATCAGTTATCACTGTAATTCAAACTTGAATTGATATTATATGCCTTTCAACATGAAAAATCTACTATTTCATGCAAAGGTGATGGAAATATCATGAAAAAGGTGGTGGAATCTAAAAATCATGCATGCACACTTCACTCAATCACCAAAAAGCTACTTTTTGTTAGAGCACGTGCAGAACCAGGAGAATATGTAGAATGTGGGCCAACATCATAGGTATATTGTGTTTTTTTACCATTTTTAGTGCGATAAAAAATGTGCTCATGTTATAATGCGAGTGCGTTATTTCTTGCTAAAACGGCCATGTCTCTACTTATTCATAACGCGCTCGCATTATAATAAAGTTGGTTTTTTAAAAGATTTATAGGGTAGAGGGTTAAGGGTAGAGGGGAGAGAGATAGAGGGAGTGAGTGAGTGAGAGAGATACCTAAGAGAGGGAGAGACTTGAGAGAGAGAGAGAGGAAGGGAGTGGGAGAGAGAAAGAGGGGGGAAGGGCCAAGGGTAGAGGGTAGAGGATTTAAGGGTTTAGGGTTTTAAGGGTTAAGAGTTTAAGGGATTAAGGGAGGACCAGAGAGAGACCCAAGAGGGAGAGGCAGAGGAGAAAATATAGGAGAGGAGGAGGGAGAGGAGGAGGGCAGTCAGGAGTAGAGAGGAGGGAGTGAGTGAGAGAGAGAGACCGAACTCACCCCTTCCCACTCCCTCTCCCACCCTCTCCCACCCTCTCCGACTCTCTCCCACACTCTCCCACCCTCTCCAACCCACTACCACCCTCTCCCACCATCTCCCACTCTCTCCCACCCTATCTCCCACTCACCCACTCTCTCCAACTCTCACCCACTCTCTCCCACCCTCTCCCATGCTCTCCAACACTCTCAAACCCACTCCCACCCTCTCGCACTCTCACACTCTCTCAAACCAACTCCCATCCTCTTGCACCCTCCCCAACCCTATCTCCCACTCACCCACTCACCCACTCTCCCACACTCTCTCCCACCCTCTCTCCCACCCTCTTCCACCCACCCACTCAGCCACTCTCTCCAACTCTCTCCCACTCTCTCCAACTCTCTCCCCCACTCTCTGACTCTTTGCCACCCTTTTCCACCCTCTCCCACTCTATCACACCCTCTCCCACTCTCTCCAACCCTCTCCCACACCCTCCCACTCTCTCCCACCATCTCCCACCCTCTCTCCCACTCTCCCACTATCTCCCACCATATCCCACCCTCTCTCCTACTCTCCCACTCT
>VDFB02000013.1:221588003-221664336 GCA_007258455.2 Sequoia sempervirens
CACTCTCTCCCATTCTCTCCCACACTCTCTCACCCTATCCCACGCTATCCCACCCTCTCTCCCACCCTCTCTTCCACCCTTTCTCACCCTCTCCCACCCTCTCCAACTCTCAAATAACTCTCTTCCATCCTCTTCCACTCTCTCCAACTCTCTCCCACCCCTCTCGCACCCTCTCATAGTTTAAAGCTTTGTGGTATATACTTCACCTTGAAATTGTTCACACTGATGGAGCACAACCAAATAGAGCTATGAGAGATACTCCTAATCTACCTTCAGTTGCACAAACTCCATCATGCAATCTTTCATTCTTGACTCAGCACTCGATGCCTAGTTTCCATCCCCTCTATTTCCATCTCCCATCAATTTTACATGCATTTCAATCTGTCTAAAGTTCCCACTCATACCATCCTTTATCAGGAAGGATGACCCTTCTATATACAAAATTCAACCTCTCCCTCTGTTGCCACCAAATTTATTTCTAATCATTTTAATTCCCATAAATTTATTTGTTTCCCTCTCACTTCATGTTCCCTAAACTGGTGAGATCACCAACGTGTAGGGTGCATATTCATTTCAAAGTATTCAACATTTCCATCTGTGGCGCAGTTCATTCTAGACAACTTGGAGCAGCTGGACATAGTAATATGTTTGAACAAATCCTCTATTTTACAAAATCTGCCCCTATGCCTTTAAATACAGTTGTCTTAGTCACTAGTTTTTGCGTGGAGGGGTCTTGATCAAACTTGAAAAAATTAAGACAAATATATATATATATATATATAACCATTAAACTATTTAACATGAAAAATAGAGCATGATAGCCTTTTGCACATACTGAACCTTGTCATGCTAAGGCTGCCAATAACGAGACCGCCTTTACACTCCTCCGGGCTTCAATGTACTATGCTGGTTGTCTTAGAGACCACCCCTATTTAGAAAGCACTAAGATCTATTTGAACCCACAATGTACAACTTCTACTATTCATCCCAGACTTTGTGGCCCTTGTAGCACACAATAAACAACACCACATGCAAAACTTGGCAATGGTATGCTCTTCAGGCTAATAACACAATGCCAACAAATGTGCTCAAAAGTTCTGTTATGCTCTATGCCACAATCCTTCCAATATTGTGCTTCCCTTGTAATGGCACCATTGTAGATTATGCTTCCCTAACTCCAGCTTGCTCACAAAGATGTTTTTATGTTGGGAAAACATAGGAAACAAAGTGCATGACATGTGTACGGAATGTCTCTCGCTTTCTCATCGACTGTCTAAGCCAATGGAAACTTAACTATTCTAGTCCAAGGAGTATCCAAACCAAGCCATAAACAAAACTTGCAATCAAATCACATAGGAGAAAAATTGATGAGACCCTTTCCCAACACCAGTGCCAACACTTCACTATGCCAAATGGCTGAAAAATGCATTAAACAAAAGCTTAGGATCTGTGTTGTCAAAAGATAGGATGGAAGAGAGAAACATATGAATAAGAATAGGAATATTAAGTGCTTTTACTTCATTTTTTTTTAATTAAGAATTTGATAGATATATTTTAAAATAGTTTTTCATATATAAAATAAATAATGTATTTAGATATGTATGAGAGATTCTTATATTTTTTGGGATAATACTTTATGTTATATTATCAAAGTTTTAAAAATAAATAATAAATTACAACATAATTTAGTTCACTAAACAAAAGAGGAAAAGCAGACTATAGAAAATAAAAACATAAAAGAAAGAAAAATAGAAATTTGAATGACCAATAGCATAGATAATAATAACAATAATAATATAGGTTAAAAAGGTTAAGATTTATTAGTAAATAGTAAAAAAAATCTCTCTCAAACTATAAAGAAACACTTTAGTTTCTATAATTCTCCTCAAATAATGTTCTTATCAAAAGACTCTCTATGGTTTATGACATATACACATCTTTCATAAATCCCCTTCGATGTAATCACATATGGAACACCATGCATTATACTATGCCTCTTCAAGAAAGCAATACTTTGGAAGTTCAATTCTTCTAACCTCATGCGACAAACAACTAACATGATCCACTAAACTAATCAATGCTTTATTCTCTTGACTGCAAAATTTGCCAAAGGACCACTACTTATCCTTCAAATTATTTGTTGCAACAACAATTTTTTTTAAAAATCAAACATGCTTATAACATCTTCGATATGCAATCTCTCCTAGTTTATATTTTACCTATATGATATAGTCATACAATAAACAACCCATTATAAAGTTAATAAGCATTAAGATGGCCAAAAACCTATCGGATATGAGTGTGAGATTCTCTTGTTCACACCTAATTAGCCTTTGTATCATATTATTATTATATAATATAATTTGTACTCATTACATCTCCATATATATATATATAACTCCTTTAATTTTTATTTATTTTTGTATTAAATTTTTATATCCCCTAAACTAGTTTGTAAATCTACTTTTCTTCTATTTACACATCAACAACAATTTGCACTTTATGCTATAATCTTAGTCATATCGAATTCATAAGATACTATCCTTAAAAAAATGATTTCTCTGATTTGTCTTTTGCCACGATGCTCAGGTAAGAACAATAAGGTTTATACCCCTACACCATTCATAACAAAAGAATCTCAATCCAAGGACATTTAAATTTGCATCTATACAAACACAACAATTTGATAGTTATCATTGACACTTACATGACTATTAGAATAATATAAAAAGAATGTATAAGATCTAAACACAAATAAGAAGAAAGTAATAAAAAAAAACATATTCATTTACCATACCAGAGGACATTAAATATTTGTATGAGGTTACTACTTCCCATAAGACTTACATATCATTATCTTAATAAAAAATCTTACCCATGCTCTAATAGTAAAATTTCATATATATTGAGTTTAAGTAATTCATACAAGGCATTCTTTCAATTTCCTTAAGTAATTCTCTTTCCTCTTTGGAATTCATGGACCTACATTAATTAACATCTTTCCCTTCCTTTAACAATGCATTTTTAGGTGCATGGACATTAACAAGTGCCTTAACGAGGGAGGTGTTCACTCAAATAATTTGTATAATTGAATGATGTAGATTCATCTCCAAGAGCTTAAGGTGCATGCACACCATCCATACATGAGTCATTTGAGCCACTTTAGATAGAGAAATGATAGTATTTGGTACCATCAACTTGGTAGTTACTACCCAATTTATCATGCCTTACAAAGTTACAAAGGTGAGATTGTTAAGATTCACCTTGACAACTAAGCTTACAATCTATTATGTTACTCTATGAATTTTACTATATTTCTCTCACCATTCATAATTTTACACATACAAATTTGTATACTTTTCTTAAACATAAATATTGTTACTTATTCACCTTATTAATAACTACCCTCTTATTTAAACATTAATAATTCCCAAACCAATCACCTACTTCCAAATTTATTTTTTATTCCCTAATTTATACTTCCCACTCTAATTACTTATTTTCTTGTAAAATTCAATTTCTTTTAAATTCTGAATTTAACATGATATTATTCTCACATTTTCCTAATAATCTAAATTTTGATAATTTATAATTTGTAATCCTATTTCATTTACTCAATATTAATATTCTCAATTCACTTTTCAAAGATCTTAAAGACATTTAAACTTTTCAAAAGAGATCAAGTAATTCTAATAATTAAAAAAGGGATATTTATTTAATTGAAAGATTCAATAATTCTTATTAGTAAGATTTCATTTGTATTAGGGATTTTCTTCTGCTATTACTTCCTTTAAAATTAACATTAGACACACTAGAATTATGATCATTCCTCCATACCTCAATTTAAGAAGATTTTTCAGTGATGTTTGCTTGACAGACTTTGCTTTTCACAGAATTCAAACAAGATCTTATCATACACACCTCTTACCACTTCCTTGGGCAGAAAAGCTCTCTTATCCTTTGAAAGAATATAAAGCAATGTCCACTTTGCCTTGCCTGCAACCCTACACATCCCCAATACAAATTGACATGACAACTTCGAAGGGAGAAAAGACCTTAAGGTAGAGCTCATACAGCTGGCACATTGTGATCAGTAGTTTGTGCAGACTGTTTATATGGAACCATTGATCCCAATGGACCAGCTGTTTTAAGGACAGCTATCATTAAAGACATACAATACACTATTCCAAATTGCCTTGACAACTAATGAAGGGAAAACGAGCTCTTGAACTTATACAGCAAGTGCATTGTGGTCTATTGTTTATGTGGGACCGTTGATCTCAACACACCCACAGTTCAGAAACATCCATGATTAAAGCCATAATAGGAATGATCCCACTACAAAAAGTCTTTATATAGCACTCAGCTGTGATGAATTTATAACAGTCGATCGATAGAAAGTCTCATACAATCCAAAAGGGTCATTGGCATTTCTGTTTCCATCTATTGTGGGCCGTGGCCCATAACTCAGAAAAGCTGAGCCTATCTGAACTAGTGCGTGCATATTTGCTGAAGATTTCTTCAAATTTTGATGGGACAAACCTGCACGCTTATTCCATAGCAAATTACAGAATCACCCAGCACATATCAATGGTCATCTTAAAAATCCATATAAGATTTTCACCTTCCTTCAGTGTCATAAATATCTGAATGCTGAGATCACCAACGTGTAGGGTGCAGATTCATTTCAGAGTATTCAGATTTCAAATTCATTCTAGACATCTCGGAGCACACGGACGCAATATTGTACAATATCTTTGATCAAAATCTCTATTAAGAAAATCTGCCGCTATACGTTTAAAAGACAGTTGTAGTAATAATTATTTATTGGCACTTCTCATTTCGTACAATATCTTTGACCAAAATCTCTATTTTACAAAATCTGCCATTAGACCTTTTAAATACAGTTACAGTAATGATTAAATATTTACTAGGATATTTTTTTTATTAGCACTTCTCATTTCTGATTAAAAAATAAGTAAATATTGTAAATATTTTTTTTAAAGGGGGAGAGGTCTCAATCAAAATCAGTGGTTATATTACAAGACAATTTTTGTTATGTTTTTATTATAGTATGAGTTTGTTGGACTTTGGTAATCTTGATTTAGATTATTTAATTTGACATATACTTCATTGTTGATCAAGATATCTTGGACTTTTTCCTATACATTACTCTTGCAACCACCAAACAACATCAAATTTGGGGGCTCTATTTTTGACACTTAGATTTGAAATTTGAACAACAATTCAATTTTTGAAAGAAATTTATAGGTGAATTTGAAATGGTAAAAGATAAATAATAGGAAAGAAGAAAACCATTAGAAAAGGGTAGATTGAGAAGAGTCTAGGAAGAACAAAGATAATTGTAGCAGTAGGGGGGTTGAACAAAAGATTAGTAATAGTAGCTACAAAATCTGATTGCACAAGAACTCCAAACAGTGAGCATACATAGTAGCTCTAAAAATATTGTTTTGGATAATTTTGTAATTAGTTTGTAATAGTTTTTTTTTGTTGTAAACGACATTTGACATAAATAGAAAACATATTATTCTTGTTTAATGAATCCTATTCTTCTCATTTCGTCTCTATAGTTCATTAGTTTGATTTTATTGCCAACTCTTGGCATCAAAGTAGCAATATCTATGTTGTTATTTTGGGTTTTCTCTCATCAAACTATAGCCCAAGGTTTAATCTACATTGGGTATTAACAATTTTTTTCAAGCATGGTTGGAGAAGACAACAAAATCTTGTAGCAACCACTATCTTTTAATGGGAAAATAATGATGTGTGGTGAAAAAAAAGGTAAAAGATGATTTGTGGGAGCTAGTAGTAAATGATTTCATAGATGTGACAAACCCTATATCATATGCAACACTCACAAATGCTCTAAAGATCACTCTAAAGGAGAACAAAAGGAAGGATGCAAAATCCCTAAGCTTGATAGAGGCAGCTTTCACATAAGCCATTTTCTCCATAATAGTAGCAAAAAATTATGCAAAGGGGGCTTGGGAAATCCTCCAAACTAGTTACATGAGGAATGATAAGGTGAGATTAGTAAATATCCAAATGTTCCAAAGAGATTTTGAAAGTCTTGCAATGAAGGATGAAGAGTCTATTTTAAAATTCTATACAAGATTTTCCGTCTTGATAAATCAATTGAGAATTATGGTAAAATAATGGAAGAGTAGCGGATTTTGAAAAAATCCTCAAGATTATGCCCTCAAATTTTGACCCAATAGTTATTGCTATAGAAAAGGCCATAAACCTCTCAAAAAGGACAGTTGATGGGTGTTTTGCAAACCCATGAGCAATGCTTGAATAGGTCTACACCTTCTTTCCAAGAGCAAGCATTCAAAACTCAAGCCAATGCGAAAGGTAAGGAGAGAGGAAGAAAAGACTTCAGAAGGAACTTTAGAGGCAAAGGAGGAAGAAACTCCAGAAGGGGTAGCTTTGGAGCAGATAGCTCTAGAAGAACAAACAATTAAGAGGGAACAAGTAGTTCACACTTCAACTCTAGAACTGACAAAAATAATAACTCAAACCAAAGGTATGATAAAGGTAATGTGTAGTGTTATTGTCATAAATATGGTCATTATGCAAGTGAATGTTGGAAAACACAATGTAACCAGTCAAAACAGAATGCAAATATGGCTAATGAAAGTAGCCGAATCTGGTCATTCAAAATCCTTCATCATGTGCAACATTGGTGAGCAAGGTAGTGTTAGAGTTTGGTACTTGGATAGTGCATGTAGCAACGACATAAATGGAAATGAGAATTTATTTGCAATCATAGACAAAAATTTCAAGTTTGAGATAAAGAGAGGGAATGAAGAAATAGTTAGATGGTAGTGGGAAAAGAGTCTAGAATTTATACAGGAAGTGCATTGTGGTCTATTGTTTATGTGGGACCGTTGATCTCAACACACCCACTATCCAAAAACAACCATAATTAAAGCCATAAGAGGAGTGATCCCACTACAAAAAAGTCTTTACATAACACTCAACTGTGATGAACTTATAACAGTCTATAGAAAATCTTATACAATCCAAAAGGGTCATTGGTATCTCTATTTCCCTCTCTTGTGGCCCATAACTCAGAGTAGCTAAGCATATCTAGACTAGTGTGTGCATATTTGCTAAAGATTTCTTCAAATTTTGATGGAACAAACCTGCACGCTTATTCCATAGCAAATTCAAGAATCACCCAGCACAAATCAATGGCCATCTTAAAAATCCATATAACATTTTCACCTTCCTTTAGTGTCAAAAACATTTGAATGCTGAGATCACCAACGTGTAGGGCATAGATGTTGGAATTAAAGTTTACATTTTAGTAAATTTAAAGTTTACATTTAATAAATTAACTATTAGGTTAGTTTTTAGTAATAAATAAATTAGTTATTAGTTTTAGGGAGTTATTCCCGTAAGGGAATTTGGGTGGTTATACACGAGAATGTAATTTATGGGAATGCAATGCTTTTAAAAGAATTTGCAATGCATATTGTAATCTCTTGAAGGAATATAATATTATTTTCTATTATTGTTTTTATTGCTGTTCAATAATGGTGTAATTTGTGCAATTTGATATTGTTGTTCAACAATGGTATGATTTGTGCAATTTTCTTACCTTTCTACATTGGTATCAGAGCATTAATGATTCATGTGTGCCTATGGTTAAAGAAGGTATGGAGACTTTCTCTGCAGACTCTTTACCAGATTGGGCATTTTGATGCATAGAGCTATTTGGAGGGATGAATAAACATTGCTGCACAAAGGGCATATGAGTGAATAAGGAAAAAATCAAAAAATATTTTCTGATATTTGGTAAGCATTTTCAATGTGTGAACCAACATCGTGTAAGGAGGTTATGTGATTTTTACTCTCAGATTTGAAAAATTAGGAAGCACATTTCTAAAGATTTATGTGAATTTATTTTACACAAAATATATATTGGTGTATGATGTTTTATGCATCTATTAGGGAGATATAAAAAAATTGATTTTCTTGTAATATTTTTAATGGAGAAGTAAGGCATTACAAGGTCAATTTTTTAATTTTTTTTATTGTAATTGATGCATTCTCAGTTGAACTTGACATCCCTATGTATGCACACTTTTATGCATTTGTTAATGATGCATTCAAAGCCATTGATTTTGTATGAGTTGATTAAGATTTAAAGGCCACATTGGAGGCTAGAGGAAATGGAGGCAGGAGGACAACTGTCATCTCAAGTTAGCTTCTTGCTTAGGGATGATATTTTGCATGGGAAGCAAATTTGTTTCATCTCTATTCTTTTTAGGAGAAATATGGGGCATGTACTTGTGTTGTTGGTTTGTGGACAGTTGAATCCACAAACCATAATTTATGGATAGTTGAGTGTGTCTCGATCCATAATTGTCCAGGTGTGATCTTGTAGATAGTTGAGTAAGTCTTGATCTACAAATGAAGGTGTGTTACTGTGGATAATAGAGTTAGTCTCGATTCATAGTTGGTTGGTAATCTAGACATTTATCCAGACATGGAGAGTTTGGATCGATGTTGATGAAGAGTTAGTGATCCAAACATTTATCCAAACATGAGGAGTTTGGATCGATGTTGATGAAGAGTCGATAATCGAGACTTGAGGAGTTTGGATCGATGCTGATGAAGAGTTGGTAATCTAAACATTTATCTAGACAAGAGGAGTTTGGATCAATGCTGATGAAGAGTTGGTAATCGAACATTTACCCAGACATGAGGAGTTTGGGTTGATGCTCAAGAGATTTGCAGGTTGATGCTACTACAAAATTTTGGTTTTCATTTTTTGTGCTATAAACCTTAAGGGGGGGATATGTAGGAATTTAAGGTTTACATTTTTAAATTTTATTATTGTTTTTATTATGTAAACTTTAAGGGGGGGTTGTTGGAATTAAAGTTTACGTAAATTAGTAAATTTAAAGTTTACATTTAATAAATTAACTATTAGGTTAGTTTTTAGTAATAAATAAATTAGTTGTTAGTTTTAGGGAGTTATTCCCGTAAGGGAATTTTGGTGCTTATACACGGGAATTCATGGGAATGTAATGCTTTTAAAAGAATTTGCAATGCACATTGTAATCTCTTGAAGGAATATAATATTATTTTCTATTATTTTTTTTATTGCTGTTCAATAATGGTGTAATTTGTGCAATTTGATATTGTTGTTCAACAATAGTGTGATTTGTGCAATTTTCTTACCTTTCTACACACATATTCATTTCAAAGTATTCAAATTTCAAATCCATTCTAGACATCTTGGAGCACACAGACACAATAATGTACAATATCTTTGACCAAAATCTTTATTTATAAAATCTACCACTATACCTTTAAAATATCGTTGTAGTAATGATTAAATAAAAGAGATTTGATAAAACAAAAAATCAAATAAAAGAGATTTGATGAAACAAAAAAATCAAATAAAAGAGATTTTATGAAATAAAAAGAATAAATAAATAAATAAATAAATAAATAATAAAAATAATTCAAATATTTGCATAAACTAAAAGAACAAACAAATAAATAAATAATATTTTGATGGCAAAGAGAAATCAAAGATTTGATCACAAAGATAAATCAATCAAAAAGGAAAATTAGAGAATGATAACTCTAGGCGTATTATATATATATATATATATATATTAATATTTAATATATATGTATGCTATGTTAGAATTGTGAAACAAGCACAAAACCACGAGCCACAAGATCAAACAACAAACAAAGACACCTTCCATGCAAGAGATCTGCAAACAAATATGTGCAATATTCATCAACAAGGAAAAGTTACAGAAGAAGCTTTCAAGAAGATATGGAAGCCGTGATATTTCCCGTGAAGTAATTACAATAAGGGTTGAATGCTTCTAAGAGCAAAGCCCTAAATGAGAAAGAGATAAAATCATGACAAGTGTCAACATCACATGAGATGTGACATAATGATCTAATATTAACTCAACTAATAAAGCATTCCTAAGTTTAGCTAAAGTGTGTGAGAATAAATTAGACTAATAATCAATTCAATATTAATTAATTATTAGCTAACGCAAGATAACTCTAACATGCTAGTTTATTAGCACTTTCATTTCTAATTAAGTTAATAATATAAGTAAATATTGTAAATATTTTTGTAAGGGGGAGGAGTCTCAATCAAAATTTATGGTTATATTACAAGACAATTTCTCCTATATTCTTATTCTAGCACAAGTTTGTTGGACTTTGGTAATCTTGGTTCACATGATTTAATTCGACATATACTTTATTGTTGATCAAGGTCTCTTGGAATTTTCCCCTTACATTAATCTTGCAACCACCAAACAACATAAAAATTTTGGGACTCTATTTCTCACACCTAAATTTGAAATTTGAACAACAATTCAATTTTACGAGGAAATTTATTATGGTAGGTGAATTTGAAATGGTAAAAGATAAATAATTAGGAAAGAGGAAAATTGTTAGAAAAGGGTTAGATTGAGAAGAGTTGAGAAATAATAGATAGAATTGTAGTAATAGGGGGTTGAACATAATATTAGTAGTAGTAGCTACAAAAGTCAATTACACAACAACTCCAAATAATGAGCATACATAGTAGCTTTAGAAATGCAGCTCTAGATAATTTTGTAATAGCTAGTTTGTAGTAGTTTTTGTTGTAAAATACATTTGACATAAATAAAAAAAATATATTTTTTGTTTTATAAATCCTATTCTTCTCATATAGTCTCTATATTTTTTTGGTTTGATTTTATTGCCAACTCTTGGCATTAGAGTAGCAATCTATGTGTTGATATTTTGGGTTTTATCCCATTAAACTAGTATGAGAGCACAAGGTTTAATTTGCATTGGGTATTAACAATTTTTTTAAGTGTCAAGCATGGCTAGAGAAGAGAACAAAAGCTTGCAACAAACACCATCTTTTAACGGGAAAAATATTGATGTGTGGCAAAAAAACCATAATGGTAGAAAATGATGTGGGAGCTAGTGGTCAATGGTTTTATAGATATGACAAACCCTAGAGCATATGCAACAAGTTCACAAATGCTTAAAAAACCAACTTGAAGGAGAACAAAAGGGAGGATGCAAAAGCCCTAAGCTTGTTAGAGGTAACTTTGACAAAATCCATTTTCTCCACAATAGTAGCAACAAATTATGTAAAAGAGGCTTGGGAAATCCTCCAAACTAGTTACAAGGGGAATGATAAGGTGAGATTAGTAAACATCCATATGTTTTAGAGATATTTTGAAACTCTTGAAATGAAGGATGTAGTATCTATCTTAGAATTCTACACAAGATTTTCCACCTTGACAAATCAGTTGAGAATCATGGTGAAATAATGGAAGAGTAGAGGATTGTTGAAAAAATCCTCAAGATTCCACCCTCAAAATTTTGACCCAATAGTTATTTCTATAGAAGAGGTCACAACCCTCTTAAAATATATGGTTGATGAGTTAATGGGTTCTTTGCAAACCCATGAGTAATGCTTGAATAGGTCTACACCTTCTTCCCAAGAGAAAGCATTCAAAACTCAAGCCAATGCAAGAGATAAGGGGAGATGAAGGAAAAACTTCAGAAGGAACTTTAGAGGCAAAAGAAGAAGAAACTCCACATGGGGTAGCTTCAAAGCAGATAGCTCTAGAAGAATAAACAATCAAGAGGGAGCAAGTAGCTCACACTTCAACTTAAAAACTAACAAAAATAGTAGTAGCTCAAACCAACTTAGGTATTATAAAAGTAATGTGTAGTGTTAAATTATTATCACAAATATGGTCATTATGCAAATAAATGTTGGAAAAAACAACATAACCAATCAAAACAAAGTGCTAATGTGGTTTATGAAAAAGTAGTTGAAGTTGATAAGTCAAAAGCCTTCATTATGTGCAACATTGGTGAGAAATGTAGTGCTAAAGTTTGGTACTTGGATAGTGGATGTAGCAAAAACATGAGTGGAAATGAGAACTTGTTTGCAATCATAGACAAAAATGACAAGTTTGAGATAAAGATAGGGAACACTGAAATAGTTCTAGTGGTGGGAAAAGGGTCTATTATGATTTGCACCAAGCATGGTGACAAGTAATAAATAGAAAAAATGTATTTTCCCAAAGGATAATGTAATGCCTCGCCAAATAATAGTGAGAAATTGACTAGGAAAAAAAACACAATTTTTTTTGAAACAACAAGAAATAATACTAATGACAAGTGCTGTGGTGTCATCACATGCAAGAAGACTAGACATGACAACATTGTTACCAATCAATGTCACAGAAGTGAAAGAATTTGACACCAATCGAACACACCTTATCATGTAAGGGACATAAAAACCATAAAAAAAGGATCTCTCACACAAGGTTTTTACCCTTACAAGACTCCACAAATTTAGGGAATGAGCCCCCTATACCAAGGTGCAACAACATGAAACCTTTGTGTGATGATGCATATCCCAAGAAAAAAGATGGTATAATTACTATTGATGAAATTTATGGACATGATATAAAATTTAGGAGACTCACTAGACCATGGGGAACACCTTACATTCACAAAGTTTTTGAAAGGAGGTCTAGAAATACTCACTATTTGATCCCCAAGACATTCAAAGCACTATGAAACTACCTAAGAGAGCCTACAACAAAAATTGGTCTTTGAAAGATAAAAAATGATGTGGGTCTCCTAAAGATCCTAGGCCCCCAATCACAATACAAATCAACACATGGAGGAGAAGGGTCACAAGGGATTAGTGGAACCCCTAAGACTCCAAAACATGGTTTAATACAAGAGGGACAAGGGGAACTAGGTTCCACACCTCTCATATGATCTAATAACAAATAAGAGGCCTTAAACAGTCTCAAGACAAGATGGTTACCTAAAAGGGGTCATCTAAGATCTCACAACTCCTAATAATTTATCGACACACTATTCCATTTTCTAAACACAATATTCATTTTAAATCCCAATAGAGATTTTAAGTCTTTTTAAATCCACAACATGAAAGAAAATAAATCATTCAAGATGGAATTCATGCTCAACTCCCACATCATGACACGTAAAGATGATAAAATTTTGGTACCACTTAAGTGGTACATTAAAATTCATCCACAAGGGAGGTCTAATGATTCCAATTACAATATAAAATGAGGACTAAAATTTCCTTTCATGATCTCTTACATCATTTGAACAAAAGGAAATAAAAGTATGACAAAGCTTCTACCAAACTTTATGCAATCTTCAAGTCCTATCCATGATCCTTCAGCCCCCAATGGTGGTTTTCATGCCATCCAACCATGTGGAACCCTGAGGTCCACCCTATCATGCTAGGAGATAGTCACAAAGGCCAAAAAATACTCATGAAACACACAAGGGGGGCTTACACTCACATAAGGACTAGATCTTGGAGAGGGAATAAAGAGTGTCATCACTATATCCTATGGTACCAACTAAGAAAAATCTAGAAATATCTCACAAGAGATGAGGTTACTTGATCATACAAGACCCAATGCTCCTTGCATGGGGATGTCTTCTACACCCATACCAAGCCTTTACAAGCACTCAAAGCATGTTGTAGGCATTATTAGATCTTTGTTTATGTAATTACCCATGTGTTTCATTAGTTATCACTTGTTTAAGAGACTTCCACATGAGATTTCTCTAGGTCACTTTGGCCTAGGAAAACATTGGAAGCCACTACCATATTACTCTCTAACACCTATGTCCTAGGTTCATCACGCTCCAAAAATAAAATTTGGTATGAAAAACAATGTATAAATTTGGCTCAACAAATTTTTTAATATATTCTAAATAGGTTTGTCTCAAAAAATCATGGAGGAGACATTCTTTCCCCCATTCAAAGACATCAAAAATCAACTCAAGAATTCAAATTTTGCAACATTTCTTCCAACACCAAAAACCAAAAAATTTAAAGAGCTCCATTAAAATACCTTGAATTTTTACATTTTCTATTTTTTAAAAAGTTCCCTTTGTCTCTAAATGCGAAAAAGGTCCATTTTATGCAATGAAATTCACTTTTTGGGTGTATTTTAAAAAAAGAGCATTATGAGGGCACAAAATGGCCAAATTTTTTAAAAATAATATAAAAATTAATTTCTACTCCTAATGCAAGATTTAAACATTAAGTGGGAAGTCCTATGGTCCCCTAATGGTGAGAATGGCATATGGAAACCAAAGCATAATTGAAAAGAGGAGAAATGACTTATCTCAATTTTGTTGACACAAACAATCACCAAAAACTTGCAAAACTCCAAGAGAAAGGAAGCATCCGCACAACACAATAAATTCCCTTCCCTTTCTTATCCAATCCAATTAAAAGCCCACTCCTTTCCATTCCAAATTGAACCCACAATTCAATTTTTCATGTTTTTCTTGAAGAGGGTTTTTGGGAACCAAAATCCTTCCAAAATAAACAATTCCCAAGAAATGGCTATCTTTTTTTTTTTTCAAACCCCTTTTTTCCTTTTTCATTATTTTATCCTTTTCTAAATTTAATTTAATTTTTTCTTAATCTATCTATTCCGAATGCACCCTTTAATAAGTTTAAATCTCAATTATACATTAGAACTACCTCTTTCAACTTCACAATTAAAATAATCAATTAAATCATAAATACTCACAACTCATAAATTTTTTTTTACGAAAAAGAAGAAACCTAGGCTTGAACGTTTGAGTCATGAATGCACTATAAATTCACAACAAATATGGATTCTAGAATCACTCTTGATTATGATTTGGATCAACACATGATATAAAGACAACATAAATCATACTTGGATCAAGTACAACTGGGTATAGCACAAGGGACAACCTAGACATGACATCTCTCATATAACCATCACTGAGGATAATTCAGACTTGTAAATTAGGTGGAGAAATTTCCTGTACCTATAGACTCAATTCCCACATCAAGCATAATTGCAACATGTATATGATAGTTGAAGCACAATATAACTCCTCAAGTGGGGTACAACATTAAACAAAATATCTATACATACATATATACGAAAACCAATGAAATAAGAAAGGCATAATCCAAACATAAGAATGAGAATAGTAATAACATAAGTGTCTCACAATTTACACCAAAATATTGTTATTAATACAAAATGATAAGATGAGAACATCTCAAATCAAAATAATCAAGTATTGATATACAAGTCCAAGTCCAAATAAGTCTATAAAAATGCAAATGTGAAAGACATTATAGATAAAGAAAAACTCTTGAGTGTTAGAAATTTTTTACAAAGAGGTTACAAAGTGCTAATGAAAAAAGGAGAGCATATAGTATTTGACAAGAATGAGAGAAAAAATGTAGTAGCAATAGTAAAAATGATAAGGAACCAAATGTTTCCTTTACATATTATACTATTTTATTAGCCCAATTTGAAGCTACTCCTCATAGGCATGAAAAATGTACCATGTAGTACAACATCAAGTAGTCTTCAAGATGGTCATCCAAGACCCCTCAAAGATTTGGTATTTAAGGTATGCACATTTAAGTTATTCTAGACTAATTTTTTTGTCCAAGAAGGATATGGTTAGGACCAACCATAGTAGAGGCTAATGGAAAGTGTGAAGCATACATTTTAGGAAAAGAACATAGGTAACCATTTCAATTATTGAACTCTAGAAGGGAAAGAGCACTATTGGGGTTGATGCATATAGATTTGTGTGGCCCTATGAAAATTTTAACCATAGGAAAAAATTAGCATTTTATGACCTTCATTGATGATTATAGAGCAAAGAGATGGGCCTACTTCTTGAAGCACAAGTTTTAAGCCTTTTGAGAAGTTCAACATGTTTAAGGTTAAATTTGAAAAGGAAACTAGACATTTTATTAAGGTTGTCAAATTAAACAAAGGGGGAGAGTATACCTCCAAAGAATTTGTGAATTTTTTAAAGAATTAAGGCATCAAGAAAGAGATTAAAACCAACTACACTCCATAGAAAAATGGAGTACTTGAGACAAAGAATAGGACCATAGTGGAGATGGAAAGAAGTATGTTGAAAGCCAAGGGACTCCCAAATCAATATTGTCGAGTGAAGCTATCACAATAGTAGTTTAATTGCTAAATATATTTCCTAAAAAGGTTGTGGATGATAAGATTCCACAAGAAACATGAATAAAATGTAAATGGAGTGTGAAGCACCTTATAATGTTTGGGTAAATGGAATATGCATTTGTTCCAAGGATAAGAGACAAAAGTTGGATGAAAGAGGTGAAAGTTACATCTTTGTGGGATACAACAAATATTACAAGGTATAGAGATTGTATAACTGTACACTAAGCAAATTGTGATCAACAAGGATGTTGAATTCATAGAAAATGAGTCATAAGATGGAACGATGAACACCTCTTTGGGTATTATAGTTAGGGTTCCCATAGATGATGAAGAATAAGGAAATGAAGAGGAACAAGGTGAATCTACAATAGACATGGAGACCAAAATTCAACTCAAGAGACCATCTACAACAATTTTGAAGTCCTCCAGATAACTCTGAAATTCACATATAGTAGTTTTGGAAACCCATCAATTTTGGATAATTTTTGCATAATCAAGTAGCTCCAACAATGAGAGTTCAAATTCCAATCTTTCCTCCTTAATGATAATAAAAATATAGAGTTCTTGAGGGAGATCTATCAAAATTAAAGGTATGATGATGAATTATATGAAAAATTGAATTTTGTAATATTTTATCATAATGATCCAATTTATGTTAAAGATGTTGTAAAAGAAGAGAAATGGTGTGAAGCCATGGATGAGGAAATAGATTCAATAGAAAGAAATAGAACATGGGAGCTAATTGACTTTCCTCTAGGTAAACACGTGATTGGAGTGGCATAGGTATATAAGAACAAGAGAAATATCAAAGGGAGAATAGAAATACATAAAGTAAGACTAGTTGTTAAGGGATATAAACAACAAATTTGAAGAGATTATGATGAGACATATGCTCTAGTATCAAGAATGGAAATTGTATTGACAATCTTAGCAATATCAGCTCAACATAAGTGGAAGGTGTATCAAATGGATTTGTAAAGTTGACCTCCCTAAATAGAGTTTTGGAAGAAGAAATTTGTGTTGAAAAACCACCTAACTCTGAGGTTCCAAGAGAAGAAAACAAAGTGTATAGGTTGAAGAAATCTCTTTACAGGCTTAAACAAGCACCTCAGACATGGTACAATAGAATTGAATCATATTTGTTGAGTAATGGCTTTAGCAAAAGTGATGGTGAGCCCATTATCTACATCAAGGCAAGTGATGGCAATATTTTAATTAATTTCTTGTATGTAGATTTAGTTTTCATGGGGAATGATGGTTTCCTCATTGTTTTCTTCAAAGAAGCTATGAAAAGAGAGTTTGAAATGACAAACCTAGGTTTTCTAAATATTTCCTAGGAATAGAGGTAAAGTAAATGAAAAATCACATTTTTATGCCTCAAGAAAAGTATGCATCAAATATTTTAAAAATATCTATAATGTAAAATAGTAAGATTGTGCCAACACCAACAACCACCATTTTAAAATTGAGCAAGGAATATTGTAGCAACATTGTGAATTCAATTTTTACAAGATTATGGTTAGAAGTTTAATGTGCTTGAAAACAACAAGGATTAATATAATGTATACAATAATATCAATTTCCAGATTTATGGAGATACCAAAGGAAAACACATTGGCAAGTAGGTAAGAGAATCCTGAGGTATGTTAATGGCACCAAGGGATATGGTATTTTGTGTATTGAAGCATACAATTTTAGGGTGGTTAGATACATAATGACTGAGCAAGAAGTGTAGATGATAGGAATAACACATAAAAATATATTATTCACTTGGGTTTAGGAGCCATTTCATGAGCTTCTAAGAAACAAACCATTGTTTCTTTTTTCTTAGTTGAAGTTGAGTATATAGTAGCAAATATGGCAACATGCCAGACTATTTCGCTATGGAGGATCCTATCAGAACTAAAAGAAGAGCAAGAAGATGATACAACCATATTTTGTGATAATGTATCATCAATAGCCTTGATGAATATGAATCCAATCTTCCATAGAAAATACCAAACATAGAAATTAAGTATCACTTCATAAGGGAGTTGGTAAAACATGAAAAAAAAAAGTTTAGTATTGTAGGTCTAAGTAGTAGTTCATAGATATTTTTACCAAGGCACTCAAAAGATATAGTTTTGAGCACATAAGAATTAGTTTGCACATCATGGATATAGTGGCAACATCTTTGGGGCCCTCATAGCTAGCACTAGAAGTCATATACAGTCAAGCTTCAGAAACTCCAAAAATTGAGCTTTGAAATGGTCAAGCTCCAAAAGCCATGAAAATTGAGCTTCGAAAGTTAAGATCTAAAAGTCAAGCTTCAAAAGATTTGAAAGTTGAGATTTGGAAATTAAGCTCCAAGAGTTGAGCTCCAAAAGATTTGGAAGCTAGGCTCCATAATAGTCAAGCTACAGAAGAGCTCCAAAAAAGCTCTAGAATGAATAGTTTTAGCTCAGAAGGTACACAATGAGCATGATAGAGACTCAAGATTAACAGGGAGTGTTGGAATTTGATAATAATGAGTCAAATAATTTATACTTCATTATTGAATAATATATCTTGGATCTTTCCCCTTACATTCCTCTTGCAACCACCAAACAACATTAAATTTTTGGGGCTTTGTTTTTGACAACCAGAGTTGAGATTTGAACAACAATTCAATTTTAGGGGGGAAATTTATTATGGTAGGTGAATGTGAAATGGGAAAAGATAAACAAAAGGAAAGAGGAAAACAATTAGAAAAAGGAAATTTGAGAAGAAAAGACTAAAAAGAGTTGAGGAAGAATAGAGAGAACTGTAGTAGTTGGGTGTTGAATCAAAGATCAGTAGCAGTAGCTATGGAAGCTAGTTACATAGTAGCTCCAAATAATGAGCATACAACATCTCTAAAAATGCAGCTCCGTAATAGTTTTTTTGTAAAATACATTTTGACATAAATATATTATATTATTTTTCTATTTTATGAATCCTATTATTCTCATTTGGTATTTATAATTTGTTTGTTTGATTTTATTACCAACTCTTCACATCGAAGCAACAATCTCTATGTTGTTGTTTTAGAGTTTATCGGGCATCAAGCTATAATATTAATTTTTAATATTGACAAGTTGATTTGAAGTAATTAGTGATATAAAAATAAAAGCTACATCATTTCCCAACTATTTATTAACAATTTTTTGTTACACCATGAAAATTAGTGGCATAGTATTAGTTAGCAATATTGACATTAAACTACAAGTAGTGATATACTCTCCAATTGTATTGCAAAACCTACATCATAAAAAATAATGGTTATATTAGAATAAAATTTATGTTAGGTCCTTAGTCTAGCATTGAGTTATAATGTTGGTTAAGAATATTAACTTTAAACTTGAAATGAGTAATGATATAATTATGAAACCTACATCATCTAGCATAATTTATGTTACATCACCTTGAAACCCTAGAGTGTAACTTCTAACACTCGCCCCACTATTTGCATCCCTTGAAGCACACATTATAATGAAACATTTTAGTATAAAATAAATACAATTATTTAAGAATTATTTGATAAATGATATATAAAATATAATATATGTGAATTAAATATACATTTAAATATTTATATATTGGATTATTACAATTTCATATAACATATGTTAAACTAATACATACATACATACATACATACATATATATATATATATTAAGATATATTTATCTAAAAATATGAACCATAGGTAAAACAATATGAACTATAGGTCAAACACACATGGTGGAAGGACATTGATTTTTGTGATTACTATAGGGTAAAAGGACACAATACTCCCAAATGTTTTAAATTGAAGAACCCTATCCAAGAATTAATAGACAAGCGAGATATTAGTGTGGAAAACCAAAATAATTCCTCAAAAAATGACCGTGTGATCTTCAAGGATCCATTACACAACCATTGAAAAGGAAATGCCCCTAATCCGGGTAGTACCTCAAGCAACAATGCCAATTATACAACCGTAAACTGCAAGTATACAATAAAAAAATCTAAGAAGTTGATAACTATGTATCCACTATTACCATAAAAGAACACAAATCTAGAATGCAACATTACAACCTATAGAGGGTATGTACATGATCATGATGGGCCAAAAAGTGGCGATATGATGGGTATTTGTAGGGTATGTGGCTGACAACTTTTTTTTAACCCAAAATGAATGAAACGAAAAGGGTTTTTAAAGGAGATTATCAACTTTCCACCAATATAAATTATGCTTTACTTTGAATTTAAGAAATAATTATTATTCATTTTCTATTTGAATTACGACTAAAGTCCTGATTGATAGGTTGATTGAAAAACATCTATAGCTTTCAAACCATATCTCATTTTTTGAATTAGAAACGTGCGTCAAATTCTATGCTTTGTATAATATAGGATTAAAAAAAAATTGAATTTCATGAAGTTTTGACCAAGTTAAGATTGGTTAGATGTACGAGTTTTTTATATTTTTTAAAAGTTGTAATAAAAAAATCATAATTAATTATTTACTTGGAAAAAAATTTACAAAAAAATATGCATCACATCGAGACATGAGTCCTCTACTTATATCTAAAATATTATAAAAAAATATTATCATTTTATTGTGGTTAGGATGGTCATACAGACACCTACTTCTTATTTTTTCCTTGAAATTTAAGTACTGCATTGAAATTTCAAATATTCACCAAATAGATTTTGTTTTTTTAAAAATAAACCTAGTAGTTTAGAAACCACATTCAATTTTCTAAAAATTATATTCTTACATATTTTTGAAATAATATAGATAACTTATTCAAATTTTTACTTCAAGTTGCCTAACTCTGATTTTTCTCAATTTTTCGCCACTTAAGGGCCTATTTTTTCCATGATGATCCTACACATACCCTAGAGGCAAAGTTACTCTACAAGGAGCTACACCAAGAAAATCTACTACCACATAATACAATCTTATGGATCAACCAAGTAAAAAACTAGCACAAATATCCATCCTAGAACTCTTGCACATATTGCTGATCTATAAAGATATATTAGACAAAAATCTAAGGGAATCATCAGTACCGAAAAATCTGGAAGGACCAATTTCAAGATATGGTAGGTCATACCACCTCTACCCATCATCTAACCTTTTCTAATAAAGATATGGCATCCCATTTTCCTACTCATAACAATTCCATTCACTTGGACAAATTTATTCACAAGCAACATGTAGTGCCCCTCCGTGTCGATTGTTCTGGACTTGTGTGTGAGTATTTGTGTGTGCTTCATTGATCACTGTGTTATTTGATTGTGTGAAAAATATCATATGTTTGTAGTCATGTTTAAATAATTAATTAAATCATAAGTGATCTGCAAGGTTATTTAAAATATAATTAGAAATTAAAATCATAATCAATTAAATCAAATCAAATGATTTAGAACAAATGATCAAATTAAACTAATTTGTTAAAAGTAAAAGTGATATTATTAGATAAATTGCTTTAAATTGTTGTGTTAAATTGAAGTTAATAATAATTATGAACAAAAAAATCTTGAAAAGATAATTAGTATAATAAGAAATTTAAATGGTTAAGGAGATAGGAAGCTGAAGTGTTTTAAAACAAGAAAAGAAACTACGCCTATAGAGCATTTGGAAGTCGAAGAGAACTGGTGAATATGTAAAATAAATAATAACTATATTTAGCTTGGAAGGGAAAAACCCCAGGCTAGCGGATGCTCAACATGCAACAGAGACTTCAAAATGTTAGAAGGGTAATCGCCTTCTCAGTTTATCTATGGCGTTCGATATGGCATGTTTCCTGTGTGGCACTCGATTCTAAATGTTTTCTCTGTCAAGCGTCGATTCCCTGGTGAGTCCTCCTTTTCATTTTGGTAGCATTGTTTGTAACTACAATTTTATTTACCTAGTTTATGCTTTTCTCTGTAGTTGGCATGCATTCTTAAAATGGTTTTTCCTTAGGATAGCTGATGCTTTGTATTTGGGTGAGCTTTTTCTATGCCTTGAAACTGATATTCTGAATAGTGACTTTTAACCCGGTTCCATGTATTCATCATTGAACTCATCGAAGTTGATTTCGTTTGGTTTATCCCTGAAAATGTTTTCCCTTTTGTATTTCTTTTAAGATATAGCAATGAAATGAGGTTCCTTATGCTATGCGCCTTATTTAGATAGCTATGGAAATTAATTGGTATCAAACTTCTCATTCCTGTTAACGATTTTTTTTTTGTGTTGGTTTTCGATAAGGCATTCGCCCCACCCCGTTTCTATCCCTTGTTTTGGTTGGTACTGGCTGTATTATCATTGACAACCTTATAACTCCAGTTGCATGAGGAGAACATGTGTACCTTGCCTTAAGACTAGTTGCGAGCACTTGGTTTTATTTTATTCTCTAAACTCAAGTCATATCAAGTTAAAGTCTATGAACTATGCATTAATTGGCCAACCTTATCGGCTTTGCTTTTAGAAGCTGGAGTTTCTCCCAAGTCACCAATAAAGCTCTCTCTACCTTTCAGATTGTTTCATTGCTACAGATGATTGTGGGATTTAATCATTTGTACCACATGGCTGATATTCTTTGAATCCTTGGATCTATAGGAAATATTCTTATCATAAATACTATTAGAGAATTTCAATATCGACAGGTAATTGGCATTAATCCAGCACTTGGAACATTGAAAATTAATCTTATAAAGTTTTCCCTCCATCTTGTTGGCTTATTACACTTTCGCAGGTGGCTAAATGAAAAGGAACCATGATGTCATATATAGGTATCTGAATAACATCATTTTTTTTCCGTATCAACCTAATTCTTAAGCTCTCTAGAAAATGAGAATATCTTCACGTATTGTAGGAAGCCATCTCGGTGGATGGCTAGAAAGAGCCATGCCCATCTTTGTACCAATTCCCTTTAGCCAATCTTCCTCCATTTATCTCAGCTGTGGCACCTGAACATAATAGGAAGTTTAAACGTTTAAATAATCTTTGTGATTTCTGTGTCAACCTGTCACATCCGCGCACTAGGACATAATAGGAAGTTTAAAGGTTTAAATAACCTGCTTGATTTTCCTAACAATCCATCGCAGTTGCAACACTTGAAAACATCTTTAATAAAGCAAGGAGATGGCGATATTTCCATATTCCAATATTCACTTTCTGTTATACTTAGCAACCTGTCACTGTTACGTCATTTAGAGTGGAGGCACTGTACATAATTAAATAGTCTCCCTGAAACCATTGGAACCCGTCACAGCTGCAACATTTAGACTTGCAAAGGTGGAGAAAATTAAATAATCTCCTTAGGAGTATTTTTGCTAGCTGCATTTTGCTTCTTATTTCTTTCCAAGGCTGCACACCTCCTCATCACAGTCGTCTTTATCTGTTCTTTATTTCACCATTTTTGTGCATCATTTATAGTCTTGGCTGTATGGGATCAATGGATTAGCACAAAACTAATAAATGGGGCTATCGATTATGCATTTTATTGAAAGTTTCTTAAGCCTTTTCAACAATCTTCGTGTGTGTGTTTAATACCTCTTCATCCCATGTGATGATCTCGCTTCATGTTCTCCTTTTGAATAGGGTCTAAGTTTGGCCCTCACGCCATAGTTATATCTTAATATTTCTCCTCTCTTTTTCCTTGTGGACAACATACTGTGGTTGGTTATCCTGTAAGATAGGAGTCATCATTAGTGAAATTTGGGATTCTTTATACTCTAGTTTCATGAATTGATTAATATGTGTATATGCTTAGATGATAGTCACTGTTCCAGGATATTGCTGAGTTCGTTGTAGTTTTAAGTAGTGAAAAGTTCAAGTTGAAGTGATAGTAGGATTCATAGGCAGTGATCTAAGTATAGTATAGTCCTATAGTCATAATATATATAGGTAATAATCTGGTAGAAGGCATTTCAAACAATAATCTGTTCTTCATAGATATATAAATGAATAACAAAATGTTCTCATTTCTCACCTTAGTTATATTGAAGTGAATATTGTATTTATGTTGTGTATGTAGAAATTGATGAAAATTGTTTTGTAACAAAGTGATTCCTAGATGAATAAATGAGAAATTCGAATAGCAAGGAAGATAAATTAACTTAGTATATTTAGGTGTCTCTTTGGTAGTTCTTGGAATCATGGTGTCTCTTGGCTTTAGGTGAAATATGTGGAGGTTGTGTGTTCGTAGAATTAGAGGTTGAATGTTATATGCATATAGCTATAGGGGAATGGAGTCACTATTGTGATAAATGTGTAGTGAGATAGATATTAAAATATGTCTCTTCATTTTCTTTAAATGGACTTGAATGATGTCTCAATAATTGAAGAGATAGGATATAAAGGAAGCCTTAAATGCTAGTTTAATGTTATCACTTTTTGTAGATTAGAAGAAAGAGAATGATTAAATAGTTTAGATGATTAATTGAGTAATATTAAGGAAGTTCTTGAATTATATCATTGTAAAGTTATTAACTTGTTTTATATAAAGGGATTAAGTAATCTTGACAAATAGGAGAGTGATAGAATTAGGAATGGAGATTGTTGTTATAATGTGTAAATTGGACTATATTTGTTTTAATTTGTGTTTGGAAGAGTATACTTGTGATTAGTGTCTTATGGCTTAAAAACATTAGGTTTTATCTTCACTTCGCAATATTGTGATATCCTTAAATGTTGGAAGTGATTGATCTTTAAAATAATGTTCTTTTTAGATTGTTTCAAGTTACTTCTTATTGAATGAATGGTTATATTGTTTTTGAATGTGTGGTTTTATGGATTGTTTTGTTAGACCCTTTCAATGTGACTTTTCGTGAGTTGATTTTGAGTTGGAGATTTTATCTCATTCAATTTATGTTGCTATTCGTTGGGAGCCCATATGTTTTCTTTTGTTCTTTACCCTAAGTGGTAAATCGGTTTACGTTATCATTGTCATGATTGATGGTTCTGCTTGAGTTGTTAGTGAGTCAAATTGAAAGGTTCTTTGAGTTATGGGTATTCCAAGAGGAGAAAATAGAGGTTTCCCTTGGATTTCCAATTTAGTTCATATCGAAGTTGTTGATGTTGTTTGAATGAAGTTGTTGATCTTATTTTGGTGTATTCACTCATTGTATTTAAATTGAAGATAGTTCTTGTGGCCTTGCAATTTTTGTTGTCAGTTCTTTGATGGGGAAACCCTAGTGTAAACTTCATGAGAATCTTCCAGAGGCTTGTTTATTTTTATTGTTGGTCAATGTTCCTCCTTTTATGTGCCCTTGAAGTGGCAAGTGTTTTGGTATCAGGATTTTGAAATGGTTGTACGAGAATTATTGAGACTCTGATTTTGTACTTGTTAGCGAGATGGGTAGTGCCTCGCATGCTTTTATGTTGTGATTCTTTGTTCAAATTATGATGGTACAACCCTTGGTTTTTGTTTGATGTTGTTGGGTCTCTAGGGAGAGTGGCTCCTCATGGGGGCCGGCGCCCCGTTTAAGGGGAAGGGCACAGGATAACCCATGAGTGAGTTAGTAATTAAGTGAAAACCTAATAATTAACTTAGGAGGGTTGGGTAGTAATATCATTATAAGATTTAAAAATGGATGCCTCGTCTTCATTAGTGCTTCCGCAGACTAATAGAAGGCTGAGAAGGCCGTGGTTGGCAAGGTTGTGACCTCGTCTTCACGAGAGGTTTATGGCTCCACATGAGTCACCCTATGGACCGGCGCCTCCAGTTGGGAGGAAGGGCATAGGACAGCCATAGATGGGACCAACGCCTCCAGTTGGGAGGAAGAGCACAAGACAGCCCATGTAGGACTATGCGATGACACTCTCCTCTAGTTGCCCAGGTGTTTTTACTTTATTGTGTTCCTCTGGAAGTATGTTATGTGAGTTGGTTTAGATTGTGGTTGAATGGACTTATATTGATTTATGGAGTACTACCTTGATACATCTTTGGTGTACTTTGTGATCTTGTATGATCTCATTAATATTTGACTTATGACCTTGTACTCTTTTGATACTGTGATATGATGTTATTGTATTGTTTGATTGCAATTTGAAATTGTATTATGTTTATTAATTCAGTTTGATTTGGAAGTGTTTCATGATCATCCTTTGATTATTTGTTTACTAGTCATTGCTTGATTTATGTGATGGGATTTATGACTTTAAGCTATTATGTTGTCTCTTGGGTGTTGTTGATTATGTCATTGTAATTCCTTGAGTTTTATGATACTTTTGTATGATGTTGAGTCTTGTGGTTCCATGTTTGGATGTTCTTGGTTGAGGAATCTTATTGTCAGCTCCTTAGCACGGGGGGTGGGTCTTCGGATCCACGTGGTCGGGTGGAATGTGCTAAGCACCCCATTGGGTCCCCAGTCAAGGATCAAAAGGTGTGGATTGATGCTACTGCTGTGACTCCAGAGTTGTATTTGTCTTGGAGCCAGTTATGATACTTTGTAATCATTTGTTTATTTGTATCATGTTATCTTGTGTATGGTTTTCATTCATGTTTGGAAACACTGTTGTATCATTGTATCTCCAGAACATTGTATTGTAATGTAACGTTAAACCTTGTGTGGCTAATGGCCATGGCAATTGTTATTCAATGTGTTAAGTTAATCATGCATATGTTATATTTATGTATACAGATGGTTTCTTATCAATGATTTTCATGTATGTGTTATATTTGTTAATGTTTATATCTTTGGTTTTTATTATTGTCGTTGTGTGGATCTAAGTCATGTAATGACTCCTCGTGTACCCCAAGGGATGTATGTGTTAGTGAATTTACTTAAATGAAATTCATGTCATGACTTAATGTGTATTACATGTATGTTATGTTAACTTTATTATTATTATTTTTTTGCTGTAGTTATTATTTAATTATCCTTTGGGGTTCACACGGCGGGGCGTTACACAATAGGGTGATCCCATAAAGTTGGTTTACAATTTCTGGGAGATTCTGATTTTTGCTGAAATCACATTTTTTTAGAAAATATAATGATTTATGCCTTAAAAAGTTCCATTTAAAGCATTCCAATTGAAGAGAGTTTGATCGAACTACCTTAGATCAAACCCCCTTGGATAGAACCCCTCTAGTTTTAAACCATACCTACGACGGAGTCTCCTTTACACCTATCAAAATGTTGATAAAAAAGCACTTTTGATTTACCTTTTGGGGGATCAAATGAATTCATTTTTTTAAAAAAATATGTAGTCCTTATTATAAGCTTCCCAAAAATTATAATTTTAAATAAATTTAATTTTATTATTATATATTTATTTTTTATTTCTTGTGAATGTAGGTTTTTCACCAAAAATCAAGCTCTCTGTTCTGCACATGTGGAAAAATAGAATATTATCGAAAAAAAGTTTGAAAAATAAGAGTGCACTAGATATTGAAGTCCTTGATTCAAAAAATAAAATAAAATTGAATTTTGATAGATATAAAAAAAGTTGTGTTATACGGTCCGCCTATGTCTGAATTGTAATTTGTTTGACTTTGAAACTTGATTAAGGAAAAAAAATTCAATAAAACACTATGAAACCAATTGGAAGCATTAGATATCATAGTTACAAATCTAAATTTGAAAAAAATATAATTTTATCCTTCATGGAAAAAAATTTATGTGTTATACGGTGAGCGTCACTCCTTAAAAATGGTGTTTACTGAAAAACTAGTTTTTGAAGGAGATGGAAAAAGAAGTGCAATCTAATTCCAATTTTTTTGAAAAAATTATATTTAGAATCTACAGAAAAAATACCACAAATCACTAGTTTGCGTCCTCTTCAAATTCCTCACGGTTTAGCCGCTATAGGTGCCCAAAAGTGAAGATTTAGCTAGAAAAAATCATTTTAGTGTCCAGTTTGGCCAAAAATTATAAACCAGTATTGTGGGATCATCTTCACATAAATGAGTCCTAATATATGGTGGTGTTGGTTTGAACATCTGCATCTTATAATTGGTGAAAACACTAGGGTACTCTAAGGAAGTTATAAATCTGACTAAGAAGATACTAATCAGAGCTTATGAAGATGCTGAATGACCCTCCAAAGGGACCATTGATCAAAGATACAATGTGCCAAGTGTTGGATCTATAACTCCCATACAATTTGATTCTTGGTCGCCCATGGATACATGTCATGCAGGCCGTACCATCAAATATTCACAATTTTCTAAAGTTCTACAATAATGGAAATGATGTCACTATCCTAGTAGATCTAGAAAATTTCCCATAATGCAACAACTTGAGAGGATGCACAATGCTTCATGTACCTAACAATACCAAAGAATCCTCTTCCAAATCCTACATTGACTGATTGACACACACAAAAATCCATTGAGTCCATAGTTCTCGAAGTCAAGATTTAGGTCAAAGATAAGGGGTGTGGGGAATACGACATGCCACAACCTTTCTATGTTGGTCAACTTTTGTTATCTCCCAAATCATATGGAAAATGAGTCAAATCCCAAGAAGTATCCATAGTGATAATCAAATGTAGTCCAACCATGTTTTTCAAATGGGGTGACCATGACAAGGAATCTATGGAAGAAGATATATCAAAGTGGATTTACAAAGACAAAGTAGAGACTATTATACTACCATTGGCTAAGTATAACAAGGGATATCCCATTATGGAATAGATGGGGTATGACGATCATAGTGGATTGGGTCTACAAAAACAAGGGATGATAAACCTATCTTATTCACTATCAAACTACACTTTCAAGGGCTAGGATTTGGGACACTAGATACTATGTCTTCGAATATCGAAAATACACCTGTAGATGTAGATAAAACTCCTTTTGTTGATAATTCATCTAATGAGGATACCAATAATGATTCTTTTGAGCATATTGTTGACCTATTCCAAGATCAAAACATTTGCACCATATTGTATATGTCTTTCAAGCCTTCACCTTCCAACAACAAACATCTACTTATATAACCCCAACTCATCGATTGGGACCAAGAAGATCCACCTAATATAGACATATTCTAAAATGATGAAGCCATAGCTGAGTTCTTAGGACTTTGAGATGAGATATGCTTAGGGGATCATAGATCTGGTTTTATAATAAAAATTGACACAATGGCATACTTTGGGGAAGATTCAAAACTTTTCAATTGTAAAAACATAAAATTCATATTTATAGGTCCTAGGTAGTGAAAACCACCATGCGACACTTCCATATCATAAAATAGTAAAAATAAAGGACATATCTGAGGGTGAAAATATTTCCAAGATGCCCAAGTATGGAAGGTTTGAAATTCTTACTATGTATCAGGAGATCTCTAGTTCTTATTGAAAAGTCCAAAGAAGTAGACATCAGTACCACAAATAGTATCACGATCACATATTTTGCAGCTTCACTATCTAAGTAGGAAAGGGTTAATTTCAAGGCATTCCTTGAAAATAGAAAAGTAAAATTCTCATGATCTATGTAGACATTCCTAGATTAGACCCTAATCTAGTATTACATCATCTGATAGTAACATCAAGGGTAAAGCCAATGAAATAAAAGCTACACTAAATACATCCCTAAATAGCATTGCTGGTTAAAGAAAAACTTCAAAAGTTGTTAGATGTGGGTTTCGTTTGACTAATTTATTATCTTGAGTGGATATCTAACTTGATCCCTATCACTAAACCCACTAGGGGCATTTGAATATGCACATACTTAAGAGATCTAAACAAGGCATGCCCAAAAGATGATTTCCCTTTTCCTAACATAAATATAATTGTGGATTTAACAACAAGGCAAAAAATGTTATCCTTAATGGATGGATTCTTAGGCTACAATTAGATCCACATTACCCCTGAGGACCAACATAAAACAACACTCACTTGTCCATGGGGTACCTTTTATTGGAATGTCATGTCCTTTGCTCTTATAAATGTCAGAGCTACCTATCAATGGACGATGACAACTATCTTCTACAAAATGATGCATATCTTTATGGAAGACTATGTTGATGATCTGCTAGAAAAATCACTCACTAGAGAAGGCCATCTTGACATACTGGCTATTTTTTTTGATAGACTAGAGAAGTATAACCTTTGGATAAATCCTAAGAAATGTGATTTTGGGGTGACATCTAGAAAATTATTGGGAAACATTGTATCTAGAACAAGCATTGAGGTTGATCTAGCAAAGGTAAAAGTAGTAATCGACATGCCTACTCACACCACTCTCAAACAATTGTGAAGTCTACGGGGAAAGCTCCAATCCATTCATCACTTTATTTCATAGCTAGCTGATAAATGTCACCCTTTTACACACCTTTTACATAAAGGTGTTACTTTTAAGTGAGATGAAAATTGTCAAAAGGCATTCCAACAACTAAAAGACTATCTTGCATCTCCTCCAGTCTTGATGCCACCAATTCAAGGCAAGCCTATGCTATTGTATATATCGGCCACATCAACAACACTAGGTGCACTCCTTACACAACACAATGACATAGGTAGAGAATAGGCGGTCTATTACATCAATCGTACTTTGGTAGGATATGAACTTAATTACACCCAATTGAATGTGACTATTTAGCAATGGTTTTTTCTTTGTAGAAGATAAGACATTATATGCTCAACCACCAAAATAAACTTATTGCAAAAAATAATCCTCTATAGTATTTACTGAATAAGGCCACACTCGTAGGGTGACTAGCTAAATGGGTAATGATCCTTAGTAAATTCAACATTTAATATGTAGAAAATAAGGAAATCAAAGGGAAAGTGATTACATATCAATTAGAAGATGCCCCTATTATAGTTGGTCACTCAATAGTGTCAATTTTTTTGGATGAGGGTATATTCATAGTAATGTTGGCTCAGAAATGGAAATTATATTTTGGTGGATTGTACATGCAACATGGATAAGGAGTGACTATATTATTTATTGTGCCCCAAGGTGATTGTATTCCCAAATCATATCATTTGGAATTCCCATGTACAAATAATATAGCATAGTATGAAACATTAATCAGAAGACTTAGGACAAAAATACACTAGAAACTCAAGAAAATACAAGTCTATGACGATTCTTAGTTGGTTATAAATAAAGTGAATGATGAGTTCCAAACCAAGGATGAGAAACTTCTACCTTATAAGAAAATGGTAGATAGTTTTTAAAAATATTTCAATGACATCATATTTGAGCAAGTCCCAAGGGTAAACAACAAAGCAATAGATACCATGGCTACCATGGGATCTCTCTTAGATACGTCACACAATACTTTGTAATGTGAATTCTTAGTGGAGAAACTTTTAATCCCAACATTCAATGTCCTAGAGTTTGAACTTATGTGTGAAATCATTGGTCCCAATTCCCCCTAGTACCCAGGCTTATACGATTACCTCCATCAATAAAACCTTCCACTCAGCTTATCCAATAACTAGAGAAAAGTATTTATTTGATGTTCATATCACTTCCTCATTTTAGGTGATACACTTTATTGAAGGGGCTCTGATAGTACTCTCCTTAGGTATCTTAACTCAGAAGAAGCAAAAATTGTTCTATAAGAGGTAAATGATGGTATTTGTGGGTCACACTCTAGTGGTCCAAACCTAGTGAAGAAACTCAAGAGAATTGGGTAAAATTGGCCAACAATAGAACAAGATGCCAACAAGTTTTATTGAACATGTTAGAAGTGTTAACAACATGAAGATATTATACATGCACTAGCTTAGGAGCTTTAAGAAATTACCACATTCTATCCCTTCTCACAATGGGGGCTTGACCTCAAAGGAAAAATAAATCCCCCATCATCCAATGGACTCAAATTCATAATCAATACCATAGAATACTTTATCAAATGGACTGAATCTGTTCCTTTAACCGACATCACTGGAAAAAAATTTGCTAATTTTATCATAAACTATCATTTGTCAATATGGTATTCCCTTGACCATTGTCACTAATAATGGTCACCCATTGAAGAACCAAGATGTCTATGAGCTCTATAATAAATTTCACATCCAACTTCGCTTTTCCACCCCCTATTATCCATAAAGTAACAATCAAGTGGAGGCATCAAATAAAACCATATTAAAAATCCTCAAGAAAACTATCAATGATGTTGGTCATGATTGGAGCATCCACCTTAACCCTACACTATGGGCTTATTGAACTAGCATTCATACATCCATAGGTACCACCTTGTATTCCCTAGTCTTTGGAGCTAAAGCAATTCTACCTGTTAAGGTCAAGCTCTTGTCACTCAAGAGTTTCTCTACAAAATATCATTACTAATGAAAAAATATAGAGCCTCCAGGAAACACAACTTGGAATGCTCGATGAACGAAATCTCAATGCACTCAATCACGTAGAAGTATATCAAAACCATCTCCATTGTAGTTATAATAAGAAGGCATATCACAGAAGTTTGAGATAGGAGACTTGGTACTTAAGGAAAATGATCCAGTCAAGGTAGGAGGGTCTGGTGAGATATTGTCCAACCTTGTAGCCTTATACAAACAATACCATGATCACAAAATATATGAAATGGAAGCTAACACCTAATCAAGAGAAAGATAAAAGATATTCATGAACAAATAACACAAGATGTATCTTGGGAAAACCCTAACAGGGAAAAACCCAACCTTCAAAGATCATTCCTCATATATTATAACTTCAAATTGAATTAAAAATTCCTCAAGGGATTTAAAGATGCTATGCCACAACCTAATGTTCAAAATAATTCATATAATAACATTCTTCCATCGACTTGTTCTTCTACTTCACAATTTCTTTGGTCTAACTTCTCCAAATCAAAACAATTCATCACCATGCTTCATAATTTTGTGTGATTGATCTCATGCCTCTTGCTCTTTTTCTGCTGCTTAGAAACAATCCTTCTTCTCTCATTTATATTCTCCACAAGTCTTCATAACATTATCAAGTCGGCCTAATTGCAATAGCTAGTAAGGTAATGTGCAGAATCAAATAGGTTAGCCCCAAACATAAGGCATTGCTTCAAAAATACATAAAACTTCATGTGATTCTCTTTGAAGGTTGGGTGGGTCCTTAAATCTTTTGGAAATACTCCTTTTGGATTTGCAAGTCACAAAATTTCTCCACAAACCAATTAGACTTCACCAAACATTGTCAGCTCTTCTTTGTGAACACAAGTAATCTTCTGATAATGATACCTCTCTGAAATCGAATTTAAATGATCTAAATTTCTGATATGTCATAGCTCATGGTGTCTAGTAACTAATTCTAGCCCCACAACCTCTAACACTCAAATGCAATAAAATTGCGGTAATCTCTAATGTCCTATCCTGACACTCTGTAACGTGTCGTCATCTGTCTCAATTTGTTTGAATACTTTCATATGCTCCTACATCAGAATCTCAGGCTTATTTGAAAAGTGAGCCTCTTCACTTTGGTCTAGATCATGCTAGAATTAAAGTGGTCTCCTAGGACAGGTTCAACGGTCTATTTTTAGGTACTTGCAACTGCTTCAAGGTCAACGGTATGTTCAATTCCACCCTAAAAAAACTGCCTCAAGTTCGTCTGAGTTCGGCAGTCTACCTACAAGCCTTGCACTGCCTCAATGGTCAGTGGTTTAATCAAGCCTTCTCCACAAGTTGCCTCTGGTTCTTCATCTTTTCATGGTCTAGGTTTGGTGGTCTAGTTGCAAGCCTTGCACTGCCTCACTAATTGACGGTCTAGTCATGTCTTCTCAGCAAGTTGCCTCAAGATCATTATCTGCTTCAATCAATCAAGAGTCAATCAATACATACATACATCCTCCAAAATAATCATGTCACTTCCTGATACAATACCGAATTCTCTCTGCAACACTTCCTAATCTCTGATTCCCGATATGATTTCCTTTGCACTCATTGGATTGTATAGTTTCTTTTCCACATATACTTTCCTTATAATTTTCTCTGTTCCTTCATTCACATTTACTTTGCTCTGGTACATAAAATTTCTCCTTCGATAGAATATCCTGTCATTTCCTCTTTCTATACAATATAGACTTCCTTTTCCTGTTATGCTTCACACCGGTTCACACAAACTTTCTCTTGCACTGCCTTCTCAAGTGATTTTACAAAAACTTGCACTGGTTTCTCAAATGTTCAGTTTACAACACAATTCTCCTTAAGATCAATGCTTCACCTTCTTCTAGTTTCTCTATCATATAGATGATGACTCAAAAGGTTCCTCTTCCTTTGCATAAACTATTTTTGTATCAACAGGCTCTTCTTCCTTTGCACAAACTATCTCTGCATCATTTTCTTCTTGTTCCTCTATCAAACTTAGGATTTTAATAGGCTCTTCTTCTGCATAAGCTATTTCTACATCATTTACTGCTTCTCCTTCATTAGCTTCTCTAGTAGTAGGTTCTTGATGACATTGAGTGCTTGATTCTTTCCTCCTCCAAAATTGAAAATAGGTTCATCTGAATGGTATTCTATCAAAATTTCTTTTGTATCCTTCATTGTGATAAGAATTATGACTCCTATCATTTCTCCCTGTGTAGTTTGAATTGTTGTCCTTGTTCTGCTCTACATAAGGTCTTCTTTCTTTGTATCCTAATTATTCCTTACCTCCAACATATGAATACTTCCATCTATACAACCTTTTGAACATACAAATAACATGTTTCCATTTTTATCCATCAATCCATAGGTATGTGCAGGATCATGATGGGCCAAAAAGTGACGATATGATGGGTATGTGGTTGACGGCTTTTTTTTTTACCCAAAATTGATGAAACGAAAAGGGTTTTTAAAGGATATTCCCATCTTTCCACCAATATAAATTATGCTTTACTTTGAATTTAATAAATAATTATTATTTATTTTCTATTTGAATTATGACTAAAGTCCTGAATTGATAGGTTGATTGAAAAACATCTATAGCTTTCAACGGTATCACATTTTTTGAATCCAAAACATGCGTCACATTCTATTCTTCGCATACTATAGGATTAAAAAAAAAAAACATGAAGTTTTGACCAAGTTAAGGTGGTTAGATATACGAGTTTTTTATATTTTTTAAAAGTTGTAATAAAAAAATCATAAATAATTATTTACTTGGAAAAAAATTACAAAAAAAATATGCATCACATCCGGACATGAGTCCTCTACTTATATATAAAATATTATAACAAAATATTATCATTTAATTGTGGTTAGGGTGGTCAAAAAGACACCTACTTCTTATTTTTTCCTTGAAATTTAAGTACTATTGCATTGAAATTTCAAATTTTCACCAAATAGATTTAAGAAAAAAAACCTAGTAGTTTAGAAACTACATTCAATTTTCTATAGATTCTATTCTTACATATTTTTGAAATAATATAGATAACTTATTCAAATTTTTATGTCAAGTTGCCTAACTTTGACTTTTCTAAATTTTTTGACACTTAAGGGCCTATTTTTTCCATGATGATGGACTGCACATACCCCCATCCATAATCCATCTACATATAATCTATCATAGGATTTCTTCTTCTCATTCTATTCCAGCACATCTTCTTAGAATGATTTCTTAATCCACAAAACTTACAAGGGTGTAGATCCCAACACGATTCCTTTTCATGTCCATATCTATTACTTGATGAGAACAATACATACCTCTTCTTCCCCGATTTGAATTGCTTGAACTTGTAACAACATCCTTACCTTTGTCATATCCTAGGCCTTCACTTCTTGATCTTATTACTAGTTCAATAGGCTCTGTAATTCCTTACCGATTCTTTCCCAATCCTTTTCCTTCATATCCCATCCTTTGCATGATTTTTAAATCAATACCATCACCAACATTTGTAGGTTTAGTTACAATGTCATCTTCCTCATCACTTTCTAAAGAAACTTCTGCATCATCACAAAAATCATTAGTATCACAAGAAATATCAGAAAAGTTCAGGCTTAGATTTCAGATTCTCATTCTATTTCTTGCATGCTACAAATGACTGTTCCAACTGATTAACATGTTCCTTCAAGTCAGATATTTCATTCTTCTGCAAACCATTCTCCTTGTTCAACTCTTTCAAACTTTCCTCCAAATCTTTGTTGCTCTGTTCCACCTTCCTAAACAACTTGAATCCTTCTCCCAATTCTTCAAATCTCTCTTCAACATCCTCAAACAACTTCAGCTCTGCCTCTAATTCTTCATTCCTCCTTACAATTTTTAGTTCTTTTTGAAGAGCATCATACTTGTCTCCTCCTAGTTCTTTCATCCTTTCCATCAATTCTGAATTATAATTCTTGATTTCACACAATTCTTCTTCTATAGTATCCCTTTTTCATATTAGGTTTTCATTTTCTTTCTTCATCCTTTTTCCAATCTTCCCCATCATAACAAATCAGACAAACAACTTAATTTGAAAAGCTTACCCAAATATTCCTTGCCTTCATCTTCTTCAGTGGTGACACTTGTTACTTCTAGGGTTTCACACTTCTTTCAACACTTCCTCTCTTCCCAATAGTTTTGCAATCATCCCAGTAGATTCACAACCTTTCCAGGAGACTCACAACCTTCCTAGTATATTCAAAACCAACTTTGATACCAATTGATGTAGTCAAGGTAGGAGGGTCCGGTGAGGGACTATCCAACCTTGCAGCCTTATACAAACAACACCATGATCACAAAATGTATGCAACATAAGGTAACGACTAATCAAGAGAAAGATAAAAGATATTCATGAACACATAACACAAGATGTATCCTGGGAAAACCCTAATAGGTAAAAACCCAGCCTTCAAAGGTCATTCCTCATATATTATAAATTCAAATCAAATTACACATGTGTCAAGGTCTTTGTAGATGCTAGGATGCAAACCAATGTTCACAATAATTCATATAATAACATTCTTCCATCGACTCATTCTTCTATTTCATAATTTCTTTGGTCCGACTTCTCCAAATCAAAACAATTCATCACCATGCTTCATAACTTCGTGTGATTGATCTCATGCCTCTTGCTCTTTTTCTACTTCTTATAAACAATCCTTTTTCTCTCATTTATATCATTCACAAGTCTTCATAATATTTTCAAGTCAGCCTTATTACAATGGCTAGTAAGGTAATGTGCAAACTCATATAGGTCGGCCCCAAACATAAGGCATTGCTCCGCAAATACATAAAACTTCATGTGATTCTCTTTGTTAAGGTCAACTAGGTCCTTAAATTGTTTGTACAATACTCCTTTTGTCTCTATAAGTCACAAAATTGTTCTGCAAACCAATTAGACTTCACCAAATGTTGTGGGCTCTTCTCTATGAACACAGGTAATCTTCTGATAATGATACCTCTCCAAAATCAAACCCAAATGATTTGAATTTCTGATATGTCATAGCTCATGGTGTGTAGTAACTAATTCTAGCTCCACAACCTCTAACACTCAAATGTGGTAAAATTTAGTAATCTACAATGTGTTGCTAACTTTAGAACCTCTAACGTGCTCAAATGTGGTAAAATGCCCGATAATCTCCAATGTGTTTTCTTGGCACTTTGCAATGTGCTGTGAACTGTCTCAGTTTGTTTGAATACTTTTGGATGCTCCTACATCAAAAAATGAAAAGAATCAACAAGAACACGAGAAGAGAGGGAAATTTGAACCAAATTGGCTAGGACCCTTTGTCATCACAACAAATTACAAATTAAGAGCATACCAACTCACCACACCTAAAGGAGAACCACTAGATGAACCTATCAACAATGGTCTCTTGGAGAAGTTCTATGCTTGATCCTTAGAGTATCTTATTAGAAAATACAAAAAAAGAAAAAAGTAAAGAGAAATAATCTTCCCTATGGTGAAAACCACTTCGGTGGTGCCTTGGGTAAGTACCATAGTGAAAACCTATTTACAAGCGCCATGTGTAGAAACTAATCTCCATCATCTATTAGAACTACAATCCACCTCATCCATAATAAAATATTTTTCATATACCTACCACCCCATACCATGGCTTGATACTGGTCTATTGTAAGATAATTTATCCCAGTTTAGGGCACTGACTCATAATAAGTCCACACCACACATTCTATTAATAACAAATCCTATCCTTAACTAGGGGTATTTCTTTGACCTAGTGTTTGGGTTGGATCCTTGAAGCTAGTTTCAGAGGAAACTTATTTCACACATTCCATAGAATCATTTCATTCCATCCATAATAAACAACACTTTCCATAATATTCCATAATAATTTTTCATCCCATTCACTCATGATAACAACAATAAATGGTCCATCACCTAGGCAAAAGATTTAAGAAAACATAAACAATGCCAAATACAAAGAACATTGAGCATTCATGAAACAATAAAAAATAGGATGCATCCACTTTAAACAACCCAATAATCAATTACCACATTCAATTTAAACATCCTATCCAAAAAATCATGTCCTAATGAATACATCTTTCCTACAATGGACATTATTCACTATTGAGAAAATATTTTTTGGCAAGAAAATCTAATAGTTGTTGATCTGGTTAGTCCTTAAGTCTTTTTATTACTTGATTCATCTTATTTCCTATTCTAACGATCCTCAAGGATATATCAAAATTATTAGATGAGAAAGAATGGGGCAATTCCATTTCTTTTATCTATTGTGTTTGTAGAATGTCTTTAAGCATTGCTATGACAGGTATGACCCATGTGTGCATTGGACTAGATTCGAGCATTAACAAATCACTATATGTATATAATATCATCAATCACCTTTATACATTAGGGTTTTCATGTTGTGAAACTATGTTCCATTACATATTTTGATAAGGTTCCATCATGTCTAGTACATTTAAGAGCATTCCTTATTTGTTGTGTCTTCATCCAATAAAAGGATACTGAAGTCACCAAGATTTTTTTCAACTTGGTGTACATATATCCACTTGTATGGTGATCCCATAATAGTGGTTTACAATTTTTGGCCAAACTGGACATTGAAATTATTATTTTTAACTAAATCTTCACATTCGGGCACCTATAGCGGCTAAACCGTGAGGAATTTGAAGATGGTGCAAACTAGAGTCTCATCAAATTTTTTTTGTAGATTCTAAAAATATTTTTTTCAAAATTTTTGGAATCAAATTGCACTTCTTTTTCCATCTCCCACAAAAATTGATTTTTTTCAGAAAACAACATTTTTAAAAGTAACTTAACCGTGATAACGCATAAATTTTTTTTCCATGAAGGATAAAATTCTAATTCTTTCAAATTCAGATTTGTAACTCTGATATCTAGTGCTTCCACTTGGTTAGATAGTTTTTTATTAAATATTTTTCCTTAATCAAGTTTCAAAGTCAAACAAAATTACAATTCAGTGACAAACACCTTAATCAGCAGTAACGCTGCAACTTTTTTTGTATATGTCAAAATTTACCTTTAATTTTTTGTTGATCAAGGACTTCAATATCTGGTGCACTCATTTTTTTTTTGATAATCTTCTATTTTCCACATGTACAAAGAACAAAGAAATTTTAGATGAAAAACCTATGTTTAATAAAACTTAAAAAACAAATACATAACAAAACCAAAACATATTAAAATTATATTCATTGGATAGCTTGTTCTGAGGAATACCATAACCATTTGAAATAAATTTTAAATGAATTCATTTGATCCCCCAAAAGCTAAATCAAAAGTGATTTTTTATCAGCATTTTGATAGGTGTAAAGGAGACGCATTTATAGGTATGGTTTAAAACTAGCGAGGTTCTATCCAAGGGGGTTTGATCTAAGGTGATTTGATCAAACCCTCTTCAATTGGAATCCTTAAAATGGAACTTTTTAAGGCTTAAATCATTATATTTTCTAAAAATATGTGATTTCAGCTAAAATCTATTCCTCTCAGGAATTGTAATGTAACCCCAAAGAACAAACAACAAAAGAGCGCAAATAATTTTTTTTTTAAAAAGGAAGATAAATAATCATCATATCAATATTAAATGATCATATATAACAACAAAATCAACCATGTCCTTTGGGGCCCCCACGAGATTACGTTGAAAATAGACATTACTAAACATCATTTCATAAGATATCAATAGGAGCTATAATGACATCATAAGATAAGTACATACATAAATTCTATCACAAGATAACCCATAATACATTTCATAGCCAATTAAAAATTACAAAGTAAATAATTACATTACATCATCTTTCAATGTTACATCATCCATAAAGTTACATCCTGAATCCCAAACATGTGGGATGAATACAATATACAAGTTATCAAAATACAATGAGATCAACTGTAATAAATCTTCAACTGGATAAGATTGAAGCCACGAACGCTGATGGGGAACCCAACGGTGTGCGGAGCACGTTCCACCCGACCACCCCCATGTTAAGAGGTGACAGAGAAGTAACTCCGACCAAGAATAACAACAAAAGGGTACAACCAAATAAAAAGTACCAACATAGATCCATCACACAATACACCAATTAAAAAGAGCAACCAATAACATCAAATCACAATGTCCTAAAGATGCAAGATGATAAACCCAATATAAATGAGATCATACAATACACGCTAAAGATGTAATACTTATAAACCAATTTAAATCAATTCAAACAACAATCTAAATCAATTCCCATACCCCACTTCCAGAGGAACACAATAAAACAACACATGGGCTACTAGGGGAGAGTGTCATCGCATAGTCCTACATGGGCTGTCCTGTACTCTTCCTCCCAACTGGAGGCGCCGGTCCCATCTATGGCTGTCCTGTGCTCTTCCTCCCAACTGGAGGCGCCGGTCCATAGGGTGACTCATGTGGAGCCGTAGACCTCTCGTGAGGACGAGGCCACGACCTTGCCAACCACGGCCTTCTCAGCCTTCCATTAGTCTGCAGAAGCACTAATGAAGATGAGGCATTCCATTTTTAAAATCTTGCAATGATATTACTACCCAACCCAACCCTCCTAAGTTAATTATTAAATTTTCACTTATTTACTAACTCACTCGTGGGTTATCCTGAGCTCTTCCCCTTAAACGGGGCGCTGGCCTCCACGAGGAGCCACTCTCCCTAGAGACCCATCAAAAACAAGGGGTTGTACCAGGCCAATCATAATCATCAAAGTATAACAACAAAAGAAATACACGAGGCATAAACCATCTCGCAAGTAAAAATACCATAATAAAATCTTCATAATTCGGTACACCCCATTAATAAAACATAACTCATCAGAAATCAAGGTGAAAAGTATAAAATTCAGAACAAAACATCATCCTCTGGAAGACTAAAGTGTTGACACAAACGGGTTCCCACATCAAGGAAAGAACAGTGTCCCAAAACCCAACAAACCAACAAGGTTAAATTTCAAAAATAAATAATTAAAAGTGATAACCTATTTAATTCCAAAGTAGATTACAAAGTAAAACTCATTCCTAAAATATGATCATACTACAACCAAAATTAATTAATAATGCTATTTTGTCAGCAATATCCTTTCCAACTTAAAAATTCAATAAAACATATTTCTTTCTATTTCACTAATATTTTTAATTGTAACAAATTTTGCTTTATCTCAATAAAGAAACAAAATCTATTTTTTTAAAAAATTAACTGGAAGTGTAATTAGAGAGGAAACAGAATCTACATTTTCTAAATAACAATTAGATTTACAGAAATATAGAAAAGAACAACATCTACATTTCCTATATAACAGCTAAATTAACAGGAATATAATTTAATCAGGAAAGAACAGAATATTCATATATATATATATATATTTAAAAAAAATAAAAAAACCAATACCGTAATACCAGTTAAACACAGATCGGAATATATATATATATATATTTATTTATCCGTTTATTTATTTATAAAAGTAAGTTCGAATTATAAATATAAAACTTATATATAAAAGTAAATTTCTTAATAAAATACAACTTTGTATTTTATAAATTTCAAACCATGCATATTTAAATTGGGTATTAAAATCCCATATCGCAGCTGCTGCATCTACCTTCTACCAAGGGCAGCCTACTTGATCAGCTGGATAGGGGCCCTGCAGATCAAGCCAGATACCATATGGGTGGTATACATTTAACCCCCCACCACACAGCCTATATTCGTAATTAAATCCAACACAAAAAAAATAAAATAATCAAAAGTACGGTGCTGAAAATGAATGACAAATTTTCAATAAAAATAATTTTCATTCGGCATTTTATGTGATTTAAAAATATATATATATATACACACACCCAGGGGTTTGAACATGACAAGAAAAACAGAGAACAGATAATTACAGTATATATTCCATTTACTGTGCATGTTAAAAAATAAAAGAGAAATGTTTAATAAATATATGTATAGACCAAAATATCACAACCCGGATATTTATTGAACAGAAATTTCCCTTTAAACAACTATGCATATAAATGAAATGAAATTACAATTCTACTGTTCATTTCCAGATTGCAAAACAAATCCCTTTTAATAAATAACCACAACCCAAAACCCCTAGAAATTTCATTAATCAAATAACAATTTCCAATTTCTGATTAAACATTCTTAAAGTAAACCATAACCCCAGCAGATTTTTCTTTCTACAATTATTTAATTTTCAACCCTAAATATAAATTTCACACACAGAAAGAAATTCCTATTTAACAGAAAATAAACAATTAACAAGAATAGAACCTGGCGTCCAACGCTTGCAACAAACTGTAGAAGCCTTGCCCCCTCTTGCTGCACTATTTCTTTGCTGCAAATCTTCCAGCAATAGATCCAAATCTTCCTTCCTCTTCCCAATTTCTCCAAAACAGAAAAGAACTAAGGGCAGAAAAAAAAATGATTGGAAATAGAATTTTCCCAGCATTCGAACGAAATCCCCTCCAACCAAGAGAAACTCTTAATAAATTTCATGCCCATAAATCCTTTCAATTCCTCTTCCCGTGAATACCAGAGGTCATAATTCAACAATCAAATAATATTTCACCTTAATTTCATTTTGATGCTTTTCCCATATTACATTTTCATTTTCATGCATTTAATTAAAACTAAATAAATTCTAAATTCATAACATAAACTTTTATTTAAACAAATATATAAATATGCCTCATTTCCACAATTCTTCATTAAATATTTACTTATTTAAAATCAACCATTGAGAGACTCCGAATAAATGCAATGCTTTTATTATTTCTAATATTTATTCATTGCCATATTTACTTATTATTTTATGTTTTTATTTTACCAATTACTTAATTATTTAAATTACCACATAAGACCATTCACTACTTTAGACAAATCATATAATCATACAGAGACCAATGTAACCACACAAATGAAGGAGACTAATATGCACAAACCATAAAGATACAAGACTGTTGACAACTTGGTACGGAGTTACTTTTCATGTCACCTCAAATATTCAACTTCTTGCCGTTGGGTTGGTTCTATGCTCGCCCAGACCTACCGAAATAGGTGGAATCGAGTCTTATTCCTGCAAAGCCTGCATCCACAAAGTGATATACAATATACATAAAATCAAAGCATTGTGAGGAGGATTCACAGCGTAGCAGGGCGCTCGCGAACGAGTGATGCTACCTGTCCCCTCACCAAAACATATCATCATAAACTTTTACACCACATCATAAATTACTATTCTATAGTCTATTGCATTCCAAATATCTCCATCAAATGATCATAATAAAAATGTCATCACAATATCCATGGCATCATAAGAGTATAGTAATAGTCTAAGCTACCACACATAATAGCAACAGTATCAATCACAAATCACAATGTACCAAACAGAAACCACAGTGAATGTCAAAAATCAAATAGTAGCATGAGGGGTATTACATCCTCCCCCCCTAAAATCCGGCTTACTCCTGGAAGCCAGTGAAAAGATAAGGATAAGAATCCCTGATACGAGAGGCATCCTCCCAAGTAGCTGAAGCCTCATCATTCGGGTCCCACTGAACCCGCACCTGATCAATCTCTCTGCCTCTGAGGGTAAGTCGCCGACGCTGAAGCACGGCCACGGGCTCGAGTGCCAGCTGCCTGTCCTCGACCTGAAGAGCATTCCAATCCAAAACATGAGTAACATCAGGAAAATATGGTCTAAGAACAGAAACATGAAATACATCGTGGATCCGCGACAAACTGGGTGGCAAAGCTAAACGGTAAGCAACAGGTCCAATTCGCTCCAACACCTCAAAGGGTCCAACAAAACGAGGTGCAAGCTTCGAACCCTTTCCGTAACGAATCGGGCTCTTCCGCGGACGCACTCAAAGGAAAACCCGATCACCAACTACAAACTGCCGATCAATTCTATGAGCATCAGCATACTTCTTCTGTCTATCTTGAGCAGCTACGAGATGCTCCCGAATGCGAGACACCTGCTGCTCCATATCTCTAAGCATCTCGGGCCCAAGAAGTACCCTATCCTCCAATCGATCCCAACTCAGAGGAGTACGACAAGGACGACCATACAAAGCCTGAAAAGGAGCCATACCAATAGAGCTATGGTACCCATTGTTATATGCAAACTCAACCAAATACAGATAGTCCTCCCAATGTGATTGCTGATCCATGACATACATACGAAGCATATCCTCAAGCACCTGGTTGACCCTCTCAGTCTGTCCATCAGTCTCAGGATGATAAGTAGAACTGAAGTTCAATTTCGTTCCCAAAGCCTGCTGCAAAGATGTCCACAATGCAGATGTGAATACTGGATCTCTGTCAGAAATGATCCTCCGCGGTATCCCATGCAATCTAACTATATCATTCATGAACACCTTAGCAACATAAGATGCCGTATATGACGATCGAACAGGAGAAAAATGAGCTACCTTAGTCAATTTGTCCACTGTGACCATAATAGCATCATGCCGTCTAGATGACATAGGCAACCCAACGATGAAATCCATAGAAATAACATCCCATTTCCATTCTGGAATGAGGTGAGGCTGTAGCAACCCTGCTGGATGATGATGTTCAGCCTTCACTCTCTGACATTCAAGACATCGAGCCACAAAATCGGCGATATCCCGCTTCATTCCTGACCAAAAATAGAGCGCACGAAGATCCGCATACATTTTCTTAACTCCTGGATGAGCTGCGTAAGGTGCCCGATGACCTTCTGTCAAAATCAATGTACGAAGACCCTCTGAAGAAGGTACATACAACCGCCCAAAGAAATGCAAAGCACCATCCGAATCTAGCGAATAACCAGCAAATTTCCCCTCCAAAGCTCTACCTGATTCCACCTCCGCTTTCACCTCTGAATACCAACTATCTGAAGGAAGGGCTGCAAGAATCTGACTCTTCAAATCCACCTCAAGAGACATTGCAGAAACCTCATGCCTTCGCCGACTTAGAGCGTCAGCCACCACATTTTCCTTACCCTGAATATACTTAACCTCAAAATCGTACTCACACAAAAATTCCATCCACCTCCTCTGCCTTGCATTCAAATTCGGCTGAGTGAAGATGTACTGCAAACTTCGATGATCTGTATGCAACTCAAACCGATGCCCTAACAAAAAGTGCCTCCATCTCACAAGAGCATGAACCACTGCGGCCAATTCAAGGTCATGTGTGGGATAATTGAGTTCATGATCTTTTAACTTCCGAGATTCATAGGCAATCACTCTCCCATCCTGCATCAACACAGCTCCGAGACCCTCCAATGAAGCATCAGTACAAACCACAAAATCACCTGAAGGATCCGGCACTGCCAAAATTGGAGCACTAGTCAGTTTCTCCTTAAGGGTTTGGAACGCCAACTGACACTGCTCTGACCAAAGAAATTTCTTTCCCTTCCGCTGAAGTGAAGTGATGGGATGCGCAATTCTTGAGAAGCCCTGAACGTACCGCCGATAATACCCAGCTAGTCCCATGAAACTGCGAATTTCTGAGACATTAGTGGGCACGGGCCAATCCATGATAGCCTGGATTTTAGCAGGATCAACAGAAATTCCCTCTTCAGAGATCACATGGCCCAAATACTGAACTTCAGTCTTATAAAAGTCACACTTTGCCAAATTGGCATACAACTGATTGTCCCTTAAGCACTGCAAAACCTGCTTTAGGTGCACCTCATGCTCCTCCATAGACTTAGAATAAATCAAAATATCATCAAGAAACACGAGGACGAACCTATCCAAGAAAGTTCGGAATACCCCATTCATTAGACTCATAAAGACTGAAGGTGCATTTGTCAACCCGAATGGCATCACTGTGAACTCATAATGACCATACCGCGTACGAAAAGCAGTTTTATGAATATCGGCCTCTGCTATCCGCAACTGATGATACCCTGATTTAAGGTCGATCTTGGAAAATACCTTTGCCCCTTTTATCTGATCAAAGAGATCATCAATCCTGGGAAGGGGATAACGATTCTTTACTGTTACCTTGTTCAATTGCCGGTAATCGATACAAAGGCGGAGAGACCCATCCTTCTTTTTGACGAAGATCACTGGTGCTCCCCACGGAGAGACACTAGGGCGGATAAACCCCTTAGCTAACAATTCTTCTAACTGCAGACGAAGCTCTTGGAGCTCCTGAGTGGTCATCCTATAAGGAGCCCGAGAAATGGGCTCAGCCCCAGGCACCAAATCAATCCTGAAATCCACCTCTCGCTTAGGAGGCATACCTGGTATCTCACTAGGGAAGACATCCAAAAATTCTGCAAGAAGAGGGTAATCATTCAAAGACAACTCCCGACTATCCTCCGACTCAAGGTCATTAACGGATATAGCAAAGAGCTGACAACCCTGACGAAAACACCTTTTTAACTGCATCGCTGAGATCATTCTCAGAGAGACAGGCCTCTGAACACCCACAATGTCTACCTCTTTACCAAAATCATCCACACACCGCACTGCTCTACGGCGGCAATCAATCAAAGCACGATGCGAGCTTAGCCAATCCATGCCCAAAACTACATCATAAGAACCAAGTGGAAGGATTCTGAGATCCACCTTAGTTGACATGGCCCCTAACTCTAACCTACAACCTTGCACAAGCTTTTCAACCACAACCTTAGATCCTGAAGCTAACTCAACCTGCCACTTTTCGCTTTGCTTTATTGCCCCCAGTTTACATCGCTCAACAACTAAAGGAGAGATAAAAGAATCAAATGCACCAGAATCAAATAGAATTGAAATTTTAAACTTATGTAATGAACCTGTAGTTTCGATGACAGTGCTCTGATGATCCACCTGCCGATTATCCACTGTTGCGAAGACTCGGTGAGATCTCCCTGCATCTCCTACTGTTGGCTCGAACAATGCTGGTCTCTGACTAAAATTTGAAGCACTCTTTTGAGGACACATCCTAGCAATATGCCCTTGTTGCCCACACGAGAAACATCCAGAACCTCGACCAAAACCTCTTCCCCCGGCCGGAGCATTCGATTGCTGGAAACTCCCACGACTAGGTGCGGACTGAAAACTCAGCGCAGGCTGTCCCGAACTAGTACGGTTCCGGTTATGATCCTTGCAAAACTGAAATTGACCACCTTGCTGGGAAGTAACATTCTTGTGCTTTGGTTGAGACTGCTGCTGCTGACCTCCTTTTGAAGGCCCAAAACGACTCTTAGAAGGTCCTGCTGACTGAGTCTGACCCCCTTGCGAAACGGCTCTAGGAGCGGGTACATTACCAATCTATACTCCTACATGACCACCCAAAGCCATGGCCAAGTTTTCCTCTACCAAACGAGCCTTCTCGACAGCTACTTCCATGGTCTTAGGTTCGAAGACCCTTACACCACCACTGATGCGTGCGTTCAAACCTCGAACAAAGTGCTGAACCAACATCCCTTCATCATGGCTAATCCCTGCATACTGCTTTAGTTCATAGAAGTGACATTCATACTGCTCCACTGACATTGCCATTTGCTTAAGATCGTGGAATTCATCTGCCCTGCGTTGCCTCCAATGATCTGAGAGAAAGCGAGCCCTGAACCTTTCTAAGAAAAGTTCCCAAGTGACCATACTGATATCCATATGCAACTTCTGTTCCTCAAGCTGCCACCAAGTGGACGCGAAACCCCGCAAATGCATAACAACACATCTAGCCTTGGTATTACTACCGTAGGGGTGCATTGCGAAGCATCGGCCCAAATCAATTAACCAGGTCTCGGCTTCCAACCCTCCTCCAGAGCCATCGAAGGTAGGTGGATGAGTTCTCATTAAGTCCCTCATATGACCAGCTAATAAAGCATCCTGATCAACTGAAGCTCCCCTGTGCCTTGGAGACCTTTCTCTTTCCCTCACAACCGGCTGATCCCCATTAGGTCTAGGACCCAATCTATCGAGAAGCTCACCCAGCAGATGCTGCAACTGCCCATCCAACCCCGGCTGTTCCGGAATCGGTCCACCATCCGACGGATTGTTCTGAGAATTCTGTTGCTCCTCAGACTCAGGACCGTGAGAACTTGGTGGTGAAGGATTCGGTTGGTTGGCCCCACGGCCACCACCTCGGCCTCTTCCTCGGCCCCTACCTCTACCTCTACCTCTGCCTCTAGGCATGCTTCTGCACAACAAGACAAAGGTACACATGAGCTCAAGAGCTAACACGCAAAGGTTACCTAGCGGACATAACTACCCAGAGACCCCAGCGTGTGCAACCTTGGCTCTAATACCAAGTTGTAACACCCGCCAGGCAAGCCCCAAAGAAAAAACAACAAAAGAGCGCAAATAATTTTTTTTAAAACAGGAAGATAAATAATCATCATATCAATATTAAATGATCATATATAACAACAAAATCAACCATGTCCTTTGGGGCCCCCACGAGATTACGTTGAAAATAGACATTACTAAACATCATTTCATAAGATATCAAAAGGAGCTATAATGACATCATAAGATAAGTACATACATAAATTCTATCACAAGATAACCCATAATACATTTCATAGCCAATTAAAATTACAAAGTAAATAATTACATTACATCATCTTTCAATGTTACATCATCCATAAAGTTACATCCTGAATCCCAAACATGTGGGATGAATACAATATACAAGTTATCAAAATACAATGAGATCAACTGTAATAAATCTTCAACTGGATAAGATTGAAGCCACGAACGCTGATGGGGAACCCAACGGTGTGCGGAGCACGTTCCACCCGACCACCCCCGTGCTAAGAGGTGACAGAGAAGTAACTCCGACCAAGAATAACAACAAAATGGTACAACCAAATAAAAAGTACCAACATAGATCCATCACACAATACACCAATTAAAAAGAGCAACCAATAACATCAAATCACAATGTCCTAAAGATGCAAGATGATAAACCCAATATAAATGAGATCATATAATACACGCTAAAGATGTAATACTTATAAACCAATTTAAATCAATTCAAACAACAATCTAAATCAATTCCCATACCCCACTTCCAGAGGAACACAATAAAACAACACATGGGCTACTAGGGGAGAGTGTCATCGCATAGTCCTACATGGGCTGTCCTGTGCTCTTCCTCCCAACTGGAGACGCCGGTCCATAGGGTGACTCATGTGGAGCCGTAGACCTCTCGTGAGGATGAGGCCACGACCTTGCCAACCACGGCCTTCTCAGCCTTCCATTAGTCTGCAGAAGCACTAATGAAGATGAGGCATTCCATTTTTAAAATCTTGCAATGATATTACTACCCAACCCAACCCTTCTAAGTTAATTATTAAATTTTCACTTATTTACTAACTCACTCGTGGGTTATCCTGAGCTCTTCCCCTTAAACGGGGCGCCGGCCCCCACGAGGAGCCACTCTCCCTAGAGACCCATCAAAAACAAGGGGTTGTACCAGGCCAATCATAATCATCAAAGTATAACAACAAAAGCAATACACGAGGCATAAACCATCTTGTAAGTAAAAATACCATAATAAAATCTTCATAATTCGGTACACCCCATTAATAAAACATAACTCATCAGAAATCAAGGTGAAAAGTATAAAATTCAGAACAAAACATCATCCTCTGGAAGACTAAAGTGTTGACACAAACGGGTTCCCACATCAAGGAAAGAACAGTGTCCCAAAACCCAACAAACCAACAAGGTTAAATTTCAAAAATAAATAATTAAAAGTGATAACCTATTTAATTCCAAAGTAGATTACAAAGTAAAACTCATTCCTAAAATACGATCATACTACAACCAAAATTAATTAATAATGCTATTTTGTCAGCAATATCCTTTCCAACTTAAAAATTCAATAAAACAGATTTCTTTCTATTTCACTAATATTTTTAATTGTAACAAATTCTGCTTTATTTCAATAAAGAAACAAAATCTATTTTTTTTAAAAATTAACTGGAAGTGTAATTAGAGAGGAAACAAAATCTACATTTTCTAAATAACAATTAGATTTACAGAAATATAGAAAAGAACAGCATCTACATTTCCTATATAATAGCTAAATTAACAGGAATATAATTTAATCAGGAAAGAACAGAATATTCATATATATATATTTAAAAAAAAATAAAATAACCAATACCGTAATAGTTAAACACAGAGATCAGAATAAATATATATATATATATTTATTTATTTATCTGTTTATTTATTTATAAAAGTAAGTTCGAATTATAAATATAAAACTTATATATAAAAGTAAATTTCTTAATAAAATACAACTTTGTATTTTATAAATTTCAAACCATACATATTTAAATGGGTATTAAAACCCATACTTGTGCTGCATTTCACTGGCTGCTTTCTACCAGGCAAGTAGCTTTACTATCAAGATTCCTGCGGATCAGCCATGGATGTTCAAGCAGATCGTCATTATTACTGGCGGCGGGGGTGGTGGGTACGGCCAAGGCCGAACCCCCCCACCACACAGCCTATATTCATAATTAAATCCAACACAAAAAAAATAAAATAATCAAAAGTACGGTGCCGAAAATGAATGACGAATTTTCCATAAAAATTAATTTTCATTCAACATTTTATGTGATTTAAAAATATATATATGTATATATATATATATATGTATATAGATATATATATACACACACCCAGGGGTTTGAACATGACAAGAAAAATAGAGAACAGATAATTACAGTATATATTCTATTTACTGTGCATGTTAAAAATAAAAAGAGAAATGTTTAATAAATATAGGTATAGACTAAAAATATCACAACCCTGGATATTTATTGAACATAAATTGCCTTTAAACAACTATGTATATAAATGAAACAAAATTACAATTTTACTGTTCATTTCCAGATTGCAAAACAAATCCCTTTTAATAAATAACCACAACCCAAAACCCCCAGAAATTTCATTAATCAAATAACAATTTCCAATTTCTGATTAAACATTCTTAAAGTAAACCATAACCCCAGTAAATTTTTCTTTCTACAATTATTTAATTTTCAACCCTAAATATAAATTTCACACATAGAAAGCAATTCTTATTTAACAGAAAATAAACAATTAACAAGAGTAGAACCTGGCGTCCTACGCTTGCACCAAACTGTAGAAGCCTTGCCCCCCTCTTGCTGCACTATTTCTTTGCTGCAATTCTTCTAGCAACAGATCCAAATCTTCCTTCCTCTTCCCAATTTCTCCAAAACCGAAAAGAACTAAGGGCAGAAAAAAAATGATTGGAAATAGAATTTTTCCAACATTCGAATGAAATCCCCTCAAACAAAGAGAAACTCTTAATAAATTTCATGCCCAGAAAACCTTTCAATTCCTCTTCCCGTGAATACCAGAGGTCATAATTCAAAAATCAAATAATATTTCACCCTAATTTCATTTTAATGCTTTTCCCATATTACATTTTCATTTTCATGCATTTAATTAAAACTAAATAAATTCTAAATTCATAACATAAACTTTTATTTAAACAAATGTATAAATATGCCTCATTTCTACAATTCTTCATTAAATATTTATTTATTTAAAAACAACCATTGAGAGACTCCAAATAAATGCAATGCTTTTATTATTTCTAATATTTATTCATTGCCATATTTACTTATTATTTTATGTTTTTATTTTACCAATTACTTAATTATTTAAATTACCACATAATACCATTCACTACTTTGGACAAATCATATAATCATAGAGAGACCAATGTAACCACACAAATGAAGGAGACTAATATGCACAAACCATAAAGATACAAGACTGTTGACAACTTGGTACGAAGTTACTTTTCATGTCACCTCAAATATTCAACTTCTTGCCGTTGGGTTGGTTCTATGCTCGCCCAGACCTACCGAAATAGGTGGAATCGAGTCTTATTCCTGCAAAGCCTGCATCCACAAAGTGATATACAATATACATAAAATCAAAGCATTGTGAGGAGGATTCACAGCGTAGCAGGGCACCCGCGAACGAGTGATGCTACCTGTCCCCTCACCAAAACATATCATCATAAATTTTTACACCACATCATAAATTACTATTCTATAGTCTGTTGCATTCCAAATATCTCCATCAAATGATCATAATAAAAATGTCATCAAAATATCCATGGCATCATAAGAGTATAGTAATAGTCTAAGCTACCACACATAATAGCAACAGTATCAATCACAAATCACAATGTACCAAATAGAAACCACAGTGAATGTCAAAAATCAAATAGTAGCATCAGGGGTATTACATTTAAACCACTATTGTAGAGAGGATTAGTTGTAGTATCATATAAAAACATTTAGGAAAAAAGACACAAATGTAGCCATGGATTCTTATGGGCCTTTGTGTGCATACATTTGCTTGCCACATAGTAAAATGCTCTATGATGATAAAAACAACACAAATTAGAAAGCACAATCTCCATCATTTCTCATATCCATCTACATCCCTCTATTTCTCATACATTCCAATATGTGACATCGATAAAAAAATAACCATTTCCTCATTCAACCATGGAATTGTGATCACTTAGGCCACAATTGTTTACACCTACCTTCAAATGAACCATTTATTCTCCCTTTGCACCCATTCCCTTATCACTTACACCCTACTTTCTCATCTTATATTTTCTTCTACCATACCAACCCAACTCCTTTTCAACATCCCTCCACAAATTCGTCATTTCGTCCACTTGAGGTATATCCAATTCATCTCATTCATTATATATCCAATTATGTAATATTGATCAAAATCAACCATCTCATCACTATCTTCTATAATATTAAACCCCCAATCTCTTGCCATCTTTCACCCCACCTTCCTCCTCAACCAAATCTTTCTTATCCCACTCTTTCCATTTTCTTCATCTCTATCACATCTCTCCAACCCTTTTCAAGAGTTTTGCTTAACAATTTCATTCTTCCGTCAAACTCTCGAGGGGGCATCCTACCTTTATTTATTTGATTCTTCATTCAAATAGGGCATGCCGTCACTTTATTTGAAACAACGCTATAAAATGTATTGTCTCAAAGAGGGGAAAAATGTAAACACTTAATTGTGACTAATGTGCATTTTATCTAAAACATTATCATTTTCCATCATTTGACCTAACTAATTTGTCTTTAATATTTAATTAAATAATTTTAGTATATGATTAATTAATGATCATTTTCACTCTATCATGACAATTAAATGATTTTTATAATTATTTAATTATTTTTAATTCCCTCTTAATTCCACTATTAATTAACTAATTTTAAATTATTTAATTAAATTATCTATTTCACCACTATTCATCTATATTAATTAAATAATTAACATTAATTAATTTACTAATTGTTCTTCTATTCCAAAGTCAATTAAATAATCTATTATTATTTAATTAATTATCCATTTCCCATCTCCAAAATTAAATAACAATTTAATTATTTAATTAATCTATTTATGTCTCAAACATTATTCAAAATAAATAAAATCATTTATTTTGTTTATTAAATTCAACCTTGCACATGTAAATAATAATTAAATTTATTTAATCATTAAATACTCATGCAAATTTCACTCATCAATCAAATCCACTTCACTCCCACTCACTTTGAGTCTACTAAGCAATCAATTTAGTCCACTAACCATTAGTTTCAAATAACACTCGAATCAATCCTCTTAATTGACCCATACGATCAGTTATCTAGAATCATGTAGTCACTTAATTACCCATCAATTCCTCTCATCAACCTTGAATTTTTGATCTTCTCAATCTCTCCTTTGATCTCGTCCATTGATCGGTGCCACCAAATATCTATAAATCAAACCATCCTATCATTCCTTTTTTTAATCCTAGATTGTGAAAGGAAACTATACTCGAATTTCTATAGTGATTTATTGCTATTATGCTTATATAAATATGAGATAAAAGATTACTTACACCATTCTCCAAGGTGAATAGAGAAGAACAATGGAGCTATGCTAGAGAAAATTGCGTGTTTTAGTGTTTGCAAGGTTTGCATTTCATTTGATTTAGTTTTCTCTATTTGCTTTATTGATTATGATCTTGTGTTGATTTATTACTTTATTCCATTAGTTTCATAGTTGAATTTCTAGGTCATTACAATACTCTTGTTGCAACTTCCTCTTTTGTGAATGTTATGTTTGAGTCTTCCCCTCTTTTATTAATACTTTAATAAATTAATAAAAATAATGACAAATTTATACTACAAAATAAGTTACATTTTAAAATCTTGAGAGTTTTGTCTACAAACCCTTCTTATTTTATTAAATTGGGTAAAAATAGGCCTATCAACTTTGAGGGTGAATAGTAGTAAGGTTTTGTTTTTGTAAAATTTTGGTATGTTTAGGACTCCCAAGTCAAGATCCAAGGCAATCCTAACATTTTTAGGGGGATCAAAATATCAGCTATAAATGTTGAACTTTTTAGTCCAGGTAATTTTTTTATGTTATTATTTGGCCCATCATTAGCCTCCATTCACCTCTCTTCCATATCCCATTAGCCAAAATTTTAAAGTGTTAGAAAGACAATTTTCATTTTTTAATGCGATATGGTACATGAAATTTCCTTTCCCAAATAGTGTATTAAGTAGTACTTATTAGAGGCATTGAAGCCTTTGATATTCCATCTTTCCTAATTTTCTTGGCTATTAGTGTAGGGATTATCACTTCCACTTGTAATAAATATATGTAAAGTTTAAAGTTTTATAATGTTTAACTTTGAAAGAAACTTGAAAATTGGGACCTTAATTGGAGTTGGCTTCATCCTCTAGTGTTTTGAATAAAAAATCAAGTTAAATTTAAATCCAAGTTAAAGTAAGGCCAATAGTGAGTTGTTGTAGCCTAAGGCCTTAGGGGATTCATTTGGTAGGCTTATCCCATAGTTCCTATGTTGATATAACTTAATTTATACCACTTAATGTTGTATTTTGTATACCCTATCCTAATACCTTTTCATCCTAAAACAACCCCTCCTTTAACCATACATCATATTTGTATATTTTTCTTGACATTTTTATTTGACCCCTCATGTTTGATTTAACATTTTGTTTCCACCACTATTACATACTGTAGACATCAAATCTGCAAATGGTTAAAAAATATTAACATAATAATATCATGTTAGTTATTTGAAACACATTTAAATTCAATATCCCTATGAGATACTTAACCATGATAAAATATGCAAAACTAAATAGAACAAGAATAGCTAATTGTAAGCATATAAAAACATGATCAAAACTTTATCCCATATTGGATTGGTGCTATTGTGGAAAATATCTCTTTCCCAATCCTTGCTTAAGCTCAATGATGAAATTGATATGAAGATACTATGATGCAATGGAAAAAATCAGCTCTCCAATGAAGAGAATGACTTTGCATAGGATTTGTGGATGAAATTGTGGAGGGATGAAGCTTTCATTTATAGATTTTCAAATGCTAAGAGTGCTCAAAAGGGACCAATGTGGGATAATGATTTGACCAATCAAATGGAGCCACTTGTCAACTTGTGATAGGCTTGAGGATGAGCACATTTTGGTCAATGTGCCAAAGAGAGGGAGATTTCAAATTTGAATTTGAGAGTTAATGCTGAGTTTGACTTGTGCAAGGGACATGTAAGAGACATTAATTTCTTTGTTGGATGTACATGTCCACTTGATTTTGAATTCAAACTTGAGGGAATATTCCTAAAAGATGCCATGTTGATGGAAAATGTTGATTTTAATAAATCAATAAATTGATTTATTGGTGCAAGTGGGAAAAGCTAGAGGATGTGATGGGTGGTTAGGTTAGGTTAATCAGGATTAGATTAGCTTAGGTGATGATTAAGATGCTTTGACCCTTTTGACTTGAATAGTCTAATTTTTTTAAATCAAGATGAAGAAATATGACTTTTGAGATTTAATTAAATAAAGTCTTGATTTATTTAATCAAAGAGGGAATGATAGGCTTAAATTAAATACAACTAACTTATTCAATTTAAGTGGATAATCTTTAGAAATTAAATGAACCTGATTTACCTAATGAGTGGATTAATGTGAATTTGATTTATGAATGAGTGAATGGATATGAACTAAGTGCATAATGCTAATTTCACGTGTCTACATTTTGCCCCTCTTTGAAGCAATGTACTTGCTGCATTGGTTCAAAGAATAAACTTGCCGTGATCAATTTTTTTTTTTTTTTTGATTTTTCAGATGCCCCAGTAGAAAGTACATTAGTACATTGCCCCCTTGAGATTGAGTGAAAAGATTTGATTTGAGGGTTGATATTGCGATAAAGAGGTTCAAGATGGATGGTTATGGATGATGATGCAAAATGAGATGATTTTAAGATGCTTAGAATAACAAATCTATATTATCCTAAACAACTTAAATGATGATATGATGTGAGATGGATGAGATGAATGATGTGATATGCTATGATTATGCAATGGATGATTTATGAAGATGCTTAGACTAACAGATCATCTATATTACATGGTGATGATTCAAATGCAATGCATGTGAAATGATCGATGTTTCCTATTATGTATGCTATGAATGATATGTGGTATGCTGATGATTTGTGGATGCAGGATGGATACATGATGGATGCATTGGTGAATATGATGTTAGTGTGGAAATGAGATGATGACAAGAGGATCCCACAAGTCAACTTTATGAGATATGATGATGAGAAATGGTGATGATAAATGGATGATTTGCTTATCAAGGATTGGGATTTTAAAAGGGCTACTTACTTTATGTTTGATAACACACATAGATATGATGCATCAAGGTATATAGAACCAGGATGGCGTTGTACCTAATGTGATGGAATTTGAATTGACAAGTAGATAGGAGTATTCTTGTTCACACTTGACATACAGAAACCTTGCTAGGACGTACCTAACACAACAAGTATTCGCCAAGTTATTTTACAAGAACATCCAACAAGCACAACAGACAAAAGGATAATGATCGTTGCTCCATTCCTATCTCTCTAAATCCTTCATTTGGATATCATCGAGAGGTCCTTGGAATGAGCGCAATAAGATAAATCAAAAGAAGAGATCAAGTACGCAAACACGCCAATGTTCTTCATACCTTCAACCAAAGGGATGTGTTTTGATAGGATAAGAATCCAAAGTGATATCCAAAATGATGCCCATTGTCAGAACGATATATCCTAGGACATGCATTGTATAGGATGATGATGGGTTGATAAGTTGATTGATAGGCTATTGATATAAGGTTGACTGACATGTTTGAAAATGATCAAGAGTTTGATTGTGCATTTAACAGTTTGCTGCTTCAATTTTTGATTTTATGATTGAAGATTGATTTTGCCAATTGTTGTGACTATTTTTGGTTGTTTTGCCAAAGGATGAAGGTGACGATCAGTTTATTATGGATGATTGATTATTGTGGGTGCAAGCGAGATGAGACAGATGGATTTTTTCAAATATTTGGATGTTTTTGACATTTTTGGAATGTTTTGAGGCTGTTTTTGGTATTTTCAAGATTTTACAAATGTTTTATTTTTGATTTTTTGAATGTTTTTGGATTTTGTGTTTTGAATGTTTTTTGGATTTTGATGTTTTTTGAATGTTTTTAGATTTTGATGTTTCTTTGGATGTTTTTGGATTTTGATGTTTTTTGGATGTTTTTGGATTTTGATGTTTTTTGGATGTTTTTGGATTTTGATGTTTTTTGGATGTCTTTTTGGATTTTGATGTCTTGGGGGCTGATCCAAGATGAGCCTTGCCTACGTTTAAGCTCAGAGACGATGTAGTTAAGATTCCAATGTTTTTGATATTTTTCTAATTTTTTGCGTGTTTTTGGATTTTTGATGTGTTTTGAATGTTTTTGGATTTTCTTGGTTTTTTCGAATGTTTTTGGATTTTTTGCATGATTTTGACAACTTGGATAGTGATATGTGTGATGATATTAGTGCTTTGATTTTGTTGAAAATCAAGCTAGGGTTGACTGACCGAATTGATGGATTGATTGATGATGATAACATTGTTGAGGATGCACAACAATGCAAAGATAGTGTTAAGTAACACAAGGATTGGTAAAGATATCCCCAAGATGATGATGGATTGATGATGATTTGATCAAGACTGATGATGATAACATTGTTGAGGATGCACAAAAATGCAAGGATAGTGTTAAGCAGCACAAGGATATCTTGATGATTTCTTGATTGGATTTGATTGATCATGATTGTTGAAGCTTGGTTTGGAACCAAAGTTGTTTGAATGATTTGATGTGACGTTTGATGTGCAACTTAGATGCGAGTGATAGTGATTATTTGGATTGATGCTTGATGAAAGATGAAGCTTGATGAGGAGTGTCTTCTCGCCAAAATATGCCATGGGCTAGTGATTTGGATTCTAGATCACAAATGCTTTGACCAATTTGATTTCACATTTGTCAATGTTCGGATCACCACATAAGTTGGAGGATATAGATCAAGTTTTATTCCTGAAGCAAGATGTACATATCTTCCCCCAATGTCTAGCAATGTATGGAATGTCATGGATGGATGCTTGGACCAGTGTATGGATGGATGGATATGGTAAGTATGCAAAGGATGCCAAGGATTATCTTGCGATAAGATAAGGTGTTCAAATCAAGAATGCTCATTTGGATATGCTTCATGGCTCAAATAACGCTGCATAGGATGGCCTATGTCAAGATGTTTTATTGTAAGCAAGTGTAAAGTGTGCCCCAAACTTTCATCCAGATCAAGATAACTTGGATGATGGATGTAGATGGATGAAAATGGATTGGATCAATGGTTTATGGATGGATGGATTTATTATGGATAAGATGGATGGATTGTTGGCTTTATTCCTACTAAGATGAGATGCTTTCAACTGAATTGGCACATGTAGATGCTCGATTCTACACATGATGCCTGTTTACCAGGTTTTCATCATGGTTTTGCCCAAAGTGCCACCGTAGTGGTTTTCACTAGAAGACAATTTTTTTCTCTTTACTGTTTTCAATCCTTTTTTTGATTTTTTTTTTTTTTTGATTTTCATATATTATGATTTTTTTGATTTTTCTGAAAGATTTTAAGCTCATGCTGACCCACAAGGTGTTGCTGATGTAGATGCCCTTGTCATAATGTGCCATTGATAGCCTACTTGAAGAAGTTGCTTTGCTAAGATATGTGCACTTGAATGCAACTTTTGGGATTCTTGATCTGCTTTATTGATACTAGGGTTAACTCTGTCTCTGTGCGCACATCGCAATAGAATGCCTTCAAAATCCTTATGATGAAGGTTTGTTTCCAATACATGGTCAATGTGAAAATTGGATATCATGCATGGAGACGTGGATATAGTGTGTTTAGGGATAAGAGATGGATTGGTTGACAGTTTGGAACCTTTAACTCTCCAAACTTGGGAAGATGAGCAATGATGGGTGGAAACAAAAGTGTGCATGGAATTAGGACCAACTACTTGATACACTTTGTACGTCACTTGAAAATCCTTCTTTTTCTTTTGCGGACATATTTGATGGATACTTTTCCCTTTTTTATTTTCCCCCATAGTTTCTTTGACTGATGGAGTTTGATAGGGATAATCTTTCTTTGTATTTTTTGGTATCCATGTGTATTTGATTTGTTCATTATGCTTCTTAGCTTCTTTTGTTTTGATAAAGTTCTTCATGCTTTGATTCAATTCTTTCTTTTGAAGTTGGTCCCAACTCATGGATGGGGTGATGGGTGGAAGAAGATTCATGATGTGACTGGTTGTAGTATTGACATTGATTTCATAATAAGGATTCTTCATGCTCCCTATGTTGACATTTTCTTGAAACAAAGTTTCCCCCAGTATGGTGGTAGTAGCATCTTTGTTCCTTGATTCCTCCTGTTCCAAGAGATCTTGTTCGATAAGTGTTCTCTCATAGATGACCACTGTAGATGATGTTATTTCGATTGGATGCTCTGCTGACTTTGAAATATCTTGCTCTATCTGACCTAATTCTTTGAGTGGATAATGTTGGATATCTTCATACATGTTGTCCTCAGTCCAAATTCGGGGTATATTTGAACCTTATGTTGACAACTCGGTTTGACTGTAGGAATTAGTAAGGTTCCTGCTCTTTTTGTGTAATAATGTCAGGATTAAAGGAATCCTGTTCTGGCTGAAGATCATCTACGTGTCCATCCATAGAAATCATCTCATGGGTAGATGGAGGAGTATGTGCTATATGGATATGATCATCTTGCATAGATAAGAGAGTGTCCATTAGATTATTGTAGTATCTTGAAGATACAAATTCTTGATCTTGAATGATTTTAGAGTTGCTTTCGACATGCTTTGTCCAGATCAAGTTCTTGACATGGGTTAATTTCAAAGGATGGATTGCTTATAAAGGGTTCTTGGATGTTGTCATTAGGAATGGGAAGTGACTCAATATCCTCTTGATATTTGAGTGAATTTGGATCAAGTGTCAAGTTGAGGATTCCTTCAGTATCTGTAACCACGAGGTCAAAGGGGGTCAACATGTCTTGTAAAGGACCACTGCTAGACTTTGGTGAAAGATGTTGACCATGCTTTGGAATGAATTCTTGAGATATGTCCTCTAACTCCTAAGGTGATGTAGAGACATTTTCAACATGATCATAGGTCAACAGATTGTGCATTATGTCAATAGGATCAAATAATCCTAACACTCCTTGAAATAGATCACTAAAAAGTGTCTCTTGATGTATGGTGAGTTGATCATAGGATGGGGTGGAAACATCTTCAAGGTGCTCATTGATGGAATGATCTTGATCATTGTTTCCAACAATTGTGGCAAAGATATTGTGAATGTCTTCAATTGATGTTGACATTTCTTGAATTGGATCATTGTTGAGTATTGTTGGTGGATTTTGATCATGATTGAAAATTGATTTTTGATGTATGTTAATTTGATCATTCGATGAGGTGGAAACATCTTTAAGGTGTTCATTGATGGATAGATCTTGGTCATTGTCCCCAATAGTTATCATTTTTCATGTTTGTGCTTGTGTTTGTTGGGTAGCTTAAGAGGCTTGGGCAGCTTGGGTAGCTTGAGCGGCTTGGGTAGCTTGAGTGGTTTGGGTAGCTTGAACGGTGTGGGTAGCTTGAGCTGCTTGTGGAGCCGCCTGATATTGTTGAAGCGCTTGTTGGTAGGATTGATGTAATTTTAGTGCGATGTTACAATATTGACTTATTGCACTTGGTTTTGGTGGTAGTGGTGGTGTATTTGGAATCGTGTTGGATGTAGTGACAAGTGGTTGAGATACACTTGGAGCGATCATGGTAGTGAGGGGTTGGGATATGATGGGTGTGAGAGTGGTGGTTGGAGTGATCGAGGTGATAGGAATAGTCGGAATGACCGAGGTGATAGGGATGGTCAGAATGACCGAGGTGATAGGTCCTTGGGAGACCATATTTTGATTTGTTAGGATTGATGTTGTCATTTGATTAGATACCATTTGTTGGTGCGATGTCGATGGTATATTCAAAGGATTTGATGTGATGACTTGATTGGTGTTAGGTGGATTGATTTGGATGGAGTGATTGGTGCTAGGTAAAGGGGGAAGCCCTAAACCAAGGAATGATGTTGATATGGGTAATGGTGGTGGATATGTTTCTTGGTGCAATGACTCAACTATTTTGGTAAGTGTAGCAATTTGATCTCGCCAAATTTGATCTTGATTTCGATCTTGACTCCCTTGATATAGTTGATTTGGATTTTGTTTAAGCAAATTTGGAGTGTGTACTTGTGTTTGATTTTGGACAATGTTATGATTTGGTATGATGTTCAAATTTGGCATTATGGGTTGAAATTGTTCATTGTTGATGTTGGGAATCACATTGCCTTGTTTTAGGTAACTCTGATTTTGCATGGTGTTACCTTGACTTGGACTAATGCATGGAGTCGTTATCATCATTTTGGAATTTGAACAACATTTGTATGATTTGCAAATGTATTTATCCCAAAGTTTTTTGGATTCATGTTTGGAAAACTTGTACTTGGTACATTCTTGTTTGGCATGTAGGGATTTGGTGGGATGATGTTCATTTGAAGGCTCATGCATTGATTGTTCGATTGGTGGATTTGTAGGTTTGGATTTAGATCTACCATTGGGAAATGTGTTCCAATATTTGATTTGGGCATACTCACATTTGTTGTACTATTGACATTTTTCAAAGGTAATGATCCCATGTACGGTTTGTATAGATGTGAGTGTTGATAATCAATTGGCATTGTAAGGCTTTGAAAGTTTAATTTATTTGGATTACTCATGATGTATGGATCAAGTTTGTATTCCATGTTATCCTTGTGTTTTTACCTTATTGCAAAAGTGACTTCTAAGGTTCTTAGGACCAATGGTGAGATGAAGGATGAAAAAGGGAAATGATATGAGTGTTTGAAGGTTTTGGATCAATGCTAGACTTAGGGTTTGATTTTGATTGGTTTGATTTGGATAATGAACTTGTAAACCCTAAAATGTTGGATGTGACCTTAGGATGAACTTGTTCAAAGGATTTCCAATTAAATATATGAGAAAGGATGCATTCCCAAACAACTAACTAACAAGGTGATTTTGAATTTGATGATTTATCCAAGTCTAGAATGATGTTTTCAAAGCTCTAAAGTTGTTTGGTGGGATGGATTTTGATAAGTGTTTGAGGTGGATGAAGTGTTTGATTTGATCCTAAATGAATCTAGGAAGGACTTGTTTACGAGACCAAGATAATGAAGAACATGCCTTTCTCTAAGAGTAATTCAAAATCAAAAGACCAATGTTTGCATGAAAACCATACAACCAAAAGATACCATGTACATATGTGGGGTCCAATTGATTTAATCTTTGCTTAATGGATTCTTTTTACCACAAACACACTCTTGATTAGATTTTCAATTGAATGTCCAATGTCCTAATTTTTATTCATCCCACAAAATGCATTATGCGAAAATCGAGGAAATCAAGGCAAATGTTTCCTAATGTTAACCTTAGGAGGAGAAAATTGAGATGAAATCCAAATGCTTAGAAGCCTCTAAGGATATGAATCCCAAGGGCAAGCAATAACATGTGAATTTGTTCAAGGATATTTGCCTCTCCTAAAGGGTTTACAATTTTGATGATTCGTTGAATGTTGGTTTTGATGTTTTGGATACAAGCACTATGTTTTCAAACCACAAGCAATATGACGTCCTAACTCAATTGGTACATTTTTCTTAGTGGGCTTGCCTCATGCCCTTGGTAGAAGAAGAGATGATTTTACATGCAACCAAGGAAAAAATATAAAGGTATGTTAAGAATGAAGTCTTAACCTCTATATTTCAACCAAGATCGGACATGGTAAGTAACTTCTTGGAATCTAAGTTCCAATGCACCACTTTGATAAACTCGCTCAATGGGTCAATTGGTCACTACAAAACAAGGGTTCTATTTCAGACTTTCCGTTCATGGAGATTGACCCATACGGAAAGAGTCCCCTTTCGGATCCATCTTGTCGGAATCAATTGCATGATACTGGCGTTTACTCCAATACCCACATTTATATCCTGTTTGGAAATACTCTTGGCTTTAGAGTGTTACCAGTTGAGTCGTTCCCTTGGGTGAGTACTTTTTCCCCAAGGCAGGCCCTCTAGGATAAACAAAAGCAAGCAAAGACAAAATCCGTAACTCAATCAATCTTTGACGACACAAAGAAAGATAATATACGCCATGATGCTCCACTCACACTCGCACAAGATCTTGTTCAATTTTAAACCCAAATCGAAGTGTGTATGGGCAATTATTTACACAACTTAATGTCACCAAAAGCCTTTTGATTCTCAAGATCGCCATGAGGCGCGAGAGAAGCGCATACGTCTTTGGATGATATTATTTTGTGTAAATAATTATAAAACAATAAAGATAAACATTCATTTTATCCTTCAAAGCAATGATTTGATTCATTTTAATCACCAAAATCAAATGTCAAGTTTGTTTCTTCAATTTTAGAACCCAAATTGAAAAGCTTAGTGAGTTTCTAATGTTCAATTTTAGGCCAACTTTGAAAAGATCAAGATAGTGATTGATTTTAAATCCAAATTGAAAGCAAGTTGTCACAAAATAGAAAACAAAATCAAGAAATGAATGCCTCAAGTTATTGCAATAAGCATTAAAAAAATGCTTTTTTCAGAGTTCAAGTCCCCACTTTTTGATTCAAATCTTTCGTTATTTGATTCCTACGTGAGAGCAACCATTGTCGTTTCTTGATGCCAACCCACAATCAAAGTAAAAAAATCTTAGCAATGAGATATATATCAAAGAATCAATAAAGCATAGATCACTTTTACAAAAAAATACACTTATCATGTAAAGTTTCTGAAATGTTAAAAATTAGATTCTATGCACCTTTGAATTTGGCAAGCCAACTAAATAATTAGCTATATAAAAAAAGAAAAAAGAAAAAAGGCTTTAAAAGATCACTCCACCAAACTTTATTCCACTGAATCATGTTATTCCTTTGTCAAAACAAATGTATGCTTGGAATTCATTCCTACCCAAAACAAATCAAATCCAAACATGTTATACTTATCCTATTATTATAACATTATAGAGAGGTCAAACTCAAGTTCACACTATAGACTCTTTCCGGTCTGAATGAAAGAAAAACTAATCACTTCATGACAACCACACAAGGAGAAAGCACTTTATGATGATTTCCAAAGATATTTATGGAAAGATAAAGTTTTTTTTATCTCCCCCCAACTTTAATGCATCAGAATATGATAATCAAATGTAAGGACAAGGATAGCTTGCGCACAACACTTGAAGAAAAGAAAACTTAAGTTCAACGACACTCTATTCCCCATCATCATTGGATTTGCTTCTCCTTGTAATCAACAATGAATGCATTAACAATGTATTTATGTCGCTGTGCAGCATATTCAACTTCCTAAATAAATGATCCAGCCTCCCTATAATCATCATTTATGCCACATCAAAAGCATTTCTATAGTGGTTAGCAGGCGTACAAAAAGACAGTAAGTAGAGATCTTTAAATATTTTCAAGCAAATGCATCTGGCATGTGTAAGGTGCATAACATGAGCTTGTTTGAAAAGACTTTAGAAACTTTCAAACAAATGCATGAGTCTTTTGAACTACTACCATTAATAGTGTAAAGGCCGCACGAATTTCAAAGTGATGCAGTTGGCAGGTGTAAGGGATATAGCTGAAAGTCAATAAAAAGTAGATGCGCTGCTCCTTCTCCTCTTTAAATGCGCTGGAGTTTTGATAATGGCTCTTTCTACTAGCTTTGCACATACCTTGAAGTTGTTGAATTCATCATTATATGGCATGTAGAGAGATGTAGAAACAAGTAGCTAGACATGGAAGTTATTTCGAATGATCCCTCTGTACTCTCAATTGATGCCATCATTTGAGAATATTTGGTTTTCCTTAGCAAATTGGTTCTAGCTCCAACCTCCGCCACCACTGTTTCCAAATATGGGTAATTGAAATGACATTAAACACATATAGGGCCACATAAAATACAACGCTTTCCTTTATCTCAAAAGCGGTATTGCTTTAGCTAGCATCTTTGATTTATTTGTAAATGGAATTAAGTTGACGAAAGTGAACTTGCAGAATGTGCTATCCGATCCGACTATTAATTATGAAATTGTGTTAACCGCCAAGACTGATAGTATAAGTTTATGCCTAGCTCGAAATTCAGAAACATAAAAGACAAACTATCTTTTCATTTCAGGGATCATGTTAAGGCCACTGAATTCTATATTGTATAATTCAACTGACTTCCACAACAACGTGTTAGTTCTTGAGCAGCAACTATTGAGGAGCAATTTGGGTAGCGACAATACTTTCAGTTACCCAGAGGATGACTTTGATCACTTCTGGCATCGACATTCATCATCGACCTATGATTATATCAGTACATCAATCGACACTATTGGGGAGGGCTTGCCAAACCAACCACCTATAGATGTATTACAAACAACCCTTACAACACAACAAGTGGGTGACCTGTTAGTTTCTTACCCACTTCCCTCTGTCAATGAGGGTAGCTCTTATTATATTTCACTATACTTTTGCAGCGTAAATGAAGCAAACCTCTCAGTCACCAACAGGTTCCAAGTCTTTATTAACGACAATCGAATTACAGACTGGCTACAATTTACTTCATTTCTGCAATGCCTTGTTATACATAACACTTTAAAATTTGGGCCAATTGGTTCTGTTAACATAACATTACGTCCTGGGGAAGGATCAGAAACAAGACCTTTTATAAATGCGACAAAAGTATTTCAAATCAGGGACATACAAAATATGACACACCTCAGAGATGGCTCACTAGGCATCCTATGTGGCACTCCTACAAATCTAAGCAGTGATTGGGTTTCAGATATCCCTTTCACCAAAAGTCGGGAAGGGTTCACCATTAGTGCTCCTACGCTATAGTTCACCCTTAAGTCATTTGTATATTTCAGAAATTTGTCAGTGAAGAAACACTGCTACTTAATCCCAGTCAAGCGTGGTTTGCATTACATTTTCAGAATTCATTTTTTATGCTAGAGCCCTCCCTCTAGTGCCATTTTGTAGACATCAAATCTGCAAACGGTTAAAAAATATTAACATAATAATATCATGTTAGTTATTTGAAATACATTTAAATTCAATATCCCTATGAGATACTTAACCATGATAAAATATGCAAAACTAAATAGAACAAGAATAGCTAATTGTAAGCATATAAAAACATGATCAAAACTTTATCCCATATTGGATTGGTGCTATTGTGGAAAAAATCCCTTTCCCAATCCTTGCTTAAGCTCAATGATGAAATTGATATGAAGATACTATGATGCAATGGACAAAATTAGTTCTCCAATGAAGAGAATGACTTTGCATAGGATTTGTGGATGAAATTGTGGAGGGATGAAGCTTTCATTTATAAATTTTCAAATGCTAAGAGTGCTCAAAAGGGACCAATGTGGGATAATGATTTGACCAATCAAATGGAGCCACTTGTCAACTTGTGATAGGCTTGAGGATGAGCACATTTTGGTCAATGTGCCAAAGAGAGGGAGATTTCAAATTTGAATTTGAGAGTTAATGCTGAGTTTGACTTGTGCAAGGGACATGTAAGAGACATTAATTTCTTTGTTGGATGTACATGTCCACTTGATTTTGAATTCAAACTTGAGGGAATATTCCTTAAAGATGCCATGTTGATGGAAAATGTTGATTTTAATTGCAAGTGGGAAAAGCTAGAGGATGTGATGGGTGGTTAGGTTAGGTTAATCAGGATTAGATTAGCTTAGGTGATGATTAAGATGCTTTGACCCTTTTGACTTGAATATTCTATTTTTTTAAAATCAAGATGAAGAAATATGACTTTTGAGATTTAATTAAATAAAGTCTTGATTTATTTAATCAAAGAGGGAATGATAGGCTTAAATTAAATAAAGCTAATTTATTCAATTTAAGTGGATAATCTTTAGAGATTAAATGAACCTGATTTACCTAATGAGTGGATTAATGTGAATTTGATTTATGAATGAGCGGATGGATATGAACTAAATGCATAATGCTAATTTCACGTGTCTACACATACATTTCCCAATGAAAATATTGAATTAATTTGGATTGGAGATTATTAAAATGAAATACATTATAAATTTTTTATATTAAAAATAAGTTTATGCTAATTTTTTATGGAAAATATTTCAAAAAACTTATGGGAACTAGTTCATACGAATTAGGGATCATTAATTTTAGATTAAAAAATAATAATACTTATTTATAGAGAAAATTACAAGAATCTTGAATCTATAATTGTTCACCTAAACTCGATCTGTCAATGAACATCAAAGAAATCTTCTTTATCAATTTGCAATACTCACAATAAAGTATAGTAACCCTTGAAATATGTCAATGGGCATATTAAAAACTATTTTTAAAAGTTACAGAAAGTTAAAAAGAAAAAAAAAAAACTTATAATTTCCACGTGAGACACCCATTTGATGTCCCTCTTGGTGGATGCCAATAAGTGGATTCATTTTCCAAATTGACTTTATATATTTTTTATGAGATATACCTACCTTATCCTTTCTTGAAACAAACCTATGACTCTTCTATAGAGTGCATGCACCTTCATCATTAGACACACTTATGAATATGTAAATCTAATTTTCACGTGAGACACCCATTTGATGTCCCTCTTGGTGGATTCCAATAAGCGGATTCATTTTCCATTGATTTTATATGTTTTCTATGAGATATACCTATCTTATCCTTTCTTTCAAAACAAACCTATAACTCTTCTATAGAGTGCATGCACCTTCATCATTAGACACACTTAGGAATATGTAAATCTATTTTGTGTAAATCTATTTTGACACGTATGTAAATATTATAAACAACTATTCTCCATACACTTATGAAAACTAAAAAAATAATATTAAAATACCTTTTTATTTTATATTCACCCAACTTCCCAACAACTCAGACCAAACCTCCACATCCTTCAACATTACTACCCTCCAGTAATTTTTTCTCACTTATCACCTCAAATTAACCATGTCAAATCCCAGTCCTTTCCCTCAATTATCGTTAAATCTGAATTTTGAAGTTTAAATCTTTGAATATTTTGTTGAATATTCCTCAGCAGCATGAAATTCATTTTCTTAAAACTTTTTTCACTAATGGTTGAATGGTATTATAAGCAAAAGATCTAGGAATCATATCTTTTTCACCGACTTTTGGAATGGCTTGAACTTGAAGCGCTGAAATGTCCCCGAAAGGTAATTTCTTTTGTCTTTCAAGCTTATATCTAAAAAACTTAGTCAACATGCTAAAATTGGATGGCTGTTACGTACATTTGCATGATAAAGTATGTTGACTGCGTACCAGTTCAAAAGAGTAGTACTACGTTATTGATTATGAACGGAATGTTTGTACAGGTTTTTGATTAAATAATTTTTTTTGAATCGAATTATGAAGGAAAAGAGGTTTGAAAAGACTTCGAAATCTTATTTTCAATTTAAAATCGAATAGATATATGATTAGGTTTTAGTAATTTAAATGGCTGATAACATTTGTTATACAGGTTTACAATTAAATGATAATCATTGTACTATTTGTTATTATCATTTTGTACTTGTTTACAGTCATACATAACCTGTAATTCTACGTTGAATGAGTTTAAACAACTAATTATTCAAACTGTTCTTACAGGTCTTATTCAATAAACAAACACGAAAATTAAGGAAAAATGTTCAAGCAGATGAATTGGATTCTTAACACTATTCTTCTTAACATTATTTTACTTATGTTCTCTATTATTCTGATGATGGATCATGGAGTGTGATCCGAAACGTTGACGCAAAAATACTGACACAATTGAATCCAGAAACAATCAGCAATAATCTTCATGGACTGTGGAAATCTATTATCACTAACTATTCTTCTTTAGACGTGGTCAAATGAAAGATATGTAACTGAATTAAGAGATTTAATCTTACGTTTATAATTGTTTTATTGATTATATTTAAATATAATTTAACAGTTAAATAGTTAATAATAATTTTATATTTCATTTTTATAATTCGTTTGATAGTTCTTGAACCACTTCCATCTCTTTGCTGTTTTGTGGTTTCTTTTTCACTGTAGATTTTTCATAACAATTTTTTATATCTCATTTCCATAACTCGTCCATAGCTCTTGAACCACCCACCTTTTTGCTACTCTAAGGTCCCTTTTTTACTGTAGATTTTATATAGCAATTTTGTATTTCATTTCTATAGCTTGTCTGATAGCTCTTGAACTGCCTCATCTTTTTGCTGCTGTGGTCCTTTTTTAATTGTTAAATATATAATAATTTACAGTAAAACAGATAGAATAATTTTTTATTTCTTTTCCATAACTCATTTGATAGCTCTTGAATCACCTATATCTCCTTGTTGCTCCCCATTTTTTACTTTAGATATCAACATTTCTGTAATGCTCTTCATCCATTGCTGACTGTCTATCTGATATTTCATTTTTATATTTTATTGTTATATAATTATATACAATCATAATGTAATAAAAAATACAGATACTTTTTGTCTTTTATCAAAAATAAATAAATAAATACTTATTTAAAAGCAAAATAATTCATTATATAATGAAAATATCTTATCAAACATTTATTTTAATATTGCATATCTTCCAAAAATGGTATGATTGATGTAGTAGTTGATATTCTCCCCTTTTACTATTGATAAGTATAGTCAAGATATTTTGATTATTGACTATGATGTTATAGGAATTATAGTTAAGATCTCATGTTTTTATTGATGACTACACACCTCCTAAGATGTGACTGATTGTAAAAGTCATCAAGATGTTTCACGATTCTCATGATTTTTCCAAATCTGAGAAACACACTAGTGAAGGATTTCTCATTTCATTTTAAGAATAATATATTTTAACAAAGAAAGTATCCATCAACTAGTCAAATACTTTCGCCCAAATGAAATTCCATATAAAAGAATAATATTTTTCCCCAAAAAATCCTTTCTTACTTATCAATACATTTTCTACACGCTAGGAGGTTGATAAGAGTTAAGTATAATTAGTTTATATTGATTTAAGTGATAGATCAATAAATAAACATTTTTAAATTAAATGGGGAGGATAAATGTATTTAGTTTTGAGAATAAGAATTAAGAATTTATGTTGATATTACGAAGAATTTATATCATGGTATATAAATTTAATATTTATGATCTGATAAATTTTGCAAAGTCAGATAATTTTATGCAATTCAATTGTAAGCCTCTCATGTTCAAATCCAAGCCACATGAATTTGATAGAATGTTTATTGTATATCAGTTCAACTTCACTTTCATTGCATCTAAATTTGTCAAAGTGGTGTTTATAAACATCTTAGGAGATATTTACAAATCTCTAATGTTGAGTTCTCTTAGATCAAACCTTTGGACATGTGAGTAGAAATTTAAAATGACAATAAATGAAATTAAAACACACATAATTGAAATCAAACTCTAAACTATCTACAATTTTGTTATAAAGTGAACAATAGATTTTTCCCATTTTGTGATGAAGTGTAAATCCTCAAAAGATTATATGATATTTCTACAATTCTTGTAATTTTTTTCATATGTAGATTGAGAAAGAATGGGTAGATTTATAAGATTTAAGATGAGAAGGTGAATGGTTGAGATTGATTTACCTTTAATTTAGTAACTTAAGTTTACTTTTTCTGATTTTATTTTGTAACTAATTTTCATGAACTTTGATTTATTCAATTTATTCTATCTAGGAATGTGCAATAATAAATTATGGAATTAAAAATTTGCATGACTGAGTGAAAGAGATTAAATTTTGAAAATAACATGTTAAGAGAATAATTAATTAATTATATGTACATGGATTTAATTTATGAAAGAATAATAATTTAATTTTTACATCTTATTAATATGTGTGCAAGGATTTTTTACAAATTGATTAATTAATTAATTATGAAAAATTATTAATTAATTATGAATTGATGTTAATGCATCAAAATAAAAATAAAAGATAATGACAAATCAATTAATTAAAAATTGACCAATTAATTAATAAAAAATAATTGGTTAATAGAATTGATGATATGATGTAACTAATTAACTAATTAAAATGAATTTTCAATGTGGTGATGTTAAAGTAAATTATTTAGGATGAATTAATGTGTATAATTAATTATATAAGATAGTGAAATTTAGGTGTCTACATTTTTCTACTCTTTGAAAATGTGTTGCAACTAAAAGAAGGAATGTATTTCAAAAATAAAAGAAGAATAATATAAACAATAGATATCCCATCCCAAGTAGGTAGATGATATGATGTATCATGATATGGAAGATCACGATTACATAATTTCCATAAATGCCCCAATGACTAACTTAAAAATTCAAGAAAAGTAAAAAATACACAAGAAAGTAAGAAAACATACACAAACAATGAAAAGATAAGTCAAACAAGATTTTCCCTAATCAAACTAAAAAAATGAGTTTGGATGATTATGATGATAGTATTATTTTTTTATGTTTAATATATTCCAAAACTAATGTAAGGATATTTTTCTAAAATGAATAATAATCGTAGGAAGGTTAGAAATAAAAGTTAGGAATGATTTGTATTTGCATGTGTTTGGATTTCCTTTGAAAGATATTTTGGACTTGTCCTCTTTGCTTTTGAGATGGATTATGTTGAGATTTAGCTACTTTTGGATTATTGGTGAGGGTAATGATTACTTGCAACCAATGGCAAGGGAAAACCAAGTTGTCAACTTCAAGGGCGTAATCTATCATAAAAAAAAATTATTATTATTTTAAAATAAATTCAACTAAACATTTTTACATAATGACCAAAGAACCAAGAAGTGCTACACACAAATATTCCTTAACTCACCCACAATACTCACTATTTATAATTAAATTTAATCTCAACTCATAATTACCTCAAGCAAAATTTTATGTAATAACAAATTTCCAAGAGAAGGTAACAAATTTACTCCTCTTGTTAGTTTTACCATTTTTCTAGGCTATCCATAATAATAATAATTTAAATTATTACTCATGTTGTCTAAAAAAGTGCCAATAGTGGCATGGTGCGATGGTTGAGGTGTTGTGTTGTTATTCTTTCCATAAGGTTCAAGATCTATTGGGGTGGAATTGTTGAAAAATTATATTTGGGATGAGGTCCCCTATTTGTGACCTCACCGGGTCAAAAGCGTTTACCTCTCTTAATTAAAAAAATGTTATCTCAGAAAATGAATTAATAGTTCTAAATATATTCTAAACTTATGAGTAAAGACTAGAATTTCCATAGTCTTTGAATCATAAATAAAGTGAACAATTTTTTTCTCTTATGTCTAAAGTGGGAGCATTGGATTATTCATCTACTTCCATACATATGCATTTTCTATACATGTTGATATCCTTATGCAAGCGAAATATACATTAAAAATTGAAATGAATATTAGTAAGATGGAAATTGTGAACCAATGATGGGGTTTGATGTTTCTCACACCTTATTAATGAAGAATTATTGAATCCTTAAATTATAATAGTGTTATTAAGTTAATCCTTAAATTTTTTACCAAAAAATCAAACCATATTTATCCTTACACATTATGATTTCTTGCATGTCAAATTTTTGTTTCCTAAAGTCTTTGCTAGAATATTAGACATATATAATATCACATACCAATATAATATAATAATAAATTTTTTATTATCCTAAAGCCCATGGGAGAGGTGAATCCCTCTCCCTTCCCATCCATAACAGTTGAGTTGGGAGGGGACAAACCCCTACCCTCATATTTTAATTAATTAATTAATTATTTTTTAACATAATGATATACATCCCAAGTTAATATATATATATATGATTATTTAAACTTAATAAAAAAATCTCATATTCAGGTATTTAACTTATAATATTTTATTGAATAACTGCATAATAAATGTATTATTTTATTATATGAACAAACCGTATTTTGATCGATATACTAAAATAGTTTAACAAATATATATAGGTATGGATATTTAGTTTAGGCAAGAAGAATATAATACTCTTAAATATACCTTGCTTTAATAAATTTTACTAAAGAAAATAAGAACCATCAAACTAAAACCATACATACTTTATTTAGTTGGAGAAATTTTTTTTTTTAAAAAGAAGAGGGGTAAAAATTTTATTGAAATTTAGAAACCAACATTACATCCAAGCAAAGGGCGCAAGCCCCAAAAGTACAACAAAAGCCAAGAGGTGAAGAAGCCAAATCAGTCAACACCCCCGCTATCCTCAGCAAGAACTCTTTCCAACTCCAGACTAAGCTCCTGAGGAATCTGCGCCCAATCGTCAATCCTCCAATCCTCCAAATGCTCAGAAGCCCACTTGGCCAAACAATTAGCAGTCTTATTCCATTCACGCGGAATATGGACAAAAGACACTCTTTCCATGAGATTACTGATCTGCAAAATCTGTTGTACCATCACAGCCAGCTGCCAGTTCACACCCGATGTCCTCCCTTGATTAAGCAAATTAATCAAAACCTGAGAGTCAGATTCACAGATAACGCTACGCCACCCCCTCTCGTAGGCCCTCTCCAAGGCAAGGAGAATAGCCCATCCTTCCATAAGGTTGATAGTCTGAGTCCCCTTATGAATGGAAAAGAGGAAGACCACAGAACCAGAGGAATCCCTGCCCACCCCACCAACTCCAGCAGGACCTGAATTACCCCTGGAAGAGCCGTCAGTATTAACCTTCAAAGTACCTACCGAGGGAGGCTGCCAACTCCCTTGTCGCTGGACACGTTGCCCCACCCGCCTACCTTTTTGGCAACATAATGCAACAGGGGATAACCCCTGGATACCCAACCTAGCCACCAACTCCGCATCCTTCTTCTCAAGCGGCAACTCCACCACCCCTTTGGCCTGAATAGTCTCCTAAATCATCCCAAGAACTCTGAACCACACTTGCTGAACCTGCATAAGTTCCCCTCTAAAAATCCTCCTATTCCTTTCTAGCCAAACCTGCCACAACAAGAATATAGGCCCAGCGTACCAGGCATCCTGCAGGAAAGAGGCCATCGAGGGAGGTCTTCCCAAGCTATTCCAAAAATCCACAAGGGAGGATGCATGGACACAAGGGCCCTGCCACACACTCCACCACGAGTGCCAGAGCTGTAAAGAGAACGGACACCGAAAGAAAAGATGAGAGGAGTCCTCAATACCATTCCCACATAGCACACACTTAGACGGACCCTGAAATCCACGCTTCTAGATATTATCCCAGGTTAAACACTTATTCCAGGCTAGGATCCAGGCAAAGCAATTACACTTCGGCCAAGAAAACTTACTCCAAACCCGCTTCCACCAAGGAACCTCCTCCCCCTCAATTCTTTGAGCAAGTAGCCTCTGATATCCCGAGGCAACCGTGTAATGCCCTTTCGGATTAGGAGACCATGCAAGAATATCCCTATCCCTAAGGGGATTGCACTGTCTGCTCGAAAGAATATTATGCAAAGTCCTACAATCTTCTTCCATACCAATTACCGGCCACTCCTCGGGAGTTTTCCACCGAGCCCTCACAAGTTGACCCTGAAAAGAAAGCACTTTAAAATCACTAACCCTCGTCCAACCAGCTTCACCAAAACACCTACTCAGGGCCGCCAAATCAGGGAACTGAATGAGAATGGGAGGATGGCCATCCCAAGAATCATCCCAAAAATGAATCTCAGTCCCACTCCTACAGATCCAAAATAAACCATCCTTGATGAGAGCCGCGCCCTTCTTAAGGGTAGCCCAAATAGCCGATCCCTTACCAGCCAAGGGGTAACGGGGGATATCTTCCCTAGGAGCACCCTGCAAATACTTGTAGGCCAGGATCCTAGCCCAACTCCTGTCCTTCTCTGTGCACCATCTCCAATAAAGTTTTGCTGCCAAAGCCGCCCCAGCCCAAGTGGCTTGCCTCAACCCCAATCCCCCATACTGCTTAGGGCAACAAACCAAATCCCATCTAACCAGACTCCACTTGGAAGATGTCAGACTGCCCGCCCATAAAAACTGTCTAGCCAAAGAGTCCAAGTCAGAAACAAAACCCTTCGGGGCCACTTGGAGCATACCCCGATAAATGAGAAGGGCCTGGACCACAGACTTCAGCAACTGAACCCGCCCAGCAAAGGATAACCAACGGTTAGTCCAATGAGTAACACGCAGACGAAACTTATCCAATATGGGCTGCCACGAATCCCTTGCCAATCTCCCACCCGCGATAGGAAGCCCAAGGTAAGACAACGGAAGAGTCCCAATCTGAAAATGAAGAATCAGGGCAATTCTCCTCTAGATAATGGCAGGAGTATTAAAGAAGTATATGGAAGACTTTCCGTCATTAATT
>VDFB02000013.1:221664436-221726179 GCA_007258455.2 Sequoia sempervirens
CTCTCAGCAAACCCCCAAATCCAAAAATAGTCTTTACTTAGGTCTCAAAACAAAATATTTTCCAGGTTTTAGGACCTTGCATGCTCAAATAGGTTTCCAATACAAAAACCCTCAATTTTCTCATAAATATCTACGGTTTTCTATATTTCACAACTCCAAGGCCTTACAAGCCTCACCAAAGCATCAAACAAGTTTGTCAGGGTCTGCAAAAACAAAATAAACCTTCACTGGGCCTTTAGCCTCATTAGATCTCAAAAACACCACTTTGGTTCCTCCTTTTCATGCCAAAAACTCACATTCTCAGCCTAAGATAACATCACCAGCCCTATAGATGCCTTACCAATATTAAAAGAAACATGAAACTTGAAAACAACATATTATAGGCCTTTCCTCCGAATCATAGGTCACCATAGCAGGAGGAAAGGCTCCATCTTTAAATTAAAGTAAAACTCATACCCTACTGGTCTATACAAGTTGATCGTGAAGAATGGAGTTTTTCGTTCACCAAAACAACCAAAGGAGTCTCAAAATAGATTGAAGTCCAAGTTAAGACCTGCCACCACAGTGATCTATGAATTTCTAATCATGGGAGGCCTGTACTGGGCCGTACACAGGAAAAAGAAACTGAAAACACAGAAAAAATACTTGAAACTCCACAGTTTAGGCGTTGAGTAGAGCACCAAATCCTCAAAAGCAATTCATTGAATCCTTTATTCGGGCTTGTATGATGTTTTTATACATTTTCAAATCAGGATTCCCAACTTCCTTCAACGCCCATAACTACCCTTGAACCACCAAACCTTCATTAAGCCTAAAAGTACTAGTATTAGCAATGGTTTGCTTAATAAGCTTCATTATGCAAATTTGTTGTTCTACAAACCTAGGACCATTTAGACACCTTTATTTTACCCATTACATAGCCTTTCAACATATCCAACAATCACCAATGCTTTTTTTGTACCAAACTGCACAAATTATCAAGTTTTCTATGCTTTTAAGGGCCCAAATTAGCCCACTTTTACAAAGGGACCACCTTCAAAAAAATTCCAAATCTCCTGAAACCTTGGGGAAGCACTTTATATCTATCAAAACTTCAAATTATAGCATTATATTGCATAGATTCAATCATTTACCACCCAAACCATAAAACCCTCTCCCTAGGCTTAGAAACCCTATGTTTTATTGAAAGTAGCACTTGCCAAACACTCCAAAACTTGACAACTGTTGAAACAAGCATAATATACCCTGCTTATGCTCAATCTAACATAAAATAAAGCTTCCCAACTCAAAAACTCAATTTCAGTCACCAAAAGCTCAATTTTGTTAAGGAAAACTCAACATTTCCTCATTTGGTTTGACGCCCACTCCAAGATCATCCTCCATTCAAGTTTATCATGGCCTTTTATAATGTTTCCCTCTTAAAAAAAACCACTTCAACTTTGAAAACTAACATTTGAAAGAGGTGACCTTTGGTCTCCCTCTTTAATAGAATTTTGCAACCCTTCATTATTAGCTAATTTGACTTGACTTAGCACTTTTTGCACAGGTAAAATTATTCGTCATGCCGAAGAAACAAACTGTTAAAAGGAAAAAACTAACAGATGATCAGCTCCCAGCCTTCAGAGATAAAGAGGAAAAATGGATGAGGGAATATCGTGAAAAGCATAAATTGGGAACAATTGATGAAAACAAGCTAGTTGAAGAGGAACCTCAACTGTCAAAAAGAGAAAAGAAATTGGCAGCACAAAGGGCATGAATACGAAAGAGTCATGCTAGGGGAGATGCAGATACCATAGTTGGAGACACACCCTCTACCGTAAGTGAATACGAAGGGACACCATTAAGCACAAGCGAATATGGAGGGACACCATCTACCACAAGTGAGTATGGTTCGACAGCATCCACCACATCTGAAGTTGAGAGTACATCATCACTCAAATTTGACGAACAAGGTATGCCATCATCCCCACGTGAACCTCAAGGTATGTATTATATTCCACCCTCGATCGAAGGTACGCAATCTAGCCCACCTCAATTAAATATTGATGAAATTGCTAATGTTGAGATGTATGTACCTAAGAGAACACCACCTAGAATTTTGCGTAGAAAGCCAAAGTTTTTGATTAATATTGATAAGGATATTTTACAACACATGGAATGTAAGATTCTAGAATGCACTTGTAGAAGATATGCTAATAAGATTTGGAAAATGTTCTTTGAAAGGCTAAATGAGACCAGAAGATGTCAACTATTTTTTCAAATCATGCGGGGTTTAAAGTACAGAAACATCATGAGGACTCTTGGGTTGAGAACATCAAATGCATCAAGTGAAAACACTATTGTGAAGAATCTAATGGATGTTTATGAGAGTGTGGGTAAGACCTCACGCTCAAAGGATAGTAATGTCACCCGACGTGTCATTACATGTCCAATTTAGTAAGCTATCAAACAAAGAGATCTAGATCTCATTAAAAGACAAGTGAAAAAATGGGAATTGAAATTTGGAAAAACTTTATCAAAAGTGGTTCAAAGGTGCTAAAGAATTGAGGGCAGCAATTCAAATAAATTATGGGCATTCTCAGGGAGACTCCCATGAAAAGATAAACTAGTTGTTGAAGCATTGGGAACACTAATTGAAGACTACTGGAAGAATAACACAAGGCCATCTACGGCGGATCAAAGGGATCAAGTAAAAAGGAAGGAGATGTTGATGGAACCATGAGCCACATCCAGCATTTTTGGATACAACTCAAACCCAATTTTTTTCATAAATTTGAAAATTCTTATCCTCAAATTAGTATTTCTCAAATATTTTTTGGGAGATTCTTAAACCTTTTGCCTTGAGATAAATCCTGCACTACTTGTTGTTGTAATGGGCTACATATTGAATTCACTAACCATTATGATGTTTATTGTTCTATATGTTTAGATTTGCATACTAATGATGTTTTGCAGGATTGTGGCATAGAAGCCCCACCAAAATCTTCAAGAGAGTTCTTATCAAAAAAATTATGTCAAATAGAGGATGGCCAAATATTCTATAGGACAGCATGCTTGGATGGTTCATGCAAGCGTTGCGGTGGCTTGCAACGAATGCCAGTATGTCAATATATGGAAAGCACAAATGAGGTGGGACATAAACTAGTAGATTTTGGGAAGTATAAAATAGTGGCATACGCTACAAAAGATGGGTCTCAAGCAAAAAGGTGTGATTTGGTTATTGAGAAGATTCCAATGTATCATTTTATGTCCATGTTTCGTGAGAATCTAGTGTATGAGTATGCAAGGCATACCCATAGAGCCCGATGGCTGGACACACAATTCAAGCTATGCAAGGACACCTTTCCAATGGGTAGCACAGTATCAGTGGTTTATTTTGTAGAGAACTACACTCTACAATCACAGTATGAGGTGTAGTCACAGTATTACAACTCCACACAAGTTTCGATATTTGTGCACATAGCATTCATTCATGCAGTTGATAATAAAGAGGACCTGTTACCTAATTTTCACCCGCAAACTCAATCAGGCAGGATAATCATGTGATAGATCTTCGAGAGGCTAAAATGGAACATTCGCAACAAGGGCAAAAATCCTACATCTGGTGCTAGGTCACAGGGAACTCAGCTGGAGAGCCTACCCTACGAAGTTCGGCATGAAAATCCTCTAAGGAGAAAGTCGCCAAGACCGTCATGATGTCTCGCCGACCAACAAGGGGCCTCGCTGAATGGAGGCATCATCGCCAACACGTCTTACCAATGGGGTGTGGTCTCACTCAAAGGAGGCAGTGTCAGCAAAGCAAGGGAGCTTCACTGAAGGGTCTCGCTGAAGTCAAAAGGTCTCCCCGACTCTAAGGCTTTCGGCATAGGAGATTGAGTTCACTAGCATGTCCTAGCGAGGGCATTATGTCTTGCTGAAGACAAAGGGGGCCTCAATATGTGTTTTTCCTTCGGCAGGAGTCTCGCCGAAAATCAAAGGACCTCGCTAAGAAAGTTTGACATCGGCATAAGGTCTTGCCGATATAGGAAGGTCTCCCCGACTAGTGAACAACTCGGCGAAAGAGAGGACTTCGACAAAATGTCTCAGCGAAGGAACGACATCTCGCCGACATGAGGTAATATCGGCATAAGTCTTGCTGATCCACCAGAGTCTCAATGAATAAAATGGCATCGGAAAAGAAAGATTTCATCGCCACAAGGTCTTGGTGATTAGGTAATGTCTCGCCAATAGAAAGGGGACCCCACCGAAAGAAATAGAGCTCGGAAAAGGATATTGCCTTCGGCATAATTTCTTGCCGAAGGATGAAGGTCACACCAAAGAAAACAAAGGGGCCTAGCTGGGGGTCATATTTGGCATAACATCTCACCGTCGGGATGAGGTCTAGCCGATAGGAGGGTGTCTCGGCGACAGAAAGTAGATTCGCCATAAAGTATTGGCGAACGAAGCTTGTCTCCCCGAAATGTTTCGTGCTTGCCCAAAGATGAAGGGATCGGCATGACGTCTAACTGATAGGCCTATGTCTCGCCGACAACAAAGGGGTCTTTCCAAGAGTTGAAGCCATCACCATGAAGTCCCGGCAACCAAACGATGTCTCGCCGAAGGACAAGGGTCCCGCCAAGGAAAGTCATACGGGTGAGGTCTTGCCGACTCGGTAAGGCCCCACCGAAAGCAAGCTGAGCTCGCCAACAATTGAAGACTTCGCCCTGAGGTCCTGCCAACACGAGAAGGTCTTGGCGACAAAGGAGAAGTCATCGGCAGAGCTCTCACCAACTAGCAGAAGCTCTCCCCGACATGAATGACATCAATGTAGAGCCCGACCGTCGAAGTGATGTCTTACCGACATGATGTGGTCTCAGCGATGGAAGACGATATCGGCATGACTAATGAAGCCGCTATGACCTCTTGTCGATGAAGGTTTCTCTTGTCGAAGCAAAATGAAATGAGCTCTCACCGGAGCAAGGAGGCCTCGCTGAGAGTCTTGCCAACCCGATAGGGTCCCAACAAAGAATGCGGAGCTCGAGTAGAGCAAAATGCGTCGGGGTGACATCAATAGACCTTCACCGATGGAGGATGAGAAGAGTTCGCCATGTTGTTTGGCCGAACGCGATTGTCTTGGCGACCACAGAGGCGATATCAGTATGATTTTTGGGCTCGATAAGAACTCTCATTGACAGTTCCATGTTATGTCGATGGTTCCAGGAGGATTTAATCCCATCGGTGAGACACTTCCAGTGTCTTGCTGAGATGCGATTCTACAAGAGGAGTTTTGACCGCCTGAAGAATCTGCACGGAGTTTACTTGACCAATCAAAGAGATCTGAAAGTGAGCCATGGCAGTCTGACCAGGATGAAGAACATCAACGGAATGAAAAGCAACGTGTATCTATTCTGAGCTCAGGAGCATTCAAATTGCTCGATCAAAGAGGTTCAAGGCGAACACAATACCAGGAAGTAAATGCGGTGGTTGCAGAAAGATCTGAAGAAGGCTTCTCTGGGGAATGACTCTTCACCGACATGGACACGCAAGGTGCAGCATTAATTTCAATCAAAAGATCTAGGGGCAGATCTTTCTGAGCCCTGATATTTTGTTGGCCCTAAGGGGACGTGATCTTTTCTGTATATAAGGCATTTTTTGCCTTTTTGTAAATAGTTCGAATTATACACTAAAAAGAGTTAGTGATTTTTTATCAATCCTTTCTCGACTAAATGTATGTTTTGTAACTCAACTAGAATCTGGAATGCAACACAGAGTTTACCTTGGAAGCTAGTATTCATGTTTGTACTACTCTCATTTCTGTATCTTTCTTTGATTATGCAAGTCTTTAGCTGTGTTTTATAAGTCTACACTCACACCTTAGAGCTATGAATTTTATCTTTCCTTCCTAAGATGTGTATGCAGATCAAACCTGTTAAGAATGATGCATAAGTCTAAAAGAAGTTGTTTTGAGTATGTGAAATGGTTGCAATTAAGTTTCCCAGTGTATTTTCTTCTTGTTTCATATTAATATTAATAGGCAACAATGATATTGGTAAGAGGAAAGAATTTAAGGGGGTGCTTCTAAGGGCAGCAATGCCTTGAAACTAAAGATATAATTAAATTAAACTTTAATTAAGATTTCAAACCAAGAAATAAAGGGATAGTTGTGAATCTTCAAAAAAATGCATTAATAAATAAGGGGTGTGACTCCCAAGAAAAATATATATATAAGGGAGATCGATTCATTTGGTGAAGGTATCAATCAATAGGAAATCAATTAGAAATCTGAATATAAGAACATCCATCACCTACAAAAAATACATCTATTATTCAAGCAAAGAAAATGTTAAAAGGAGAAATAAAACTACACTTAGAAAAGCAACAGAAATATAATAAAGGCAAAAATAGAATAGGAAGTCTACAATAGTGAATAAGGAGTATCTTCTGAGTATCAAAAAACAGAGAATCATTAAGGAATAATAAATAAATCTGCATTTAGATAGCAGGGACAATGAAGTATGGAAGATAAATCATATACACCAACAGGGATAGAATGTGGAGATCTAAAAGATAAAATATGTAGATCTAAAGAGATATATGCAAACCTAACAGAGATATGAATTAATATATGAAGACCATAATAAGGGAAGTTAGATTAATATAATTGCATATTTATATGTATAAATATATATAAATAAATATAAGTTCATATATATATATATATATACACACGATCATGCAATAATGATGCTTGCAGCAATTATTCATTTGATCTAATCCATTTGTTTCTGTTTAAGTTATATCTTCTAAATACAGAAGCGATTGAAAAGAGAGAATTAAGTCTAAGAAGAATACACATTCAAAATAGATCGGCCATCAAACACAAAATCTCAGTGCATAAATTATCTTGTGATTGCAGAATTGTGAATTAATATATTTGTGATATGAATTTGATCAATTTATTATGCACATATCTTCACCATGATAGGAGAAGGGAGAATTGCAAAAGGGGTATAGTGATGAGGCTCTCTTCTTGGTACACCACTTGGGGGGGGAGAAGATGAGCCCACATGGGCCAAAGGGGTACTGCCTTTGTTACAAAGGGTATTGTCTTTGGGCCTAGGAGAGTTGAGCCACCAAGACACCCTTTGTAACTTCACTCCCTTATCATGGTGTAACAATACAGGGAGATCAAACATGGGGAAATGGAAAGGATGGCAAAATGAGGGGATAACGGATAAGTTAGAATCTTCACTAGGTAGGCAACCTCATATGAATAGCATGTGCCACATGAGGCCAAGGAGGCCACCTCATACGAATGGCATGTGCCACATGAGGCCAAGGAGGATGATATATCCATCCTTGGGCCTAGAGAGTCTAAGACACCCCATCAAGTCACTTTTTTCCATGCTCCCCCATGGGTGAGCATCCCTAGGGTAAGGTAATAACTAAATTAACAAATTTACTATGGATTTACTTATGTTTAATCATAATACTCTACTTGTTAAGTTATTATTGTAATTGATCTCTAACTTGTTTGCAGGGATTAAATCAAGCCAAGGTACCCTCTAAATCCATCGTTGCTTGGGCAATTGATAATTTAGGTTAAAATTAGTGTACTTCCTATTAGGGACATTACACCTCTATAGTTTTGTTGATGAGCTGATTTCACTTGCATGACAACAACTCTAACCTTGTGAATGAGATTTGGTTTTAGGAAATGGAGCAATGATTTTGAAACCTAACAAGTTGATTTTGAGTAAAACCAACATTTAGCTCTTACTTTTATATTAAAAAAAATAAAAATAAAAATAAAAAAACGAGGCATGTGGATTTCATCAATTGAACGAACATTCATTTATCTGACCTTCCACCAAGTAAATTAGAAACCATGTGACTATGATTATCTTTCTCTGGTGCAAAGACCCCATTTTTACACAATAGACTTAATTGAAAAATTATGAGATCCCATCCGGGTCATCAGATAAGAATCTATTGAAGGAGGCAGACTAGCTTTCTATAGCTAAAATATAGCCTTAATTTGATTCACTCTACAAATCTTACAATTGCAGCTAGCACCAATTCTTATAATTTTTTGTGTGGTTTGTCTATCTTAGAACTTTTCTTAAGAAGCAAATAATGGTGGAGACCATTTGTAACCCTTCAAAAACTCAAACTACATCTGAACATCTGCGATTGCTTGGTAACTCCTGCCGGCAAAAATATGGAGGTTTCTCCAAGTTATCCATGGAGTACTCGACAACCTAAAGAATAAGATGGTAACACAAAACGTAAAGGCAGGTTTGTAAAGGGAAGGCAAAGAATAAGTTTCTAATGTTCTTCTATATCATCCAATAAAAAATCATATTTAGGCACACTGCCTTCAGCCTCCTTTGAAAGCTTGTCCAACATTGCATCAATGTCCTCTGTTTGTGGGTGAGATACGTTTGTCACCACAAATGTATGCACCTGGTTATTGACCTCGATCCAACTGCATCCTGGGGTTTTTCTAACTCCTTTATCTTTCATCATCCTTCTCACTGTCGCTACATCACCCCATCTGCCAGCTGCAGCCAAAATATTTGAATACAGGACATAAGGTCCAGCATTCTGTGGTTCTAGCTCAAAAAGTCGCTCTGCTGCCTGTTTAGCAAGCTCTATATTTGGGTGAATTCTGCATGCATTAAGCAAAGCGCCCCAGATAGAAGCATCAGGTTCAATTGCCATATTCCTGATTATATCTGCTGCTTCCTCCAGGTAACCAGCCCGGCCAAGAAGATCAACCATGCAAGCAAAGTGATCAAGTCTAGGTGAAATGAAATGGTCATTAATCATAGAATTGAAGTAGCGACGGCCTTTGTCTACGAGGCCTGCATGACAACATGCTGAGATGATAGCAATAAAAGAAGCATCGTTTGGTTTAATACCTTCATCTAGCATCTGCTCAAACAGTTGGATGGCTACCATCCCCTGTCCGTTCTGCCCATATCCTCCAATGATAGCATTCCATGAAGGCACATTCTGTTCCGTCATCCTGTCAAAAACTTGTTGCGCGTCTTGGATATCTCCACACTTTGCATACATGTTTACTAGAGCACTCCCAACAGCAACGTTTGGCATAAGCAAACTTTTGATAATGATGGCATGTACCTGCCTGCCCTGTTCTCCCGTAGCTAGGCTTGCGCAAGAACTAAGAATGCTAGAGAATGTGACAGAATCTGGCTTAATTCCCATTTGCCGCATTCGGCAAAACAATTTCCCTGCTTGCTGATTGTTCCCACTCTGAGAATACCCCACAATCAGTGATGTCCATGATATTGCATCCGGTTCAGGCATTTTCTCAAACACAAGGCATCCATAATCCATGCGCCCACATTTAACATACATATCTACAATTGCATTTCCAACAAAGATATTCAATTGATATCCACTTCTGATGATGTGGGCATGGACTTGCATCCCCTGCTCAATTCCTGCCATACTCCCGCATGCACCAAGAGAACTGGCAAAGGTAAAGTCGTTAGGTTTCACACCCAATTCTAACATCAATTTAAACAAGTCAAAAGCTTTAACCCCATCACCGTTCTGGACATATCCTGCTATCATTGACGACCAAGAAACCTCCTCTCGGTCAGGCATTTTATCAAACACATTGCGTGCATCCTCAATTATTCCACATTTGCCATACATGTCAATAAGTGCATTTCCCACAATACCATGCATTTCATATCTAGTTTTTATTATCAGACTATGTACCTGTTTCCCATATTGAATCGTCTGCAGACCAGCGCACGCACTGAGAACACTTGCAAAAGTTGACTGGTTAGGCTTGCATCCTATCCGGAGCGTCTCGCCAAACAATGCCAATGCCTCATCCCCGTTCCCATTCTGAGCATACCCCGATATGACAGTGGTCCAGGAGACCACATCTCTTTCGGTCATTTTGTCAAACATTTCGCGTGCATCCTCAACAAGGCCACATTTAGAATATCCTCCCATCATGGTATTCCAGGAGAAGACATTTCGTTCAGGCATTTCGTCAAACACTTGCCGTGCATTTTCCAATTTCCCGCACTCCTCATACATTTCGACAAGACGATTGTACACAAAGGTACTCGACTGAAATCCCATATTGATCATGTGGGCATGAAGCCTCCCGCCATCTGTCAATGCCTTTTTATCGATACAGAGCTGCAGGAGATACCCATAGCTGTTGGAGTCCGTTGGAATGTTACCTTGCTCCATTAAACTCAAAATTTCATCGAATGCTCTGTTCTTACATATTGTTTTCGTATCGACGCCAATTAATTCCTTCTCGGTGTCATATGAAATACCCCGCCTTACAAAAAGTGATTGATTTAGGCCATTGTTTAGGTAAGCAGCTCTTGAATTTGTTGTATATTTCATGAACGGTAACTGCAATGCCATGTTGAGAAGGAAAATAATGTGCCTCGGCTGCTTCATTCTCGCTCTCCATTTTCTTTGTTCACGACTTCATTAAGTCGCAGAGATTTGAAGGGCTGAACGATGGTTTTGGAATTTAAAATGCTTTAATAGTTAAAAAGACGGCTATCGTATAACCGGAATCCATTACGCACATCTAAAATGATCGTAGAAATGCGTACTTATATGTTCGCAATCATGGCACATGAAGCTTTACAGTCGAACAAACTTCTTCTTCTGAATCTGAAGGACGGTTTAAGCTGCTTAAACAGGTAAGTTTGCTGTAAGGGATGCTAAGATTTTTTATCTTTATTTCAAAACTATGAACAGACGCTAAGATATTTTATCTTTATTTTTCAATCATGGGCAGAGGTAGATGTTAAAACAACATTGTACAAATGGTTTAATTGTATCAACATAATCAAAGGTTTTATGTCTTAAGAAAACGAAAGATTAAGGGGTATCTATTCCATCAACATTATTTTGGATAGGAATTTATTCTTATCAGATTTAGTGTGTGGATTTAAAATTCCTCATATCCATGATTATTGGATTACAAAGAGGTAGATGTTAAAACAACATTGCACAAATGGTTTAATTGCATCAACATAATCAAAGGTTTTATGTCTTAAGAGCGAAAGATTAAAGGGTATCTATTCCATCAACATTATTTTCGATAGGAATTTATTCTTATCAAATTTAGTGTGTGGATTTAAAATTCCCCATATCCATGATTATTGGATTACAAAATATTCTATTGAATATTCCACTCTGAGGGGTAGTAACAATTTGCTTTGGAAAAATTTGTGTGAAAAAAATTAGCATGGAAAATTTGACCTCGTGGCTCAATTATGCACAAGTATACTAGTACAAAGGTAGTTCTTAATGAAGCAAGAACAAGTGAGATTCATTGCGGTGCATCTTCCACAACTACTTTTCTTGTAACTCTCTTATGCAAGTCCTCTCTATCAAACTGTTGAAATAGGAAATAAAGCCTTTCATTTATAGATTAAACAATAATTAGGAGGTGAAAGAACACCAACGACTCTTCATTTTCCTCTTAGAATCTAGAAAGAAAGAAAAATGATCAAAGTGACACCAATAAAAAAAATTATATCCATTTGAAATTGTTATCTACATATTGCATGGCAAAAGAAAGCAATTCAATATTCAAAAAATAAAAATAAAAAATTAGGATGTTGGATCACCTATAGACTAAGGAACTTAAAAAGTAAAGTTACCATTTCTTTAAAATGACATTATTTATTGAAAATAAACTCCATGAAAACTTCAACTACAATAATGGGTGGATGGAAGAATTAATCAAGACATGTAATGCAAATTTTGAACTTTTTAAAGAGCTATATGTATTTATAAGCTTGTGCAGACATTTAAGCAATCTTATAATTCAATGAACCAATAGAACGGTGAGTTAACCAACTAAAAGAGAAGCACCTCCAAACTCTTGCAACCTAAAGTTGAGGTGCCTAAATTCAATAAGCAATGAAGATTCATAATTACTTTTCTTTTGGATAAGAAAGTAGAACTAGTGTTTTTATATTCACTACTCTATTATTGAACAAGAAAAAAGAACATGAGGCATATGAATGACAATATAATTCATAATTAGATAAGGAAGAATGAATTGTACATTGAATATGTACATGGGATCAAGTCATGAGTGTATTCTTAAGATGTGTGATAGGAAAGACCTAGCTATTATTTCCTCAAATTAATGAAAGTAAGACAAAGGAGAGGTCCACTTGTAAAATATAATTCAAAATTTAGAAAGGTAAGAACAAGGGTAAGAGGAGTCAATATTAATCAATTCAATACTATTTTCTTTGATAGATTGGACCTTTATATAAAAAGATGGTGAGAGAATTGGAGGTGTGATTTGTATAGGATGTCAAGGAGGGGGCTAAATTATGTTTTATGAAGAATACAAGGGAATGGAGTTAAGGGGTTAACAGAAAGGACATTATAACTCAATTTAAAAAGGTTTGACTATAATTTCAAATGGAAGTAATTTCAATCTTCAATGCAAACAAGTTTTCCATGACTCTTTTTAAAATCATATCATTTTTTTACCAATGCTAATGATCGCATCTAAGAAGTATCAAAAAAAGTTCAATAATGGATTATGTTTGAAATTTGCAAGAAATTGGGGAAGAAGAATGTATGCCAAAAGTAACTATAATTTTGTTCAATAGTAGCAATTGAAGAAGTGAAGAATTGAATCCCACACCACATGAAGATATTAATCTTGAAATAATATAGCAAAGATGAACAAAATAATCCTATTCCTAAATCAAAATAAAGTGCAAGAAACCTTTCTTGCAACTAATTTAGAAAGATATGTAGATATGTACAAATAGTAATACAATGTAAAAGTATTTATGGTGTAGATAGTCACAATGTGTGTAGTCCTACAATTTAACTAACCATATGTTTATAATAGAAATTCCTTGTACCAGTCTAGGTAAAGAAGAAGCTAGATCACCAATGGTTGAAATTTACTTATTCATTTTTCATTTGTTTATTCTTATTTTTATTTTGTTTTAACACACTTGCTATTGTCAGAACTTGGCTTTTATACCAAAATATAAAGCTAATTTCTCCTAGAGTTATTTAATCATTTGTAATAGGTTAATATATTTATTAACAAAGTCAAAATAATTCAGAATAAGCAATGATATCAAAATAGATATAATTAACTAGTGTAAATTACAACATATGATCATTTCTAAGAACTTTAAAGTTAATAATTAAGATGGTAAATTGGATAACACAATCACATAATTCAATTATATTTTAACATAAAAATCATATATTATTCTAAATATTTTTTAAAATCAACAATTTTCAATACTTATCTAAATCATATGACTTAGATCAACCACTCTCACCCAAGAAGATCTCAGTGGTCTTGGTGCTCATAGTTATTGTTGGAGAATTCTAAGATCAAAAAGCATGAATTGATAACCTCCCACAAGTGAATCAATGAACAAAATAAGATGTCTATGATATAAAAATTAAGAGTGTGTAAAATAAAATGATGAGCCTTGCTTATATAGGAAAGGATGAGGAGGTGAGAAGGTAGGAGTGAAACTTTGACTACCCCTCCAAAGGTGCAACACTTGTGAGCTCACTTAATAGTTGTGTGAACAAGTGGTAAGTATGCATGCAATATGTGTCTCAAAGGATTAGGACGCGTGTCTCAACCATACGAAATGAGACAAAATTCATAAGAAACCTAACTAAACTTAATCTATAAGTGTGAATAGGTCAATCCTAGAAATATGATTAGCTAACTAATTTTATAATGACTTAATTCACTAACACCCCGTTAAGTGCAAGTTAGGGAGTAATATATGCACTTATGATGATTCTCAGCTAATAGGCCATGTTACGTACTCATGTACAAGTTTCTCATAAATGGAGCAAAGGAGAAAACCCAATGGGAAATAAAAATCCTCTCTGAAAGAGAAGTGATGCAAATGCAATAAAATGTACAAGTGAAAGATAGAAGAAATATTCATGATGAACCCCCAAGGACTACTTAAAACACAAAATACAATGAATATTCCCTCCATAGGAGAGAAAAGAGAGAAGGTCTATGTGACTCCCAAAAACTAAGAAGTTATGAACTCCATGTGAGGACATGCTTCCTCCTAAAACTAATAAGAGAAGAGAAACCATGCAACATCCCCTCAAAATGATGCATGTAGTGTTGGTAGATGCTTGAAATTGGATGCTCAAGATGATCCACAATCATTAAACAACATTTCTCCCCTTGGGAAGAAACAACACCACAAATGTGTGTAGGATGACTTTCCATTCTAAATAGGAATATGCAAAAAGTAAGATGAAATTCTTTTGAAGTTTGCACATAATCCAAAGACTGAAATGATGCAAATGATGCTCAAATATCTCCAAACCAATGTTGATGTGTGGCGAATATTGATAAGATGGATCAAGCTCCATATAGATTCAGGAACATGGGACATGGATGTATGTTGATAATTGGACTTATGTGAATCTAATACTATTGCAATGGATGTTAACATAGATGATGACTAAGTCGGATAGGTCAATTCATGAATATCTAAACAATTTTTCATGATAGAAGTTGATGTAGGCGAGGCAAGAGCAAGATCTAAAGATGGAAATGGGGATGCAACTTCATCAAAGATGGAATCATAGAGGAGATGAATGTCCTTAATAGCATCATCTAAATATGCAATCTAGGATTCTATAAATAAAGATGTGATGTCTAGTAGATATGCATCCCAATGTGGTGGATATGGAACAATAATAGCAATATACTAATGTAAAGAATCACCATAACTTATGGATGAGTCAACATTGGATTCAAATGTAGCAATAGGTTATGTGGGAGATGAGATCTCAATGCAACCTATGCAACTACATTGTTCACCCCAAAATGATGGTGTCTCACAAGATGTATTAGTGAGATTGGATGGTGTTTTTGTAGGTGTTGGAATTAGATGATCAAGTGAGGCAATATACCATGATCGAGAAGAAGTTGCTTCATTTCAGCACTTTGACATTGGAGACAATCTTCTATTGTACCTCTTTTTGTCCCACAATATCCACACTTGATTTTCCATTTACTAGGAGGATTATGAAAAATAGTCAAATGAAAGGGATTTAGTGTGAGAGACATGATCACATGAACCAACAAACTCAAAATAAAAAAACACCTAAATTTCCCCCTTTATTTAGAGAGCTTCGGGCTAAGAATGATTAGTGTTGATTGTAGCCCCCCCCAGATAATGTGCAAGAGAATTAAAACTTGTGTGAAGTGGTAGTGCATTTTCAAATTTTTTTGGTTATTTACCCTCCCTTGTGCCCAAAGTTGAAAAATGTTGTCATCCTTACTAGGTTTTTGCAAAGTTGATTTTCAAGAATGTTAGGGTTGAATAAAATCTAAAAGTATTGGCTTTCCCATGCACTTTTTGTTTTAATTTTTTGTTGGTTTCTCTTTACGATTTCCTTGGTCATTTAAGTTTGTGCTCTTAGTCTCTGCTCCATTCCCTAATTGGCCCCTTTCTACTGCATATTAGCTATATGCCCTAAACGCGCTTTAAAACATCTTTACTACACATGCTAGATTCATAACTTAAGTGATTTGGTAAAAAGTCCCCCCCACTTGAGACACCTATTTGCTCCTTATTGCAACACATGCCCCCTTTACATTATGTTTTCTTCTTTTAGCATAAAGGTAATATGTGCTAGGTGGTGTCATTGAAGAAGAGGAAACATGTCATATCCTCATCAGGAAATTTTTTAGTGGTGAATCTTTGCCAATTGGCAAAGAGTTCATATCAGCCACTTTGAAATTGGTGAATACATTGCACCAACGAGGAGGCCAAATCGCCTAGATTTTATGAATTATTGATCCAATGCATTTCAATTTTCCATCAATTTATTTTATGAGGCATATGTAATAATAATGTTTCCATAACAAACTACACATTTCCAATGGTCTAATTAATATTTTCACCTGGAATCTTGGAAGCATGTATTAAATCACCCACATATTTGCCAATACTATTAAAATGACATTGTGTATTAGAACATGTTGTAACAGGATCCTTAACAGTATTGCAAGCCTTTTCGTGCCTTCCTAAGAACACTTTGCTCAATTTTTAGTTGTCCAAGAGTTTACCAACATGATCCAAAAGGAGTTTGAAGATCAATCCTTCTCAGTGGCTTTGATGGATAAGTTACTGGATATTCAATTAACCTTGGACAACCTTAAAGTGTTCTTAGGAAAGCATGAAAAGGATTGCAATATCATTAAGTATTTTGTTACAAGAGTCCTCGTCTCTCCAAACATACTTTAGGGCCAGAAAATGATGAAGTGCAAGCGATCATGAAGAAGTATGAATATTTCATGGAGAAGGACGATGGAGAAGGTTGAATGTGCCTTGTTCAATTTTTAGTATTTTCATGCTTTTATGTAATTAGTTCTGGATAATTTACATATCATTTTCAAAATTATAATTACATGTAAAAAAAGAGAAGTCCCAAATTGAATTGGACTCTCCTATTTAAATAAGTCAAAGTAGTTATTTCTTTTCCTACAAAAAATCTTTCTTTGAACCTTGCATCCATTTCCAGATAGATGCCATTCGCATTCTTTTGAAGGGCTTGTAACAAGATTCTTTCATTAGTACGCTCAAAAGCAATTTCATAGCATCTAAGTTTCCACAAAATCCCTTCTTTGTTTCAAGTATTTCCTAGGGAAAATACCAATAATGTACCCTTTTATTTTGTTTAAATCATATTGTTGAACCCCCTTAAGCAAAGCATTGTCAAACAAAAATTGGGGTTTTACAATTTTAATGCAATATGTTATAGGGAAACATATGACTATAATATATCCAGAATGTTTGATATAAAAATCACAAGCACCTGAGAGGGAAAGAGAAGACGCCTAGTTTGTGGGCTAGTCAACTCATCACCCAGAATAACATGCACACATTCTTCAGCACTGGGATAGTCAATTTGGAAAATAATCTCCAAATTCAAATGACTCAGGAACCCTGTGAACGGTCATTCCCATCCATGCACCTTCATCAGAACTCTAAAGTTCCACGGCCTATACTCCATTATGCTCCCTTCTAATCCTGTAGAATACAAAGCACCACAAATTCTACCTTATCCAAAACCTAGAAGAAGGAAGCTTGTAGAATGTGGGGTGCCAAAATGTTAAAGTAAACCTCATTTTAATAACACCCAGCCAATCACTCAAACAAATGGTTGTGCAGGGAGTGTTAAATCAATAATGCCTCACATCTTTTCAATGCATGTAAAACATGGGTAGCCACAAGCCTCCTGCTTAGTGGCATAAATTAATTATTTTGATGGGATTTCGAACCTAATTGAAGCCAAGGATGCGATCATTACTTTAAATTCTCAATTTATACCTACAATCGAAACACATGTTAAGAGATAAATACTTTTAATTACACACTTTTGTTGATTTATTCCCACTAGAATATGGACTTGTTTGCTTATTCATCTTGAAGATTCTTATATGCTTCCTTATTTAAAACTTGCAACCTCTTACTAATTTCTTTCCAAACTTAGAGCTCCCACAAATTTAGAGCTTAGACCAATCAAGCCCCTTTTAACTATCCACTTTTTAAAATTGAACCTTCATGAGCTACAATTGTTGCTAGTTGCGAATATGCATTAATATGATATGTTATTTTTTATTTCCACCTCGTGTAGATCACACCCCATATTTTCAAGATAAACAGCCATTTTATTTCCTTCTCAATAGGCATGAGAAATATGATATATTTGAAATTTGTTTAGTAGCAACCAGACCTTCTATAAAATGCATTTTAGATGCCAATTATGTAACCTCCTTTCCTTGCATGCATTTATGATTATTAGGGAGTCACCGTCAATATGGATTCTAGAAATACCAAGCTTTAAAGCAAGTTTCAAACCATGAAGCACATCCTGGGCTTCTACAATATTGTTTGTGTCTAAAGGAAGATGAATTCATTTAGCAACAATTACTATCTCATAGGAGTTTCTGATAGAGACTCCTACTCCTGATGTTCCTAGATTACCTCTTGACGCCCCATCAAAGTTCAACTTAACAAAACCTTGGGGAAGGGGTTTCCATCTTATTGAGCTCCTATCAAATCCTTGTCTTCATAGCTTGATGAAGACTACCTTTAAAGGGCAATACTATATCTTTCCACCCTTGTAAAATGCTAACATCCTAGTTTGTAAAGAGAGAATTAACATTTTTTTGGTTTTGAACATAGGAATTTGTTAATTTTGATATAGATTTTTCAAAAAAAAATTGAATATACTGAGATGGTGAACTTTCCTTTTGATCACTTATTCCTTTCCCACCATATATTCCAGACAACTACTATCGGAACTATCTTCCATATACATGCAAATAGAGATGATTTATATAAAACCGACCAACTTGAAAAAAGTTCCCAGAGAGATTTTGGCAAGGGAAAGAGGCAACTTAGTTTCTCTTTAATGAATTCCCAACAGTCTTGTGCATAAGAACATTGTACAAACAAATGATCCACATCTTCAAAAGTTTACTCACATAAAATCCATTTAAATGGATCTATTATCCCTAATTTAGCTAACTTGTCACTTGTTAGAACCCTACTCCTTAAAGCCAGCCAAGAAAAGCTAGCAGCCTTGGGAAGCACCATAGCATTCTAGCAAAAAGAAAATGCTCTTTGAGATTGCAAGTGAGTGCCATTGGTAATTAATGACTTGTAACCATGTTTTATTGTATAATAACCATCTTTTGAAGAATCCCATATAATCATATCCATCATATCTTATTTAAACACAACTCTTTCCTTTATTATGTTTTGTAACAATGTATTTTGATTGGAAAAAATAGGTGTATTTGAAAAATCTTTCCAAATCACATTACCAGTTAAACTATTTGTCAATAAAACATAATCCTTCAATTTTGTACCCCAATTTTCTGATAGAAAACTCTTTGTTGATTATAATTCTTGGATGGTTTGCAATGGTGGATGACCATTCCATGAGTCTTTCCAAAACTGAACTTCCTCTCCCTTATGTACTTCACAAGTAATATAAGGAATGATGACTTTCCTACATGTTATTAAAAAATTTCCCATTGCCAATCCATCTAGAGGATTTGATATAGTGAATATTCTTGTTGGGTTTTCATTATCCAGGTATTTAGCCTGCAATAGTTGACATCACTTTGAAGTTGATTTAGAATGCATTTGCTATGCCAATTTCGCTCCAAAAGCCATATTCCTAGCAAAAAGATTATGAACTCCTACACCACCCTTAAGCTTTTCAGAAGACATGTTATCTAAAGATATTAAAGGCACCTTCGTCTGATCATTTGTGTTCCCTTTCCATAGAAATGTTTTGATGATCTTTTTTAATTTTTGAAATAACTAATTTAGGTGCTTTCAGAACAACCAAATAGTAGTTGGGAATGTAAGGAAAGCAATGGTGCGGAAGCAACTTTCCTAACATCAAAACCACAAGGAAGTAAGCAGACAGTACTTTTAATTTTCAAATTACAGTCCAATTAAGACACACATGAAAGATTTATAGAAACAGAGAAGATACTCAAAGACAATGAACAACAGATTTACGTGGGAAACCCTTTCGGGGAAAAACCCACCACACCAAGCTGAATCTCTTTGTATTACAGTAATAAACAAATTACATACAAAACAGAGATACAACTCTCTGGTATTAGTTCATAGTAGTTTCATTCACTATTCTTCCTCTTACATAAATTCTCTTCAACAATCCTCTCATGTTCAAACTCAGAATGCTCTTTTTTTTTAAACTTAACACATTCTAATTTTTTGTCCTATGTTCATCCTTATCCGCCATTGCCACATCATAGAAAGTTTCCTCTTGAGCATTGATTTTTCCCTGCATGCAGTTCAGCTCCAGCATCGCAACTGTTGCAGAAATCTAACTGCCATCCATTTGAAAATCGCTTCCTCTAATTGGTCCATGAGGCTCCACATAGGATGGTTAATCTGGTCAAGGGCGTTCAACTTTGTTGGCATATCAATGAGACACTAATAGTGTCTCCCCGATGCCACAAAGTCTTCATATCGATATCGACATAGATCCCAACAGTCGGCAGGACGTTATAACAAGTGCCATGAGTCATACCGAATCCATCGACATCCAATGCATTTCTATCAGCAAAGATTCCTCCATCGGCAAGACGTTTTACCGATGCTCACAAGTCATATTGATTTCAACTTTTCCATCGGCAAGACTTCACTGTTTGCCAAGAGTTCTCATTGAGTCTCCTTAAGCTTCACCGAAGCACCTGACAGTCAGCAAGACATTTTTCTTTCGCCGAGACTTCATACCGAGCTCATCCAAGTCTTACTGAGTCGGCAAGACTTATGTCTTTCGCTAAGACCTTACACCGGCTAAACATGTCATATCGAAGCGTCTAAGAGTCGGTGAGACTTATCGCTTTTGCCAAGACCTTACACCAGGCGCTCATGTCTTATTGAGTTGGCAAGACATTTAACCTTCGCCAAGACCTTTCAGCGAACACATGTAACCTCGAAGATGATCGACGAGACTCTCCATCGGTCGTTGAGACCTCATACTGAGTGTTTAAGTCATACTGAAACCATCCCTATCAAGGAGACCAAACACCTGTCGCTGAGAGATCTCCCCAAGATCCTTGTGTTACCTCGATAGCCATATGATATCGGTGAGACATATTTCAGTCATTGGGACTTCTCCCCGAAACCCTTGAGCTACTCTGACATCCACTTTGACACCCGATAGCAACATTTGTCGGAGAGACATTTCATACTCGCTGGGACATCTTACCGAAGCCCTTGTGACTACCCCGATAGCCATATGCCATCAGTGAAACTTTCATCAGTCGCTAGGACTTCTCCCTAAGACCCTTGTGTTTCCCCGATGCCCGATAAGAGCATATTGTCGGCCAGAGGTTTCCTTCGACAAAAGGTCACACCGATAGACTTGTCGGCAAGACATCAACTCTGTCTTGGTGACATGAACATTTCAAGAGAATTCATAACAGCTAGTCGGCCAGACATGAATAATGTCACAATGACTTTGCCCTATAGGAGTTACATGTCAGTAAGAATTGAGGCACATATTCCAACAAGCTCCCACTTGATGAAGATCTTACTGACACCTCCAAAGCATAATAAAACTACTAAAATTCATGGGCCAAGAGGCCCATCATTTATGCGGTAGCTCACATGCTTACCGATCAATGCATACGCAACATTTCCGAGTATCCACTTTCTCCAAAGAGACCTTCCCATCCCTCCACCATATCATAAATTTTACAAAGTGATATTGTACATCTATATGTTCGTCTTGGCATGGAAAGTAGGATTTTTTGCCAAACATATATAGCACTCACATTTGCATCCCGCGATGCGGTATGAATTTTCCTACGTCAAAGCCAATGTTAAGAACACAGCGTTTTAACCAGTTAGCTTCTTCTGAGGCATGTTGCTACCATGTATTAGCCTGCCTGCGTAGTGGATTCAGCGACTTCTGTTTGTTGCTAACTCATCAACTCAACGCACCACCATTCATCATGAAAACATATGTTGGTGGATCTTCTACTATCAATGTCCCGCCCAATCGGAATCCACACACATAACCTCGAATCTTGAGAGGAGTCGCTGTGATTCAACCAAAGTTACCATGGTAACACAAAGCATAGTCACGGTGCCCTTCAAATATCTAAACACTCTCTTACTTGACATCAATGTGTCCTTCGAGAATTAGCCATAAAGCGACTACAGAACTCCTAGCGGGCAGTAATGCGGCCTTATACCGGACCATTGCATGCATAAGGTTTCTATACACTAGCATACGACACACTGGTCATGTCCTCCATCTCATTAGGAGATTTTGGATAGTCTTCAATAGATAGCTTCATTCCCTATGAAACTGGAACAACTAGCTGCTTGCAATCAGTTATACAAAATATCTCTAGAACAGTCATGATGTACTTACTCTGGCTGAGCCAAAGTTTTTATTTTTCTGTCACTGGTTATTTCCATTCCCGAGAATATACCTTCGCTGCACCAAGATCTTTCATTTTGAACTTTGCGGAACCGAGACTTAAGATCATAAATCATTAGCTTGTGTGCCTATGAGCGGCATATCATCAACGCAAGAGAGGCAATAATAGGGCGATCACTTTTCGGCTTTGTAATACACACCGCGATTGATGGGATTTTGATCTTCTAAAATCCTAATGAAACCAAAACCAAAGTGTCAAAATTTTGGTACCACATTCTAGGAATTTGTTTTTAACCCATACAAAGATTTCTTCAACTTGCAAACCCGGTCTTTCTTTTGCAGCACTTTCCACAAAGTGCTCCGTGGAACATATAAATTTCTTCTTCAAGATCACCATGAAGAAATATTGTCTTCACATCCATCTTCTCAATCTCCAAGTCATAAGTTGTTGCAAGTGACAAAGGAAATCTGATAGATGTGGAAGCAGCTTCTACGAGGGAGAAAAAGATTTATCCATAATCGAATTCCCTCTACGGGAATAACCTTTTGCAACCAGCCTTGCTATATTTTTCTACACTGCCTTCTAGACCAATTTTCTTTTTAAATACCCATTTGCAGCCCACAACTTTATTTCCTTTAGGAAATGGCACCAAAATCCAGGTATCATTCTTTTCTAAGATGCCATTTCTTCATTCATGGCTTCCAACAAAGAGTTTGAATCCGGACATTTTAAATGCCTCTTTCCGCGATCCTATAGGTTCATCAGGTGCTAGAAATTAAAGAAGCATAGGCACAAGTAAACTCTATCAAAGAAAACCCATACCTTTCAGGTTTTTTTCTTTCATGAGTTGACCTCCTCACGGGCTGAGGTTGAGGTGGTTCTTCATCTTCTTCAGAACTTTCAGAACTACTTGAGCTCTCCTCAGTATCAGGTACATTTTGATTTTCCAATTCCTCTTTTATGCGGTGTCGAGGAGGAATTTACGCTTTACATCCTTTTCATTTTTTGGTTCTTCTCTAGCGTGGATCCGATTAGAAGGCCCGACTCATGAAGGATAACACTTATGGCGTACAAAACAGCCTACCGATCTTAGGATTCCAAAGCTTGTATCCTTTTATGACAGCGCTATAGCCAATAAAAATACACTTTACAGCTTTGTTTTCCAACTTGGATCTTTTTTCAAATGGAACATATGCATATGCCTCACAGCCAAAGACATGAATATTTCTCGGGAGAGGGCTTATTTCTAGACCATGCTTCCAAAGGCATCTTCTCAACAAGAGCAGAGTTAGGAGAAAGATTTACCAAGTAACATGTTGTAGAGACTACTTCAACCCAAAACTTCTCCTCCAAGCTAGCACCTCTTAGCATACTTCTTGCTCTTTCCATTACTGTCATGTTGAACCTTTCAACAACTCCATTTTACTGTGGAGTGTAAGGTGTAGTCTTATGTACCCAATCCCGCCAGTCCATACAGAACCTTTTGAATTCATCGAGACAAACTCGCATGCATTAATGGAGTCCTTAAACATTTTTTATTTTTCTACCCGGTCACGATTTTCTACAAGGTTTTTAAATTCTTTTAAACCAAAGCTGAACATACGACTTACTTTTAGAAAATATACAAGTATATTTCTTGAATAATCATTAATAAGGCGCAGTATCTTGATTTAGACAAAGAAGGAACATTCAGCTGGACCAAACACATCAGAATGTATATAATCAAACAAACCAGAAGATTTGTGAGGACTTGAGTAAAATGAAACATGGTGTTGTTTACCATATATACAATGTTCACAAAATTCAAATTTGAGGTTACAATCTTCAGGCCCCTCAACTAGGTTTTTAAACCTTTCTCTCGAATGTGGCCTAGCCTATGATGCCAGAGCATAGTCTTTTCTGTTGGAAGTTTAACTTCCATAGATTTTACACCATCGAGGAGCGTTTTTCCTTCTTTTTCCACGAGTGGCTTTTGGTGACTTTTGTAGAGACACTATTGCATTGGATGCTTGATTGCATCCGGCTTATTACCAAGGTACCAATCAAGGCACCTAGCCAGCACCATTAGCTCTGGTCATCTTGCATCCATTTCGAGCATGACCTACACTCGTTATCATTCAACTTACTTACAAAAGTAGATTTCAAGCGGACACATTTTATATGCATCACATCATTGAATTGACTCTTCCATGACCAACAATTTCCAAAGATGAATCACTTGCTAAATACACCTTTCCACCATCATAGTTTTTCATACTTTGTGAACTAGTCTCTATGAGATGTCATGTGGAAGATCACTCTAAAAATCAATCGTGGGACTCCTTGGCCTTTGTGTAGCAAAGCTGCAATGAGAGGCATCTGCGTCACTCACGAGAAGAATCATTTCGAGGAAGAGTTCTTCTTCTTCTATTTCTCCTCCTTGCAATCCTTTCGGACATGACCAGATTGCCCACAATTCTAGCACTTCACCTTGGACTTCTTGCCAGGAGACTTTGATCTCCCTTCTGATTTTGATCTGGATTTCTTGTCCTTCTTCTTTCCCTTCTCCTTTGATCTACCTCTAACAGCCAGAGCCTCATTTTCCATCTCAGAAGATTTTCTTCTCATCTCTTCAACAACAAAGAAGCAACAACATCTTCCATCTTGAAAGTGGATGTTGTACTCCCAATAGCCATCACCAGATGATCCCAAGAATCTAGCAATGAACATAGCAGCAGCATGCAGCAATCTTCATCTTCAATCTTCACACCAATAGATGTTAACTGAGCAATCAGCATATTGAATGCATTCAAATGATCAGCAATAGATCCTCCCTCTTGTATTCTCAAAGAGTATAGCTTCTTCCTCAAGAATAATTTGTTCACCAAGGACTTGCCTTGATAAATAGATGCCAGCCTTTTCCACAAGGAAGATGTAGTCTTTTCTTCATGCACGTTCAGAAGAACAGAGTCTGCTAAACAGAGCCTTATCAGCCCCTTAAACTTTCTATCTGTAAGATCCCAATCTTCTTGCTTCATGCCTTGAGGCATCATTCCAGACACAACAAGCCACAGATCATGATCCACTAACAGATCTTCCATTTTGAGTTTCCACAACTCAAAATTGCTACCATTGAATTTCTCTATTTCCACCCTTCTGAATGTGCTCACCATCTTAATTTGTAATTAAATTATCAGACCTCTAACAAACTCCCACTGAAAAATAATTGACACAAAAAACCCAACCCTCTCACAAGGATAACACAACTAGCCAAGCTCTGATACCACTTGTAAGGAAAGCAATGGTGAGGAAGAAACTTTCCTAACGTCAAAACCATAGGGAAGTAAGTAGACAGTACTTTTAATTTTCAAATTACAATCCAATTAAGACACACATGAAAGATTTACAGAAATAGAGAAGATACTCAAAGACAATGAACAACAAATTTATGTGGGAAACCCTTTCGGGGAAAAACCACACCAAGCTAAATCTCTTTGTCTTACAGTAACAAACAAATTACATACAAAACAGAGATACAACTCTCTGGTATTAGTTCACAGTAGTTTCATTCACTATTCTTCCTCTTACAGAAATGCTCTTCAACAATCCTCTCATGTTCAAACTCAGAATGCTCTTTTTTTTAAAACTTAACACATTCTAATTTTTTGTCCTCTGTTCATCCTTATCCGCCATTGCCCCATCATAGAAAGTTTCCTCTTGAGCGTTGATTTTTCCCTGCATGTAGTTCAGCTCCAACGTCGCAACTGTTGCAGAAATCTAACTGCCATCCATTTAAAAATCACTTCCTCTGATTGGTCCACGAGGCTCCACATAGGATGGTCAATCTGGTCAAGGGCATTCAACTTTGTTGGCATATCGGTGAGACACTAACAGTGTCTCCCTGATGCCACAAAGTCTTCATATCGATATCGTCATAGATCCCAACAGTCGGCAGGACGTTATAACGAGCGCCATGAGTCATACTGAAATCATTGACATCCAATGTGTTTCTATCAGAAAGAGATTCCTCCATCAGCAAGACATTTTACCGATGCTCACAAGTCATATCAATTTCAACTTTGCCATTGACAAGACTTCACCATTCGCCAAGAGTTCTCATCGAGTCTCCTTAAGCTTCACCAAAGCACTTGACAGTCAGCAAGACATTCGTCTTTCGCCGAGACTTCATACCGAGCTCATCCAAGTCTTACCGAGTCGGCAATACTTATGTCTTTCGCTAAGACCTTACACCGGGTGCTCATGTCTTACCGAGTCGGCAAGACATTTGACCTTCACAAAGACCTTTCAGCGAACACAACATGTAACCCCAAAGACAATCGATGAGACTCTCCATCAGTCGCTGAGACCTCATACCGAGTGTTTAAGTCATACCGAAACCATCCCTATCGGTGAGACCAAACACCCGTCGCTGAGAGATCTCCCTGAGATCCTTGTGCTACCCCAATAGCCATATGCTATCGCTGAGACATCCTTCAGTCACTGGGACTTCTCCCGGAAACCCTTGAGCTACTCTGACATCCGCTTTGACACCCGATAGCAACCTTTGTCAACGAGACATTTCATACTCATTGGGACATCTTACCGAAGCCCTTGTGATTACCCCAATAGCCATATGCCATCGGTGAAACTTTCATCAGTCGCTGGGACTTCTCCCCAAGACCCTTGTGTTTCCCCGATGCCCGATAAGAGCATACTGTTGGCCATAGGTTTCCTTCGACAAAAGTTCACACCAAACACAAAGAGGTCACAATGATAGACTTGTCGGCAAGACATCAACTCTGTCTTGACGACATGAACATTTCAAGAGAATTCATAACAGCTAGCCGGCCAGACATGAATAATGTCACAGCGACTTTGCCCTGTAGGAGTTACATGTCAGTAAGAATTGAGGCACATATTCCAATAGTGAATAGCTACTAAGAAAAATTTGATCAATAATATTTGACTTAATAGAGAAAGCCACCTAGCATTCCAAGCCAAGATTCCTGACTTAATTCTTTCTATAACTTTTCCCCAGTATGTAACTTTATTTGCACCCATAAAGAGCGAACTACCCAAGTATGTGTAGCGGAGATCAGCTAATTGAAAACCCAATATTTTAACTATCTTCCTTTTCATTGCTACTTTTGTATTAAATACATAGATCTTGGACTTTCTCACATTTTTTTTTGCCTAGAAGTTGTTGAATACTTATCTAAATTTATTTTATTTGACTAGCTTCTATAATAGATAATTTACCAAATAAAATAGTGTCATCTGCAAATAGGGAATGTGTAATGGAGATGTTTGTATGAGGAACTTTTATACCTTTCCAGAGTCCTCGAGAATGCCTGTTTTGAATTGACCTACTCAATGCTTCATCCATTATTATGAATAAGAATGGGGATAAAGCATCCCCTTGTTGAACCCCTTGTGTTGCACTAAAGAAACCTGTTGGAGACCCATTTAAGATGACTAAAAATTTTGCCTCGGATTTAAGCATGACAAAATCCATTTACACCATTTATTGGTAAAGTCAAATTTATGTATCACTTTATTTAAAAAACCCCAATCAACTCTATCATATGCTTTCATCATGTCCAATTTAATGATGAAAGAGGGAAGGCTATTGGAATTAATGGAATGAACAACCAATGCTCCTTCAACCATCTCTCTTCCTAGCACAAAACCTCCTTGATCTTGTGATATGATTTTGGATATAAAAGGTTGTAGTCTAAGATAAATAGCCTTTGGGAAAATCTTGTAAATTATGTTACATAATGAAATAGGCCTAAACTCTGCAAATAATTTGGGATCCTTGACTTTTGGTAGTATTGCTATATTTTTTACATTAAATTTCTTTAACATTGTGAGGTGATCCCACAAAACTGGTTTACAATTATTTTGAGGAAGGGAAAATGCATTTTCAGAGGAAAAACACTTTAGGGGGTTCATTAGAAGGGGGGAGGCTCAATAGAAGGGGGTTTCGCTAGAGGGCGGGGGGTTCTAGAAGCCCTTTAATGGGTTTTCTTTTTTAATTGTATTTAAAGGGGGATTTGCTAGAAGGGGGGGTTATAGCGAACCCCCCCCCTTTTTCCCTTCTCCCCCTCTTCTACCAAATTTCTACAAAAATTTTCCTTCTGAAGCTCGGGTTGAGGACAAAAATGGAGAAAACTTCACAAAACCAACTGGATGATTGTAGTCCTCAGAACAAGCTATCCATCGAATATAATTTTAACATATTTTGGTTTTATTTTATGTTTTTTTAATTTAATTAAAAATAGGTTTTTCACTGAAAATCAAGCTCTTTGTTCTACACAGGTGGAAAAATAGTAGATTATCAAAAAAAAATCTAAAAAATATGTTCGTGCTAGGTATTGATGCCCTTGATCCAACAAAAAAAAAAAAATTGATACAAAGAAAAATAGTTATGTTGTATAAGGTCCACCTATGTCTAAATTGTAATTGGTTTGACTTCAAAACCTAATTAAGAAAAAAATATTCAATAAAACACTATGAAACCAAATGAACGTGCTAGATATCATAGTTACAAAGCTAAATTTGAAAAAATTAGAATTTTATCCTTCATAGAAAAAAAGTTATACTGTTTACGGTGAACACCACTCTTTAAAAATGGTGTTTACTGTCAAAAACTAGTTTCTGAAGGAGATGGAAAAAGAAATGCAATCTGATTCCAAAAAATTTTAAAAATATATATTTAGAATCTACAGACAAAATATCACAAATCACTAGTTTGCATCATCTTCAAATTCCTCATGGTTTAGCAGTTATAGGTGCCCAAAAGTGAAGATTTGGCTAAAAAAAATAGTTCAATGTCCAATTTGGCCAAAAATTGTAAACCACTATTGTGGGATCACCCTATGTCTGTCCTCCTTGACTCTTCCAAATCCATTAAAAGATCAATCCCAATGAACTCCCAACATTTTTGGAAGAAAATTGTTGAAAATCCATCAGGCCCTGGCGCCTTATCAAGTGCTAAGGAAAAGACTACTTTCTTTAACTCTTCTAGCATGAAAGGCTTCAATAAGTATTCATTATCTTCTTCAAGGATCAGTTTTGGTACAACATCTAGTAACTCTTGCTCATCCTGATTAGATTGAGGTTGTTGATTTACAGGAGTAGGCAAAAGGCTCAAAAAAATTTAACTCCTTCCTTTTGAATATCAACTTCTTTAGTGAGCAAGACACCCGTAGAACTATCTTGGATTGAGAAAAAAAAATTAACATATCTTTTAATCTGATTTGACATGTGGAAAAACTTAGTGTTACGATCTCCCTCCTTTAACCACAACTCCCTAGACTTTTGCCTCCAATATATTTCTTCCCTTGCACTTAGCTCTACCCATTCTGACTGTAATTTTCTCTACTTTTCAAATGTCATAGGATCCAAACCTTGTGAAATAATATGCTCATTAATTTCTATTAATTCTTTAAATACTTTATCCTTCTATTTAAATATATTCTTAAATACTTGGACATTCCAAAATTTAATTTGATGCTTGAAATACATCAATTTTTTACATAACTGGTACATTTTTATCCTCTCACATACAATACACTTACCCACCATTAGTGAAGAAGAGGCAAGAATTGTGGATTCCTAAACCACATCTTCTCAAATTTAAACGAAGGTTTACAGTTGAAGCTATAATTTACCCTTTATATATTCAATGATATAGCATAATGATCTGATATAGGCATTGCTCTAAATGAAAGATTTAAAGTCTTCCATTGTTTTTTGAGGTGGGTAGATTCCTCATTTATTTTCTTGTAATGAAATGATTGCATTAAAGTCACCAGCTAATATAACCTTTTCCTCTCCTATACCATCCAATATTTGTTGGAGAACATCCCACATACTTTTCTTATCAATAGTAGAAGCTGGGATATAGACATTTCTTATCAATATTTGTTGGAGAACATCCCACATACTTTTCTTATCAATAGTAGAAGCTGGGACATAGACATTTATTAGCCAAAATTTTAAATCAAAATTTGTCACCTTCATTAACTTCCAATTTCTTTCATTTCTAATTGATTCTATGGTAATTGTTTTAGTATTCCACATAGTTATCATCCCTTCATATGCCCCTTGTGCAAGTGAATGAGTTGTTTTCCACTTTACCCATTTTTGAATTGAAGCTCCATACATGACCTCGAAAATTTTCATTTCCTGTAGCAGAACTATGCCAGCTCCACAAGCATCCAACTAATGCTTGATTTGAACATGTTTGTTAGAGGAATTTATGCCCCTAACATTCCATGATATCAAATTTATTGTGCTTGAGGAGAGCAATATGCTCTCCTCGAACGCTTGCTTGCAAAGACTATAATATTACAATCTAAAGTTTTCTAGACCTCTGTTGCTTTCTCCTCCTTCAACTTAATCATATTAGATTTCCTACCCCTCTTCCCAGGAGATTTATTCACTATTGACTAGCTACTTGGTGTTTGTGAAATTGAAAGAGTCTGAGAATAATCAAACTCTTCCACTTTGAAAACTACCTCCTCTTCAATTTCCTCAACCTTATCAAATTTGTTCATTGAATAGTTTTGAAGACTTTGCAAAATCACAAGTGGCTTAGAATAAACCTACATGTCTGCCTCCCTTTCCACTTCTTCTGATATTTCATCAAACAATTCAGAACCCACTAGAGAAAGTATTCTCTCAAATAATTCCTTTGTGGCATCTAATAACATGCAAAACCTAACTCGTTTCATAGGATTTCTAAAAAATGCATAATCATGCTTCACAAAAATTTCCATCTATCCTACTATAATTTCTTTTTTTTTTGTCTCTCGATACTCAAGAGATAGGGGCTTTAGCTAAACCAAAAAAGGAATGAATCTTGCTACAAAATATGTTAAGTTGAAATTTGGAGACCAAGGTTGAACTGATAAACCACCCTTTTTCCTTATATACCACATCCCTTTGCAATTTTGTATCAAAAATCACTATAAAAAAACCCTTCCCTGATCTAAATAAAATATTTGTTTATCCCCAAGACATTCTCTAAAAATTAAATCTTTTAAAAACTCTATATCAGGGTAGGAATTCCAAAACTTATAGATCAACTCCTTTTCGCAAAGATCCTGCACTTGTGGCTCAAGATAATCCTCCGACAAGGTAATGTTTAAAATTCCCTTCTACTCTTTTAGTTTTGACCATTGATCATTTCTGTTTAAGGATCCATCTATCTCATTCTTCTTCTCCTCCTTGGTTTTTCAGATAACCCTTGTATGTCTTTTAGCCTCCATTCTTACTTCCCCGCCCTTTTACTCTACAACCCTTTTCGCCTTTTATTTTGCTTAGTGATGTTTTTTCCTTGATCCCCTAAGTGTCTCCATTGATGGACATCTTTTCGAAGATATTCATAGTGAGGTTGACTCTAAGTCTATGAACTATCTCTTCTTTGATGCTTATGCAGATTTTGACTATGACTCTTTGGATTGAGGGGAGCACTTTGCAGAGAAGGACCATGGTTCTTTGATGAAATCCTTGCATTTTGGTGGGAAATAGGGGTTTTTTTTTTCTCTACATAAGGGGTTTCTTTTTCTCCAATATTGGAAAAAACCACATGTCTTGAATCTCTACATATCGTTGTTGTCCTTGCATAATCCATGACAAAATACTTTTGTGGGGCCTCCTTTTCACAAATATCAAAGGATTGTTTCTTTTCTCTTATTAACCTTTTCTATGAACGGAATGGGCCCATTGATAATTAAAAAATTCAGATCTAACAGAATACTACCGATTCCTTGTCAGATGATGACCAAAATAGCCTTGCAGTCCTCGAGAGTACTACTTCAAACCTCCATTTTTAAAAAATAGCCATTGGCATAACCAGAGCATCTTGGAACCGAAGCCATCATTTCAAAATCCATTTGGGAGTAGAAAATATATTCCTTTATATTATTATTTTTTTCAATTTTATCAATTAATTTTGATCCTTAATTAACGTTAAATTATATTAAATTAAATGAAGTTATATTTTACAATATTTTTATTTCAATGATAAATATAAAATTACGAAAAATTCAATAAAATTATTTTTTAAATATATATTTAAAAATATAAAATTTATATTGAATCATCTATCAATTTTAATGTTATTAATTTATCATAAGTTTTTCAAAACCTTTTTCATTTTGAAAACACTCATATTAAGTCTCTTTGATAAAAACCATTTCATTATTTTGAAGAACTATCCTTTACTGCATTCAATTCAACGTATTCAATTTATATTATATATAATATGTAATATTATAAAAATAATGGTCTTTGAATTTTTTTGGATAGTTATTTAAATTTATAGTTTCTAATAGAAAATGGTATAACATATAATACCATTGTAAAAAATCATTCAAAATCAGGTGAATGAAAAACTAATTGTTAAATTTACCTTTTTAAGATTGAAATTAAATTATTCAAAATTTGCTTTGTTCTAGAAAATAAATTCAACTTCAACTATGCGATAGTAGGGATATGCATATGAAATTTAGTCATAATTATTCCTAGTAAGAATCAAACTTGGAGTCAAGCTCAACCAAAATCACCATTTGATTTTAAAACATTTGAGATGCATGGATCTAGTTCTAAGATAGCTTTGCCAATGTTAAAATACCAAATGCCTTATATATTCAATATACTTTGGTAAAGATATATTTTTGTTCAAGGAGCAAAACAAATGAATGCTCAAGAAAATCAAATATTGTTGGTTCTTTTTCTTGCTTCCCTCAATTCTAAGAGACAACATAATACCTAAACCTAGGGATCAAATTGTTTAAGATAGAGATTTTCCCTATGATTAAATTGAAGACAAGGAAAAGCCAATGAACAATATTGGACCTATTCTTCTACACTTTGAATTCAAAAGGACTCAAGAGGGTAATCCTATTAAGGGTCTTAGAAAATGATAAATCTTTTTGATAGACAATGTCACAAGGATGAAACCAAGTCCAACTAGCATAATGCAACAGAACTAATAAACTGTTGTCGACTCATAATTATGTTGGTTTCATAATAATCTATAGTTGTAGACCCTACATATGTGGATGATTAACACATTCACATTTGTATAATCAAAGGATTTTACAATAACAAGATTAGGCTTGATCCCTTATACTTTAATTGGTATTGTGAATTGATAACTTACACAACTAACATGTCTTCATATTCAAATGTGTAGTGAAAATTGAGTAGAAACTAAACCTATCCTTTACATCCCTTAAATTCCATGAAGACAAAAAAACCATAATAAATTATTCCTTGTTATAGATGTTCAAAGTTGAGTTAACTACAACTATAGGAGATTGGTGCCTTATCTTGTAGGAACAAATTCAATTCAAGACCAATAACCACAACGATAGAATATCTTCAAATTAGATGAGCCTATGTCACATGACTTTGCCTTACAAATCCTAGATTTTCAAATTACCTCATGTTCAAATTATGCATCCTATACTTAATAATCCATTCCCTATTTATAAACCCTATACCATATCAGAAATACTTTTTTTGTATTAATTATAATTTATCAAATAGCAGAAAGCTTATGCATCAATTATGACTATGATAGAACATCGTTTATGAACAAGACAGAATATAATAAGATTGCCATGCAAGGCCAAAAACTCATGAAATATACTATTGTATACTAATTTACTATATCATTATACTTATAGCTATTTTTACAAAGAAGCATTATAGTAGTTCCTACTCTCACTACAACTATTTGTTTCAAAATAACCCAATAGTGGCTCAATAGTTAATATATATGTGCTGGACCTCACCACCTCCACCGTCATTTCCTCGTCTTGGTTAATATGAAATTTTGGTCCACCTTGTAGTCCAAGATCCTTCTTCAAAGTTTCCAACTTGTACTTTTTGTTATATTTCCTTTGGAACTCTAAGTAGTTCTCTTTGACTTGGGCGAGTTATCTTCTATATTAAAAGGTCAGTGCCTTGCATATTTAATCTCCTTCTTGTTGATTTCCACCTTTTCACCTTTCATTATCTTTACAAATTTGGACTTGGATATTCCATTTTCACTAATACCTACATAGAGATGTTGAAATAAATGAGTCTTCTAAAAGACTCAATAAGAACTCTCTTTTTTTCCTAGAAATTTTTCCTTATTTCTTGCTTTTCATAAAAACCATAATATTTCAATAAATAAAAGTAGCCAAAATAAGTTAACAAAAAATTTAACCCCTTCTATTTTCCCAAAAAAAAATTCTTATACTTTAAAATCTGTCCTAATTCCCCCCAACAACTTAAATCTACACAAAACATAAACCATATTTCTTTTGCATACAAGCAATTAAAAAAATGAGCAATATTTTTAGGTTTTTTGCATAAGTCGCATATTTCTACATTTGAAACACATAGAGAACATGGAAAAAAAAAATTAATAACAATAGCCATCTAAAACAATCTTTCTTTGGCTCTAAAACATTATTCTAATTATATTTTTTTTTAAATGTTCTTAGTTTTTTCACCTACCTTAAGGTTCCAACATTCGTTTACATGTTCAAATATAGCTTTTGATTCACTCATTTTTTTATAAATGGTTTTGGGTTTCAATTGGGATAGTTTAGTTCCATCCTTCCACTTGTAGCCAACCAAAGTGTCACAGGTTGCATTGCCACAACAAGGCTTAATAATAATAGGGAAATGTAGTTGTTTGCTTGATTGTCTCAACATAGAGTATGTTCTCCAATGTTTAGGTGGCAAACCATACTCTGTGCTTAGAGAAACCCAAGAATTTAGTTGAGCATTACATAAAATTTCCTTGAAACATTTAATACCTTTTTTTTCCCAATCTTCAGTCGAGTAGCCTTTCAATAGTGCAAGAGGTTTTTCCTTATAGTACATGTTCCACCATACTGATGTATTAAACAATAATATATTTTGATCTTTGTCAATAATTTTTGTTTTCCTTATTTTCTCTCATGCCTTCCAAATAGTTTTAAATACACTCGACCCATTTGGGGTAGTAGAGAAACTTCCTACAAGGAGGTCACTTGTAGGGATACTTTTCCAACTTTTTTCCTTAGGAACAATATTTTGGATATTATTTCTAAGTAGGATTTTCCATCGTTCATTTTCATCCATTGATTTAAGGATCCATTTGATCGCAAGGGCTACACCTTGATTTTTTAAGTCTTTTAGTACAAGCCCTCCATTTTCTTTACCTAATTAGCACCAATCCCAACAAATAGAATGTTTTTTTTTAATTTCATCTACCATTTGACCATAAAAACTAGCTTTTTTCTTAACTTCTTCAATTTGATAGCTACAAAAAAACCATAGTGAAGAATAGTACAAAGTACAGTAAGAGAATTTTTTGGCATACTTTAATTCTCCCTACTAAAGAAAGATATTGTTTATTCCAATTATCAAGTTTCCTTTCAATTTTGGTTTTTACCCAATTTCACATATCTTTTAAGTTTGCATTAATCATAAAGGGTATGCTCAAGTACCTAACTTTCTTATTCGGGTCACCCCACTAAATTCCATATTTGATAAACCAATCTAGAGGGTAAGGTTCTCAGCTTAACATTATAGACTTTTCTTTAGATATTTTTTCCCCAAAGGCCTCACAAAATATATCCATCTTTTGCATTAAGAATCCTAGGTTTTCTTCATCAAGGTTAACAAAGAGGGTTGTGTCATCTAAAAAGTGTATATTTATCAATTCATTGGCATTAGGAAGTTTTAATCCTCTTACTTTGGGACTACATAAATTATCTCTTAAAAAATTAAAAAAATGGCTTCTAAAGCAATTACAAATAATGCATGGGCTAGGAGGCATCCTTGCCTTATCGATCTTTGGAGAGAAATTTGGTTTTTCAAAGTCATGTTTATATCTACCTAGGCATTTGCATCTTGTAATAACATGTTAACCGTTTTAAAAAATTCCTTTAGAAAGCCAAAAGCTTTTGATTCCATTAGGAGGAAAAACCATTCAATTCTATCATATGCCTTTTCAAAATCCAGTAGAAGCATTCCAATATTTTGGTTGGAGCCTTTTCCCCAATCCATAGCTTCCCAACTTGTTATTAAATTAGCTAATATATATCTCCCTTTAATAAACCTTGTTTGGTTGTAACTAATAATCGAGGGGAGTATGTCCCTGATTATTAAAGCTAACAACTTTGCAAGAATTTTATAAGATACATTTAGTACTATAATTGGTCTCCAATTTCTTATTAGATTCTTATCTCCTTTAGAATTAATTTAATTATTCCTTTTGTATATCCTTACCAAGAGAGCCCTTGACTATTGTCTCCTTGTAAACCTAACACAAGTCTTCACTATTCCAATTTATATTTTTCTTATAGAATTCAATAGGTAGGCTATTTGGACCTGGAGATTCATCAAGGATAAAATTCATAATGGTCTACATAATTTCTTCCTTTGTGATTACTTTCTTGAGCCTTTTAGCATCATTTTTTGAAATCATTTTTGGTATTAAATTTTTACAAATATCTCTTTCTTTATGAGAATGAGTGGCATCCTCTTCCGAGGAGAAAAGACTTCTGAAAAATAAAAAGAATAGGTTTTGTACTTCCTCAAGATTAGTAATCAAGGTGTCCCCTACCCAAAGAAACTCAACTTTCTCTTTTATACATTTTTCTTTTATGAAGTTGAAGAATAATTGTGTTCCTTTATCCCCATTACTTAACCAATTCATATTTTTCTCTTTTGTTTAAACCTTGGATTTTCTTTCCTGCAAATTTCTCAATGCATTTTTACATTTAATTAGTTGTTCATTAAGTTCTCCCTTAGTTGGGTCACCTTGTAGCTCACTTTCTAGATTGAGTAGCTTTTCTTGGAGATCAGTTTTAGATTGTTTGAAATAGTTTGGAATAGCATAGCACAACCCTTAATATTTTTTTCCACATTTCAACTGGGTTCAAATATTTTATCATCCACTTATTAATTTCTCTTAATGTAAAAATAACATCATTACAATCTTCATCTCTTAACATATAAGTGTTTAAAAAGAATTTCTTTTCTTTTTTACTTTCTTTCATATTTGGAATTGTAACTATTATTCTAGCATTATTAGGGTGATGATCAAAGAGAGTGCAATTCTATACTTTAACTCTTGATTCATTTTCTCTTTTACCAAAAAAGAAGTAATCTCTATTACCAAAGAATATATCTAATCGACAATAAATTCTTATGTTACCTTCCTGTGAATTACACCATATGAACCATAAGATTTTGGTAGTATTTTTTATTGGTTTGTGGAGCCTGGTCAGCCTTTGGAGTTTAAATTTTAGCCAATTTTCCTAGCATGGTTCCCCCCAAGTTAATTAATGGGGGAGTGTAGGGGGCAGAGCCCCTCCTTCCTTGCATATATTTTTATAAATAAATTTGTTGCATTTTCTTATTGAAATTTAGTTTAAAATGATTTGCAAGTGCCCAAAATTATAACATTTTATTGTTGTGTGGAAATGAAGGGTTGTGGATGTGCGAAGAACCAGCAACAAAGCACTCATGGGAAATGAATAGCCACATGAAGTTTAAGCTTTGTTATTGTAAGTCACACACAGTGGGTGGTATTATTGCATGTTTTTGTTATGGGCGCATGTAGCAATGCATGGAAAATTTCAATAGTGAAATTGTGAGAAATTTGGTGCATTTTATGTTGCATGTTGCAGTTGTTTGTTGCAAGTTATTTTGTAATTTGTATCACTATAATTTTGAATAATAAAATGGACTATTGTTGTTTGTGAACGTAGCCCAGGAAAGGGTAAACCACCTTAAATTTTTTTGTTGTCTTGCCTTTGTAATTTTATTCCTCTATTTTGTTGATTAAATCTACATTTAATTGGTAATTGATCTCTGCATTCCTGTCGGTAAATCCTAACATTTTTTACTCATTCTAGGGGATCATAAAGTTTGATTTATTCTTCATTTTTCCAAAAATAACTTTTCATTACCTCTCCAATCTAGGTCTAGACCCCCGATTTTGGGTTAGTGTTAGACAAGGAAAAGGAACTATTGTTCCCCTCTTTAATGCAAACTTTAACACCCATGTTATTTTCAGATCCTCTACTTTGTGTTTCCTCATCAGTATTTATCAACTTGCCTAAAACTAATTCTAGGGAAACATTATTTTCCCAAGAATTATCTTTAGGTATTTCAATTTTCTTAGGGATGTTTTACTCACACCTTTAACAATATTAAAAGATTCTTTTTCAATTATTTTTTCTTTATCACTAGAGTTATTATTTTTCAGAGAGGGTTTTTTAGAGTTATAATCCAAGCTTGATTTACAGATAATTATTTTACCATCATCCTTGACAACATTTTTTTGTTTTCATTTTCTTTTTCATTTTGTTCCTCTTCTTTATCTGAAGAGACACTTTTTTTTTTTTGCACTATCTTTAGTTTAATTTTGTCCAAAACCAATTCTTGTGCATTTTTTTGTGACCCTGAATACAAAGAGGAACAACTATCGAATTAGAGCTTGGGATTCCCAAGACGGAATCACCAGCGAATTGGGGAGATTATTTTCCACTTTCGAAAAGTCCCAAGTTCAAATTCTAAGAACCAATTTTGTAATTTCCTCTACACTTTCTTGGTTATGTCTAGTATCATTTAAACCTACATTTGTATTATCAACATTACCCTAAAAAAAATATTTGGTTGAAATCCTCACAAAAACTTTCAAGGAGGGTTTATATTTGATGTAGATCCTAGTTCTATCACCAGATTTTGAACAACAAATCAAAATTTAGTAGTTTCATTGTAATTGGAACCAATCCACAAGCACTTTAAAAAATTATTTAAACCTCAAAACTTACTTGATGACCACAAAACTAGAACTGGAGACTGATGATGACACATAAAAACTCGTACAAATGTTGAAACTTAGAAATTTTAACATTTTGGCAATGCTCTATGAACTCGCCTTAAAACACTGAAATATTAAAATTAGGCCCAAAACTCATCCAATCACCTTGAAAATGAGTTTGCACACTCATTTGAAATTATATAAAATTGTGTACTAAATGGATTTTAAAGACAAGCTCTCAATCTTGAGATATTAAAGCTACTAATTTTGAGCCAACCTACCATCTCGGGGCCTAAAAATTAACATTTACTTCTAAACTATGAGTCATCTTGCACAGGAAATGGGGCACAAATATAGGTGTTTAAAGTGGCTCTTATTTGGGGATGTATGCCCCTTGTGGGCATAGGGAGATTCCAAAAGATCTCTGAGGTGTAGACCAAGTGCTTGCTCAAACTACAATATTTTTATTCAACACTTTTCACCATCTTTTAGGTGAACCTAGGCCCCCAAAAAGTTAGTATCATAACTTCCCTCTATCAAATACATTGTTCTTTGATGACTATCCTAGAAATAATATGAATGTTATAACCCTAGCCCTATAGTGTGTATGGTGTTATGAGTAGTCAACTTGTAGCTACCTTAACTCTTAATTAAGTCATATTATCATTATTATAATTTTATTTAGTTATTTAGGTCATCCTAGGGCTTATATAGGGTTATCTAAGTCGGCCTAGGTGATATCCTAGGCATAAATAGGTATATATAGGAGGTTGTGAGTCTTATTTGATCATCATGTGGAGTATTGTGTTCTTATTGAAGACTATTGGAGGCATCCCAGTTGAAGTGGATTAGGAGGTTTCCCCCTCAAAGTGGCATATTATTATCAATTATTTTTAGCATATTTCATATTATATTCTTCTTGTGCAATTTATTTCATAACAAATGGTATCAAAGCATGATCTTAGCATCATTATGACAAGGCATTTTATTCAATTTTGGAGGTCATTTTGTGAAGCCCATATCTCCCACATTTTTGCAAATTTTAGTCTTATTTTTAAAGGATTTTTTAAGGACATATTAAAGAAGCTACATTACATATTTCATAAGAATTGGAGTAGAATTGAGTGAATTATTACAAAATTAGGGTTTATGTCCAAATTATTTGGAAGGTCAATATCTCCTAAATCCTACAAAATTGTTTCTTGAATTTTAGTGGGTTTTTGAAGATATATTAGAGGAGAATATAGAAAAAAATTATAAAAAGTTTGATGTAGAAATAAGTGATTTATTAGGAAATTATGGTTTTCAACAAATTCGCTCTCAAGGCTGCAAATCATCTAATTTTGGGGATATTTTTCTACTAAAGTGTGACCTAGGACCTAGTAAGTTATAGAAAAAAAATATTATTATTTTGACTTCATTTGTGTGATTTATTGCACAATTATCTTTCTAGAACTTCTTCACAACAAAAATTAGCCACAAAAAAAGAGAAGAGAAAGAGAAAGAGAAAGAGAAAGACAAGAGTATGAACAACAAGAAGAAGAACAAGAAGCAATAGCAAAGGAAGAAGCGAAAGTTAAAAAAAGAGAAAGAGAAAGATAAGAGTATGAGCAAGAAGAAGCAGTAGAAAGAGAAACAAAAGTAAAAAAGAAGATGAAGAAGAAGAAGAAGAAAAAGAAAAAGTTAGCATTGAGGACAATGCTTTTGAAAAGAGGAGGGTAATGTTATGCCCCTACCCCAATAGTGTGTATGGTGTTATAGTAGTCGGCTTGTGGCTACCTTAACTCTTAATTAAGTCATATTATCATTATTATAATATTATTTAGTTATTTAGGCCAGCCTAGGGCTTATATAGGGTTATCTAAGTCGGCTTAGGTGATATCCTATGCATAAATAGGTATATATAGGAGGTTGTGAGTCTTATTTGATTGTCATGTGGAGTATTGTGTTCTTCTTGAAGACTATTGGAGGTATCCCCCTTGAAGTGGATTAGGAGCCTTCCCCCTCAAAGTGGCATATTATTATCAAGTATTTTTACCATATTTCATGTTATATTCTTCTTGTGCAAGTTATTTCATAACAATGAAAATACTACCACAATTTTCCTATACACTGACATCGTCGTTAATATTTCTCATTACACCTCTGAATCAGCAACTGTCAAATATTTCCATGCCTATCTAGACCTTGTTATCAATTAGTAATGAAGATACTTCACCATATGGCATGCACACAAGCCATTTTTTAAACATATTATTCCAACCTTTTGTTGCAATACATGGTACCAACAAGGATATAACTATGAACTTGCATAGATTTGTTAGTTTGAACTAAGATAAGAACATATTCATACTCCAAAAAATAAAATATATCACAAGAATTAACTTCATCCATTAGTTCCATGTTACATCCCACCCTAGTTTTTCAATAGATTGTTTTTATTTTCCATTAATTTCACAATGATATGCTATAAGTTCGGAAAAAAATGATACTAAGATGAAAAATACAATGTTTGATTTACATTATGAATGAGTAATAGATACATGATGTATGATTTACATTTTGAATGAGTTATGGATACATGGTGTTTGATTTACATTCTGAATGAGTTATGGTTACATGATGCCCTACTTCAGATAGGAAGAGATGTATATAAGTTCTTATATTACAAAGCAATTGTGAATATAAATTTGGTGTGATGAAGGTTTGGAGTATTGTTAGACTAACTACTTTTCTCTTTGTGAGTGATGATGTAGGTCAAATCAAGCCTCAACAAGACAAAAGAGGGAAAGTGTCATGTGGTAGAAAGGATGCATTGGGAAGTCTCAATGTTGCCATTTGGGTTAGAGTCGATTGGGTGATTTTTGGTCAACTTAAAGTCTAGGGCACGTTTTACCCAATTGGAGGTAATTAACCTTGTGTAGTATGTTTCATTTCCTAATTTGTGGGGTATGGTTTTAAGGTTTTTTTATGTCTCATTTCCTTCTATATAAATAACCAAGCAAGCGAATATAAGTATGCTTAAATATATAAATATATATATATAAGTGTTTCGATATTAATCAACAAGCCAGGTGAATGAGGTAACATTGATGTCATCGGTTATATTTAATTTTGTCCCTTATGAAGTATAGACTATTATACCGACATGAATTTTATCCACATTATCGATCTTTCATGATAATATTATTATCTTTAAACATTAAATGTATAAACATTTATATATATTGAATGTTAATCTCCATTGATATAGTCTAACACTCTAATGAGAAGCTCATGGTTAATTAAAAGGAAATTATGTTTGTTATTCAAATCAATGTAAATCACATATGTTTGAAATTCAGTTCTCCCTATGTTTAATCTATGAATCTCATTATATCGGGGTGCAAGGTAATTGATTATTTTAATATGATTTCTTGTCACTAAAATCTTACCACTAACCAATTTATCATATTTTGAATTTGGGGTGATCGGTTAATATTAAAACTGATTTTGTAAGCTATCAATGGGATTTCCACTACACATAGAGGAGACAATGGGGGGAATTGGTGTTGGAGGAGTCATGAATTCTAATCGATTCTTGCCTCTCTACGTGAATTGATATTTCCAGATGATTGAGTGAAAAAATGGAACCAATGTGGAATCGGGGATAACTAACTTGAATGATCTTGTAAATGGATTTTGATTTTGAATGATATATACTCCAAAATGGGAAGAGAGAGTGGTTGGATAGTGTGTCGCCAAAAAGTGTATACCTTGCTTGATATGGGAATAATTGATGATAAATTGGGCTTAATGATGCCTTGATTTAGTGTTGTGAGGTGTTTTACACATCCACACTAGGTCTTGGACCCTTGCAAACTAAATAAAATGCATTTATCGATGTCTTGTAAAGGTGTTGTAAAATACTTTCACACTTCTCTAGACTTAGTGGACCTATCTTTCCCTAATTCAATATTGTAAAATGTATTTAATTATCACGCCAATCTAGAAGGCTTGTAAAATCGAATGTTGTGCCTTTCTAGGCTATGTGGACCTCATTTTAATGATTTAAAGTGCATTTAATCACACTTTCACATTGAACTTTGTGTCCCAAGCCCTAATTACCCTTTACATCATCATTCATAGGCTCCTATAGCCCCATGTTATGCATCTCGAGGCTCAATTTGATCAAAGACCTAATAAAATCATTATATAAACCTATTTTCTTCACTCCCCGACAATCCAATTGGAAAAAGAGCCCTTGAGGGACCAAGTTGCCCATCTGGGCGAATTAGTCCCATCCAGGTGGGACTAAGTCACCCAGCTTGCAACTTAGTCCCATTTGGGCTATTTTCGAGATTCAAGCAGGAAAAATTGGAATTTAAGTTTATTTTTCCTTCATGTCGGCCTTGGGGATCAAATTAACAAAAAAATTAGGTGGATTGCCTATAAATACAAGCCTCTAAACCCTAATTCATAACTCATTCTTATTCATCATTTCTCTTGTATCTCAAGTCAAGCAAGTTAGGGTTTTAACATTCCAAGTCATCAAGATAGCATTTTTCAAACATTCAAGGGCAGATTCTTCATCATTTGCTACAGACAATCAAGATAAATCTTCATGGAAAGGTAATAATTCCATTATTTCATGCTTCATTACATTCTTTCTCCATTTTAGTTTAATTACCTATAAAGGGGTTTGACCAAGGCAAACCCCCATGCCCTAACATCCAACATTTCTTTCTAGTTCCTTGTGTGTTTGCAGATTTAGGTATCTCGAAGGCTTGGAAATCATTAAAGAATAGGTTGCAAAGTTGTTGAAGACATATCCTTGTTTGCAAAGCCAAATTATCAACAAAAAGTCATTTACAGTGTCGAAAATCAGAGTTTCGAAGGCGAACACCTATAAAGAACCGAAGTGCAGACCGGGGGCTTCTGTTTCCACTTTCAGATTTTCAAAATTCAAAAGTGGACTGTCACCAACAATGGTGAATTAGTCCTACTGTACCTTTTTTTCAAATTTTTCTATAGATTTGGATACCCATTTGGCCGAAACGGGTTCTGGTGCAGTTTTCCCAAATTTGGGACTAAGTCGACCAGATTGGCACAAGTGTCCCAGTTGGCTTCTACATTAGGTTTTTCAGGATTCCATACCTACATTCCATCCTTTTTCAGCCTCCAGGTGCACACCTTTAGTTTCATCAGTTTTTGCTACAATTTTCCTTCATTTCTAGGTGTTTTTGCATATTTCAATGTGTTTTCAAACAACTTACATTTCTTAGGTTTTGCATTAATAGTCAACATATTTTATCAGTTTATTGCATTTAGGCATCATATTTAGATATACTTTGTCCATCCTTGCATTGATTTTGAGTGTAGACATTACGCATTTTCGGTCCATTTCTCTCCTTTTAGGTGAAAAACCCTAGAAGAGTTAAAGAACCCTTGGATACCAAAATCGATGTCCACAGATAGTTTTAGGGAGAATATCACAATTTAGATAGTGTCATTCTCATTTAACCAGGAAGACATTCGGTTCAAGCAAAGAATGAGTTATAGGTTCTTCTAGTAGAAGGAATCAAAAAGTTCTAGAGAGCAGTAAAAAAAAAGAATCGAGAGGACACAATCTTCTGCAAGCTTTCCATAAGCGCTTAAACCAGAAAACTACCTTCTCCTCCATTGTCTAGAAAGGTAATCAAATTTTGATCTCAATTTTCTAGTTTATGTACATTAAATGATTGCTAAGTTACCTGTGAATGCGTTGAATAGTTCTGAATCGAAGCTTTTTAGGAGGAAAGTTTACACTATGTGCATTTCGATTGAGTGTTGTGTTGCAAGAATAGAAAAGAATGAAGGTGTTTTCATTGATGTCAATTGATCAATTGGTTTTCAACTGGTTGTTTTTTTCATTAATTTCATGGTTGCAAGTTATTGGTTGCATATGTTGAGGATATTGAGAAAATTGTATTGAAGAAAGGTTGCAAGTGTTTAATGGTTGCTTTGAGTTTTGCTCCGAGATTTGATCCTACGTTTGTGTGGTTCAAATATGTTGGTCATGGTTGTTGGAATCTATTATATGAATATTTTTGGCTCCTGATTCATTGTATTGTGCGAGTTATGTTCACCAGTTATGAATTGTGGTTTTATGTGTTCTGGTTGAGGTCCGGGAGAAAATTTGTTGGTTTGGATTTCTCTTTGGTGAAGTCTTATGAATTTCAGTTCTAGAGTTGAGTTGTTATGTTTGTATTGAAGATAATTTTGATATTTGGAAGGTTCGTGCTTAATTTTTATATGTGTTTTACACTGGTTTGGTTGGCCTTTTTTTGAACACTATCTTCGGAATTGATGTGGTGTTGGATCTATTTGGGTCCTGTTGTGCACTTTTTGCACACATGCCCCACCGGAGGCAAGGACCCTCTTTCCTCTTTTACATCTTCGCATTTCAGCTTTTTCAATCTTCAGTTTTGATCTTCTTGGGAGGTTGTTTTGTGATTAAGTCTGGGTTTGATTTCATGAAGGCAATATTTTAAAGCATTTCAAGGGTCTAGGGGAAATTCACCTATCATGGATTTTGGAAATGGGGATTTTGAAGTGAATTTTCAATGTCATATGTAAATATTTCTTGCACCCATGGGTAGAGAATGAAAAATTAGGTTAAGTTGCTTTTTGAACCTTTTGAAAATTCCTTCTTGGTAAAAAGTTATGGGGTTTCAGAGATTTCGACCAAGTAAGGAATTTGGAAAATTCAAGCTCTCTCGGATTCCCCGAAGTTCCTATCGCTCAGAAAATCCTTCTTGTCTCGAATTCCTAAAGTTCTTGTCACTCAAAAAATCCTTCCTATCTCGGATTCCCCAAAGTTCCTGTCGCTCAGAAAATCCTTCTTGTCTCGGATTCCTCGAAGTTCCTATAGCCTAAAAAATATGACCTCTCTTGGATTACCCGAAGTTCCTATCGCCCGAAAAATCTGAGCTCCCTTGGATTACCCGAAGTTCCTGTCGCCCAAAAAATCTGAGCTCCCTTGGATTACCCAATGTTCTTGTCACCCAAAAAATCCGAGCTCCCTTGGATTATCCGAAGCTCCTATCACTCAGAAAATCCACCTCTTGACGGATTCCCTGAACTTCCTGTCACAAATTTCCTAAACTCTGAAATTTCTTAATAGGGTTAAATTTCCAAAATTTTATGGAGTTAAATTTTCAAAGGATTTATTTCAGCTTAATTTTAATGTTTTATGGATTGGATTTTTACATGTGAGCTACTAATGATTGTATTTATTTTTCAAGATTAAATAAATTAAAAAGGAACTTACATATGGAAGCATGCTTGGGAGAGGAGATATTCAAATTATTCAAATGCACCTCCCTATGAATCTGTGTCACTAGTTGTATGCCAATCGGAAGAGGTGCCTTTAACAAGAAGAGACATGTGAAGCTGTATTTTTTTTCCAATGAGGATTTTCTCAAAATTAATGTCATTGGGTCGTAATGTAACTGAATTTTCCCATTGGGTGATGATGTATCCAGAATTGTCAAACCCTAATGTAATTGTTGGATGTTTCTAGATGAGCAATATGTGCCATTGGATTAATTTAATCCTAGCCTTTGATTCTAAAATGTAATATCTATGAAAGGCCAATGCCTTCACATTTGTAAGGGGTTAGATTCTAGAAGTTAGAGGTTGTAGAAAGCCAAAATTGGCTAAGTTAGGAGTTATATTTTGCAAGTTAGTAATTATAGGAGAGGAGATAATTGGAAATTGTTATGTAATGTTGGAGAAGTTAATGCAATTGGGTCATTGTTTGGTGAACTTTGTATTTAGCTTCAATAGTTTCATGGTTTCTTATTCTTGATTCTCATTGTTAGATGTTAGATGTTATTTTCAATTCTTTTCAGATGATGATGAAGTGTGAATGATGTTGATTGATCTTCAGTCCATACTTTTAGCAATTTGTTGATCGTAAGTTAATGTGTAAAGTTAGTCTAGGCCTCATTTTGTGCTAAGTTCAGTTGTGGATGCTTGTTTACATTGCGCCAGTTATTGGGTATGTGGATGAATATTCATAGTCTAAAAATATTTTGATTTCTTCAGAAGATTGCACCATTTTTGTGGGGTTGTAGGCTTGTCCTTGATTAAGCAAAGATCGGTTTTATTGGGGATTTGTCCGTTTGCAGCATTCATCATTGTTGTGATTGATCTTAGGAATCAAGCATCACCATATTGCTACATCTGATGAAAACATACTTCCAACATTGTTTACTTGTAATGCCCCTTGTGATTACCAGTATTTTCACATATTATCTAAGTTGTTTATGCATTGTCAAGACCTGACATTAGAGACCTTGGGGTTATCTATTGAGGCTTGTTGATAGAGATTTACCTTTCAAGAGAGATAGGATATTTATATTATGTCTGAGTTGTTGCTATGTAGAAAATACCATCAATAGATTAGTGCTAGGAGGGTTGAATAAGCAAGTTGGATCATTTTGTATCTGCCATTTCTCCCAAAATATTTTGAAGAAGAACTAGATCTACACCAGGAGAGGAAGATTTTTCAAGAACTACAAGCCCCAACTAGGTCAAGGAGGACTAGAAGAGGGGAAGAGTCATCATCTGCTCCGCCATTTCCACCATCCCTACCTTCATCAAGCCCATCATCATCTAATTTTGAGGCCATTCCCATTCAGCAACCCCAACCAATCATCAATCAGCCTTTACCACCTCCACCACCACTAATGCTTTTCTTGGCAAACAACCCATCTCCCTTATCTTTCAACAAATACAATGTTATGCCAAAGAATCTTGAGCATTCATGCTCTAAGTTTCACATTAATGATCCCAATAGGACTACAGAGGAGCACATTAGAATTTTTCAAACTACCCTTAAGGATAGGGGAATTAATCATGAGGATGTTGCATGCAGGCTTTTCCCATATTCCCTTGGAGATGAGGCATTTTATTGGTATAACCATCTTCCTACTAGGTCTATCACTACTTGGCTTCAATTGGAAATTGTGTTTTTATAGAAATTTAAGACCCCAATCAATGCCAATGAGTTACATTTACAGTTTACTAGAGTCAAGAGGGAGGCGAATGAGCCAATAGGGGCTTTCAATAATAGATTTCACAGGGTTTATGCTAGGCTGCAGCCCCCTTATGTTGTAAATGATGTTGCTTCCAAGGAAGTTTATTATGAGGCTTTGGATAGTTTAACGTCTACCTTTGTGAAATGGGGAGAAAACCCTCTTGCCAGCCTACTTGAAGCTTATGATGTGGTTGTTAAAGTGAGTACAGACTTAAGATAACACTTTTTTGGACCCTTGCCATCTCTAGGACCAGCTGCTAGCTCAAGACAAATCCTAGCACTAAATCAGGTATTGGCTAATCAAACACCCATGCTAAATCTAGTTTCCCAATTACCCTTGGTTCCACATCCAAGTCAACCCTTGAATCAAGCTCTACCCATGTCAAGCTACCATCCAAATGTGAACCAACTTGCATTCTCCCATCAGCAAGCTAATATACCCAGTTATTTATAGAGCTTTGAGATACTTAATCAATCCTTGAACCCTGGGTCCCATTCCATTTATGTGCAAAATTCAACAGGCGTTGTCCCCTCACCAAGTAATGTGGACAAGGAGAGGCTGGATGAACTCACTGAGCTAGTTAAGAAGCTTACCACTGAAGTCACCTACCTAAGGAACCAAAATAGTCAACCCCAAGCAACCCAAAGGGAAATTTAGTCCAACTATGGTCTAGACAACAAGGATATAATGCAAGGTCAGGGGCGGGATTTGGATAGGGGACAACATTTGGATAGAAACCAACACTCAGGGCCAACATTTGATGGAAGGCATCCACCACGTCAGAATAATACTTGGGATACAAAGTCTAAAAATGGAGGAGTCCTAACATCTTTGGATCAGCCAAACAATCAAGAGAAATCTAGTGGAGTTTACCTGATGAAGGTAGCTCTATCCAGATGGTGTAGGCTTCACAACACCAATCAGCACTCTGAATTGGACTGTCAAGTATTCTAGACTGCTACATCAATTTTCTAGCAGGAAGCCCAACATGCCAGTAGTGATCTAGACAAGAAAGAGATAGTGCCATCTGATCCTTATGACACATCAGTTATGGTGGTGAATCATGCCCCATTTCCAAGAAGTGAAGAGAATGGACTAGAAGAAGAACAAGAAAAAAGTGTTGAAATAGAGCATGTTTATAGTGGAGAATCTGTAGCTCAACTTTTTGAAAGTAATGAGGAGAATGATAATGGTCCACTTGATGAAGAAGAGTCTATGGTTGAGAAGGTTCAAACGTTTCATCACATTCCTACTCAAGACTTCGTGAAGGGGGGACAATATGATGCTGATAAAGGAAGAAGCGTTGAAAATAGAAAGGATGAGTTTGTGGATGGCTCTAAGGATGATTGCTCTGACATAAGCACAGAGAAAATAGGAGAGTGTGTGGCAGAAGAACTCAAGAGGGTCAAGGTGAGTCTCTCTACTTATGATTTGTTAAGATTTCTTGCAATTATGGGTGTTGTACTAGGGTCCCTTAAAATAAATACGCTTTCTGGACAAAAGGGTGCTTCAAGTCGGGTTGATACAAACACTTTAAATGAGGTACTTATATCCAAAGTTGGCTTGGGGAATTATGTATTGGTGGCATACCCTCAAGGATCCGATGATGATGAAGTCTTTATGCTACATTATATGTCTGAGGAAGCTACTCATAAATCTGACAGTGTTGAAGCATTGGTAGAATTAGCAGAAGAGGTAGAAGAGCAAGTATGGTTGTCAGATCATACAAAGGATGTACATCGAACTGTAAAGAGTGAGCCTCCACTAGAAGAATTTCAACAAGCTACCGATGAATGCCTTGTAGAGGAGCCAAGTAGCACTGAATCCGAGGAAGGTATGGCAGTAAATGTTGGGACAACTTTGGAGGAGATTGAGTCTTCAGTATAGGAACTTCGACAAATTACGGATGAATTTCCTAAAGGATATGAGAAAGAGCCTAATGGAGGAGTTAATATTCTGAATGGTCACAATCAAGAACCTGAACCAATGCCCATAGGAGAGGAATTCAAGGAGTCCCTTCAGTCATCACATTCTATTTTTCCTCTTTCTGTTGATGAATTTAGTATAGAAAATTCACAGATTTTATGTCCTAATAACAAGGCAGCTAATGTGGTTCATATTGATGTGCAGGAAAACTTGAATGATGCTGAAAATAGTAATATTACAATCATAATTGATGGGCTTGATCACACAATTGTGGGTGAAAATGTGCTTGGAGACCAGTCTATGATACCTCCTGATGAACATCTTATTGAGAAATTTGTTGTACAAGACAATGTTTCTGCACTTTCATCATTGATCCTTCATGAAGATACTCAAATAGGTGAAATGTTTCATGATGTTAATTCTGAATTTGTTCAATCTAAATTTCACTTTGCACTACGTAGTGATGCCTCCAATTTTGTTTTGCATGTTTCAAGCACAAGGGGATTGTTGTACCATCAGTGGAGACCTCCTGATGATGATAGGATCAACTCTTCAAAATTAGGGAATGATGAATACAACACTCAGTCTAAGCAAATAACACACTAGGTTGTTTCTTTCCTTACTATGCATACTAAAGCTTATCAATTTGATTATGGAGATTTGGGAAAGATAAATTGTGTTTCGATTAATCATGGTTTCAATGAGTTACCTCAGTTACTGATTATTCCCAATCTTGACATGGAGTTTGAGTGTTGCAATGTGAGGACTTATTTTACTAAGTATAAGGATGAATTTGCATTCTTGAGAACAATTATTATCACCTTAGTGCTTGTCCATGCATCGATGGGCCGTATTGGGGTGGGTCTTGGTTTTCCCTGTTTGATTATGAATCACTTTGAGTCTCTTTGTACAAAATGTTGATTTGAATAAATGCAGCCCGCTCTGCTTCTGTAGGTTCTCATTAATCTATTTTTGTTTTCTTTGGGTTGGTTTGCTTTAGTATTAGGTTTTCCTCTCCCTTAATTTTCTACTTTCCTTTGGTTTAGGTTTGCTTTGGGTTTCAATTTGGTTGTTGATTTTCTTCTCCGGCTTGGTTTTCTCTATTTTTTCGTTCGGGAAGTGTCTTTCTTGCACATTAATTATTCATTGTCTGGGACTATCCTGAGTGTTTCATTGATGGACTTTAATCATGTTTTTTGAATGGATGGTCAAGATCTCATGTTAGTGTCAAGCAGGCTGAATGTTTGATTTAAAAAGGATGGGTCATTGGTTTGGTTTGAACCTGAAATATTCTGAAATCTTATATCTTTCATACATATTAAGAATCATGAGGTTGCAGTAGGGTCCTTGTGGGGTCTTGTTAGGTGAAAAATCCTCAAATTTTGCTTCAGCGCCACTGTGGTTCTCAGCCCTAAGTGTGAACTTCATTGTTCACAGGTTGAAATAAAAGTGGAAAGAAAAGAATATTAGAAAAGAAAAGGAAAGGAAAATATTGAATATCAAAAGAAAGAATTCAACTTATCAGGAGTATCTGAATATCTCTACTAGGGCTATGGATGCCTGGTTGGCAGTAGAGCTATGTTCAGGAGAATCACAACGATAACCTCATCGGGGCTATGGACACATGACTAGAAACAAGGCTCGATCCAGGTTGCTTTTGAAGTTAGAATCCTTTACGTAGCCTAACTTGACTAAGCTTGGCCTCTGTAGTAGCTTAAGGAGGGAAATGAACTCACTTGCACACACTTGGATTTTTAGTTTATGGAAGGTTTGGTCTACCTTTGGTCTTGCATTTTGATTTATTTTCCTAGTAAGGAGATCAAAACTAGAGATTTTAGGTTCATGATTCATGTTCGTCATCAAAATGATTTGGAGCATTTTCCCAGTAGGAGTCGCCATTTGCTGTGCACTTTTTGCACACACGCCCCACCGAAGGCAGGGACCCTCTTTCCTCTTTTACATCTCAACATTTTGGCTTTTTCAATCTTTAGTTTTGCTCTTTTTGGGAGGTTATTTTGTGATTAAGTTTGGGTTTGATTTGATGAAGGCAATATTTTAAAGCATCTCGAGGGTCTAGGGGAAATTCACCTGTCATGGATTTTGGAAATGGGGATTTTGAAGTGAATTTTCAATGTCATATGTAAATATTTCTTGCACCCATGGGTAGAGAATGAAAAATTAGGTTAAGTTGCTTTTTGAACCTTTTGAAAATTCCTTCTTGGTAAAAAGTTATGGGGTTTCAGAGATTTTGACCAGGTGAGGAATTTGGAAAATCCGAGCTCTCTCGGATTCCCCAAAGTTCCTATTGCTCAAAAAATCCTACCTATCTCGGATTCCCCGAAGTTCCTGTCGCTTAGAAAATCCTTCCTGTCTCAAATTCCCCAAAGTTCATGTCGCTCAAAAAATCCTTCCTGTCTTGGATTCCCTGAAGTTCATGTCACCCAGAAAATCTGAGCTCCCTTGGATTACCCGAAGTTCCTATCACCTGGAAAATCTGAGCACACTTGGATTACCTGAAGTTCCTGTCGCCTAGAAAATCTGAGCTCCCTTAGATTACCTGAAGTTCCTATCGCCCAAAAAATATGAGCTCCCTTGGATAATCTAAAGCTCCTGTTGCTCAGAAAATCCACCTCATGGTGGATTCCCTGAACTTCCTGTCGCGAATTTCCTGAACTTCGAAATTTCTTAATAGGGTTAAATTTCTGAAATTTTATGATGGAGTTAAATTTTCAAAGGATTTATTTGAGCTTAATTTTAATGTTTTATGGATTGGATTTTTACATGTGAGCTACTAATGATTGTATTTATTTTTTAGGATTAAATAAATTAAGAAGGGACTTGCATATGGAGGCATGCTTGGGAGAGGAGATATTCAAATTATTCAAATGCACCTCCCTATGAATCTATGCCACCAGCTGTATTCCAATCGGAGAGGTGCCTTTAACAAGGAGAGACATGTGAAGCTGTATTTTTTCTCCAATGAGGATTTTCTCAAAATTAATGTCATTGGGTCGTAATGTAACTAAATTTTCCCATTGGATGATGATGTATCCAGAATTGTCAAACCCTAATGTAACTGTTGGATGTTTCTAGATGAGCAATATGTGCCATTGGATTAATTTAATCCTGGCCTTTGATTCTAAAATGTAATATCTATAAAAGGCCAGTGCCTTCACATTTGTAAGGGGTTAGATTCTAGAAGTTAGAGGTTGTAGAAAGCCAAAATTGGCTAAGTTAGGAATTAGATTTTGCAAGTTAGTAACTATAGGAGAGGAGAGAACTGGAAATTTTTATGTAATGTTGGAGAAGTTAATGCAATTGGGTCATTGTTTGGTGAACTTTGTATTCAGCTTCAATAGTTTCATGGTTTCTTGTTCTTGATTCTCATTGTTAGATGTTAGATATTATTTTTAGTTCTTTTGCAATGATGATGAAGTGTGAATGATGTTGATAGATCTTCGGTCCATACTTTTAGCAATTTGTTGATCGTAAGTTGTGTAAAGTTAGTTTGGGCCTCATTTTGTGCTAAGTTCAACGGTGGATGCTTGTTTACATTGTGCTAGTTATTGGGTATGTGGATGAATATTCATAGTCTGAAAATCTTCTGATTTCCTCAGAAGATTGCACCATTTTGTGGGGTTGTAGGCTTATCCTTTATTAAGCAGAGCTTGATTTTGTTGGGGATCTATCCATTTGCAACATTCATCATTGTTGTGATTAATATTAGGAGTTAGTTAGAATAGAATCTCTCTCAACCCTTTATCCTTTTGATCTTTCTTTGAAATTTGGGTTAGTTTTAGGAATCAAGCATCACCATATTGCTACATCTGATGAAAACATACTTCCAACATTTTTCACTTGTAAGGCCCCTTGTGATTACCAACATTTTCACATATTATCTAAGTTGTTTATGCATTGGCAAGACCTGACATTAGAGACCTTGGGGTTATCTCTTGAGGCTTGCTAATAGAGATTTACCTTTCAAGAGAGATAGGATATTTGTATTATGTCTGAGTTGTTGTTGTGCAGAAAACACCATCAACAGGTCCTCACCAAGTGTGTGTTTGGGTCACCCTCATTCTAATTCCACCCTAGGATGCTTTGACACCAACCTAATTTGAATTTAATGTTGGATGGTTGACTTTTGATATGTTTCAAAGTTAAAAATGGTATAAATACAGGATGAGTTAGTGGTGAAATGAAGAACAAGAGAGATAAGGGCAAAGAAATAGAATAGATAGATGTGAGATTCATTTGAATCAATGAGTTTGTGTGATGCGAGTGTGGCAGATCAGTGTGAAGCCTAAATGTTAAGTTTTCAGATGCAGTGAGTAGAAGGTGTACTCTATCATTCATGCATGTCTACTAGTGGTTGAGAAAATTGTGGTGGATTTCTCTATTGCATTGAGATTGTCTTCTCTCTATAACATATCTCTTCTATCTTCTTTGTATCTTTATGGTAGTGAACCCTCCGGTTTGTTAGCCCTATTCGACAGTGAGTCTTTGTTTTGGTAGCGAGCCTTTTGTAATCGGTTTTGATATTCTCTATAGTGTGAGTTAATCCTAACTGTGGTTTTTCCCTTATTGGTTTTTCCACATAGGTCTGGTGTTGTGTTTGTGTGATGGTTTTTAGTTTCTACACTTGCACTTAATGTTTATTCATTTAAGCAGTATTAAGGATTAGTTCTAGTGAATGATTTAAAGGTTTTAATTTTGTGACAACTGATTCACCCCCCATCTTAGTTGTCTTATCCAACAATTGGTATCAGAGCTTAGTTCCTTAGAGTATAGCTTAACTACTTAAGGAAGGTTTGGGATGGCTAGAAAAGTTACTTATGATTATCCAAGGTTTGATGGAACTAATTATGCGATCTAGAAAATACTGATGGAAGAATATTTGGAGTATTGTGGATATGATATGGAGAAATCTTACAAGAATCCTTACACTCCTACTAATGGTCTAAGTACAACTGATGAGATCAAGGTGCATGAAGCTAACAATAAGGCGAAGTACATTTTAAAGAACAGTCTTGTATATTCTGAGTTGATTAAGGTTTAGAATCTGAAGACTGCTAAGAAATTCTAGGATGCTTTGGAAAGGGTGCATGAAGGTGATGAAAGGGTCAAAGAGGAAAAATTGCAAAATTTGGAAAAACAGTTTGAGCTCCTAAATATGTCTAAAGATTAGAATATTAAAGCTTATGTATAGAGATTAGATGAGATAGTAGCTGAAATGCAAGGAGTTGGTGTTGAAACCAAGATTGTAAAGAAGATTCTGAGAACTCTCCCTGATGATTACAACAAAAAGGTGTGTGCTATTGAATAGAGTATAGATTATAAGACCTACACTAAAGATCTTTTCTTAGGATCTCTAACATCTTATGAGATGAGAAAGTTGAATCTGAGGAATGGATGCAAATCAGAGACTACCTTTAAGGCTACAAAAGCTAAAGATCTGGATGAAGACAATCTTGATGAAATAGAAGCCAACTTTGTGAGAAGGATGAAGAAAGGCTCCGGAAAGTATGAAGGTAAGTTACCCTTTAAATGCTTTAGTTGTGGAGAAATAGGTCATTATGTTGTAAAGTGTTCGGAAAGAGCTAAGAGGAATAAACAAAGATATGAGAAAGAAAAGAAAGGAAAGAAGATCAATAGAGCATATTATGTGAATGAGAATGCCAGTAATCTGATGAGGATTTTGATTATGAAGATCCTGATGACAATGAATGCTTGTTCTTTGCTATAAAGGATGAACCTACTTTTGCTAATTTTGAAAAAAAAAGATGAAGGAATGCCCTCTGGAGAAGGAGAAAAATGAAGGTACTGTGATCTCTGCCCTACATGCTAAACAAGAAAAGAAATTTTAGGTTGTTGACAGTAGTTGTTCACATCACATGACCGATGATAAGAGTAAGTTTGTTGGACTTCAAAAATATGATGGAGGTTTGGTTATGATTGGAGATGATACTAGTGCTAAAAAAAATAGGATAGGCTCAATAAGTTTTGATGGCAAGCATAATACTGATGATTTCTACTATGTTAAGGGTTTAAGGAATAATCTTTTGAGTTTTGGATAGATGTGCAGTAAAGTATATAATCTTGTGTTTGAGGATGAAAGATGTGAGATCCATAAAGGATCCAAAACAGTGATTGTTGCAAGAAAGAAATATGAAGGAAATATCTGGATCAACTTAAAGGTGTTTATGGATGATGCTTTATGACTCAAATTAATGATAGTTGGTTATGGCATCAGAGAATGTCTCACATGAATTTTGATAATTTGGCAAGCATTAGTGCAGTTCAGGCCGTGAGAGATTTACCAAGGATTACAAATCCTGTCAATACTATTTGCAGGAATTGTCAGTTTGGAAAGCAAGCTAGAAGCCATTACAAATCAAAGGAACAATCTACAACTGGACTACTAGATTTAATTCATACATATCTTTGTGGTCCTACAAGAGTGAGAATTCTACAAGGTGAAAGGTACTTTATGTTTTTGATTGATGATTATTCTAGATATGCATGGATTACATTTCTTAGAGAGAAATCAAATGCATTAGATAGATTCAAGACATTCAAAGCTATGGTTGGAAATGAAATAAATTTGAGGATAAAATGCTTAAGTTCTAACAAAAGTGGAGAATTCACCTCCCATGAGTTTAATATGTTTTATGAAGTGCATGGAATAAAAAGAAAGTTGTCTGCTCTGAGAACTCCTCAGCAGAATGGAGTTGTTGAAAGAAAGAACAAAATAGTTCAAGAGTACGCTAGATCAATGATTACTAAGACTGGTTTACCAGAAGTCTACTGGAGAGAAGTTATTCATACTGCTATTTATGTATTCAATCGAGTTCAAGCAAGAGCAAATAGTAAAAAGACCCCCTATGAGCTATGGTTTGGAAGAATTCCTACCGTTAAGTACTTCAAGGTATTTGGAAGCAAATGTTATATCAAAAGAGATGAAGAAACTTTAGGAAAGTTTGATGCAAGTAGTGATGAAGGAACTTTTCTTGGATATTCTACTAAAAGAAAAGACTACAAATGTTTCAATAAAAATTTGAGAAAGATTGTAGAAAGTGAAAATGTCAAGGTTGATGAAACAATGAAGAATTCAATTGATATTGATGGATATGTATCAGATGAACCTGATTGTGTAAGAATTGAAGAAATTGTGGAAGAATGGGAAAGGAAAGAGAAAGAAAAGCAGAGTGAAGAAAATGAAAGAGAAGAAGAAGCTCTAGCGATGTCCCCTAAGACACCTAGATATGTGCAAAAGAATCATTCAGAAAGTCGGGTCATTGGAGATAAGACAAAAGGTGTATTGATAAGAAGCAGAGCAGCTACTAAAGTAAATCTATTTTATTTTCTAAGATTGAACTGAAGACTGTAAGTGAAGCATGTAATGATGAACATTAGATGGAAGCTATGAAAGAAGAACTTATGCAGATTGAGAAGAATCAAACTTGGGAATTGGTCCCAAGACAGATAAAAATATTATTGGATCTAAGTGGGTATTTAGAAATAAGCTAAATGAGAATGGAGAAGTGGTTAGAAACAAAGCAAGGCTTGTGTGTAAAGGCTACTCACAAGTAGAAGGAATAGATTTTCATAAGACTTTTTCTCTGGTGGAAAGAATGGAAGCTATAAGGATGTTTTTAGTATTTGTTGCTCATAAATATTTCAAGGTTTATCAGATGGATGTCAAGTCTACATTTTTGAATGGTGAGCTAGAAGAAGAGGTCTACATGGAACAACCAGAAGGATTTCAGTTGTCAGATCAGCTGGATATGGTGTGCAGATTGAAGAAATATTTATATGGATGAAGCAACCTCCTAGAGTTTGGTATGCAAGGTTAGAAAGGTATTTGATTCAGCAAGGTTTCAACAAAGGTACAGTTGATAGTAATCTATACTTTAAAATTGAAAATGACAAAATATTGATTGTAGTTGTATATGTTGATGACATTATTTTTGGAGGAAATGAAACTATGTGTAAGTTGTTTGTGGAAGAGATGCAGAAATAATTTGAAATGTCTATGTTTGGAGAGATGAATTTGTTTCTTGGGTTGCAAATTAATCAAATAGGGAAATGAATTTTCATTTCACAGTCTAAGTATGTAAAAGAGATGTTGAAGAAGGTTGGGATGGATGGTTCCAAACTGGTATGCACTCCTATGGTGACTAGTTTCAAATTGGGAAAAGATGATGATTCACCTAAGGCTAATTAGAGCAAGTATAGATCTATGATTGGTGGACTCTTGTATTTGACTGCTACTAGACCGGATATTATGCATGTAGTTTGTCTTGTGGCTAGAATTCAAGAAGATCCTAAAGAAACACATGTTTTTGTTAAAAGAATATTTAGATATTTGAATGGCACTTCGGATTATGGGTTATGGTATCCTAGAGATACTAACTTTACATTATGTGCTTATACAAATGCAGATTGGGCTGGATGTGTAGATGATAGAAAGAGTACAAGTGGTGGTGCATTCTTTCTTGGTTGTAGATTGGTGGCATGGTTGGGTAAAAAGAAAGGTTTAGTTTCCTTGTCTACTGTTGAACCTGAGTATATTGTTGTTGTATGTTGTTGTACACAAGTTTTATGGATGAAACAAACATTGAAAGATATCACAGTGGTGTATGATGATCCTATTTCCATCTTTTGTGATAACACAAGTGCAATTAACATTTCAAAGAATCCAATGATGCACTCGAGGACGAAGCATATATCTATCAAGTATCATTTCTTGAGAGAGGTCATGGAGAATGAAGTAAAGCTTGAGTATATCTCTACAAAGGATCAAATTGTTGATAAATTTATGAAGGCTCTTCCTAAAGATACTTTTGAGTATCTCTGGGAGAAGTTAGGGGTCACTGCCCCTCCTTTCTTGAACTAGATGCATATGGAGATGCATTAGTTTGGTGGATCTATGGATCTATCTTTCTTTTGGACTGATGTTTTGGTGGCTACCTCTCAGGGGGAGTGTCATGTGTTGTCATTGTATGAGTATTTTGTTTTCTATGTCAAAGGGAAAACTAATGTAAAATATCTTTTTCCTTTGCCATTGATGTCAAAAGGGGAGAGGAAGAATGTGAAAAAGAAGAGAGGAAGAATGTGAAAAATAAAAGAGGAAGAATGAGAAAAATATTATCTACTAAGGGGGGGAAAGAGAAAGAAAAAACTTGAGAAATGTATTCTAAGCTAGTATGTTGTCTTTGATGGTTTTTCACATCATATGTTTCCATCAATGACAAAGGGGGAGATTGTTGTAAGAATAGAAAAGAATGAAGGTGTTGTCATTGATGTCAATCGGTCAATTGGTTATCAACTGGTTGTTGTTGTCATTGATGTCATGGTTGTAGGTTATTGGTTGTATATGTTGAGGATATTGAGAAAATTGTATTGAAGAAAGGTTGCAAGTGTTCAATGGTTGCTTCGGGTTTTTCTCTGGGATTTTCTCCTATGTTTGTGTGGTTCAGATATGTTGTTCATGGTTGTTGGAAGCTGCTATATCTATATTTTTGGATCCCGGTTCATTGTAATATGTGAGTTATGTTCACCAATTGTGAACTACCATTTTTTGTGTTCTAGTTGAGGTCCGGGAGAAAAGTTGTTGGTCTGGATTTCTCTTTGGTGAAGTCTTATGACTTGTGGTTCTAGAGTTGAGTTGTTATGTTTGTATTGAATATAATTTTGATATCTAGAAGGTTTGTGCTTAATTTTTCTATGTGTTTTACACTGGTTTGGCTAACCTTGTGTTGAACACTACCTTCAAAATTGATGTAGCGTGTTGGATCTATTTGGGTCCTCACCAAGCATGTGTTTGGGTTGCCCTCATTCTAATTCCACCCTAGGATGTTTTGGCACCGACCTAATTTGAATTTAATGTTGGATGGATGACTTTGGATATTTTTCAAAGTTGAAGATGGTATAAATACAGGATGATTTAGTGGTGAAATGAAGAACAAGAGAGATAAGTGCAAAGAAATAGAATAGATAGATTTGAGATTGATGTGAATCAGTGAGTGTCTGTGATGCGAGTGTGGTAGATCAGTGTGAAGCCTAAATTTTGAGTTTCTGAATGCAATGAGCAGAAGGTGTACTCTATCATTCATGCAAGTCTGCGAGTGGTTGAGAAAATTGTAGTGGATTTCTCTATTGCATTGAGATTGTCTTCTCTCTGTAACATATCTCTTCTATCTTCTGTGTATCTCTGTGGCAGTGATCCCTCTAGGTTGTTAGCCCTATTGGACAATGATTCCTTGTTTTGGACAATGAGTCCTTATTTTGGCAGTGAGTGTGTGTGTTGTGAGTGTGGCAGATTAGTGTGAATCCTAAATGTTGAGTTTCTGAATGCAATGAGCAAAAGGTGTACTCTATCATTCATGCAAGTTTGTGAGTGGTTGAGAAAATTGTAGTGGATTTCTCTATTACATTGAGATTGTCTTCTCTCTGTAACATATCTCTTCTATCTTCTTTGTATCTTTGTGGCAGTGAGCCCTCTGGGTTGTTAGCCCTATTGGACAGTGAGTCCTTATTTTGGTAGTGGGCCTTTTGTAATTGGTTTTGATATTCTCTAGTGGGAGTTAATCCTCACCTTGGTTTTTTCCTTATTGGGTTTTCTACGTAAATCTGGTGTTGTGTTTGTGTAATGGTTTTTAGTTTCTGCACTTGCACTTAATGTTTATTCATTTAAGCAGTATTAAGGATTAGTTCCGGTGAATGATTTAAAGGTTTTAGTTTTGTGACAACTGATTCACCCTCCTCTCAGTTGTCCTATCCAACATGTTGTAGCCCTGCAATAAAATGTTAAGGCACTTGAACAGATTACTAGTTAATAAAACCTCTTTTCCTCCATATTCATCTTGTTTATTTCTTTCCTCCCCTCGTTCTTCTTTTATCTACGTAAGGAACAAGACAATTCTGATAAGCTTCAATAGACGTATTTGGCTGAGAATATCAAGAATGGAAGAAACTTGTTTCTAATTCTCTAAAGAATGGCTTAGGTAGTATACCATATGTCGAGTAAATAAAAGATTAGCTACCATCACAATGTCGTTCTTTAATATCATTCTTTGATTTTTGAAAGTTGCCTTTATGGAAATGGAATCATGTTTGCTTGAGTATGCTAGCAACTATTTACATATAAAACTCTGAATGAATGAACCAGTGGAATTTTGTGACTATTGAACTCTTAATTTCTTAAGTTTACGTTGTATACCGTTGAGTTAGTAAACCTCTTTTACATTGGTATATTACCAGGATGTGATGTAACTGTTCAAAATTCATCCTTACCTCGGAGGTCTTTAGGATAGACGTGGTCTAGAAAGAAGAGACTTAAATTTAAATGCTTTTACTGAGCTTGCTTGATAAGGACCTAGTTCCTTATTTAGTAATTTATTGATAGAACTTAAAAGATCTCAGAAATTAGAAAGATAGAAACCAGTATATATACTGATGAATTTTCTATGGAATACATTTTCCTTGCACACAAATGTATGGTGTTGATGATTTCTCCACTTGAACAAAATTACTACTTTCCTTTTAAAAGATAACATGGTAAGTGTTAGATCAAACTGAAGAATGGAATTACCTTAAACTTGAATGGTTAAATCTCGTCAAGGTTGGATATTTAATTTTCTAAGATTTTTGAAGGAGGCATGAGTGTCTACGTCTATATAGAAGTTTCAAGACCAAGTAGGTCAAAACTAAACCCTAAATCAGAGGTAGGAGCCAAAAAGTGAGGGTTACGCCGAGTAACACGGGGTTCAAGGATGGATTCTCCTTTAGTCATCCAATGGTCACAAAATTTAAGCAAGTCTTAGTATATATGTGTATTATGTTATATTTATTGGGTGAGACAGATAGTCTAATAAGCCCTAGTTTTTGTATTTTGAGCTTGTTTATCAGGCGAGACAGATAGTCTAATAAGCCCTAGTTTT
>VDFB02000013.1:221726279-222091975 GCA_007258455.2 Sequoia sempervirens
CTAGCCGATTTTTTTTTCTGTTTTTTCCCGAGTAATCGCCGTGTAATCTGTTGTTTACTCGCAGAATAATCGTCACAAAACCCCAAACGCTTTTTTGACGCGTTTCTGACGCGTTTTTCTGTGAGTTTTCATTTTCGCGGGTATTTTTACCGCGTTTTGGACGCGTTTCGTGCTATTAAACCCTCGTTCTTACCATTTACAATCACCTTCGAGCGATTTACAGTGGTTGTTGCGCGATTTGGACTGGTGGCTACGCGATTTGGACTTCTGGCTGGGCGATTTGGACTTCTGGCGCGATTTCCAGGTTAGTTTGAAACTTTGATCAAAACCCTGTGCCTTCAATGAGTGATATTTCCTGCGTTTCATATACTGTGCTCCATATTTATTTATTTTTTCAAATACCCGAGCTTCAGATGACGCGATTTAGGTTTAATTCTTAAATTTTTTCAAATGCCCGCTTCAAAAATGACGCGATTTCATCATATTCCGCGATTTAGGTTTATTCCGCCAGACTTCAGACGCGATTTGCATTGGATTTTTTGTTTTTTCAAATCCCTGAGCTTAGAAAATGACGCGATTTGCATTGACGCGATTTACATTGGATTTTATTTTTTTCAAATGCCTGATAGAAAATGACGCGATTTCATTTTATTCTCCAGAATTAATTAAAATAATGCGATTTACATTGGATTTAGTATTTTTATTATTTTATACATATGCTTTGTATAAAATAATAAAAATATTAATTCATTTATTTTCTACATCAAAATAATATTTATTATTATTAAAATTTCGTTTTCATTTATTATTTTATTATAAATTTATAATAATATCATGGAAGTTAAAATGTTCACTTTTATACATAATATTTAATATTTATTAATTATTATTAATTTATTATTTTAAAACAAAAATTTCATATATTATTTTATTATAATTTATAATAATATCATCGCAAATAATACTATTGTTTTACATTTCTTATTATTATTTGCCAAGATATTATTAATATATTATAATAAAATAATATATAAAATTTTAGTATTAAAAATTTAAAATAATAATAAATATTAAATAAGATGTAGAAAAATGATATTATTATTTGCAATTTCACCATGATATTATTGATTTATTACAATAAAATAATATATGAAATTTTACATTTAAAAATTAAAATAATAATAATTCTGATGTAGAAAATACTTAGCATTGAAAATAAAACATGCTCAAAAGTCGAGAATCAAACTCATACAATGTCATACATGATTTAATCTTTAATGAATAAAATGAAAACATGCTCAAATTTCAGCTTCTAAAATGATTGATGCTAATATGATATCACAGTAAACTGATAAGTGAAAGCTAAAACAAGAAACAACAGAATCACAGATAACTTGCATACAAGTAAATTAAATCAATGTGCATCCAACAAAAATTAAAAATATAAGAATGAAAAAACTGAAATTAGAAAGACAGTATACTGAATGAAATGTCTTACAGTCTTTCACTTTGATAGTTTACAACTTTACTGTTTGATAATGATTGAAATTATAACGGTGAAGTTAAACAATTAGTTGATTGTTGATGTTCCTTTCACTTTGTATTGGATTTGTTACATCTTCTAATATATTCATTATTCAACATCTGATATTGTAGGTTAATATTTAATTGCAATGGCATCCGCCTCTGCATCTGGTTCGAACACAGCTGCCTCAAGCCAGAGCATTGAAAGGAGACCCCCTGGTAGCCGTGATCCTGCTTGGAAACATGGATATTATGGGCCAGTACCAGGAAGTGTTATTTGTACTTGGTGCAAGAAGAAGATTAGTGGAGGCATCAATCGCCTCAAATACCATCTTGCTGGTATCCCTTGCCATGATGCAAGGGCATGTCCAATAGCCCCTGCAGAGTTGAGACGAGAGATGGAAGCTCTTCTTGCAGCACTTGATGAAAAAAAATTGGAGAGGGCAAAGACACAAGCAGCCATACAAGCAGCCATTGCTCCTAATTTGACTGAAGATTCTGAGGTAAATATGCAAGGCATTGTGGGCTCTAGTCGTGGTCCACGTATACGTACACCATCCACTTCATCCACTTCAAGCAAATTCCAATTTTTTGTCCCTAGAAATGTTCAAGGATCACAACCTTCATTGGAAGGTACTGGGTGGAATAAGGAGGTGCACAAAGAAGCAGACAAGGCTTGTGCTAATTTTTGGTTTTATAACAACCTTCCCTTCAATGTAGCAAGGAGTCCGTATTGGGAGTGTTTGGTGACAGCATTGACAGTTGCAGGGAAAGGGTACAAGGCTCCTAGTCCAAGAGATATAAGTGGCAGGTTACTTGAAGATGCTATTGTAGATGCAAAAGGAATTGTGGAAGCTCAAAAAAAGCAATGGCAAAAGTATGGATGCTCAATTCTTTCAGATGGCTGGACAGATGGAAGAAACCGCACTCTTATCAATTTTATAGTGGCTTCAAATGGTGTGTTGGTTTTTCTAAAGTCAATTGATGCTTCCAACATAATAAAGAATGCAGAAAATTTGAGTTTGATGTTGGAGCGGGTTGTTTTAGAGGTGGGCATAAAAAATGTTGTCCAAGTTGTTACTGACAATGCAGCGGCATATGTGGCAGCTGGTAGATTGCTTCAAGCAAGGCATCCAACACTTTTTTGGACCCCTTGTGCAGCTCATTGCCTTGACCTTCTTTTGGAGGACATAGGCAAAATTGACTGGGTGAAACCAATTGTAGAACAAGCAAGAGACATAACAAAATATATATATAATCACCCATGGGTTCTTCAATTGATGAGAGATCACACCAAAGGGAAAGAGCTTGCGATCGGGTGCTACAAGGTTTGCAACTAATTTTCTTACGTTGCAAAGTATCACTAGTTTATTGACTTCCTTGAAGCAGATGTTTGTGAGTCAACCATGGGTAGACTCAACTTACTCAAAGAAGGCTGATGGAGAAAAGATTCAAGCAATAATCTTTGATAGTCAATTTGCAACTAGAGCATTAGAGATTGTCAAGGTAATTCAACTCTAATGAATTTTTAGATTGAATCCTTTTTTGTTAATTTAGAATTCTATAAGTATTTTGTTTCATTGTAAGGTGTAATTTAAATTTGGTTCTACTTTGTAATTTATAGGTGACTGAGCCATTGGTGAGGGTCTTGCGCTTGGTGGATGGTGAGAAAAATGTGATGGGATATCTTTATGAGGCAATGGATAGGGCCAAAGAGGCCATCCAACACTATTACATGGGGGATGCAAATAGATTTAACCCTATTTGGGATATCATTGATCGAAGGTGGAACAATCAACTCCACCAACCCATTCATGCAGCGGGGTACTTTCTCAACCCCAAATTCTACTTCTCTGATGGCTTCACGGATCCTAATGGGGAGGTTATGGAGGGCCTATTCACATGTATTGACAGGATGACACCTCAGTCTGAAGTGAAAGACCTCATCCTTCTAGAGTTGCAACAATATAAGGCAGCTAGGGGGCCTTTGTTTTCTTCCACATTATGTGAACGAGGAAGAGAGATCCAAACACCATGTAAGAAAAAGTGAAGCCTTTATCTTGCAAGTTATGAATTACAATTATTATTACTTATTAGTTATTACAAATTATAATATTGTTTATTAATATTTACAAAACCTTGAATATCTTATTTGCAGGTTCTTGGTGGGAAGATTGGGGTGGAAAAACCCCAAATTTGCAAAGGGTAGCCCTCCGAATTTTGTCTCAACCTTGTAGTGCTTCTGGCTGTGAAAGAAACTGGAGTTTGTTTGATGCCATTCACACGAAGAAGCGTAATAAGTTGACTCAACAACGCCTCAATGATCTTGTTTTTGTGCAGTATAACCTTTGGCTTCGCACAAAAAAGGTGCAAGAATTGACAGATGAGCTCATTGATTTGGATGACATTGATCCATACAGTGATTGGACCGTGCAGGATGATGAGGCCTCCTTGTTTACAGAGGATGAGATTGCTGATTTCGAGAGGCAAGCTATGGAGGATTTGCCTGCAGCAGAAGCAGGGGAGATTGGATTGGATGGCATTGATGTGGTGGAGGAGGAGCCATTACCACCTACCAGCATGGTGGAGCCACTGCCACAATCTTCTACGCCAAGTAAGGAACCAGAATCGAGTGCAAGGACCATACCCTCTACCTCCCAATTTTTCACTAGGTTGGGGAAGAGGAAATTGTAATTGCCTAGATATGAAATTTATGATGATGATTTTCAAATGCAATCATCATAAATTCATTAGTTATTAGCAGTTTCACTATGCGGCTTCATATAATGATGCCATTTTGTAATCCATATGTATTGAACTATGAAATTTAATATAAAACACTCCCTCATGGTTTTAGACTCATTTGATGCATTTTGTAATTGAATTTTGCAAAAAAAAAGTGTTTTTATGAGAAATTTTGCTACTTTTTAATTTGCCGAGTATTTGCCAAGTTTTTCCCAAGTCAAAATTTTTGGGCTTGCCGAGTACTCTCCGATTCAGTATGTAAACTATGGTCTTGATCTTCTCTTGGAGGGCATAGGCAGACTTGATTAGGTGAATTTTGTGATGAAAGACACAAGGAACATCACCAAATATACCTGCAATCCCCTTGGGTGCTCAACTTGATGAGATAGTGCATCGAGGGAAAGGACCTTGTGTGAGAGAATTCCACAATGTTTGCAACTATCTTCATCACCTTACAAAGCATTAATAGTTTGCTAGCCCCATAAAGCAAATGTTTGTGAGCAAAGCATGAATGGATTTTGATTATTTGACGAAGGGAGATGGAGAGAGAGTTGCAAAGACAATTTTTAATGATGTCTTCCCAAATACTACTAATGAGATTGTCAAGAATTTGAAATTCTATCATTTAATCTACATTTTCTAAATTATTATTGCTAAACATGTTTTTTCTTGTAAGTTTTATTTATAAGTTCAACTTTAATTTGCTTATAGGTGTTGAAGCCTTAGTTAGGGTTTGTACTTGGTGGATGGAAAGCAAAATCTAATGGACTATCTATATGAGGTCATGGACAAGGCCAAGGAGGCCATCCAAACGCATTACAAGAGAGATTCCAAAAAGTTCCAACCCATTCATGCAATGAAATACTACCTAAATCCCTAAATTTTCTTCTCAGAGAACTTCAGGGATATTGATGGAGAGGTTATGGAAGGCCTCTTCGCATGCATTTGTAAGAAACCTAGGTAAAACGTGATCTTATCCTGCAAAAACCCTAGGTAAAATTTGATCTTTATTTGTAGTTGGCAAGAGATCTTTAAAACACAATAACCTTCTATCAACACATCAATTTCTGATTTTTATCAAACTGAACTATTCACTAGATTACATAGCAAATCAATCAAAAAACATAAATTTTTGTGTGTGTGAATATATATATACTAAGTTACCAGTTTGGGTTCAAGTTTAGGTTTGAGGGTTCGATTTGCAGGTCCAATAAAAAAAAATTTGGGGTTGGGTTTGTTGATACAGAAACATATAAAAATAAAAAATATATACATATTTGCAGCAATAAGATTTGTTCAAAATACACCACCATATTAATAGTCAAATATTAGTCAAACTTGAATGTCATGATATAGATTAAAGTTAAAAAATAATAATGTCAAGTGTCGACAATCAGCCATCATTAACCATTGATCAAATATCATATGGGTCATCAAAAATATCATCACCATCCATATGAGATGATGTATGTAGTGGTAAATTAGAAGAACCACAAATAGTGCCACTAGCACTCACATGCTCACTAGTTGGCCTATAGTCATCGTCAACATCAAGTGTAGCAAAGTGGGTAGTGGAAGCATCCAAGTCAATACGCTCTAGCTCGATATCCCACTTCCTTGTGTCCCCTTATTTGTAGGCACTTTCTTTGTATGTAAGGAGCCGCAAGTTTGAATGCACATACACCAAGTCCTCTGCCTGTTTTGAATGTAGACTATTGCACTTTATTGAGTGGATGGAGTATGTGCTCCAATTCCTCTCAAATGAGGATGAACTAGCAACCTATTAAGGCCAAATTAGATAGTTAAGAGTTACAAAATTTAACTAATTAAATTTAAAAATTAAAATATAAATAAAATTATAAAAGTTAAAAGTTAAAAGATAAAAGATTTTGACTATAAAACTTACTTGGGATAAAATTTTGATTGCAAGAGGTAGTAGGTACGTGTATGCTTGGCCATGGAAGTACCACCAACTATGAGCATCAACCATGTACTTGTCTTGAAGAGCATCAAGACCACAATCACTAAAGCATGCAAAACCCATGAACTCAGCCCTCACTGCATCACGTCTATCACAATTAGTGATGTAATGACCCGAGCTCCAGATCATTCAATTTACGATTAATTCCTTATTGGATTAACACAAACTGTCAACCAGTATTATTAAGATGAATTAAGTTTCCAAATTATAAATAAAGATTAATGAATTATTCCATATAACTTTTTATAAGTAATCCCATCATAGTTCAATAATGAAAAATATAATAAATAAATATGTTAATTGTTTCTCGTTGAGACTTTGAATTCATGCTTTGAAATGAATAAGAGGTTAGTCCTCTATGGATTGCTATTTCTGAAATTAACTTCGTATTCATGCAATGTATAAAGGATGTTGTGTCTGAATGTGTTGATTAAATATGCATCTGTGATTGGCTGGAATTGGTCTCCTTAGGAGTACTCAAATCTTGAGTGTTTATACATATTTCTGCATAAACTATTCCATGATTCGATATCCTCCTCCTCCTCATGTCTTATTATATTTTATATCTTCCCTTCCCATGATTAAGGATACCTCCTTTTGAAAGGTGATGTTCTTTCGAACAATCATGACTTTTCCCTAGTTGGTGTTTGCTCAAACTAAACTAATCGCAGCCTTACTATAATCTTTCATTAATTGTTGTCCTCTTTTCATTAATTGCTTTCCTCTTTATTATAATTGCTTGTCTTAAGTAACTCTGACTATTTAATTGGCATTGATTGACTTGATCAATTTCCTTTACACATCGATGGTAATATGGATGGCATTCACCTTGAATTCTCTAAGTGGAAGAGTGTTTTAAGCGCTGCCTACAGCATTTATATGGATGCTATCAATTGACATTGGCACATGGATATTTGAAGAGAAACACCGCCTTCTAATAGTCCGTCTAGATCTAAAGATGGTAATACTAAAGTACCATCGAGACCCTTTGTCTCTTCCGCCATTAGCATCATTTTGTCTATTGTTGCCTTAACCATAGCGGCACTTTACAATGGAGAATATCGGCTAAGTTCAATTAATAATAATTGCCTTAATTTATTTAAACATCCTTCAAATACAGGACCCGATATAATTAATCATACTCTTCAGGTATTTCTATCCATCGGGCTCATCACCAAATACTTGCAGGTGTACTCTTGGACCATGTTTCTACTAATATCTTCCTTTCTTGCCATTTTCTACTACTTAAAACACCTCAAATAGTCTTCTTTCAGTCTCTCTTTTTTTCTGAAGTCAATTATCGTAACCCAACCTTCCATTAATCTATTCGTCTTGTCTTCCACAACCGACCTAATCATAAATCGAGCCTCTCATTGTAGACACTAATACATTTACGGTTTGCCATTGAAAAGCTTGGGATCAATGGAATAACACTCCAAGTATATTGTAGTCTTCCCAAAGTATGAGCGATAGGTGATAATATTATTGGCCCCAGATAATAAGGTGAATTGCTCAGCTAGAATGTAAGGTATTTTTGAACAAGAGTAAATGTTAAGAGTAATTATTCCGATCCTTTCTGGTTATAGCAGCTCCCATGATTTCATGTATTACATGATGGAGGCAATAGAGGCAAGGATAAGATAATGTGTCAACTTCAACCTTTAAGTTAGTTGCCTTTATCATTGTTGACGTTATTATAGTCGATAACTACACATTGAAATATTCGAACTCCTTCAGCATTGGTAGATAATATAGCAATAAGGTGGTTGACTGACTCTCATGTTGACTCATTATTTGATATGCAACTGGTATTCACAACCATTGACATTAATATCTTCCACTTCGACATGTCTACCATTCTTGGTGAATATACTCTTATGTGGTAGTGTTCAAGTCTATGTGGCTTTGAATGCTCCACAATCTCTCTTTTTCTCAACCTGCTCTTTGCATTCACCAATGTCATTGTATGTAACATCTAGCTTTTCTTAAACTTATCATACAATAAGCATTAATTCTTCATGTTGCAACTATCGGTTAAAATGGAACATTACAAGTGAAGAGTCTGTGAAGTGTTGCCTTGTACCCTTGAGCCATGTCAGCATCTCTATATGCAGCAACTCTTGTTGTCACAGAAAGGTGTTGAGCACTATAGTATTTGGGACTCAATGCAAAGGCAAGAAGATGCAACGGAGTGGTCATTTTGTTCCATCTCTCTACAATGATTGTGTAGTTCTTTGAAGAAGTTTTCTTCAGGATATTGCTCTTTTGCATTAATGATGACTTTCATCTTCTCAATCATTGAGTTGATGCCATCATATACTTCACCCAAACAAGGCCTATCCATGTCAGTATAACGGATCATGCTCAATATGGGCTCAGTGAAACTGAGGAGATACTCAACACGATCCCACCAAATGTCATCTAGGATCATTTGCTTAACCTTTGTTGCCCTTGCAGTGCTAGGTTGCCTCCATATGGACCAATTAGGGCTGATGACCATGTTAGAAAGTGCCTCACGAACCTTCACAAGTCGTCTCAACACAATTGTGTTGGAGGCAAAATGGGTCTCAGCAACTTGTTTGAAAATCAAAATAAAATAAAATTAAAATTTACAAAAATTAAAATTAAAAATATTACTAAAGTGAAACATGTTTATTATTTAACTTACCTTCAATAGCTCCAATTTCGAGAATGTTCTAAATATGCCTTGTGACATATGGTGGTTAGTGATGAACATTTGGATGTCTTCGACCTCAGCACACACCTACTTGATCCAATCAATTTTGGTGCCAATTTTTTGTAGCATTAGGTTGAGGGAGGGGAAAGCACAAGGTGTCCAAAAAATGTGTGAATATCGCTCCTCAACCAATAACCCAGCAGCCCTACAATTTTTTGTATTGTCTGTTATAACTTGCACAACATTTCGAGGGCCCACTTCATCAATAGCTTGACAAAGAATGTTAGCAATAAATGCACCATCCTTCACCTCTTCTTCACAATCCATTGCTCTCAAAAGCATTGCCCTTTTTAGGGACACTGTACTAATATTGATCAATGGGCAATTTTTTGCATCTTTCCATCCATCAAAAACTAAGTTGTCAATTTTGGTACTGGTTCAGGTTCGGGCTAGAGGGTTCGGTTTGCGGGTTCGGCTAAAAAAATTTTGGGGGTTTGGGTTCGTTTTGTGTTCATTAGTACAAAAAAATGTAAAAATAAAGTGTGTATATATATATATGTAGCTTAGAAGCATGATATAATGTCCCCATTTGAGAATGCCCTAAATTTTCTTGAAATCCTTAATTTCCAAATGACAAATGAGTTAGCGAGTACTTTTCACCTAATTGAAACCTTGATTGAAGTCCTTCATTCCCAATCAATCCGGTCTTCACACTTAGAAGATGTCGTTAGTGTAAATCAATCACAAAGAATCTATTATCCGAAATTATACTAAAACATCACAATCAATAAATGCTGCCAGCATCATTATAGTCATATAAAATACATATATATATAAATACATTTCATATAAATATATATGTAATTATTTTTAATAATCATCTTTACTATAGATTAATAATTATAATTAAACTCACTGCCTGAAACATATTTTATCCACATTATTTTATCCAATGGATTTATTCCTTTCCAATCTTTTTCAATTCCTTTTTCTTGAATATAGAGGTACTTCTATTTGCTGTTTGTTTTCAGATTTCCTTCTCTTCCTTCACACAAATATAATCCATGCTCTTGAGTATATATTCCTTGCTGTCTTTATTCAGATTTCCCACTGATTTTCCTCTTTTATTATATTAAATGCATGCGGTCTTCCTGAGTGCAGGTATTTATTTAGTTCCTGATCCTCTTCTTTGATTATATCCTGCTGCCTCATATTTTATTTCTCCTTTCTATTCCTTTCAGACCCCCCCGTACTATCTCCTTTTGTATCTTTTAAAACTCCCCAAGAGGGGCGACCATATGGAAGGAGATGTCTTCTTGAAGAGGGGCGTCTCCTCTTTAGACATGAAACGATGCCTTTATTTTTATTCCCTAATCATTCAATGTTTTTTGTTACACCTATTTATTATTATTTTTATATTAGTGTCTTTTAAATATTTGATTGTAATATATTTATATATAAATATCAGTGTTCCACGGAAACGTGTTCCCCCCCCCCATCTAGCCGCGTTTCAGAAACGGGGACGTTTTGGGGACGGGGAAACGGGTACTTGGCATTTCCCACCGTCCCGCCACCGCCACTGCCACCAATGCTCCGCCAGAGACGGGGAAACGTCTCCACATCTCCCAAGGAAACTTGGAGACGTGGAGACGTCTCCAAGTCTCCTTGGGAGATGTCTCCAAGTCTCCTTGGGAGATGCCCAGGCGTTTCTTGGGAGACTGGGAGACGCCCAGGAGTTTCCTGTAGATGTCTCCAAGTCTCCTTGGGAGACGCCCAGGTGTTTCTCAAGAGACTGGGAGACGCCCAGGAGTTTCCTGTATTTACTACATTTTGAGTTTTGACATTTTTCTATTAGTATCTGTATTTACTATTTAGTTTACTGTTTTACTATTTGCCATTTGGCATTTGCTACTCATTGTAATGATGAATCATGTAATCATCTTTATAGACTTTGTGATATCTCATATGACATCAGATATTCATATTTTCAATATAATAGAAATCTCCAATTTAACAATTTCATTTGTCAAATTTTATTTAGCAATTAGCATTCAAGATATCTTTGTATTTAGATTTAGTATTTCAAATTTTGCTATGTTATAATTTTACTAATTTGAGTAATTTCCTATAGTTTCATTTGAAATGTAATTCTTATACTATTATACTGTTATACATCTTTTCAAAACTAGTTTTTCAAGTACTATAAGTATATGTATAACTATATCAGCATCACCACCCCGCCACCCCCCGGCCGCCGTCCCCCCCACCGTCTCCCCGTCGTCCCCAAACTTAGGCCCTTTGTCCCCCCATCTCCGAAACGCGTTTCCCCGTCCCCCCGTTTCCCCGTCCCCCAGGCCCGTGGAACACTAATAAATATTATATTTATAATTATAATAATGCTTGAATAGGTATGTATTTATATTTAAATATTATGTCCATATATTGATTCAATTTTATATATTTTTAATATTTATTTTATTATTTAAATTGTTAACATTTATATTTTAATATTTATAATATTATATATAATAATTATAATTATAATATTATCTCTTGATAATTATTTGATAATTATGATAGTATTTATATAAATTGATTTTATTGTGTATTATCGAGATATATATATTTATAATTACAATATTATCTTATGATAATTGTAATTAAAAATATTAAACGATAATATTTCCTTTTATAATTTTATTATGTATTTTGTTACCCATTTTCACTTATTTGTATTTTAGGGTGTTCTAATTTTGGGGACATGACACATGAATTAGGATTAGAATCACATAACATCATATAAACAACAAAACCACCATAAACTTGAATGTCATTTAAAACATGCATGATAAATATTCATTGTTCAAACTTCAAGTTCAATATTACAACACTTTTAATCATCAAATGGATTATCTAAATCATCGATATCATTGTCAACATTGACATTAGATGATGTAGGAAGACTAGATGAATCACAAGAAGTGCCAGTGGCACTGTCATTAGCACTAGCATTGTGCTCATGTTGGCTATCGGACTCCTCATATGCAATATGTTGGGAAGTGGAAGCATCCAAATTAGCATGCTTTGGCTCTATATCCCACAAATTTGTCTCCCCTTCCTTGTAGTCACTTTGTTTGTGTGAAAAGAGACGCAAGTTGGAATGCTCATATACTAAGTTCTCTGCTCTTTTTGAGAGCAATTTATTGCGCTTTCCTGAGTGAATGAAAGAATATGGGATCCAATTCCTCTTAGATGCAAATGAACTAGCAACCTATGAAGACAAAGTAAACAATTAAAGTTATACATTATAAAAAAATAAAAAATTATAAATGAAACTTTAAAAACTAAAATATGAAAATTCATTAAACTTACTTGTGATAAAATTTTAATTGCGAGGAGCTGCAAATGTTGGAAGTATTGGCCATGGAAGTATCACCTACTATGAGCATCCTTTAAGAACCTATCAAAGCCTCAATACCTTGACCATTTGAGTGCACAAAATCAATGAACTCTCTCGTGACTATACCTCGCAATTCAAGATCAAGGAAGAGTCTTATGAATGTTGTCTTGTACCCTTCAACCACTTCAAAATCTCTATAACTACTGTAGTATTTTGGAGACAATGCAAAGGCAAGAAGATGTATGGAGTTGTCATTTTGTTCCATCTTTCTTCAACAATTGCATGCACTTGTTTGAAGAAAGTCTCTTCAAAGTCTTGCTCTTTCGCATTTATGGTGCACTTGATCTTCTCAAGCATTGAGTCAATGCCATCATATATCTTTCCAATGCATGGCTTGTCAATGTCAATATAGCAAATCATACTCAAAATGGGCTCGATGAAACTAAGGAGATACTCCACATGATCCCACCATGAGTCATCTAATATCATCCTCTTAACTTTTGTTTCCCTTCCAATGCTTCTTTGCCTCCATATAGACCAATTTTGGCTAATCACCATGCTAGAAAGTGGCTCTCTAACTTTCACAAGATGTCTCAAGACAATTGTGTTAGAGGCAAAATGGGTCTCTGCAACCTATTACAAATTAAAAAATTTAAATTTAAATTTAAAAACAAACTTTAAAGAAGAATTCAAATACACAATCAAATTATGAAAATGTAAATATTACTTCACTTACCTTCAATAGCCCCAATTTTGAAAATGATCTAAAGATCCCTTGAGACATGTGTTGGTTGGTGATGAACATTTGGATGTCCTCAGCCTTTGCATACAATTCTTTGATCCAATCAATTTGATTCCCAATCTTTTGTAGCATAAGATTGAGTGAGTGGACCACACAAGGTGTCCAAAAGATATGTGAATATTGTTCCTCAACCAACAACCCTGCAGCTCTACAATTCTTGCAATTGTCCGTTACAACTTGAACAATGTTACGGGGTCCCACTTCCTCAATGGCTGCAATGAGAATATCAGCAATAAATTGTCCATCTTTTACTTGCCCCTCACAATCCACGGCTTTCAAAAACATTGCCCCTTTAGGGGACACCGCTATGACATTGATCAAGGGCCGATTTTTTGAATCTTTCCAACCATCTAAAGCAATGGACACACCTGTCTCAATCCATGAATCCCTTATGGGCTTCGATGAATCTTCAACCATCTTAACCTCTTTTTCCAATAACATGCCACACACCTTCTCATAACCCAGGCCCTTGTACCCTTTTGGAGCTTCATTAACTATTCTCAACATCTCTTTCCAATATGGAGAGTGAACAACATTAAAAGCTATTCCATTTGCATATATACATCTTGCTACATTTTGGTCGGCAATTTCTCGTCTCTCATTTTGAAATGCAAGTTCCAAAGGCCCCTTTGATCTTTTGTTTACAGTGGGTTGTACACTTTGAGTTTGAGGATGAGGAGTGGCCAAAAATGGGTGGTTTTCTATCATGATATTGCAATTAGATGGGGGCAGCATTCCCTTTGATTTTTTTCTTTTTAATAAGGGGTGACTTGATTTACAGGATTCTCATTCATCTGCTGCTTCTTGCTCCATAATGTATCCTATGACTGTCTCAGATGGAATAGGTACATTGTTCTTTCTGGGGCAAGCTTTGATGCCTTTTCCAGGTATTCCACACAAATGTGCTTTCACCCGAAAATATGAACTAGAATATTGAACATCACATCCATTGCATTTCCAAATGTAACCACCACCACCTGGAACCTGTTGTATCATTTCAACATACTTCCATAGAGGAGAATTCGGATCTGTTTTGAGCTTAGGTTGAGTTGCGAAGGTAGAACTAGTTGACATTGTGATTCCTATGGTAAATTTTTTGCAAACAACACATTCAAAACAAAAACAAAAATTTGATTTATAAAACCTAGCTCTTTTGAATCTTTCATACATTTATAGGAGAATGGAAAAAACATTGATAAAATTAAACAAAACAAAGTTTCATGTTTGTAAAACAAAAAAATGGAAGAAAAAACTCAAAAACAATAAAAAAAAAAACTTACCTCTTTGCAAAAATATCCTTCTACAATCTTTGTGTCGGCCAATGAACACTTGCAAATGTGTAGGAATGGCAATGCAATTGTTTGTAGAAAATTCAATAGTCAATCTTCAACTCCCTTTGTCAATCCAACAAGCAAAAATGAATGCTCATCCTCTTGGAATGAAAATAATTGTTTGCAAAGCAAATGAACAAAAAATGAAGTTCTTTTGGTGTTTAATGTGTTTTAAAACTCACTTTGAGGATTCCCTTAGGTGCTGGTCAAAGTCAAAAGGAGGAAACAATTAAAAAATGCAAAAAAAAGCAGTTTGTCATGTTGCCTAGGTGGCGAGTTCTATTTGGGTTCGACTTGGGTTCAACCCAAACAGGCTCCAAAATGCAGCACCCACAGGCGGACCAACCCAGAACCTAAACCAAGTTTGAACCGGACCCAAACCTGCCCCTCAGACTAACGAACACGGTAATAGAGATTAAAATCAATGGTCACCCCTGTTTTGATCCACAAATTCTTTATGGGCTTCAAGGAGTCCTCTACAAATTTCACCTCTTTATCTAATAAGGTGCTACACAAATTCTCAAAACCTGGGCCCTTGTACCCTTTTGAAGCCTCATTAATAGATTTCACTATTTTTTGCCAATACAGTGAACAAACAACATTGAATGCCAATCCATTCACATAAACACATCTCACTATGCCTTGATCGGCAATCACTCTAGCCTCATTCTAAAATGACATTTCCAACAGTCCCTTTGATCTCTTATGTGTAGAGGCCACAAGTTGCTCTCTAGGTATGGACATAAATGGATGGTTCTTTGTAGGTTGAAAATGAGAAAGCGATGTAGGGGCTTCATCCCTTGAGATCCTTTCTTGAACAAAGGATGATTTGATCTACATCCTAGTGCTTGGTCTACTTTTTCATGCTCTTCAATCTATGCCAATACTTGTATTTCTAGAATGCCATTACCATCTTCGCCTAGACAAAATTTGATGCCTAGTCTATGGATCTTGCACAAATGGTTTTTCAAATCCAAACATAACCTCCACCACCTAGAAGTTGTTGTACCATTTCAACATATTTCAAAAGGGGACATTTCAAAAGGGGAGAATTTGGGTCTGTTTTGAAGCGAGATCGGCTCGTGGAGCTAGAAACAATTGCCATTGTAATATCTAAGGCAACAAGTTCAATAAACAACAAATTCAAAGAATTGAAACAAATGAAATTTGAAAACAAAAAAGATTAATATATAAATACAACTTAATAGTTAATTCATTTTAAAAAATTAGGCATGTGTTATATGTTAGTTTTTATGATCAGATTATATAAGCAGAATTTAACTCAAAATGAGACACATAAACACAGAAAATACCCTAGGAAAACCCTCCACTTGAGGGAGAAAAACCCAGCAACAAAGATCTCTCTTATATATATAAAAGATGGCAACAAATCTCTTTACAATGAGGCCATACACAAGGCCTATATTCAGCACCAACTCTAGATGCAATGACAGATAATAATCTGCACTTCCTTGAGTTAAATGTATTGGGCCGACCTTCCTTGTAATTCGCATCTATTATTTGTAATTATATTCTTTGTATTATGGCCGACCTTGTACATGAAGAGGTGCGACCTCTCTCACATTTGTATATGTACAAGGTCGGCCATAATACAAAGAATATAATTACAAATAATAGATGCGAATTACAAGGAAGGTTGACCCAATTAGAATTCATATTGTTGCCAAGTGAAGCACCTCTTCACTTAATTATCTCAATAAAATAAATAACCGATAGGCTATATGCAATTTTATATCTTGACTCGTGGTTGGAAGGATGATCCCGAAGCTACTATAACATCAACACTCCCTCTCAACTAGGGAGAAATACTTCCAGCTGTACAAGACACATCACCTCATCGTGATGTCAACCACAATGGCTACTCCCATATGTGGAAAAGGAAATATCACCTCATCGTGATATCAACCATCATGGCTACTCCCATGTATGGTAAAAGTGCACAAGTGCCCATCACGGAATCACTCAACGTGATGTCGTCACCTCATCGTGACGTTCACCATGGCTACTCCCAGAGGGTGAAAAGCACAAGTACAAGAAAATCATCACGGCCTCTCTCACGTGATGTTGTCATGGAGTCACACACATGACATCCACCATGGCTACTCCCAGAGGGTGGAAACAAGGGCTTTCACCTCAAATTTCTCTCACAGAGAAAGATGCGTTAACAAGGCCTTACACCTCAAATTTCTCTGTCTTAGAGGAAAATGCATTAACAAGGGCTTGCACCTCAAATCTCTCTTACAGAGAAATGCATTAACAAGGGCTTTCACCTCAAATCTCTCTCACAGAGAGAAATGCATTAAAGCAAATCACAGAAGATCGCTGATGTTGAGTCTCCCTCTCAGTTAGGGCTTCATTCTCCACAATACCAAGCTTGTCTCGAAAGTACACAAACTTTACTCTGGCAAGAGGCTTGGTGAGAATGTCTGACGTCTGCTCAACAGCGTTGACATACTTCAACTAGATTGCTTTCCTCAATACCATATCTTTGATATAGTGGTATTTGATCTCAACATGTTTAGTTCTATCATGGAACACTGGATTGACAGAAAGCTTCACACAGCTTTGATTATCACAATGAATGACAGTCGGCTCCAACGATTGTCCAAACAATCCTGCAAGGAGCTTCCGAAGCCACACTGCTTCTCAAGCTGCCACACAAGCTGCAATATACTTGGCCTCTACGGTGCTCAGTGCCACTGAAGACTGCTTCCTGCTACACCAGGAGATCATCGCAGAGCCCAAACTAAAACAACATCCAGAGGTGCTCTTTTGATCAATGACACACCCTACCCAATCGGAATCAATATATCCATGCAGCTCCAAGTCCACATCAGAAGAATACCTTAAGCCATATCCAACTGTACCACGCAAGTATCTCAGGATATGCTTTGCTGCAACTAGATGTATTTGCCTTGGTTCACACATGAACTAACTAAGTGCACTCACTGCATAGCAAATATCTGGTCTAGTATTGACTAGATACATCAACAATCCAATCAACTGTCTGTACATAGTAGGATCCACCAGATCTGAACTAGTTGCAGCCTCCTTAAGCTTCTAAAAATTTGTCTCCATAGGTGTGGATATGGACTTACAATCCATCATATCAAATCTCTTCAAAATGTCAATAGTATAATTCCCTTGGCTCAGAAGGATCTCATTAGGCCTCTACCAAACTTCTAAACCAAGTAATGCATGTATCCAAGATCCTTCATTTCAAATTCAGAAGCTAACTCCTTGCATTTGATAATGAGATGATCTTCTCCAGTAAGAAATAGATCATCAACATAGAGAACCAAGATCAACTAGATCACCATCTTCTTCAGGTTCAGTAGGCTCCCTCTGAATCTTCAAGTACTTGCATCAACCTTCTAACCTCTTCATCCAAGATTTCTTGCAACGCTTGCCTTAGAGAATGTTTTCCAGAGCACACCTCTAATAAGAGAGTTCAGGATTGTCCTCCTTGACCTCAACCCAGATCACTCTATTCTAAATAGGTTTGCAGAGCTATCAATGACAAATCCAGATAGATTATCTTGTACAATTCTAATCTCAGCAGCTGGAGAGTTCCAAGGACTTTAGCATCGGCCTTGCAATACTGCATCCTACACTTCATCTCAGTGAGTCATAGAACTCCCTCTTGATCCCTGCCTCAGAGATTGCAAAGAAATCCATCGGAAGTGAAATCCTATCATTGATAGATCTCAGGACCTCAATCCTTTTCCCGATCATGCTCTCAACTTGAGCCTCGAATCCTCAAATTTTTAACTTCCTCTTCAAAGTAACTGATCACAATGGCAACCTGAATAGGTTCTTCGTCTTCGAGAGATGTTTCCAGTCATCAACTCAGTCCCATGGCTGCAAGCTATGACTCCAAGCTTGATCATGTCTCAAGTCGGCATGACTTCCTCATAGGATGCCTCAAGCTTTTCCTCACTAAGCAATCTCTCATTACCTTCTTGCTCCTTGATCCGTCCTGGAAGCATTTTAGAAAGATTACTAATAGTTTATAAAACCATCTTCAAGGAGAAGTACCAAAGCTAGAAGCATACAAGATTCACTATCCCAATGTTATAGCACATAAAGATTCATGAACATTAATCAAAACATGAAATACTTATCTCTCAATAGTTTATATATAAGAATCAACCTATAAGTAGCAAATATCAAAAGATTAGAATGAAGGGATAAAGAAACTTATCTTTATTGAATTCTGATATAACTCTTTCTTCCATCTTTTACTCCTCTCGAGAGTGCTCAACTCAGCACAACAAAAGACAATCTGCACAACTACAGATTTCTTGAATGCATTATGTAGTTGGCATGTAGAACCAACCCTCTCCAAGAGTCAAGGCTCTATCACAGTTCATGCATTAGAGAATGATATCGATGTGACCAACTAATCACCATCGAAATTGCAGTTCTCTTTTTATTTCAAAGTCACACTCAGAAATCTTCACAACTAGCATGAAAATAACTTGCAATGAATAATTTGAATCTTCAAAGGATCTTATGCCAGTGAACACAATTCAAGAGAAACCATGATCTCTCTTTACTAATCACAAATGATCCAAATAAATGATATAACTGAAATTCAGCCTAGAAAGGTGATTTCAAACAAAACAAAGAATACTTATCTCTTTAAATATTTTGATGGATGCAATTACTAGACACCGTATGATATGCTGCTCTTGCACTCAGATCAGTCCACAACCTTCACGGTTTGAACACAGGCCCATGACTTAGAATTTGTAGAGGTGGCAGGGTTAATTTTGAACATGGTCTTTGACCGTTCAAATTTATTGATGCACTCCGTTTCCAGCCAGCTTATGATCTGCAGACAGTTTCCAAGGGTTCCACGACCTCCTGCAACTTCCCACGATATTCACAATATCACAATGATAACGAAGTTTCGTGAAATGTATTAAGGAACCTGATATCACAGTGATGCCTTCTGCACAACTTGTTTCAATAGATATATCGGCTCTTAGTTCATTAACTCTGGCCTGCGATATGACATGGCAGCAAATAAAGATACAACAGTATTAAAGACAATGAGATTATTGTTCTTAAATATCCGACTGCTGTAGTGAACAGAATATTGCAAAGGAAGATTTAATAATATTCTGATCTGAGAAGTAGCAGTTTCATCTTTCTTGCGCGGTCTAGAATCAACACAGCGTGAGCTCTTCATTCCAACATGCCTTCTACAGGTATAGCTTCAGCTAGTATGAATACTCAACCAACCTAGTAATGGCATCCCTTAATTCGATCATCATGATCAATTTCCAAAGCCCCGAAATACTTATTGTTTGCTGCTCTCAAACAGGCACGGTTTCCTTCATGTCAGCCTTGTATGACCAAGTGAAGACTTTCATGAACAGTAATGTCCCATGCGGCTTTTTCCAAACCTCACATTTTACTCAGACTGCTTAACAATTCTGATCGGATCTTTTCCTAGACCCGCTCTGATTCCATGTTAGTTTTTATGATCAGATTATATAAGCAGAATTTAACTCAAAATCAGACACATAAACACAGAAAATACCATGGGAAAACCCTCCACTTGAGGGAGAAAAACCCAGCAACAAAGATCTCTCTTATATATATAAAAGATGGCAACAAATCTCTTTACAAGGAGGCCATACACAAGGCCTATATTCAGCACCAACTCTAGATGCAATGACAGATAATAATCTGCACTTCCTTGATCTTCAAATCTGCACTTAGAGAAAATTCGCAAACTGCTCTTGAAGGAATTCGCAATTTAATGAGAGAATGAATCGACCTTGCTTGATGATGGAATAGATGGAAATGACCTTGTATCTATACAAATGTGAGAGAGGTCACACCTCTTCATGTACAAGGTCGGCCATAATACAAAGAATATAATTACAAATAATAGATGTGAATTACAAGGAAGGTCGGCCCAATTAGAATTCATATTGTTGCCAAGTGACGCGCCTCTTCACTTAATTATCTCAATAAAATAAATAGCCGATAGGCTATATGCAATTTTATATCTTGACTCGTGGCTGGAAGGATGATCCCGAAGCTGCTATAACATCAACATGATTCATATCATATAATCAGCTGTTATATTTGCATGTTGATGCACAATTGTACTCTTTTTATTCAAATCTAATAAAAAACACTTCCTTAGCATTCTATAGATGCATTTCCTATTTTTTGTAACTATATTTTGCATGATATTTATGTTTTTTAATGAATTTAATTACTTTTTAAATTTGCTAAGTTGTTGCCTAGTTGTCAAGTCCAAGTCAAAATCAGGTCTACCAAGTTTTGTTGAGTTGCAAGTTTTGAAACCTTGATTTAATGTAAACAACAAATGCATGTTCATAGTATGAACTAAATACTCCATTGTTTATATATTTATACTGTACATACTACATAGGGTTCACAACCTTCTACACATCTACCTAGTCATGTAGATCATTATACTTAAGAAAAGTTTGCCACTAAGCATTGATACTTTAAAATAAGCGCACAAAATAACCGGTTTGTGTTAGTTTTATGATCAGATTAGATATGCAGAATTTAATTCAAAAATAAGACACAATAACACAGCAGATACCCTGGGAAAACCCTCCACTTGAGGGAGAAAAACCCAGCAACAATATATCACTTATATATTGAATCACAAATAATGTCTCCTTTACAAAGAGGCTGATATTAAGGCCAAGAGTAAGCACCACAATCTGATGCAATCACAGCAATGAAATAACTCAGCCTTCAATACAATATCAATCTGCTCTTGAATACAAACTCGCACTTGAATATATCGAACTTGTGATGAACTACAAACTGAATAATGAATGTGTAACAATGTATACATGATGAGCGAGAGGACGTGACCCTTCAAGACACAAGTCGGCCTTCATCAAAGGTCATGTCTTCTTCACGAAATCGCGCCTTCTTGAAGCATGTCGGCCTCTTTGAAACATCACGTCTTCAATACACAAGAGCTCGGCCTCATCAAGAATCGTGTCCCTTCATTAATTCAAGCCTTCATGATATTTAATTATCATTTAATACAAAGGACGTGCCTCTTCATCAAATCGCAATCACCATAAATTAAATAGCCAACGGCTATCATTTAATTTATTCAACATTGTAAAGGAGATCGGCTGGAATAGACAACTGACGCTACATGATAACATCAACACTCCCTCTCAACTAGGGAGGATACTTCCAGCTGCATAAAACATATCACCTCATCGTGATGTCAACCACAATGGCTACTCCCATATGTGGAAAGGAAAGATATCACCTCATCGTGATATCAACCATCATGGCTACACCCATGTATGGTATGTACAAGTGCTCATCACTCAACATGATGTTGTCACCTCATTGTGACATTCACCATGGCTCTCCCAGAGGGTGAAAAACACAAGTACAAGAAAAATCATCACGAACTCCCTCACGTGATGTTGTCATGGAGTCACACACATGACATCCACCATGGCTCTCCCAGAGGGTGGAAACAAGGGCTTTCACCTCAAATCTCTCTCAAAGAGAAATGCATTAACAAGGGCTTGCACCTCAAATCTCTCTCAAAGAGAAATGCATTAAAGAAGATCACTGATACTGAGACTCCTTCTCAGCTAGGGATTCATTCTCCACCATACCAAGCTTGTCTCGAAAGTACACAAACTTTATCCTGGAGAAAGGCTTAGTGAGAATGTCTGTCATCTGCTCATCAGTGCTGATATACCTCAACTGAATTGCTTTCCTCAATACCATATCTTTGATATAGTGGTATTTAATCTCAACATGTTTAGTTTTGTCATGAAACACAGGGTTGACAGAAAGCTTCACACAACTCTGGTTATCACAATGAATGATAGTTGGCTCCATTGATTGACCAAACAATCTTGCAAGGAGCTTTCGAAGCCACACTGCTTCTCGAGCTGCCACACAAGCTATAATATACTCGGCCTCTGCTATACTAAGTGCCACAGAAGACTGCTTCCTACTACACCAAGATACCATCGCAAACCCCAAACTGAAGCAACATCCAGAGGTGCTCTTCCGATCAGTGACACACCCCGCCCAATCAGAATTAGTATAACCCTGCAACTCCAAGTCCACACCTGAAGAATATCTCAAGCCATATCCAATTGTGCCCCGCAAGTATCTCAAGATATGTTTTGCTGCAACTAGATGTATATGCCTTGGTTCACACATGAACTGACTAAGTGCACTCACTGCATAGCAAATATCTGGTCTAGTATTGACTAGATACATCAACAATCCAATCAACTGCCTGTACATCGTGGAATCCACCAGATCTGAACTAGCTACAGCTTCTTTCAACTTATGCAAGTTGGTCTCCATAGGCGTAGACATGGATTTGCAATCCATCATACCAAACCTCTTCAAAATATCAATGGTATACTTCCCTTGACTTAGAATCATCTCATCAGGCTTTTGCCATACTTCTAAACCAAGGAAGTAGTGCATGAGACCAAGATCCTTCATTTCAAATTCAGAAGCAATTCAGAAGCTAACTCCTTCTTGCATTTGAAAATGAGGTGATCTTCTCCAGTAAGAATCAGATCATCAACATAGAGGACCAAGATTAATGCTTCGCCATCAATTACCTTGAAGTAGAGGTTTGAATCAGCATCATTCTTGGAGAAACCCAAGCTCATCAAGTAACGATCAATCCTTTCGTACCAAGCACGAGGAGCCTGCTTAAGGCCATACAAAGCCTTCTTCAGCATGCAAACATGAGACTCCTTCCCATGCACCTCAAAACCATCAGGTTGCTCAATGTATACCTCTTCCTCAATTACACCATTTAGAAATGTTGTCTTTACGTCCATCTGGTGAATCTTCCATCCTTTAGATGCTGCAATAGCAATGATGATCCTAACTGAAGTATAACGAGCAACTAGAGAAAAAGTTTCCTCATAGTCAACTCCCTCTTTCTGTGAGAATCCTCTAGCCACGAACCTAGCCTTATACTTCTCAATGCTCCCATCAGCTGCATGCTTGATCTTGAAGAGCCATTTAGAAGATACCATAGATTTGCCTTCTGGTCTCAGTACGATGTCCCAAACATCATTCTTGAGAATGGATTGATACTCTTCAAACATAGCATCTCTCCAAACATGCTGACTAGTAGCTTCCTCAACACTAGAAGGCTCTGACTCAATGATTTGACTCATCAATGCCACATAGCTGGAAAACTTATGAGGTCTCTTACTTTCTCTGAATGTTCCCCTTGGGGCTGCAAACTTTTCTGCCTCCTACATTGTTTGCCTGGCCCAAAGAGGTCTTTTTCTTCCAATCACAATATTTGTAGGCCCATCAATAGGTTCCAAGGGCTCGACTAGATCATCATCTTCTTTAGGTTCTAGAGCCTCCCTTTGAATTTCAGGAGAATGGTCAACTTCCATATCCTGAGGAGACTCTTCATTATCTATCTCCATGTGAGTTCCCTTGGATCTCTTGAATGCAACATCCTCTTCAAATGTAACATCCCTACTGATCTCAATCAACTTCTGACCTGGAATGTAGATTCTGTAGGCTTTTGATGTCTCACTATAACCTACAAATATCCCCTTCTTGCCAAAAGGTTCCAACTTTGTCCTTTTATCTTTCGGTACATGAACATACACAAGACAACCAAAGACCCTCAAATGACTCACTTCTGGCTTCACCCCTGTGAATGCTTCTTCGGGAGTCATGTTCTCCAAAATGCGGTGAGGACTTCTATTCTGAACATAAATAGTTGTCCTAGAAGCTTCAGCGCAAAGGAAGGTTTGCAAATCTTGGTCATGAATCATAGCTTTGTTTGCTTCCACAATAGATCTGTTCTTCCTTTCAGCAACACCGTTCTGTTGAGGATTGTAAGGGACACAGAACTCCCTCTTCATCCCTGCTTCAATGCAAAAGTTACAGAAGCTGTCGTAAATGTACTCTCCTCCGTTATCAGATCTCAGAACTTTGATCCTCTTCCTGGACAAGTTTTCTACCCGAGCTTTGAATTCTTTGAACCTCTCTAATACCTCCTCAAATTCTTTAGATTTCAAGAAATAAATCCAAGTCTTTCTAGAGTAGTCATCAATAAAAATAATGTAATACAAGAAACCACTCAAAGAAGCAACAGACATTGGACCACATAAATCAGAATGAATAAGATCAAGAATACATTTAGATCTACTTTCACTACTATGAAATGGACCTTTAGTATTCTTACCCAATGCGCAACCTCTGCAAGTGCCTTCATGCTCCTGGTTGAGTTTTGGAAGGCCTGAAACCATCTTCTCCATGGTAGGAAGTGCTCGAAAGTGAAGGTGAGCCAATCTTCTATGCCATAGTTCACACGAACTTGATGAATCATGCACCAACGCCTGGAGTGGACGAGTGCAAAGTCTGTAGAGGCTCTCATGTCGAACTCCAATCACCCAAACAGTCTTGATATTAGAGTTCTTTGTCCATGCAAGAACTTTTCCTTCTGAAAATGCAACTTGGTACCCCTTGTCCTCCAAGGCTGAAATTGAGACAAGGTTTCGCTTGATGCCCGAAACAAATAGCACATCACTCAACTGTAAGGAAATGTTGAAATCCAAGTGAAGAGAGGAGGTCCCAACTCCTTTCACAGAATAACTAGCATCATCTCCAATAATGACTTGTTCACTAGAATCTCTCTCCACCAAATCAGTTAGATGCTCTCTAAATCCGATAATGTGGCGGGAGGCACCACTATCAATTAGCCAAGTGTTGTTGTCGGTAGGCACACTACTTGAAAGAGCTGAATAGAATAGGAAACCACCTGAATCCTTCTGCGGAGAGATCTCATCAACATCAGCAATGGAAGCCTGCTGCTTAGGCCTGGTTGGACAATCCTTTGCATAGTGACCATACTTGTCACATCTAAAACATTGAACACAAGATAGATCCTTCTTCTTCTTGAATGCAGGAGCACCATCAAATCCCTTATCTCTATTCCTCTTGAAATATCCTTTCTTTCCATCTTTCCCTTTCTTCTTTGAGGATTGAGTGGCAAGAACATGAATGTCTTTATTAGTAGAGCTTTGACCAATACCTCTCACAGCCAACCTAGACTCTTCTTGAATACAATCCGCCCTCAAACGATCAAACTTGGGAAGTTTCGATCTCGCGTTGATTCCTTGAATGTAAGACTCCCAAGATGAAGGAAGACCATTAAGAGCCAACATGGTCAAGTCCTTGTCATCAACAATATGACCAATAGTAGAGAGTTGATTTCTCAACTCGGAAATCTTCATGAAGTATGCGATGACAAATTCTCCTTTTGCCATCTTAACATGATGAAGTTGTTGCTTTAATGCAAGTGCATAGCTTGTGTTGTTGATCTCATACATCTCCTCCTAAGTCTTAAACATCTCTCTCGTTGTCTTCAACTTGGAGATGATTGGAACAATATGGTCCTTCACGGAGTCAACTAACATCTTCTTCGCCTTAGTATCTTTCTTCTTCCATTGAATCTTCTCTTCCTCATCAGTAGGCTCGAGGACTTTGCTCTCCACGAACTCAGCCAACTCATTTTCCTCCAAGGTGTGGCATAACTTTGAATCTCCAAGATGTGAAATTTGTTGCTCCCTCGAGTTTGTCCTCAATCTTGAGTCCATTCACCATCTTGATGAAGAGATAGAAGTGATCAAAGATGAGAAAGAGAATTAAGAGTATCGCTGCTAGACTAAATTTGATCAAGATCTTCTTCAAACCCACTCTGATACCATGTTAGTTTTATGATCAGATTAGATATGCAGAATTTAATTCAAAAATAAGACACAATAACACAGCAGATACCCTAGGAAAACCCTCCACTTGAGGGAGAAAAACCCAGCAACAATATATCACTTATATATTGAATCACAAATAATGTCTCCTTTACAAAGAGGCCGATATTAAGGCCAAGAGTAAGCACCACAATCTGATGCAATCACAGCAATGAAATAACTCAGCCTTCAATACAATATCGATTTGCTCTTGAATACAAACTCGCACTTGAATATATCGAACTTGTGATGAACTACAAACTAAATAATGAATGTGTAACAATGTATACATGATGAGGGAGAGGACGTGACCCTTCAAGACACAAGTCGGCCTTCATCAAAGGTCATGTCTTCTTCATGAAATCGCGCCTCCTTGAAGCATGTCGGCCTCTTTGAAACATCACATCTTCAATACACAAGAGGTCGGCCTCATCAAGAATCGTGTCCCTTCATTAATTCGAGCCTTCATGATATTTAATTATCATTTTATACAAAGGACGTGCCTCTTCATCAAATCGCAATCACCATAAATTAAATAGCCAACAACTATCATTTAATTTATTCAACATTGTAAAGGAGATCGGCTGGAATAGACAACCGACGTTGCATGATAACATCAACAGTTTGTAGCTCTCATACTGGTAGTAGTCTCACTGCAAATGTTAGAATCAAGCAAATTGCACTCATATTGATTATATATATAATTTTTATGTCTTTGATTCTTTCCTTGGAATTCTAGAGTATTATATATTACTCTTGGTTGCACTCTGAAGAGTATTTTCATTCAAGTATGATTATCATAATTAAGCCATATATATCAAATCCAACCAGGTTTAATTTTCTGCCTTTCCTATTAAACCTGATAAATATTCCTTTCAATGGGTTCTTGTTAGAGGAAGCTGTGAAAAACACCAAGGCCATGATAGATCAAAAGAGAATTTGGCACAAATAGGGATTCACTAATTCATCTGATGGGTGGATGGGTGATAGAAACCACACGTTGATCAGCTTCCTAGTGGCTTCAGGTGGCCATGAAAGTGGAGGTGGAAGATGTTGTCCTAGTTTTGACCAACAATGTAGTAGATCAACTTCTTGAGGAGAGGCACCCTGCCATTGTTTGGAATCCCCGTGCCACCCATTGCATTGATCTTCTACTTGAGGATATATGCAAACTTGGATAGGTGAAAATTGGGGCCAAAGTAGCTAGAAACATCACCAGACACATTTATAACCACCCTTGGGTGTTTAACCTGCTGAGAGAACACATCAAAGGAAAGGATCTTGTGCAATCAAGAGCCACATAATTCACCACCAATGTCATCACATTGCAAGGCATTTTAACCATGCTAACATCCCTAAAGTAGATATTTGTGAAACATAGGTGGGTAGAGTCTCTACACTTGAAAAAGGCCAAAGTGAAAAGAGTTGCAAAGATTTTTTTTATCATATGTTTAGCAAGAGCATGAACAAGATCCTCAAGGTTACTTTTAGCTTCACAATTATGAACTTACAAAGTAATTGATCAAAGGTGGAACAAGCAAGTCCACCAACACATATATGCAACAATCTCTTACTTGAATCTCATTTTTCTTCTTCAATTCCTTTAGGGGCAATGAGGAGGTTATAAATGACCTCAAGAAATGCATAGAGGATGATGGCTAATGAAGCCCTCAAGGACACAATTCTGAACAAGTTGCAAATTTATGAGGATGTGGAGAGAAGGTTGTTTTCTTCACCTCTATGCATTCAAAGAAAAATGACCCAACAACCACGTTCAAAAAAAAACAAGTTCCTTCAAAAGTTAAATTGTTGTTGTAGAGTGTAGATTTGTTTGATAAATGCAATTGTAGTTTACTTTCAAAATAATAAATGTTCTCTTTGCAAATTTATGGTGCAAAGCATAGTTTGCAAACTCGGACTCACCGCGGACTCGGCAGCCCAAAAATATGACTCGGACTCGGGACTCGGCACGGACTCAGGAAAAGACTCGGCTAGGACTCGGCAAAAAAAAAACCGTAGTTTTACAAAAAACAAGAACAAATTAATGCATTTAGAGAACATAAGAGCCTAATTTGATTATCAAACACTCATAATTCAAAGATTACACATGTCATATGATCATCAAACACTCAATAATTGAAATTTAATCATTCATAGTCATCAAATACTCATAGTTTCAATGTATAACAGCATCATAAGATTATAAATGTTTACATATAATCCTGGCTTCTTTCAACCCCAATCAATTTGCAGACTTGTATTTCACAAACTTGACTGTTAAAATGAAAGAAAAAGTTAAGAAAAACATGGGTTTTTAACCCCTTTTGACTCCCAGCCACATAGGAGAGTCCTAGGTTGGGACTCCCGAGTCCAACCTCAGGACTCTTTTTAACCCCTTTTGACTCCCAACCACACAGGAGAGTCCTGGGTTGGGACTCCCGAGTCTGACCTCAGGACTCTCCAAGTCCTGAGTTTGGACTCCCGAGTCCGTGGCGAGTCGACTCGGCTGGCCAATGGACTCCCGAGTCCGCGGCGAGTCCGCCGAGTCCAGCCGAGTCTGCAAACTATGGTGCAAAGACACCAAATCTCCAAAGCCTTGTCATTCACATTTTGTATCAACCTTGTAGCACCTTTAGGTGTGGACCATATTTGAGGCCATTCATATGAAGAAGCGCATTAGGTTGACGCTTAAGGGCCTCAGTGACCTTGTTTTTATGTAATACAACATTTGTATTTGCATCAAAAACGTGGAGAGAAAGGAAACTCATGATGCAATTTACTTGGATGACATCAATCCATATTTAGAGTAGGTTGATGAGGATGTGGAGCCAAAGGTTTCTACAAAGGAGATCAATGATTTTGATAAGAAGTGCAGGCACAAGCAGAAGCATAAATGAAAGTATCAAGAGGGATCTCATTAAATAAGGATCATGATATGTTTAAGATTGATATTGTTCCTAAGAATGAATCCTTACCATCTAGTTCAAGGGCACTGCCACTAAGGAGCTTTAGTCAGGGCAAAAATTTGTAAAATATCTAAATATATTTGTAATTTTCTATGATGACAACAGCCGATCAATCATCATATCATATATGATACCGTGACATGCATTGTCCTCCTTTTTTGAACTAAGAATTTTCTGAATTCAACATTTTGCATTTAATTTGAGTTTATTTTATGAATTTATGTACTTTTAGTATAGCAAGTTTTTGTTGAGTCCAAATCCAAATTTTGGTCTGCTAAATTGTTGCTGAGTCTGAGTTTTTGCAATATGCTTTAAAGCATATCATATTTACACAATAAATATGATCATTCTATTCAAATTATTTATCCTTATAAAGGAATTTGATTTACTTCTAAAACAAGCACGCCATATTGCATCCCAATAACAGGAAAGAAATGGAAAGCCCACTAAATTTTGATATTCAATCACCACCGTAGTGTTTTTTAATCAATTCTATTCACTATGGAAGAATTGCGCATGAGAACTGTTCTTAACTATTACCTATGAACTTCTTAACTGCTGGCTGCAAATCTGCATCATACACTTTGAACACATAGTTTGCTATTATTTAGCATGCCTCTTCTTTGAAATGCATCTCTAATATGGATGTTTCCTTTTGTGTTTAAGGGGTTATGTTTTGTCTATTTGGAGCTATGTTTCATCCAAGCTAATATTGATGCTGCATGCATCTGAACATTGTGATATTCATTTCATAAAAAGCGTATTTTTGAGGCTCGGACTTGGTATGGACTCAGTAGGACAATTTTAAGCTCAGACTCAAACTCAGAGGAAAAACTTCCCCAAAGCTCAGCAAGACTTAAAAACCTAAATTGGAGCATGCATCACAGAGGCATATGATATTGTTATGCATACCAAAGCAAATAATAACATTGACATACAAAATAACCATATGATTCCTATTACTGATAGAAGTACTCATTCATCAAAATGGAAACCATACAAAAATACCTGGAAACCATTGCCGCAACAGCGCCAGCCCATAAATGCTTAGAGGTATTGAAAGCACCCTCTCCTCTACATTTAACTTCTTTATCCTGGATAACAGTTTGCTTTTGCCAATCTCCAATTTCCTTAGCTGCAATTGCTGTTGTTTTGATCGATTCCTTGTCCTCATTAGCAGTGACTGATTCATCAAGGCCCTTCTCACCCAGAAAAGAAGTCGTTGATTGCAGGATGTCACTCTTCTCTTTCATTGACAAGCTCATTGAAAGAAATTGACCATCTGCATTAGAACTTCTACATCTTTTTGTCTGTAAAAATCCCAGGAAATTCTTATTACCATTGTTAGAAGACAAAGTAGGCCTTCTTCCCAAACAGAAAATTTGGCCAGACTTGCCCCATGAGAACAAGCCCTTGGCCAGACTCTGCAGATCACGAATCTGGATTGAAGGATTGTCATCTTTACATAATGAAGATCCACCTTGAGAACCTATAAGGGAAAGTAACAGCGAAATCGATGCAAGTGGAGAATGCGAAACTGCTGTTTTATCAGAAATTGATGAGGGCTGTAATTTCAAAGCACTAAAACATTGGGTGTCTACAAACAGTCCACCCGGGCGATACGCACATGAAAATTCACACAGCTCTTCTCGTACACTCTCATTGCAGCTTACAAGAAACAAAGACGACTGGCACTTCCCAGAATTACAACCCGTGTCTTGGACTGCTCCTCTCTTCAATCTCACAGTATTTGGCATTTTACAAGTAAAAAGGGTTTTGACCGGGTGTTTTCTCTCAGGAGAAAAAAACTGTGAAGAGTGTTTTAACAAAAACCCTAATGCAGCTATAGAAGACTAACAGTAAAGTGTATTCAAACTCCCGAAAAAATAAAACCCTTAAAATGCCTTAGGACATCAAAGAAAAAGACTCTGTCAAGAAAATGCGGGCTTCCTCTGAAAAAATGAAACCGTCAAATACTCGCACAGAAGTTGCAGTTAACGAGCAGCTCCCACAAAAAAGAATTGTCTCCGGGATAAACACTGTCAAAAAAGGTTTCCAGTGGATAACAAAGGCTTGGAATCCAAGATTCAAATTACGCTACCAATGAAAACTCAAAAATTCCAAAGAAATTCATCAGATTGACCTGCAAGCGCAAATGCAAAAGGATTTTTTAAGCTTAATTCAAACTTGCCTTATCGAAAAATAACATAAATTCCACAACGTCGATCTGCCAATTAAATAATCAAACGCATTCAAGCCCTCCGCAGCCGCAAGTGCCAAGAAACTCCAAGAAAATAAAAACCCAAAAATGCCCTGAATTCCCAGACAGTCTTTAATAAGCAAAGAAGATTTTTTGCACCGGATTTCAAATAGATTGAAATAAGACAGAGTTGTGTACGCTCCCGATTCCTCAACAACTATTAATGCGCCATATGAATATGAATAAATGCTTTTGATCAGTTTTACAAGTGCAGCATCTCTTTCAACGGAAACGATACCTGCCTAATTGACGGCATGAGGAGGTCCGCCATGGATGCTTCGTTAATGGCGTCAACATTTTACATTATTCTTTCATTCCAAACACTTGTTTTGTTTAAAGACGGATAGCTCTATGAAAATGGTAGGCTTGCTACGGAGCAAACTAGACCAACTGAACGTAATCGAAGCGTTCATTTTGTCCTTTAACAGTTGCATTTAAAAGAGCAAATTGAATAGGCCTAAAATACTTGAAGGGAGAGAGATTGGTCTTTCCATAAACGCCATAAAAAGAAAACATTTTTTAAAACCCAGATTATAATAAACTGTTGGCAATATCACTGAAAGTTGAACAGATGCTACAAATATTCCACCCATGCTCTAGATAATGTTCCCTTTCTATTTGACAATGTAGAATGATTCAGAACCACTTGCACGTGAGATAAAAGAAGTGGGAGCCTCTTTAGGGGATTCTAGATTCTTTATATGCTCATTGAAAAATTAAATAAGAGAAGCTTATATTTTTATTTTATTTTACTATATATTTATTCGAGGCTTGTCAATTATCTATGAAATTATGTGATTGTGAGATCATAATGTTAGTTGAGATGGTTGAGATATTGACAAACATTGATAATGGTCATAGGTTTCAAATCCAATTTACATGTGGTATACATAGAGGTAGTTTGTACCAACCAAAGATTATAGGGAGTTTGTCCTACATGGTTGTTGAGCTACTATTTCTCAGGCAAAAAGAAAAAACATTTGATATGTTTAAAAAGTACATGTTTCTTACAAAGAATTTGTATTGATATCAATCATTTCCTCTTGATAACTTATTTATCAATGCCCTACCCATGTTGAAAAGACATGTTCATAAAGGCATTAGGAATGAGATCTAGAAAGCCTACATAAAGTCAACTTGTTTATTGTCAACAAAAATTCAACATTACTTGAAACACTATAACCATATAGAAGATAGGCTTTGATGGTCTTATAGGACTCTTATTTGGTTTCATAGAAAACAAAGCACGTTCAATCTCTTCCAAAGAGAGAATTCGGTCCAAATATTTACTATAACTAGGATCAATTATATTTGGAATAAATTCCTAGGTACTATCCTCCAAAGCATGTTGGATATTTGTCCAATCGATTTCCTCTCTTAACAACCTTTCATAAAAATTATAAAATAAATTAATAATTTTTGACTAATTAGTATGATGCCCACTTTCATCCCTAATAGCTTCAATTTTCTCTTTTTTATGCTTATAGTTAAGATAATTAAAGAAATACTTAGAGCCCTTGTTTTGTTCCTTGATCCATTGGATTTTGGCTCTGATTTTGGCACCCTGTCCTCTATAATGGTCAAGTTTTCATAGCTGAGCTTTAGTTAGTAACAACAATGTGCTTCTAAAGAGTTTCACTATAAGGATCAAGGTTAAGGTCAGTTCTAGCAAGTTCTAACTGCCCTTGGAGAGATTTTTCACTGCATTTGTGTTTCCAAGCCATTCTTCTTCTAAAGGAGTGAAGAAACTCAACACATTGTGATATAGCAAAAATCCACCATCTAACCCATGACTCTTCTTCAAGAGGTTTAGGTATAGAGTTCCAAATCCTAGCTAAGACAGAAACACATTCCTTGTTTTTAAGATGAGAAATATTAAGTTTCAAAGGAAGTTGAGAAGAAGACTCGGCATCAGCATTTTTAGAAGAAGAAAATGAGCAAATAATTGGAAAACGATCAGATAAAGTTGTAGAATAGTCCACCTGCACCCAATAATCCTAGGGCAACTTATCTAACTGTAAATTTTGGGATAAATAAAAGTGATCCAATTTGCTCAACTTCTTATCATTACCTAGTTTGCAATTAGACCAAGTGTACCAGTTATTGGCATGATTAGAGATTTTTTTATGGATAGGATCAACAACTCTAAGCACATTTCGACAGTAAATCCATTTTTCAAATTCTTCCTAGCTAAGCTTAAAATGGTTAAACCAACTACGATCCTCATGATCTTCCACCATGATAAAATCTCCTCCCAACACCCAATCAGCAATAGGAACATTCTTAGACATCTAATCCCAAAGAGTAGCTCTTTCTCTCAGATTATTAGGAGCATAAACTAAACAGAAACCCAGGGGTTATCCATTGATAAAGGAGAGGGCCCAAACATAATTATGAGTTGGGTCCTCACCCTTATCAATGACATGTTTGGATATTAAAGGAGACAATCCAAGAACAACTCCACCAATGTCTTCCTTATGCAAGGTATGAACAAAAAGAGCCTCTTTCCAAAGATTGAAAAGAGACAAATTTAAATGTTCATTGTTGATTTTAACTTATTGTAACAAAAGAACATCAAGTTTCCATTTCTCAAGGGTATCCTTGACTTTAAGTTTGCGATGAGGGTGAGAAATCCCTCACATTCCAAGATAATATCTTGAACTTCATGTTGAAACATCAAGAGAGTCATCCTCCTCTTGTAGCAACACTCCATAATGATTAGAGATGGGAACTTCTTGATCATTGATCAGTTTTTCATTAGAACTAGCAGAAGTTGATCTAGACCTTTTTCTAGCATTAGGAGGAGACAAAGATCTACTAGGGGATTTCAACAACCTAGAAGAATTGAGACAAGATGTTTTGTTAAGAGGGGAGTGGGAATTTGAGGAAGGAGAAGGTTATTTTCATTTCTGAACAGTCTTCCAATCATTAGTCATAATAACATCTTTATAAGAAGCATTGACCACTAAAGGGGGCTCAGAAGGAGAATGAGGACTAGACTCGAGGGAATACTATTGCTTTCTTGAAGAGAAGAAGGTAGAGGGGTTTTACTAATTGGATTGGACTATAAGGTGGGATTAGTGGAAACCTTGGTTGGAGAAGCTTGTAAAGGGGCAGAAGAAGACTTATTTTTCTTAATGGGACAATCTCAAATAAAATGACCATAAGTGTTTGGCGTATTCAAATAGACTATTGGCTAATCCAATTCAAAACCTAGGCCAAACAGTTTAATATTCTCTGGCAAGGGTTTGTTCAAATCAATTTTGACACATACTCTTGAGTGAACTCTTAAACTAGCAAATTTATCAGAACTTTGCTTGCACCATATAACCCTACCAAGTTGGATTGAATATATTTTAGTTTACGTATGAAAGCTAGATTTAGAAAGGAGAATTCTAGCCACATGGGATAATGAGAACGGGAAGGTCCTTCTGGGTGAAAGTCGAATGTCCAAGCTTGCAAATAACAGATTTGTCTATAAATCACCCATGTGCCATACTGCAAAACTGCTTGAGCATGTTCAACATGCCTAAACATGCAAGAAACATAGCCTTTGCCCAACCCTCTAATTGATTCCATCACCCACCCTTTGTTTTCCCAATTTTGTTTGGCCCATTTATAAAAAGTCTGATTTTTGTAGGGATTCACCTTAAGAAAAATAAAATAACAATTCTATTTTGATGTTCAACAATACATTCTACAACTTCATCAAGTAATTGGAATTCTAAAGATATGCCTTGTTCTTCTTGTCCAATCTCTAGGGTTTCAACTTATTTTTCAATATTTTGAACAGGAGCTATGTTGTTTGCAGGAGAATCATTATTGGTTTCTTCCTCCTTTTTTGATAACTTCTCCATATCCACTCTTCCACAATCTACTCCTAGAGCTTCCAATGCTTGTTTTTTCTTAGACATTTGGGCTTCAAATTTTAACCTCATTGGTGATCCTTCCCTCTATTTAATTATTTTCTCATGCAACCCTTCCCTTTAAAAATTTGAGCAATCATCCTGTAAAACCCTCTAATCTCCCTGCTCAAGGGGGCCTATGGCATCCACATTGTTGCAGAGTGTTGTTTCTCTAAGTTAAAAAGGCCAAAAAATTATTTAACAATCTTCTTGCATCTCAAACATCGAGAACCCTCATTCGCCCTTGTTTGGAAACTTCTTTATTAGTTCGCTTTCATTGCTTCCCTAAACCCTCGTTCATAGCCTAAAGTTCCTAAATAAGAGCACTTTATCTTGAGATATCAACAAATTTGTAGACTATACAACAATGGATAAGAATCAAAAGAGTATTGTATTTTAGTTGTTAAGTGTATTATGAGATAAATGACAAGTTTTTATTGCCTCTTCAAAGAAAAACATGATCTCTACATAATTTTGTTTATTATGATGATCAAATATGTATAGCTCTATTCATCATAAAGATGATCACATATACAAATTATACATTCTTAAGTGTCATCAACACAACTCTTTATCTTAATATTCAACTTCAAATTATTTTCTCCAACCTCCATTTTGGAGGTAGAAGAAAGCTCATTATAATTTAATATTTACCTTACTTTTTCTTGACTTTTAGTTAAAACGTGTTTTCCTTATAGTATCATTAACCTAATTTGGCTACTCGTGGATAATAATATTTAAATTTTAAGTTTCAAATAATCATAAATAATAATAAAATCAAATTTATAATGATGATATCATTGAAGATAACAAGTTTAACAAGTTTTAGATTATATTGGTTTCAAGTGCCTATAAAGGATGTAGACAAGGTAGTTCATTTCAATTTATCTCATAAGTGTGAGTTTGTATCTCTTTGTTAATACCAATCTTTCTAATTGTAGAGGAAAAAATGCCAAAATAGCAATAAGTTGATTAATTTTGGAATTATGGCTATTTATTGAAAGTTGTGAAAAAAATGCTAAAAAATATAGAATAAAATGAATTAATTATATGGATAGTTAGCTCATTTGTTTTGTTGAAAATGTATTTGTTTTGATGTCAAGGATCCATTTTCAACACTTTAGAATTTTGGTTTTTGTTCGTTGACCTATAAAATTTTAAAATGTAGTATGTTTGAAGTTCATAACTTTGTGTGCAAATTTGATCTTCTATACAAATCTAAACTTGCATAAGTGGCCTTTTGGGATTTGGTCACCTCAATCTCTAATATCAACTTACTTTAGGGATAGGCTATGTTCATAAACACCTTTAAGGAATCTATCAAATTGCAAGGGTTAATGTTCTCCTCGGTCACAACCATAATGGATTGGCTTTATGGATCTAAGCAAAATAATTAATGACATTAGGAATGCATGTAATGGGCCTAAGATGAAGTGGTCTCTTACTATACACTAAATTATTTTTATTCGACTTAATAAATCTAAATCTAAATGTTCTCCACAAGTCCTCATTTTTTTCAAATAAATGAGTGGATGCCCTCAAATACAATAACCAAGTAAAAAAATCAAAAAATGATGTGCTAAGTCAACTCCCAAAGTCTAGTGAACTGGTCAACAACAAGTAAATTTGAAATTTAAATTTAAAACTGAATGGTTCAAATTTGTGATAGCAAAAGTGATAGGTCAGAAAATATAATTTAGCATAGTGAAAAATAGGTTTAGAGATCAAGAATGTGAATCTAAGGACCAATGGATGAAGGGATTGGAAAAAAAATGATGAAGGGATTGGGATATGGGATGTTGTGAGCCAATTTCATGCATAATTATGTCACTTGTAAGTTGAGTATTACATTTACAAGACTATTATCAAAGTGGGCCTAAAACATAAGGGAAAATAAAATGGATGTGTAATTTTCACCATTACATTTTACCCCTATTTTGATATGCATGTGAACTATTCAATTGAAGTTCACAAAATGTTCTTTGATGCAAATTCTAGTTACTAGGTATATTCTTTGTGCAAGTCTATATGTTTTATTTTCTTCTATTGTTTAGGTTATCCCTTGGTCCCTATCTATTGTTATCAAATTGTTGTTAGCTCTTGTTTCACTTAACCATTGGGTGGTTGTAATTCTTAACATTCTTACTAGGCTAATTGGTCATATATTCATGTAACTATTTTTATCCCCTCGTGTGACAACCAAGAAATAACATCTATAGATCTACAATGAGCTTTGATCTATAGATCTTACAAGATGGTATTAGTCAATATTAGTTGGTATTAAATTAAGTTCACAAAAGGCATCTTCTCAATGATATGTTGATGTATCATTTCCTATTTGGTTTATCTTAAAGAACATATTACATGGTAGAGTAAGGCTAACAATAAATGGTGGGCTATTGTGGTTCAAAACGTTAGAGAGCAACATGACAAATTCAAGTTGGATTCTATAGATCTAAAGATGCTTGATCTAACAATAAATGGTGAGCCATTGTGGTTCAAAACGTTAGAGTGCAACATGGAAAATTCAAGTTGGATTTTATAGATCTATAGATGCTTGATGTGGGCCCAAGGGAGTTCTATAGATCTTTTGATGGTTATTGATCCTCTACCAACTTTATCTAGATTGTGTTGAGTGGCATATTTTGATGGGCTCCTATGGATCTATAAATCATTTGGGTGTGTAATCTTTTATTTGTAGATTTATTGAATTGTTAATGTTCTCAATGATTTATCTTACTTGTCTATATTAAAAGAAAAATCTAGGTAACTTGGTTAGTTCATGGTAAGGTTTGTTGCATGATAAATTTTGAGTAACTTCCTTTGGTTTAAGGATGGTTGTGTGGGCTCATCTTGATGATATTTTTTGTTGGTATCTTGGGAATATATGGTATTTTGATCAACTATATTGATGCAAATGGAAAAAACTCTTTCCTTTCACAAATAACACCAAAATTTCTCACACGACAAACCAAGATTACAACAAATGAGAAATCTTTCTTTTATTAAATCAGTCACACAATTACATAAAAAATACAAGATTTATTAATTACAAAGGCTTCTTCCCCTTATCCTTGCACTCTTAGCCTTCATTTCCTCTTCTATATTTGTATTTTATTTATCCGCAATTAAATTAAATATGCCATGTTAAGATAGCACGACCCCTTTGCGGGTTCCTCTGCAACCTCAAAGTGCATCCTTCTTTCTAATTCATAGCACAACCCCTCACACATTCTCTTCCCTCTATTCTCTTGTACATTCTATTCCCCATGATCTGGTCACTTCTTTTTGTTTTATTTTTTCACTTACTATATCATTGACCCATGTGTTATGTGCTTTTCTTTTCTTTTATCCTTAACTCTACAAAGATGGCATGACTTCTTTCTTTTTTTATTGGTTTTTAGTTCTTAGGAAACAACATTTCATTCCCACTTTCTTGCATGGGATCTTCCCTCTTCCTAATATGCTTCATCTTGTAAATTGACTCCCCACATGGCACCACTTCTCCAAATATGGTGTAACCTCTCTTCTTTGATCACTTTACCATGCTACCCTCTTTGTTTCATTTATTGTTTACAAATTTAAATGTGATTAAATGGCAACAACTTCCCCTCTCAAATTTGTTCCACACAACCCACTCTTCCTCCCAATCTCCATGCAATATCTCTGCCACTTAACCAGATCAACCCCTCCATCTGATATGTATGTTCCTCTTTGCATTTTATATTGAGGTTTGCTAGGAAGTTGGCGTGGGCCTCCTATTCTTCCCCAAAGCTACTCTCTTTAAACCATTTTCCTATTTTGTCCTCAATACCTCCCATAGTGCCTTTTGGTTTCTCCTGTAATTAGTCTTCTAATGTGGTGCCCCTTAAATTTCTCTCCCATAGCTACGCTTTATTTATTTCAATTTTAACTTTAAAATGGTCTTGAAACATTTAAAAGACATTAAATTCTAATTACAAAATTTTAAATACCACAACCTACATTTCTATTCATTTAGATACACATTTGACTTCCAATTTATGGTCTTATTTCCTATTCCGATGCCAATTCAAGGTTATTCTATTATCTTCCAAGTAATTGCCCTCTTTACTTCCAACACAGGCCATCCTCTCGTTGAATTTTTAATTTTGTTAAATGGAGGCAATGAAAAAACCATGCAAAATCCTTCTTTGATGATTCTTCAAACTTAAAAACTTTTCCAATGCTAGTGTTTACAAATGTGACTTGATATTTTCTCATTAAATGTCTTTGCCACTGCCAAGGTCACATTTGTGTTTACCTACCAATCTAACCATACCATGCATTGCCAATACTAAGAGATGTTAGAACAAAACCAAAAAAAACCAAAATTGAAAATTACAACTGCAAATCTTTTTGCATGATGCAGATAGCTTGTTCACTTAGGATGCTCCTGCATCAGACACATCAGGTAGAAAGATTGTGAGCATAGGCTCACAATGGTGGAGTTGAGTACTCAAACAACTCTTCCAAGTTGCCACCAACCTACAATGAACTCCATTGATGTCCAAAGTGCCCAAGTTATGTCTTCTTCCTCTTTTTCCAACACTTCTCTAGAACACACACCATCTCCCTTCGACAATATTGTATTCTTTTCTTCCTTCTCCTCATGGACTCATGTTCACCATGAACTTCCCCCCTTCGCCAAATACCCTCCACTCTCCCCTCCTCCTTCGTGGGATCAAACCCACCTACAACCGACCACCTCCACCAAAAGCTTACAAAATCCTCCACAACTTCTATATGCAAACACTTATCCATACACCAATTTGCAATCACATGATCTCTCTTTCTATCAACTAATTCCTTATTCACCTCAACAATATGAAATTTCAACTCAACCTCTTCGTCACTAAATTCAAGAAAATTCAATTTAAAACAATATTCTCATGGGTCTCCTCATGACCCACCCCATCTTGTTTGTTGCAATCTTCCACAACTTGAACATCACTTCATGACTTCCAGCTCTTGATTTCTCAGGGCTTCTCTACTCACAAAAATCCTCTCAATATCTCCACAATTGCTTCACACTTGTGCAAACTGCCTCACGGTCGGTGATTGGTTCATACAACTCCACCCGTAGGTCTTGGTGGATCCTCTCCACTCTCAAGGCTATCTGCTCTTATACCAATTGGCGTAGATGGAAAAAAATCTTGTCTTTCACAAATAACACCAAACTTGCTCACACGACAACTAGGATTGCAACAAATGACAAAATCTTTATTTTATTAAATCAATCACACAATTACATAAAAAATGCAAGATTTATCAATTACAAAGGCTTCTTCCCCTTATCCCTGCACACTCATCCTTCATCATGTCCCCTTTGTATTTGTATTTTATTTATCCATATTTAAATTAAATATGTCATGTTAAGATAGCACGATCCCTTTGTGGGTTCCTCTCTAGCCTCAAATTGCATCCTTCTTTCTAATTCACAGTGCAACCCCTCACACATTCTCTTCCCTCTATTCTTCTGTACATTCTATTCCCCATGATCTGGTTGCTTTCTTTTTATTTTGTTTTTACACTTACTATATCATTGACCCATGTGTTATATGCTTTTATTTTCTTTTATCCTCAACTCCACATAGATGGCACAACTTCTTTATTTTTTAATTGGTTTTTAGTTCTTAGGAAACAACATTTCATTCCCACTTTCCTGCGTGGGATCTTCCCTCTTGCTAATATGCTTCATTTTGCAAATTGATTCCCCACATGACACCACTCCAACTATGGTGCAACCTCTCTCCTTTTCTCACTTTACCATGCTACCCCATTTCATCTATTATTTACAAATTTAAGTGATTAAATGGCAACAACTTCCCCTCTCAAAGTTGTTCCACGTAGCCCACTCTTCCTCCCAATATCCACACAATCTCTTTGCCACTTAACCAGATTGACCCCCTCCATTTGATATGCAGGTTCCTCTTTGAATTTTATATTGAGGTTTGTTGGGAAGTTGGTGTGGGCCTCTTGTTCTTCCCCAAAGCTACTCTCTTTAAACTCTTTTCCTATTTTCTCCTTAGTACCTCCCACGTTGCCTTTTGGTTTCTTCTGTAATTAGTCTTCTAATGTGGTGCCCCTTTAATTTCTCTCCCATAGTTGCACTTTATTTATTTCAATTTTAGCTTTTAAATGGTTTTGAAACATTTAAAAGACATCAAATTCTAATTGCCATAGTTTGAAATACCATGGTCTGCATTTCTATTCATTTAGATATGTATTTGACTTCTAATTTGTGGTCTCATTTCTTGTTTCAATGTCAATTCAAGGCTGTTCTATTATTTTCCAAGTAATTGCCCTCTTTACTTCCAATGTAGACCATCCTCTCATTGATTTTTTTAATTTTGCGTTGTGGTGACAATGATGGAACCGTGCAAAATCCTTCTTCAACGATTCTCCAAACTTAAAAACTTTGCCAGTGCTAGCGTTTTCAAATGTGACTTAATATTTTCTCATTGCATGTCTTTGCCACTGCCAGGGCTGCATCTATGTTTTCTTGCTAATCTGACCATACCATGGATTACCAATATTGAGAGAGGTAAAAAAAAACCAAAACAAACTAAAACTAGAAATTACACACTACAAATCTTTTTGGGTGATGTGGATAGCTTGTTTGCCCGAGATGCTCCTGCATCATATATCCCCTTTTATTGTGGGATCTTTAGCCACATCATTGAAGTATTTAGTAGCTCTTAATGAATTCATGAAGGCTTACAAATGGATATGTGAGATCCTTTTAAGCATCTAAGGTTTTCACCCAAATGAAGCCATATAGTGTACTCAAATGAGTTTCAATGAATTGTGGATTTAATCATTATGATTGTTGTTAGCGTTCAAAACTACGTTTAAGTGTTTCTAATTTGGCATCAAAAGGGCATGAATTTTTCTATACAAAGATTGATTTACGAGTTCTCTCTCATAGGATATTTTGGGTGCCTCGATAGCAATTGGTAAAGTTGATATGGTGTGTACATAAGGGCATCCACATGGAAAATAAACAAGCCTCATGATGTTCTTACTAGCGTTTTGTTCATGTGGTGCATTATATGTGCAATGGGTTATTTGGAATTGTTTTATTGGTTATTTCCTTCCACCATGGAGACATAGATGGCATGAGGTGATCCCCTCATACATCCTCACTCCTAACTTTTATACATTTATAATTAGGTGTTTTATTTATTGCATATCCTCAAGACATTATGTTAGCTAGGTTATTTTTACTAACTAGACATTTAGACATTCATATAAAAGGCTTGGAGGCTAAGAAACATTGAAATTTATGAATCTCTTGTGGTGTCTTTTTCTTTTGATTAATTACATGTCTATTAAGTGTTTGATATCTCAAATAGGATAGGTTCATACATTTCCTTATATGAAAAATTACTAACAAGGCACTAATTGACCAATTTTTCATTTATGTAATACATATATGGTGTGGAAGTACATGTCTTAGCACTACCACTATCATATGGGTAGTTTAAAATACAGTCTCGTGGTTTAACTTCACATAATTCCCAAGGTGGAACATTCACTATAAATGGGTGGTGAATGTTTTGGAGGAATTATTCAATTTTTATGTAGAATTATGAGATTGGCCTAGTAAGATGGCTTCTCCTATTAATTCCTCCCAATCTTTTGGGTCCAACCAAACTCCTTATTTTAGGGTAAAAAGAGTTAGGCCCACTTTTAAATTTGTAGTATAGGAAAATAGAGAAGTGGATGTTGTATTCATCCATGCCAAGGAGATAACATTTTTTCTTTGAGATGAAGGAACAAGTATTTGGCATCATTAAGACATTGGGTCATGTATAGGCCAATTAGTCTAGGATAGATAAGTGAGTGGACCTCTTCAAATTGATTTGGTTACCATTGTAGACATCTAAATTTAATCACTTCCATATGATTAAATTTACTGCCTTACCGTCTATCGTGTTAATATTAATTTATTAAATTAATATTACACCTTTTGTCTCATATCGGTAAAGTATTTAATTTAATAATTAATACTTTATCTTTCACCTTATTCCTGTCTAAATTAAATAAATACACTAATTTATTTAATTTAGTCATTTTTTCCCTTTTGATTTAAAATCAATTTAAAATTCCTCACTTTCTCTCTCCTTGTCACATCCTCCATAACCTTGCCCTAATCTGAATTAATTTAATTAATTCATGATTATGATGTGCATCCTCTTAATCAGAGATTAATGTCACAATCCTCCTACATTTGCCACTTGCCTCTAATTTTCTATTAATTAGCCTAATCCAATGTTTGCACAACCTTAACCAAGGTCATTAGCTAGATTTAGCACCACTTTTTAGCCAACCTTTGCATTTACCTTCTTTTGGCATTAACCCCCTTTCTCATGTGAATTTTTAATTCACATTTATTTGTTCTAGATTCCTCTCTTTTATATGTGAATTTTTAATTCACATTCCATTCTTCCAAGGCTTCTAGAACCTTGGACTTGTCACAATCTCCACATGTGACCAAGTCCCACCTTTTTGGAGCCCACCTTTTACCCTCTAGATCATCCTAGAATGTGAATTTTTAATTCACATTTATATCCCCAACCACCTTTCCTTTTCCCATGTAGATTTTTGAGGAATTCCAAAATTCCTCAAATGTCCCTTTCACTCCCACTTGGGGACAAGGAATCCCTTTTTGAGGAAATCTCCTCACTCCCCAAGGTGCATGTCCTTCCTCCAGCTCATGTACCTTCTTGACACCTCACTCACACCTCATATCCCCTTGTCCACTTCACCCTCCACATGTCAAGATGTGAGGGCTTGTGGGTTCTCAACCCACCATAGCCCTTCATCTTGGCCTTGTTGGATGCATTTCAACCGTTGAATTCTCTAGAGAATTCAAATTCTCCTATAAATACCCCCTCCTTAAGGGCATTTACAACACTTTGGATTTTCATAACTACATGCTGCCAATTTGCATTTTCAATCCTTTGCCATCATTTAGCCATCTTATTTAGTCATTTTGCACATCTAATCTTGCATTTAGTCACTCAAGCAATCATCTAAGGAGCACACAAATCATTTCAAGCAAGGGCTAATCAAGGAGACATCAACAGCAAGGAAGGTGAAATTGTTTCTATTTCGTTTTATCCATTTCCTTCTTGTTTTATCACTCATTTGGCTAATCTTGAGGTGTCTTTGGTATTTTATCATTTGCAATTTTAAGTTGTTTTGCACATTTAGAATAGGATAAATTCCAAGGTATACAACCATGTTCCCCACTTTTTAAAAATTAAGGCTAAATAGTTTCAAGCATCTTCCTTCACATCCATATCATATATCAAGCCCTATTAAAGCTATATAACCATTTAGGAGTGATATGTTCTCTCTTAGGGTCTAGAGATAGCTAACTAGGTAATTATGGGCTAAGGAAATGTATGTGTTGGCTTCAATACCTTTCTAAGGAATATACAAAGTTCCAATCATCCATTGGATGATAATTATTCTAATGATATAAATTAAGTCCTTTTTTCCCAAGTCTAGGCTATAATTTTTTGTAGTCAATGTTTTTTTGTGCTAGTGTGGATTTTAGGTGATAAAAGTTGTTAGCAAGAATAGGGATGTGATTAAATTCATGTATATAATTTTAACAGGTTTTTCAATGGGAAACCTCTCAACCAAGAGAAGTTCTATGTATACAACATAGTGTTTTAGGAACTTCACTATTTGAACAATCATAGGGTCACACTTGTTGGCATCTTATGTATTTTTCTTTTCTTATGACTTTGGTATAAGTTATTTGATGAAGAAATGCATAGTTATCATATGTGTTTGTGTGTTTCTAAATCCATCAAGGATGTTATGGATTATTTATAAATCACCAAGAATCTTATCTTTGTCTAATGTTTTCATTTTCTTGAATATTGTCATAGATGAGATTACAATTAGACTAACTAGATTTTCCAACATATTTTAGTTTGTGGGTGAAATTAACATTCAATTTCTCACATATTTTGTTAATATTAACCTTTTTCTCCAATACAGAAGGTATTGTTCACAATAACAATCAATTACTTATCAAAATTTATAATCATACAAAAGAGTAAAAATAAACTATCATTTTAGTTAATTAGTGTTTTAGATACTATTCTTTCTAATTCACAAACTAGCTCTAAATTAGGAAAATATCAAGCATTCAATCTTAAAAAAATTAGATATGATATACGAGAAGTATGTACATGGAAAATTGAGACTAGAAAGATAAATGATCAAATTCTTGTTGAAATTTGAATGCAAAAAATTAGCATACACCTATCAAAAATAGGTTTTGAAAGTAGAAAAGGGTTTTATAAGACCAAAGAAAGTTAGTTAATTTGGGAGGCTTGAGAGGTGTTATGTGATAAAGGATAACAACCAATTATACAAGGGGATATAGATTTCCCTAGGGATGAACTTGGAACCTTATTAGAAAGTTTAGAAACTAAAAGTAATGGCTCTTGAGTTTTTTATGGTACTTGGAAATGCCTATTCACAATAGAGAGGGAGAAATAATAAAGGAAAGTGGGTAAAAGCATACAAATAAGCATAGGGACATACAAAGAAGATAGAGAAAAAAGGTATATACTTAGGGACATACAAACAAGCGTAGGGACATACAAAAAATTGGATCTAAGAGTTGAAATGGATAGAGAATGAGTGTGAGTAGTTTCTAGGAAAGTTTATTGACTCTAGGATGAATCCTCTAACAAATGGGAGCACTAGGGGGTATAATTATCCTTAATGGGTGCACCAAAGGACATAGATGGATCCAGTGGGCACTCCAAGGGGTGTAAATGTACTTAGAGGTATAATGGAAAAACACCCTAAAACTTATGAGGAAGAATTATTAGGTCCTAAAATGCAATTTTTTCTTCTATCACTTTCTATGAATGCACATGTAAATGCTTGCAAAATGAAAACTTGTTAATGGGGGTACTGCCCTAATCAACCCCCTTGTGGAAAATTCCAACAAGATTCCATATTGACAATAGGAAAATATGTGTATATAGACTAGGGAAAGGGTTGCAAGATACAAAAAAGGTGGACAAACAAACTAAAATCCTAAAGGGCCAAAAACTAATTCTAGGTGACCTTTGCACAATAATGGTTATAGACAATGAGATAGAAAAAGATGATCACAAGGATAAGGGAAAGGATTTGTTGGAAAGAGTGTTAAAAAGGGTCTAATGATTAGGTATATTCAAATTTGGGAAAGTAGAAATGGGGATTTTGAGGCTTTAATGAGAAAGAATGCATGCAAAGCATCTAGGCGGCAAAGGGGATAGATAAGCCAAACGAGGGTGACCGAAGAGATAAATAAAGTCCCAAAGTGAAAAATCTCCAACAACATGGCTTCAAATTATTCTCCTTAATGGATGGATGAAGAGACATATTGCATAAGAAAGTAATTGTTTTTTATGCATGTGTTGTGTTCGTATGAGAGCTCAAGGAAGAGGGGTCTATTTATAGGTTTTCATATACTTTTAGGGAAAATGAATGTCATGATGTGGTGGGTGGGTCATCAATGAGATACCCATTATTTTTAGTGGAAAAATTGCCAAAACTAGCACCACTTATCAATGAGCACATGTAATAACATGCATGTGCCCTAGGGTGCATTGTCACCATTTAATGTTGGAGTGCTCAATTTTCGAAGGGAAACTAAGGGGATAAATATAAGATGGGAAGAGGTGATTATATGTCCTTTCTATCATCAAGCTATGAGTTTGGTCTAAACAAGGGTCTTAAATACATACTAGGGAAAACATAAATTGAATATTAGGTGGACAAGGATAAATAAGGCTAGACAAGGTGTAAAGAACACTTATCCAAGGTTCTCAAATACATGTTAATGAGTGCAAAAGAAGAGTAAAATAATTTGTACGTAATATGTAGTTTTTTATTATAAAACCTTAGTATATTTGATAGGTAACCACATTGGTAATTCATGGTTCTTTGTTGGTTCATATGAGCTAGGTGAGGTTACAAAAGGTAACGAATCCTTGGGAAAATTTGAATGATAAAAAATTATAGTTTAACCATGTAACATGATATTTAATTTGTCATTATAAAGTATATTGGGTTGAAAAGTTAGAAATACTTGCATAGAATATTACAAACTTTAATTTTTTATGGGCTAAATGGGGGGGGTTAGTCTTTGGTTAAAACATATTTTAAATATTTATCTTTACTTGTGTTACCTGATTTTTAGATTTCAATTGAAATCAGGTAACTTAGTGTTTATTCTTTTTGTGTTGTTTGTTTAAACATTTAATAGATAAACCATAGTTTTCTAGGTCAAGTTCAATATGCATGAAAGAGATTAAATTTTCATTCCAGTATTGCAATTACAACAAATGAGAAAAGAGAACCACATGTATTCCAAATGTAATCTTTATTGATAATCATGAAGTGTACATGTCCCTCACAAGCCAAGGGACTAACTTTACTTATTCAATGCAAATAAAGAGCAGTTTATGCATGAATAAGTAAACAAATAAAATGTGCATATAAGGGTGGAGACCAGTCATTGCCTGAGAATGACTGGTTTTGAAGGTGTCATCTTGCCATGTTGCTGCCCCGAGCTGCTTGTGTTTTCCTAGCTTCGTAGTGCTCCTAGCTCCTACATATGGCAATCTCAATGGCGTTAGAGCAATGCTCTAAGCAATGAAAGATCTCAAACCTTACATAAATACTTACCTATGCATGTATAAACTGATCTCTAAATGCATTAAATAAGCACACAAACCTTGGATGTCCTGGAAAATAATGAAGTCATCAAACATATCCAAAATATGCATATATGTTCTAACTTGTTTGCTTCATGTGCAGATTTAGGACAAATCTTGTTAATGTTCTGATTCAGTTAAATGCAACATGTGGGGTAAATGTGGCTCCCACGAGGGTAGAGCTCAACATGCTTCCCTTTGATGTTTTGAGAGAAATAGGAAATTGAGCAACTTGATCAAAAATATACATGTTATTAATGCATTAGATCAATATGGAATCAAACCAGTTGATCAACTTTCATTATCAAATTCAAAAGATGCAACACATTTTGTTGGATATGCCTTTCAATCGTCTTAAGTGGACCCATGATCCATTTTATAAAAAGAAGTAAGTGATTTTGGAGATGCATCAAGTCCAATCATAGATGCATCTCTTAAATAATGAAGAAGAAATCAAGGCATGCCTGAAATCATCAAGAAGCATATGGGGCAGTAGGAAGGAATAATCCAACGTACTGTCAAGTCCCTCTCACCTTAACCCTATTGGATAGCCACACATCACATAGGACGGTGACCTTTCAGGTCACCAACATAGGTGACATGTGTCTGCCCACTAGGATCAAAGTGAGGAGACAGTGTTAATTGTTGCACATGATTTAAAAGGTAAACAACTATGTGGAGATTAGGTAGCAAACATGTGGGGCAACAAGCATTGTGGAAGTAATGAGGGTTGGGACAGTCCTAAAGAAAAATTGCAAGGACAACAACAATGGATAAAATCATGATCTCATGCATATGGGTAGTAATCATGAGTGTACATGCTACATAACAGCAAGGGTAGTCATTACCTTTATTAAGGGAGCAAGTAAGCCATGTTTTCACTTTGGTAGTGAATAATGAACTATGAAATAAGTCATGCAATGAAAAGTGCAGTCAACAAACAATAAGGAGCAGCCTCACATGCATTAATGAAATCACATGTTGATAGGAACCATGGAACCTGGAAGAAAGGCATTAAGCAATGACAAATGTAGAGGATCAAAAGCAGTGAAAGAGGTCCTTGCAAGACATCATCCACCCAATCATAGACCTCCAGTGTGGAGGAAGAGTAAGGAAAAGAGCATTGGTTTTGAGAGCCTGAAGAAGCACAACAGTCTACCTCAATCTTACAAATGAGAAGTTGTAACATCATTTATACACAAGGCATCTATGCTGCTGAACTAAGTGTTCCAATGAAATGTGATCTCATGGAATGCTATTATTAGTGGATATGTTCATAATATTTCATGCAGGGGTTTTGGTCATCATAAATGATCCAACATGGATCAAGATTGCATGCAAGAAAGCAAGAACCCAAGTTCAAAATGATAAAAATCAATGCCTTGAGAACAAGTATGAATAACAATGATATGGAGGGGCAATTCCATCAAACAAGATGTCCACAAAATAGAACATAGCATCAAAGAAGTAGTGAGCCATAATATCTAAAGGATGATAGTGTTATATGATGTCAATGTTACATAAAAGAACACCATTGAAATGCATGTATTCAAGGAGATACCTGGTAACTTCCAAGAAATCAGGGTAGTCCATAGGAGCAAATGTATTTTCATGTCATATAGGACAACAACAAAGAAAAATGTCTTTTGACTTTACTGAAGGCAAACAAGAGATGGTCACAAGAGATTGCATCACAGATGAAGAAGAAAGGAAGGGTAGTAAAGCTTTTCAACTTCCCTGTTCGGTGTCACATAATGATCAACCACGACTTTCATCGACATTTTCTTGAGTTGCTCAGACCCAAGGATCACCTCCACAAGTGATATATGCAGTTGACAATAACTTTATTGATGGAAATGGGGAAGCAATCAAGTTTCACAACTTAAAAGTGTAACTGTTAATGGGCATGATGAAAAGGAAGTAATGTAATATGCCTTTAATTGATAAATCAATACAAAAGAGGGAGGTTTCCAATGCAACTTGCAACTTGAGAGCACATGCATAGTCTTTGAAACATATTAAAGGGACTACATGAAAAAGAGAAACTCTGTTATGCACCAATGTTAGATCTCGATGATCTCCTATGTGATAAGGATGTTGTTGCACAAACATTAATAATCATATAGTTCAGTTGTCCAAATGAAGATGGATATATGCAATGAACCACATGGAAGCAAAACAAATCAAGCAATGCTTATGCACTATCACATCAAGATAGAGGTAAGTACTTCCAGTCTATTTTGTGCCTGTAAAAGAAATGTGCATCTACTTTAAATGAACAGAGGTTTCAATACATGGGAAACCCTTGGTATGCATGAGTATAATCTATTGAATATCTCATCTAATGAAGAAGATGACTATAGTCTTTCAAAGGAAAAAATGTGATTATGGAAGTTAGAACACAAGAGCAACATGATAATCACATTCAGTTACAGAAAGAGTTATCTACAATTGATGAAATAAAGGTGGATTGCACATGCATAGGTGAATTTTATAGGAATGCACGAAGTAGAAATGATAAATTTTTTTTTTTTATGCAATTGGGAAGGTCAGAAGAACATATCAGCTATTCAACATCACTGCAATGGTCACTCTGTTTCAAATACAGAGTGCAATGAGCTACACATTTTTGATGTGAGTGCATTCTTAAAAGATGACTCAATTTATGATGGGGTTTATCAAAATATGCAAATACAAAGTGCAAGGGTTCGTTCTTGTTTCAGTTGGTCACTCTCTTAGGAAATCTCATTCATATTATAATCTAGGTGATTGTCCAAGGGTTTAGTTACATTCTCACAACATCAAAAAACAAGAAATCTAGATCTATTTTGCAAAATCCAGAAAACCCATTTGGGGTTTATCAAAAGATGAAAAAATTGAAAATGCAAGGGGGTTTAGTTCAATTTTCATGGCCACGACTTGTAAAGGTTTTTTCATCACAAAAACACCAAAACCCACTTGGGGGTTTTTGCAAGAATGCAATCTGTTACAATTGAAGGAAACCCACTTAGGTTTTTTACACAAAATTGCAGCTACAACTGTGACCCATAATTTGTGTTGTTCTCTTCAGGAACACAAAAAAACAACTTGGGGATTTTACTGAAATCACAAATTTCTTCAAATGAACAAAAACCCACTTGGGGCTTTTGCAATGAAATTGCAACTACAAAATATTAAGGAGTGCTTCATAAGATATTCAAAACAAGAGGTGTATGTGCAAAACCCAGTTCATTTGTTCATGAAGAAACACAATCTTGTTGCAATTTGGAGAAACCCACTTGGGGTTCGAGCTACAAAAACACATTTGAAGTTATTTTAAAAAAAATGTAAAGCACAAAGTATGACGCTATGAGTACAGATTCAAAATAACAAACAAAAGAGTCATTCTTCTATCTATAGCCACAACCTTAATGGCTATGTTTTCTTCAAAAAATCAATGGGAAAGATTTGGGTTTTCTTCCTTTGAAGAAAATGCAAAAGGAAATGAACAATTTCTGCTCTATTAGTCAAAATGGAGACTCAAAGTGAACTTTGTTCCTTAAAATATGAGAGGAGTGAAGTCGATTCAAGGTGTACCTGGAGCTTTTGCTCACAATTTTTTGCAACTTTCAATCTTTTTGTTTTTACCAAAAGCTTCATTAGAATTTATCATGGTAGTTGTAAAAGTGGAGACCAACAACAAAGAACAAAAAATGAAACAAAGTTCATTAGACTATGCTACAGGCCGCTGCCAAAATCAATGAAATGGCCTTCAAAGAAGTGGAAAAATGCAGTTTTGTGTCAAATGAATTCCTTTACCTGTGTTTCCATACACTTTCCATCAAAAAATGCCATGAAAATCCAGTCAAAACACCATTTCCAGTGTCAACTCCAAACCCTATGGCAGTAGCATGTCTCTGCCAAAATGCTCGATGGTAAATGATGATGTTTTTTCACATTTTTCATCTTTTGATGATTAAGGTTTGACCCTATTTTTGATGGTTGATGGGAATTTTGTCCCATGTTTTAAAAAATGAAACACATGTTAATGCAAAATGGGGGTCGATGATAAGTTCATGACTTAGGCATTTTATGCCTTAAGTCGTGATGCCTTATTTCAAATTTGTGAGGTCCTTCAAAAAATGAAACATGAGGAGTGTGCCAAGTCACAGATAATATTCCTTTGACCTTTGGTCATGTAATTTCATGGTGCCTTGAAGATTTTCAATTGTTCCTTCCAAGAAGTGTGGAAGCCTTTTATGCCATATAGGCCAAGTTTGAACCTTTATTGTTGCCTTTGAAAATCAGAAGATGTTGACCAAACATGTGGCCTTGGAATGTAGAATGAAGTAAGTAAAAATGATCAAGTGCCTTGGAGGATTTTTTATCTTGTTTAATGCTTTTGAAAGCATTTTGGCATTTCATTATATTTTTGCATTTTGTTTCAAAGTATAAAAGTATCATTTAAATGATTTTCTAATCATTGTGATATTATTCACATGCAAATATAATGTAATCTAATATTGATGGTGGGCCCTCTTATATTGTGCTTTGAAATGTAAAATAACTTGATTAAGTGGTGTATTATGAATCACCTAATCAAGCTATTATCTTTAATGCCTTTTTGGAGTCTTGTGTTTTCAAAACACACATATTGCATGAGTCAAAGCTAGGAGACAAAATGATGACTTGCAGACATGAGGAGAGTGTGTGGGTGAAGCATTCGACTGTTTTGGAGAAACATGTGCTATTTTGTAGGCTGTTTTGTCACACTTTTTGGATGGCTATGGTCTTGGCTTGACCTTGGACTATTTGGAGGACTTTTGGAAGTTACTTTAGAAGGTTCTTTTTTGGCCTCATTGTTGCATCTGACCAGAACCTTCTAGATGGATATGTTTGAGGGGTTTTGATGGGTTTTTGCTTAAGTAGCTTGTTTTTGCATTTTGGAGGGAGTTCTTTCTTTCCAACAGAGTGATAGCTTTGATTTTTGTAGTTATTTTTCATCATGGAGAAATATTGTAACTCGAATGGACTTGTGATACAGTAAGCACTTTGAATTAATAAAATAGAGTATTTTACCTTCTCATTTCATGTTTCATGGTATGTTGTTAATGATTGATCAGTTTGTCTTGTGATTTTCTCATGTTTAGGCATCTGTTTAGCAGAAAATGCATGTTAATAGGTTATAAGCTATGTTATTCAATAGTGATGTTAGTTGTGAGACCTTTGTTTTCCTTCTAAAAGCCCTGTTTAGAGACTTTCTTATAAATTGCTTATGTGAACTGCATTTGAAAATGAGTTGTGTAAACCAATTTTTATGATATTGATTTGAATGTGATAGGTTGTTATCAGGTCCTAGTTGTTTTTGGTGTATCACCTTAGATATTTTCAGTATTAGGTTCATTTTTCATGCAATTCTTACCCTTTACCTTAGAAATTAGTAGTTAGGGGGCATCAAAAGGGGAGCCAACCCATAATCTGGAGGTTTGCTTTTGAATAGGACACCCACAACCTGAAAGCAGTCCCATGTTACATCCAAACCTGCTAAGTTCATATGACAACTTGGCATTAGGGTGCAGATTTGTATCCCTAACAACTTGTCAAGTGGAATATTTAAAGATTACCCTCCTAGATTTAATAAAACCTAAAGTATAGAAGAGTTGTGCATACTCTTATTAATTGGTCCAAATCCACTTGTGATTTGTTGATAAACCTTTGCTCAGTTTGTGCTTAACACATCCCTTGCAATTTTATCTAAGTTTGAAGAATTGGAAGTGAGTTTGGAGAATTAGTAGAATGGTTTCATTACTATGGACTAATAAGTTTAATCTTTGATAGTAGATCTTTTCTTAGACTCATTTGTGTGGTTCCAAGTTGGCCTTATCTATTATTTCTAGATTCTTTGTGTTTATCTATTTATTGAGTATTGTTGTAAAAGTCTCTTGTAACTTATTGTGAAAGTGGTTTATAATTAGCATTGTTTGTGTCACTATTTCTATTTGTAACCTCATTTTATAGTAATTAATTTTTATAAATTGAATAACCTAAGCAATGCAGCTTTCCCTAGTGTGCTTGTCATCATATACAACTCAAATATTTATTTGTAGGGATATATATCTATATGTTATTTTTTCAAATGTTTAGCAATATTTATTTTTTTGTATAAAAAAATCTCTATGATCATAAATATGGGTTTATATTGTCTAAATCTAAAGTTTATGTAGGCCATTTGCATATTTCTTATCTTCCTAGTGGAGAGTGGTAGCCTTTTTTTGTGAATCCAAGCAATAGGAATTCAAGTATTGATTCTCCAATTTTACAATGGAATTTAGATATAAAGGAAAGGAAATTTACTCTTAGGATGACTTTTAGGAAGCTAGATGGAAAGGGATATGAAAGTCCTAATGTTAGTTTTCTTCTTAATATCGATACATTTAGAAATCACAATATAGGTATATATAACTCAACCCCTACATCTTGTGTGATTACTTCTCACAACATATTTTCCTTTGAAGAATGTTAATGCAATTTAAATGGTAGTAAAATTTTCTTCTCTGAGATGTTGAAATGTAGAAATCTAAGTCTTCAAAATGACTATTTGGATAAAGATAGTAAAGATAGGATACTTTAAAAAAAAGGCTAGAAGAATATTAAATTGAATATTTTAGAAAATGTGAATCTTGTGTCTGTGAATGTGTATCTATAAAGGATGTTTTTAGTGACCTTTTCCTCACATTACAATCTTATCATGAGGATTGTTAGAAATAATGTGTCCCTAAGATGAACCACCAACTAACCCATTATGATCCCCATTCTTATGTTTATCTTGGCCATGAGTTTCACAACCCTACTTGCTCCCAAATTAATCTTCCATATCCTTGCTCCAACTTGGTGGATTATATAGAATTGGCCAATTATTATAAGAAGTTGGCATAGAGTGAGAATGAATATAAACCCTTGAGTTTGCAAATATTCAATATTTTCTTAATCCTCTACCTATGAAAATTCAAAGTATCTTCAGGACAAGATCATTTATAAGCTTTTGTAAAGGTAATGGATGAATGTGAATTTGAGAATAAAGATGTCATTATGAGATAGTTTATTTATTCTTTAGAAGGTGATGCAATAGAATGGTATGTGAACTTTCCCAATCATGAGATATCGTCTTAGAATCAATTCATGGCATTTTTTAGTGATTATGTCAACAAAGTTGATCTCAAGGTCTTTGTTAATGAATTTGCAAATTTCTAGAAGTCTCAAGAGGAATGAATCTATGAAATTGATAACTAATTTATAGTGAAATAGGAAGCATCCTTGAATTTATATGAGACCTAATGAACTCATGTGTCTAGTATTATATTATGGGTTCTTATATTTAGAAGTAGGTTCATCCCAAGAGACAATAACCTCACATATCTTATATGAAGAAATTCATATGGCCAAAAGAATTGAAAGGAACATCTTGGATTATATAATATAGATAAAATTTAAAAATAATATTGTGCCTAAATATGGAAGGTTTGATAGAGTTCCCTGTAGATTAAGTTCACAAGATATTCAAATAAAATTGTATTGCTAGGCCTAAAGTATATTCACAACGTGATGTACACCCCTAGTCTTGTAATAATACAAAGGTATGGGATCTTGGGCATGTGTTCTAATTTGGAGTAAGGCCTTTAGAATGAGGAATTTTTTTAGTTAGAGATGCATTTTATTCATAGTTTAGATTTTTGTGAAGGCAACCTTTATGAAAATGGTCAAGAGAAATTATGTAACAATCCACCTTAAAAAAAGTTAATTTTAAATCAAATAAATTACTATTAAAGAAATAGATTACAATATTTCCACAAATATTTAGCTTATAGTTCAACTTTGAACATAAATTTCCATAAATTCAAGAAAGAAAAGAAATACATTAACCAAATTCATGACTCAAGTCTCAATAGTATAATTTTATTAAAATTTAAATAAGAATTATAAATCATAATAACTATTATCTTGGCATTTTGTAAATGTGCATCAATTTACAAAAGTACATATGGGTTTTCCATGATAAAAAACCATCTCATTTGATTGCAACCAATAAGGTTATTAATTTGTTTGGAGGGAGAACATCATCTAAGTGCTTTATCTCCAGCCACAGACTAGGTGGTCCCTCGCTTATCTTCCTACTAGAAGTGGCTTGACCCTTCAATGAGAGTGACAAATAATGATATATATAGTAAAACCAAATATAAGAACCAAATGTATAAATGCATAATCACTATTACATGTATTCAATCATATAGACCCTAGATACCCTCTTGCTATTTTTGACTTTTGATTAACATTCAACTCTAAAATGTATTATGAATTGATAATGCATATGCCATAGTATCACTTTGGCCAAAATTTTTTAAAATTATAAGTCACATTTAAATGTAGGCCATCCATTCATGACACTACTATATCTTGGTTGAGTCATCCAAAATGATCATCAAAGGGAACATATTGCATAGACCAACAAACTAGTTTTATAATTTAACCAATTAACTACACACTCTTGGCATACCCTAGCCTTGATTTGGTTTAATAAGTTTACATATATTATTTACCATAAATTCACGATGCTCAAAATAAAACAAGTAGAATCAATTCAATATCTACATATGCATTATATCTATTTTTGTTCATCTATGCTTATATTTTTTGATTTGGTGGGAAAATGACAACTAATACAAATAATAAATACTATACATCCATTTGCATTCACATATTCAATTATTTTCTATCCAAAAATCATATTTAAGTATAATTATAATGTCATAATATATATATATGGACACACACACACCTAAAACTTTGAATTATCTTATTTACATATCTATACATACATGTATATAAGAAAGAAAAATGGGAGCTCATATCATGTATAAAATGTAAGCACAAAGTGTATATAGTTGAATATCAAACGCTTCTAAAATTGTAGTTCCAATGCATGCATGGAATGCCAAAAGTATACAACTACAAATTGTATGATGAAATGTCAAAGGTATACAACTACAAACCATATGATGAAATGACGACTTATTGAAGCCTCTAAGTTAGGCATTGTATTCATAATAAAATTAGAATTAATGGTATATCAATTCAAATGAATAGAAAGTATACATGCATTTAGCTCAACTTTATAGGGGGTGATGAGTCTTGGAATTGTCCTATTTTCCTTGATTGAGTTTCATAATTTTCATAATATTTTTGATAGTTTTATAGACATTACCAAGACCTTTCCGCTATCTTAAGTATTTAAAGCTTTAAGGATGATATATTATATTGATAAATGATTGTGTGAATATGTGAATGTTCATGGAACTTAATAGAATTTTATGTTGATTATGGTTATTAATGATAAAAAGATGCATTTGAAATAAACTAACCCCTGCAACAAAGGATCCATCAACCCGTAGCAAAGGGACTATCAACCCACAACAAAAGGATGTCTATTTGCCTCAACTAAAGAGGGTGATCGCCTACAACACATGCCGTTTTTTTGTAGTTGATGGAGGCAGTGGTCAGAGATTGTGAACATAATTTATTTATGGATCATTCTATCTTTTTACTTTATGCCATCATTAGGTCATGGAGGAAATATAATGCCCCCCATGTTTGTATCTTGTTAATGTGAGATCAATGCTTCAGTTTCACTATTTCCTCGTGATTATTGTGGTGAATATTTTATGGCTCTAAATGGTGTGTATGAACCATTACATGTTCGAGATGAGGTTCCTCAACATGTTGGTTGAATGATGTTTTGTATATTTGCATGCTTGGTTTATCATTATGCTTCAATTCAATGATGTGTATTATATATGTTGTGATTAAATGTGGATGTGATTATTGATGTTCAAGAAATGTCTTATATGAAAAATATATAGATGTTATTTTATGCTTTATGCTATTGGACCCCGTTGGGTGATTATGTTGTGCTTCAACTATATATACATTGAGCAAATACCCTTTACATGCATTGAATGGTTACAGGTACATGTTAATTCTCCACTTGGCTATATAGGTATGAGTTATTCTCCAACAATAGTTCATTTGGAGATGTCACATTGGGCCTTCCTATCAATTCCTTGATCATACTCGAATTGAGTACGGTATGTGTTATATTTGACCTTATGTGAACTTGGATTTGATTTATGAGTTATTTCAGAATCCTTTTGTGTCATGAATGACCAGTGAATGTCCGATATAATTAATGGTTTAAATTCTATGTTTTCATAAATAAAATATTAGGAATTTAATGATTCTTATATTTATTATTAGAACATTTTCTATATTTCGAGAAAGGGGAAAAATAGAATGAAAGTAGAAATGAAGTTAAGCTATTGTTTAATTATATTATGAAAATTCAGTGGGTTGGGAATGACAGGTTATGTTTGATTTAAATATCCTATTGAAATTTCAAATTTCATAAATAGAAATGAATATATGCTTATATGGTTTTAAATTGTGAATTTAAATGCTATATGTTATTTAGAAATTGATTGATGTGTCTATTTTGGATTTTGAGGAAAATGAGAATTAAGGAAATAGAAAATGAATTTTATTTTGATTTATTTGGAAAGTGAAAAGGGGTAAATAGGAAAAAAGTGGTTTATTTTCATTATGCAATATTTTATTTTTTCCAAAGAAAATTTTAGAGAGAAAAACCCTCTTTTGGGTGAAAAATTGATTTGTTGATTGGGAGTGCATTTGGTGGTGGAATTCGATGAGGTTAGATTCGTTGGGTTAGGAATCGTAAGGGGATTGTGCTTGTTAGTTCTTGCAAGCTCCCATTTGGCGTGCATGACATGCTCTTCATTCCAAAATTTGATTATGGTTGAGGTATTTTGCTTGTTTTAATTAATTTAGCCAATTTCTTTCAAATTTAAATATTGGAATAGGATTGGGGGAGTGTAGATACCTCCCAATGCAATTTGTTTTGAGAAATTGCATGCTCAATTTATTATTTTGTTAAAATTTTGAAAATTTTCAATTATATGGGATGATGATGCCCAATTTTTTGAGAAATGCGTGAAATGTGGATTTTATGTGAAAAGTGTGTTGTTGGAAATATTTAGAGCCAAAGGGTATTTTTAGAAATTAGAAATTAGAAATTTAAAATTTCAAGTTTTTCCTCAATGGTGGATTTGGGTTTTCTATGGCTTTTCCTTTGTAATTAATTTTAGAAAATTTGAATTTGGGAGTGACTTGTGATGAATTTTAATGCAGGGAAAGAAGTATCCCTATTTATTTTTGAATTAGAACCAAAGAGCAATTTTAGAAAATCAAAATTTGAATTTTAAAATTTTAAGCATTCTTTAATGATGAAATAGGAAAAAGAATGGTTTTTCCTTTGTAATTTTTTAATTTTTTTTTGAATTTTTGATTGATTCTGGAGGAATTTTAATGTGAAATAAAATGTTTCTTTAATTGTTATTGATTTAGAACATTATGAGACCATGTTTATTTTATTTCAAAAAAATGAATTTTGTGCATTGTTTTTTGTACCACATTTGTTGGAGGATGTGATGAGCTTAGGGTGTAGGTATTAGAGAGGATTATGGAAGTGGCTCCCAACATGAACCCAACCCAAAGTGGTGTGTAGGAAATCATGGTGTGGGGGGTTTGGTTAACCTTGTAAAAACTAATGAAACATAGGTAATCAATTAACCAAGTTAATGGATATTCCTCTCATGCCTTGAGTGCTTGTATAGGTTAAGGTTTGTTAGGAAATTATGCTAGTGTTCACATAGATTAGAATAATAATAATTGTTATGTTAAAATAAAAATGAGTAACTATACTAATAACTCACATAGCTATTCTAGGTATGGAATAGAAGAATAATAGTATTTTGTGTGCAAAAATATTTATTTAGCTTCAATAATTTCTGCCCATTTTTCTCACATGGTATCAGAGCTAGGCATCCAATAATTTCTTTCACTATTGGTTTAGTAAAATTGCAATATATCCCTCATATTGAATGAAAGTTAAAAATTCAAAATGTTCTAGAAAGCTGATGTATAGTAGAACAAAACCAAAAAATGTTTTGATGATATATTTACAATTCAACAAGCAGTTTGTTGTAGAAGAAGAGTAACAAAATGATGGATGCGATTTGTTGCTTGTTTGATGAAAGCATTTTTTGATACAATGATTTGTTTGTTCGAGATTGATCAACCAAAGTTTCATGTGTTTGCTTCTCAATGGATAATTTATTTGAAAAATCTATAAGTTTTATTTGTTTTCTTTGGCATTGAAAGATTATTACTTTGCCATGATTAAAAAAAATATTTTAGAATTGATGAATAAGGGGAAATTAGGGAATTATGGTGAAATAAGAGTGAATATTACATTTATTTTTGTGTTAAATATCCAAATTAATTTGTTTAAGTTGATTATAGTTGTGGAGAAATAATTGTTTTCTTAAAATTTTATAATTGGAGGAATAATGATTTTTTTAGGATATTTAATTTTTTTTTATTTTTGGATTATTTTTTTTGAAAATTTTATTTTAAAGGATGCATTTTCGATTGAATCTGACATCCTATTATCTCATGGGTTTTACAAATATGTTTGAAAGTATTGTTTGTGCTTTCGGGGCCATCCATGTTAAATCTATTTGGGCTCTCAAAAGATTAGGTGAATAAAGTGTAACATATCATATTGGAGGATGGAGGCACAAGAGGTTGGAGGATAATAGTGCCTTTCGTCAACCACTAATGATGAGGTCACCTTTTGTATTAGTGGCATTTCATGTTCTTTCATTTTTTATTTTTGTGTGTTATGTAACCTTCTGGAGTAAAATGTTGTATTGAAAAAAAAAGCACTAGTGTAATGCAGTTCATGGATCTTGAAATGGTTAGTGGTAATCCAAAAAACCATATGAGGTTAATAGATGAGTGTGTTTCTATTCATGTATAGGTTTGTGGTAAAATTGTGTGAAAACCATGAAAGGCTGATGAGAGGTGCCTTTTGTTTGAATCAAGATCATGAGCCACAAAAGTTGGGCTTGCTACAGTTGAAAGTGTTCAAGTTTGAAAAGAGGAGAATGCAGACATCATTGATATTGTAAATGGTTGTATAGGAGAGCAGATGACTACAAAGATCCTTTGAATATCGAACTTCTTAGAAGTGTGGTCGATCGGTGATGAGTTAATTGGAAGTGAAAGTAGGATAAGTTCTCGTATGTAGGTGACCATATGCAACAATATCTAGATAGCAGTATTCAGACCTAAAAGTATGCATAGGCATACAATTTTGTTTTCATTTCATGTGATGTGCTTTCTTCCCATGTTCAAACTAAGGGGGGTGTTAGAAAATTATGTTAGTGTTCACATAGATTAGAATAATAATAATTTTTATATTAAAATAAAAGTGAGTTATACTAACAACTCACATAGCTATTCTAGGTACGGAATAGTTCAAAATAATATTGTTTTGTGTGTGAAAATCTTTATTTAGCTTCAATAATTTCTACCCTTTTTTCTCACAAGGATGATGGAGGAATACAATCCACTCAAGGAGAAAAAGACTTGTAAGATCAAGTAACCTCATCCATATGAGAGGATACTCAATTCCATGCTAAGCATCATGTGAGTGTTCACGATGACATTCTCTCTCTTGCTCTCTAATATCTAACCCTAGTGTAGTTGAGTAGTACCTAAAGGATTATGTATTCCCTTCCGTGTGCTTGTGTTGTTTGCAATGTAGATTGTGTCATGCCCTTGGTGAGTTTTCCCAAGGATGATTCTTTGTATGGTATTGGTGAGTTGGACCAATGCAGATTTGTGATGTGACATTGGTGAGTTTTCCAAATGTGGATTATGTTATGCCATTTGTGATTGCACCAAGTGATGAATTATCTTGGATCCATTACATGATTTGGATGATTATTTGATATATGATGTGTATGTTGAGTGTATGTTTTGTGTATGTTATGTGCGTAAGTCATCTCCCCACATGCTTGGTGTGAGTGTTGTGCTTGTAGCCCATGCGACTATCTCCTAGCATGGTGGGAGTGGATCTTCTGATTCCATGATGTTGGGTGGTGTGGAAATCATCGTTGGGGATCGAAGGATCATGGTGGAGTCGAAGATGACTTCATGTGGTATAAAGTATTTCATGTTTTCATTCATTTGATTTATTGATGCAAATTATATATGTAAAAGACATTTGAGTACTATTTGATGTAATTATAATATTATGTTAATTTGGACCTCTCTTCTTGAGATGGATTGTAATCTATTGATAATGGATAGTGTAATTATTTGTAGTTACATGAATCAATGTTGGAGCCGAGCACAATTGCATTATGTATGCTTATTCTATGTAATATAATGGTAAAATAAACTTAGGAACATTTTATTTGGGCTTAAAATGAATGTAGGAATAGTTCATTTGGTTTTAAAAAGAATGTAAGTGTTTTAGCGTAGTCTTGAGTGGTGTTGTGGACTCGCTGTGTCATTTAGGGCTCTCTTGTAGCCTCTCATGAGGTTTTGTAAAATCCAAAAAGTGTTGTATCTTTTAATTTAGGTGTCATCCCCTCTCTCGTATGTTTTCCGTGGTGGATTTATCCCACAAGTGTTAAGTCTTTTGTTTTTTCCACCTTGCTTATGCAATGGTGAGGTCGTCATGTTGTCATTGTGTCGTTATGTTTCACACGAAACTTATGCGCATTTTGTTGTGTAGGTGCAACATGTTGCATTAATGGTATTGTTGTTGTTCCAAAAAAAATTGTTCCATCAAGTTTTGTTCTGAGCGTGTTGGCTTGGGGCATTATAGAAAAGAAGATGTTTGTAATAATAGTGGCCATGACTTGCAATAAGTTTTTCCCTGTTAGGCATTTCTTTAGTTATAACCATCTTCTTTAAAGATTTAGAGTCCTAATATGATTTTGACACTCTTATCTTCGCTAGATTTTCATTATTGTTTAAAATAAGACCTAGTCCTCTTCCTATGTTTTTGGTATGTTTTTGGGATAGTCAAAAATTGCTTACAATTTGTTTCCAGTCCAAGAAGAATCAAACTCTCAAAGATCTTATATATATGTTTGATCTTGTGAGATGTCGAGGAGCTAGCTAGATATTCCATGTTAAGTAGATTTGAATATAAGAACTCTTCCTATTGATCTAATACTCTGTTCTCAGTTTGTATGTTCAAATTGCAATAAAGAAGGATACAATATTTTTCATGGATCTCTAAGTTAAGATTTAAGGAGGATATTGTGGGATTGCAACAAATTAAGCAAGGTCCACTTGAGGTACTGCACTACTCATAGTTTAGTTTATTAATTATAGTAGAATGAGTTACTAATTTGTATTTCTTGGTTTAAAGTTAAATCAAATTGTTGAATAATGATCAATTGAGATTAGAAGAAGTTGTAACATAGTTGAGTCTTTAAGTTACTGTCTTCATAAGAGTAGTTACCCATAGCAATTATTATAGTTAGTCATAGCAATTGTTATTAATCTAAATCAATTTTCAGATAGAGTTATTTTAGTCAAGTTGCTTTCAATTAGAATTGCTTTTGTTACTCTTCTATACACAATTGATAAGGATGATTTAGGATCCTTAGCTGCACATATAGTGCCAACATCATCCAAACCTTATGATTCCTTGGTTGATAAATTAAATGAAGCACCTCTAGGACAATGAATTGCTCAATAAGTGATTTGTTGGTCCGTTAAGTTGTATGTATACATTGTCTACATCAATTGATTGAATATAGAGGGAGCTATACAAGGGGAATTAGAATGATTTTGCCTCCTCATTAACATAGATTTTTAAGTATTTAAAAGTAACAATAAGCATGCAATCATCCATTTGATAAAACCAACACCAACTTCTCTTATCAAGCAAGGGAAAACTATTATCAAGTATATATATATGTTGATATTGTTGGGAAAACTATTATTAGTGCTCATATTGCTAAGTTGGGTATGAGTTGTTTTAACAAAGTTCCCTAATTCAAGATTAAGGTAGAACTATACGGGAGAAACCTAAGGAAGACTCCCTCCTATAAAAATATATTATCACTAATGGTTCGAGATGGAATATTATGAAACAATATTATTTTTATGTGTAAAATTTGTATGCGTGATTTCTATGACTACTCAAATTCCATATATGGTATCAGAGCCTACTCCATGAGAGATCTTAGTGCCATTCAAAAGAAGTTTTTGAGGGGAACTAGAAATAAGCAAACAATACTATCACCCTATCATGAATCTTATGAAGAGAAGAGGTCTCAAGAAAGATGGAGAGAATTTGAGTTTGCTCAAGAAAGTGTTTCTCATAGAAGAAATATAGCAAGTGGTTATGAAGAAGAATGTCTAAATAACATAATGCAAATCTCAATACCTTGTGCAATAATCAAACAAAATCACTCTTCAAAACACAAGCTCTCTGTGAAATTTACATAATCAAGGTACTATGATAAAAACTAAGAGCATGAGAAAATATTGAAAATGGCTTGATGCATGAGAATATTTTTTAGTGTTCATCTTTTTTCCCTCAAATTCATTCAATTTCTATCCTTTGTAATAGTTAGGGAATATTGTTCAAAATTGACAGAGGTTAGGCAAATTATGGTTATGAAATTAAGGGAAGTAAAAAAAAGTCATAGTTTTGGTCGTTGAACAATGTTCTTTTGGTTATACTATTTTGGGATGGAAGTGCAACTACATCGATGTCCATGTAAGTGCATTTTAGTCTTAGAAGGTTCAAATAAAAAATGACACAAATTGGTTACAATAGATGAAATGAATTTGTGTGAGCAAATGAAATGAACATCTATTAATGCATCTAAATTTTTAATCTAGTGTCTTATGTTATTTTAGGGCATCTAGTAATGCACGTCAAGTTCTGTAAGGGATGAGAAAACACTTTCAAAATTAGAGGAAGGTTGCTTCAAGCAAGAGTGTTCTAAAACTCAATGTCCCCATGGTAGATTGTAACAATTTAGGGAAACCTTTGAGCCCATCTATTGATTTTCTCTTGCCACATTAATTAGAGGTTGATTAATGTATGAGAACATTATAATGCAATGCCAAATTTCTTGTAGTGGTCTATTCTTGAATCATGCAGATTATTATAATTTGGATATGGATTGTTGAAGTATGTTTAGCTACAAGTATGTCTTATTTTTAATTTTCCACTTGCAAAGCTATTTTTGTTGATGGTTTTAGGTTTGATCTCTCCTTTGTCTTAGTTTCCCAATGGAGTAGGCCCTAGTTTAGTTGGTAAGAGCTCAAACCACTTTCAATATAATCATATATCTCTTGTTAGTGTAGGAGTAGTTATTAGGTTAATCCATGTCTCATGATCCATTGGTGTAACTTGTTCCTTATCTTATGCAAGCTAGAATTGACAAATGGATAGAGGATCATGATACACTCTCTCTCTCTCTCTCTCTCTCTCTCTCTCTCTCTCTCTCTCTCTCTCTCTCTCTCTCTCGTATGTGTGTATACATAGTCAATGGATTCACTTGTAGGGGTATATAATTGCTATTATTTTCTAGTACATTTACAAGAGTATGTTTATCTACTTATGAAAGGTCTTATAGATTTGTTCCCAGTCACTGTTTACATGAATTTAGTGACAATCTTAGGGACTCATATAACCTTGGGTATGGTTGTTAAAGCCTTGTCTATTTCTTATTGTAAGTGCTAATTTAGAAATTGAAATAGAACCAAATGTAATGCAAGAGACTCTTATTCTAAACTATCAAAAACCTCTAGGTAGAGCTCAACAATGAAAGAAAAGCAAGATAACATCAAAAACCGAATTCAAATGTTACCAAAGCTTCCATTGTTGAATGATTTTCTCCTTGAATGATTGGGATGTGGATGCTCCTTGCTTGAATGATACCAATTTTGACAACATATACTTAACATGAATGATAATAGAGTATGATTTGGATGAGAGGATGCTTGGATTTATAGAATTTAGGAATGGGGAATGGATGACTAAGATTTGATTATGAGATCAAGGGTGGAGAATTGTTGAGAGGAATTCACTAAGATCTAGGAGAGGATGAAGAGTGGAGATGAAGTTAGTTAGAATGTGAATGACTAGGATTAACTTACCAAATTTAGTAAGTAGTTGTGAGGATGAGGGAAATTAGGGACATGTGCACCTAAGAAGGCTATAACTTTGGGATGTGTTGAGAGAATAAGGGGACCATAAGGCCAAGTGTTCCTATGTGCCCAATATTCTTGGAATGTGTTGAGAGAATAATGGGAGCACAAGGACAAGTGTTCCTAAGTCCCCATCATTCTTGGAAAGTGGTGAGGTAATATAGGCTTAATTAAATAGCAATATTATTTAATTATTTTAGCCACATTTGTGAGGTGGATAATAGGTGGAATATGTAATTATTAATTTATTTTTTGCAAGGAGATGGAAAAAGGCAATAAATTAAATAATATGATTATTTAATTTAAGTGTAAAACTTTAGGTGAAAGGGATACGTCTTAGGTTAATTAGGACTAGGTAATAGGACGTAGGCTTAGGTGATGAAATTAGTTGATTAGGGATTATGTGATAGGTTAAGTGACGAATTGGTCGATTAGGGATTGGGTGATAAGTTTAGCGTTGATGAATAGACCTAGAAAATATTTTAGGTGTTCACTTATTTATCTCCAATTTTTCTATTTCAAAGACTTCATGCAACACCCCCCTTAGCTTAACAGAGCCTAAAGAAGAAAAAAGAGATTACCCACTCCCATACATTTTCCCTTAATTGTCTACATTTTGTTGATGGTTTTAGTCATGTCCTCTTGATGATGTGTTTCCCTAGCTTTGAGGATTGTCTTTACTATAGGAATATGAGTTTGCAGATTTGAGAAACTTTAAATTGGAATTGATGTACGAACATGTTATTGTAACACAATTGATAGTGACATAGAGTTAATTAATTTGATCCTACTTTATTGGCCTCATTATTACCCACACCTAGTGTGTTGTTGTACATATAATTCAGAGTTCTATGACAAATCATTTACTGATATTATAGATGACTACTTAGTTAAATATTTCACATAAACATTGTTTTTCAATAGGTTGTTTATGAATTATAGGAAGGTATTCAGTCAACATCTTGAAATAGAGAAACAAAGAGGATTTTGGAGAACAAAGGCATGGATGAATTCTACAACTTTTCAACTTGAGAGTGGAATTTTTTTGTATGTTCACAATTTTAATATGTATAACAAAGATTAAGGAAAACACATAAGTTTATACCAAATGTGAGTATGTTATCACCCTACCTATGAACTTATATGTTTTGGATGATATTTGAATATCTTGGTCAATCTTTATGTATCAATTATCTATATTATATGCAATACATTGCAATTGTATAAAAGTGGGTTGTGATAATAAGTAAATATCACACATTGAATGTATTGCACAAAAGTGGATTGTGATAATAAGTAAATATCACACATTGAATGTATTGTATAAAAGTGGGTTGTGATAATAAGAAATATCACACATTTAAATACATTCAATAAGCGATGGTGTTACTACTAATAAGCATTGCACAATAAATAAACAATTCTATCATTCCTTGTAATTTCTAAGAATAATGCATTTTTATATGCTTTATTACAAAATGCATCATGAAAAAACTGTTATTATTGGAAATATACATGACTTAAATTATAATTATAAATTTATCCATGTTCTTAATATTAATGATTATTGTGACACTTGGATATCTTGTAAGTAATCACGAGTTTGAATAAATTAAAATACTTTCTAAGTTGCTTTTTTGTTGTAAAGAATACTTAAGAGTGCTATCAAATCGTTGATACAAAAATATTTAATATCCTTTTGACTCAACAATACTTATAATGGTTTAAAAAATATATAAATGAGTAGTGCTTGGCTAAAATGGTTATTAATCTCCATGCATGTTAGCTATTTAATAGCATCTTTAAGTGTTGTTACTAGTCATAATAATTTGTTCACATACAACTCAAAGGGGAGGCAAAATGTAAAAGTAAAAATTCAATACCTTGCACTTTTCCCTTCTTTTTGAACTCACTTTGACCACATTGTCCCTAATGTAATTACTTGTGTGCAAGTAGCATGTTATGCATAAATATTAACAAATAATTTGAACCTAACCTAATCACACCTTTATATGTTCCTAGGGACCAATCTTCTTGATTTTCAATTTATCTATTTGTTTATCTAGCTCAAATCAACTATCACAAAACCGACTTTAGAACTTCTAAATTCAAATTCACTAATAGGCCGAAGTTGTCTCCCTTCATATTAGTCATTAATTGTTGATTTGAACACAAAACGCATTAATTTATCAAAAGGACAAACCCTAATTCCATTCAAAAAAATCTAAGATTTATTTGAGCATCACATAACAATATCATTTGCACATCAGAACATTCATTGTGTCATCAATTTATCTTGCATAATTGTTAATTATCCTCAATCTTACTACAAAATCATTAAATCATAGTGTGTAAATCATACAGTGTAGTCCATTTATAGTTATATAGCCTCTCTACATTACAAATCTAACATCCAGTTTGAAAAAATTGAGACAGTTGAGAAGCAGAAGCAGACTAAATACAATATACGTGGGCAAATGGTTAATTTGCAGAAACAAAAAATAAATTTCATGACCAAGGTTAGCATAAATACAGACGACGATTAAATGACTAAATAGCAAAAGCTACCTTGCTTAGCATAACGTTACTGTCATAATCAAATTGGAGTATATACATATTATTGTTAACTTTCCTTGGCAATAAATACTTCTGCTTCGATTTGTTATAGAAGATATATTCTCCCTTGCTTAATGCTGATGGGCTTAGACTCCATAGGACCAAAAATATTAATGTGCACGTGGCATGTAGAATGTGATGCTTTTGGTTTCTATTCTATTAGTTTTTTACAGATGCTGACATGGATCAATTGATCTAACCAATTAGTTTATACCCAATTATGACATGGACACCAGTTTGGCCACTAAAACAAATTGTTGACGACTTACACGACCATTTAATATTACTGAAAGCAAAATGCAAGCGGATTGTACTTCTCTTAACAACGTCTGGTTGTATGAAAATAGAGTTTCCTTACTTTCATTAGTGAACTTTCTATTTAGTGCCCAGATTATATAGTAAACAGATATAAAGATGCATCGATTTATCATAAATCTTTTAGAAAATAACCTACAGATCATTTTGCTCTACAGTATTCTTAGATTTTTATGACAGATGCAGAGTTACTTGGGTGAGAGATAAAATGAATTATATACTGTGTAAGAAGGAACATATGATGAACTTGAACCATCAAAACAAAATGTTACAAAGCAGCAGGTACTAACTAAGGTACAATGTCTTTACATCACAATTGCCTGATTGCCAATTTAGAGTGAACACTTTGGTTCTTTTGGTACCGTACTATTCAATTAACCCACTCCGAGCAAGGAATGGGCATTTGTATTCCTATATTTACACAAGCATATGGATACAGTTGTCTCATCCTAACACTGAAGACTCTCCACTGTGAATAGCACACTGAAAATCCTAGTAGCAGATATAAAGAGGCACAAAAGTCTTTACAAGCAATGTGAAATGTTCGGACTCTGAACAAATTGCATTGTATGTAATAACCAAATGAGGCATTTTAAACTGTCATTAAATGGTTGATGTAGAGCTAAAGACACCCAAAGATACACTTTTGTTTGGGTCATCAAATGTATAAAAAAATCTGTTTGGAGTTCATGGCTGCTTCTCATGAATGCTGGAGGCTAAATCGTTAGCTTTACAGTGCAGCAGACATAAGGAACGAGTGAATTCGTTGCAAGAGTTCAGCCTTGACACTATCAGGAACTGAGGCTGCAAACACACATTTTAATCAAATTAATCGTCTTTCAGATTTGAGATATACATAAACAAAAGACATTATATATCAGATGCCAACTAAAAGCAGGTTAAAAAAACCGACCAACAGTTTGCAATAGCAAAATAGAATACGTCCAAGGATTCCACATCCAATTGTTTTTCAATAACACTCGATTTTGTTAGAAGTGTTATAATAATAATTTTAATGTACAAGGAGTAATTAATCTAACAAAATATCATGCAAAAATTAATGCCACTTGGTTTATGTAACTGCAAAAATATGAGTCTACAAAGGTAATATAATAGCTACATTAGAATCCTATAATAACTTGCAAACCAACATTGAGACATAGACGGTTGACAGTTTATCTCACAAGAATGGAACTATACAACTAAAAACTAAAAAGTCTAAACTCCAATTTCTATTGACGTCTCAAAGCCATATTGAGAAACGCCACCATCAATCTTCATGTACCCTTATTTGAGTTAAACAAGCTTATATCGTCTGGAAGAAATTTTAAAAGGGTTATTAATTTTAAAAAAATTTCTAACTGTAAACATTATTTATGTTCTCGGATTATAACAGATCTTCAGAGCCTAGCTGCCACAAGTTTAATAACAATAATGATCAGAGCCTAGCTGGCCACATTATTGATATTATCATCATATATGGTCAACCATTGCGGTTCTTATTATAATTATTAATATTATATTCAGGGTGTGGACCATATTGCATATGAGACCCAACGGTATAAATTTTAAAACAAAGCACTTGAATAGCACATAAACAACATACCAATATCAAGCAATAAGAGAGCATAAAGCACTTCTACAAGAAAGCTCTTGAATATCCATATAAACTATGTACCAATAAAATTTAAACTCAAAATTGATACAGTAGCATATGGCCGCATATACAATAGTCCACACTACAAAAGACACATAAATTTAAGCCCTTAAATAGGTCAATCGTCTTGGGCAAGGGGTGGGGTAATCAGAGCTATCGAACACCATGAAATCACCAATACAGAGTCAAATAATGTCCTTTGGAGAGGCCAGACTGAGAGGAGCAGGTCAAGCTATCCTAAAAGGCAACAGAAAGAAAGAAATTATACTAATGTCTACAAATGACCAAAATAGGTCAATGGAACTCGGAAATACAACCGGAGACAATAGCAATAGGGGGCCAAAAAGTGGCTCCATAGAAGCTACAAACTAAAAGATAACTAAAGAGTAAAAGTAAAACAAAAAGGAGGGGTCAACCCAAGTGGGGAAACCGTAGTCTGTCAGAAGGGAAAGATCCCATGAGAACATCAAGATGACTACAAGAAGCACAGAGATCAAGAAATTATGCAGGATAAAGCCATAGTTTGCATGTGTAGCCTCCCTAAGCATACATCCCTGCTTGAGTCTAATGGTTCTTCTGTGATCAGAATAACCTTGTGCTGTCCAAAAGAACCCCACTACTGTCTCGGGAAGTCTCTCGATATAGTACGTGTTGCCAGTATGGCTTCAGGTTTGGCAATTCTTTTTCCTGGGTTCATTATGGCTGGGTTCGGCTGTACAATTTATATAAATATATTAGTAAAACTAGAAAAATATTTTATATCCATTTATATAACTATATACATAGAAACATGAAATGCAAATTTTACATATATATATAATCAAATACTATTACAAAATTGCAGCCTTCAGAAGTTACAATAAGCCATCAGTGGCTAAATATGAACATTTGAGGAACAAAAACGGCTACACATGCAGAGATTACAAATAGTAAAAAAAATACAGATAGATATGTGATCCACCCATAGCAAATAGCATCAAGGAAAAGCTAAAGGACCATATTTAGAGCAGTATCTGTTCTGTTTGATGCTGCAATTCCCACATAGAGGCCTAAGTATAGCTGCTGTTCAGGTATATTGTCAAATCTTTATGTTCTCTGACTGTGCATATCAAGTAGCATTATGATCAAATGAATAGCAGAATCTGGAACTAATGTGCAAACTGTGAAAGAGTATGACGAAAAAAATGTGCTATGGGTATTGCTCAGAATTTATATGCTCAAAACAAGTTTGTGCCTAGACAAAACTCTCTCATGGACATTTATAAAGAATATTTATAGAACTGAACTGTGAATTGAAAAAAAACATCTATGCAAAGAAAACCAACAAATCTTAACTGCAATTAGTTGGTCATGCACACACAGTACCACGTACGAACCCTGGGTATACCCAGGAGGGATCAGACACAGAACATGTACCCGATCCAGTTTGGTACAAGTATGTCCTTGGAAATGGGTGAACCTGGTAAAATAGAGATATGCCAATGTCATGCAGTCTGAATTGTATTATCTGGGGAATAAGTCAAAAAAAGACATCTAGAGTCTAAATAAGCAGGCTATACACCTTCAAACTTCAAAGGCTTCTGCCCATCTTATTCAAAAATGGCCCAAAGAATACCAATGTGACTTATCCTCTAATGATCTTTCCTGAAGCCTGCTTGACATAGGTGCATACTGAGAACAATGGCATAGATTTTAGCTAAAGATTTGAACTGAAGAGAGTTTCACTTTCATATGTAACTTGCAAATCATGTATACTAGAGTACATTTGCAAGACAGAAATAGTATTTGGAAAGTTTTTCCTAATATTGTAAATGTATTTTGCCAAATTTATTAAGTGAAAAGTTCTAGAAACTTAAAATTGAAAAGTAGAAACAGTAGCAGCAGCAATAATAATAATAGCAGCATAAGAAGACAATTATGAATGCTAAACCATATAATGCTTAGCAGTTTGAGTAGAGGAAAACATTTTACAGATTGGTACCATAGAATGACAAATTGAAAAAATAAACTTTTAAGCTTATGCCGCCATACAAACTCAAATGCAAAAACATTACTTACATCGACCCTTTGGGGTGATTGCATGCACAAGCTCGTCCACAGTGACATTGCTCCTTCCTTTTTTCCTTGTAAATGCCCTGGAGATCAAAGTAGCAAAGAACTCGGCGCCATGAGGGTCCCTTTATCTTTTCATAAGCTTTTTACAAAACAAAGTTTCATATTCCAAAACTAACCTCTCTTTCAAAATATGATCTTTTAAATTTTAAGCAGTAAGAAAATTCATGTTACAGTATTTTTTTAATTTTTAAAACAAATTATAAAATACTTCCAAAAGTTAAGTATAATTCATGGCTTTGATTCAAAACATCTGGGTTTGGAGTAGAAATTGGGATGTTGGCAACTGATGTAAAGACTCAACTCCAGATGTTTATATGAGAAGTGAATGATGTCATACAATTCTACAGCCACCATATTTGATAGAGGTAGCAAAGGATCCATGGAGTAGGTTTTGTGTAAATTAGCCTACATGGTTGAATCCTGATAGCAATATCATAATTTGACACACTGTGGAAAAATACCTCCTCCTTATCAAATTAGCCTAGTCAATAATCTTTGACTAATCTATCTCATAAGATTGCCAACTTGGGGGCAAATCTAAAAAATAATAATATTATAATAATTAAGCTTGAGGGTTATGTCAAGGAGGTCAAGGAGGACCCCATTAATAAGAAATGATGCTGAGTACCTTTTTGTCTATAAGAGGAGACAAGGTTAAAATAATATCCCCAATAGAAGCTGCAAAAGAAATGAGAATCATGGCCCAACAACAAGAAAGGAATCTTCATCGGTGTGGGCAAAGAAAGAGAAAAAATAGGATGTAGGAACCTCTTATCCCATCCTCTTGAATAAATAGAAATGTAAAACATCATCCCAGGATGCTGGGGGCTTAACAGTGGTTTTGAGAATAAGGACACTCCAGTGGCCTCAAGAATGAGAGAGGAAATCCTTGCTCCAATGATGGGAATGGGAAAAAATGTTAACTTACAGTACCTTAAATGTGAACTCACAATTCCACAAGCTCCATAAGATGGAGAGCCAAATGAAAAAGGATTTTTTTGAAATAAAATTTCTAAAAGAAATTGAATTGTCAAAACCTTAAAAGATACAATTGGGTATTGAAGCACCTGGGTGAAAATTAGACTCTAAAGACCAACTAACGTGAAGTAAATTTGCAGATCACAGAGATAGTCATATCCCTAGATCAGTCTGAAATTTCGTAGAAAATAAATATTTGGAATGCTAGAGGAATGAAGCAAAATTCCCTTAATATATAACAATGATGTGTCTCTTTGCAATGAAGAACAAGAGTTAGGATAGAAAATATAACTCCTGCGAAAGAGGCAAAGGTAAAGACAAACGCAGTTCACTAATCAGGAATGAACCCAACACCCTCTTAATAATCAAGGAGCTTTGTTAGAGGCCAGGAATATTTTGATTCATAAACATCTTCTCCAATTCCTAAGTTCATCTCATACTCTATAGCATTAGAAACGTAAAGAAGCATCATGTGCACAAGCCAAAGAAGAATTATAGTTAGCAGGAGACACTAGCGAAAGAGAATGCACCTGTAGCCACCAGAATGCAGCCAAGTTTAAATCGATTAAAAGAAAGAGAAAGAAATCATAATTTTTAGGAGATTTGCCTATTCTACCTTTTAATGTAAAGGCAAAAAAAAAATATGGGACGTAGTGTGTCAACCCACCATTTTATGTTTTAGGTAGTGGGTCCAACAACAATAGACATTCGATCTATTCACAAATCAATTTGATTGGATACAGTACAAGTGTAAAAGGTAACTATCCTACCCGCATAAATTCGAAACATGGTTATAAGTAAGCACCAAGGCCTTAGGTCCTTATGTCTGGAATGAGAGTAATGCCGTACGCAAGTCTACGGCAACTATACTTTTGTCCGAAGGCAGCGCCCATACTGCTTCAGATATGAGCTTCAGCAACTATCCATGATTTATCAAGAAAGTTCTCTTATTCGTTATGTATGTTGTCTATGGTCTTCTATAAGAATATTAGAGTTTTGTTCTATTTCCAGATTTTCAAAAGACAACCAAAGCCAAGTTTCCAAACTTTCAATATCAAAGTTATTGCAGTTTCAGAGTTCAATCGCACGTTGTTAAAAGGTTCTTTGGTTTTTTCAGATTTTAAAGCAGCTTGTCAGAAACTCCATGTCATCAAAGTTTAAGTTTCCAGATATATATTTTACGTCTATTCAGATTTCATTTTTCACGTAGATTTTAAGTCCAGTAAAATTCTGCCAAATTTGCAGCAACTTGAGATGTTAAGAGAAATTTCAGATTTTCTCCCAGTTTCTAGTTTGAATTTTTGACGTCTGAAACAAATTACATCAGTGACAGTATCATCATAACAGTGATATTATATCACTTTTGACCTGAAGAAGGCGTACAACAGTAATCCCTCAAGATTCAAACTTGTAACCTCCCATTCATACATAAGGTATACATACGATCCATAGATACAGCACACGTAGACCTATATGTGTCGGTTTGGGGAAGGGTGATGGTGAAGACATATATGCAGCATAAAAGAGCACACAAGTACATAACCTAATTCATGGAATCTTGAACGAAGACAAGGATTATGTGTTACCTGCATTGAGCCTTCATTTCATCCTTCCACCCACATTCAATAAGCCTTTCCCTTAGTAACTCTTTGAGCTTCTCCTTTTCTCCACTTTCAATCAGCTGCAAAATTCCAACACAGAACAATTCAAATGAGCAGGGCATTTGTTATGGGATATATTTTCCAGTCAAGTGGTGGTTTTTTTTCACAATTCTGTTACAAATTCAATTTAATTCATGGACAAGTTACTAGAAAAAAAGATTGGTCGAACTATTTCTCATAAAACAAGAGAAGTTACTAAATTCACCGCAATATACATTCTGTCAGTACTAAATTCCATGTTTTTATTCATAACTCGCCTACAACATAATCACCTACTTTTCAATACCTATTAAAAAAATCTCCTGAAAATGGGTCTGTGACATTACATACGAAAAACCCTAAATCCATTCCTTTTACCCACCAAACGACATCCCAAGAAAATGAATGCTTTCATAACTCAAAGCACAGAACACATTAAACCCTAAGATCGAGTAATTAACCTTGATGTTAATGATTTCCTGAAGAGTGGGTTCTGCTTCACCGTCATCGTCTGCGTCAGGCGTCGGCGGCCTGTTAATGGAAGCCCTCCTGTATGTATGTAAAAACCAACATCATTATTAGCGAACCAGTTTATTAAAAACCCAATTTACGGCTTCAATAAATTCCTACATTGCTGCTACTGCGGTCGAGTTCCATACATTTTATTGCTCAATACAAAAAAAAGCCTTGTTTCCCGATGGCATGAATCCGTCCGTTTGGAAGCGAATCTCGCGTAAGCTAGTTTAGTGGGACTCTTAGATGAAATGGATTGCAGATATTTCAAGATTTCCTGGTGCCGAGTGGCAACTATCCATGCTATGTGGCGACTTTATTTAGCTTACAAGTTTGGTATAATTTTCAAAATACGACAAACAGGTCGTCTTAAAATACAGTAGGAACTGTTGTCTTAACAGGTTAATTACAGTTAACATACCTGACTTAGATAATTTAAGTTTCTCATGTAGGATGAAAATTTGTTGAAAGATGTGTAATAGGATATGTTGTGTGAGTTTTTATTATATGTAGTAGGAAGTGTTAGATGGTGGGAGTATCTCTTTTATAAGTAAGTATCATAATAATAGTATTTGTTTTGTAATTAGGAAATTAATAAAATTGTATTTGAAGTAATGTAATAATTAAGTTGGGTCGGGGGTGTAGTTCGATTGGCTAAAGGTAGGCAAGAGGTCACAAGGTCTAGTCTCCTTCTGTCCTCATGATACCGAAGGGTGTGTCATGCCAATGTCACCGGTCATGTGAAAAAAGTTTACCAGGCACACTATAGTTTATAGGGCGGTTACCCGATTCTTGCAGTCTAAAAAAAATTGTAATAATTAAGTCATAGATTCACATAAATAATTTGAGGAAACATAGATAAATTTGAGTTATGACAGCGTTTATTTCATGTTTCAAAAGATATATTATAGATAAAGGTGGTCTAATAACACTTTGAAATCAAAGACATAAGTTTTGTATTGTTTATTTAAAAAATGTCAGTGTGAAAATTATAGGAAATTTTTTATAAAATTTGACTTCTAGGGAGACGACTCGGTAGTTGAGCACCCTAACTTCATGCTTTTTAAAATCTTACATGGAAATTTAAAAAAATTCCCAATTTTTTACAGCAACTTGCTTGGCAACGCCATGCTTATAACTAAGGTTTTAGGGCCACATCATCAAATATGATGCCACATCAACATGCTTTTTGTCAAGGTATCCAAAAAGGTCCAAAAACAAAGTAAGACTAATACTTGTGCACTAAATCATGTTTTATTGGTGCGCTGATATGGCATCACATGATTTGTTGCTTTTTAGATCTAGGGAATACATATTATTCAATTATTGGTAGTTATAATCAATACTAACAACTTTACAGTCACAACTATTGGTTCAACATTGTTAAAAATATTAAGCATTAAATCAACAAATGCTATAACAACTATTGAAACATGCTCAACTATTGGGTCCTTTCCCCTAGATGTAGGATTTGTTGACATCTATGTTTGTGTCCCATTTTTTGTGCAAGATAACCCACAGTTTGACAATAAATGTGGTTTCCAAGTCCCAAAGTGGCATGTTGGCCCGAAACTATTGGCTTTGATTCAATATATATAAAAAAGTTTCTATGCTTTCCCATCACAAAACACAACTAAATGGTGTTTTACATACCTCAAATTCGCGCTATATGGAGCCTTTAGTGCTACAATGACATCTTGCCATGTGAAGGGGCGTTGGGGGAAGTTTTTGAGGTATTTGAATAAAAAAAAAGTTGCTTTCACATCCAAAAATAGTCAAGAGGATTTCTCATGTCTTTGCAATGTTTTTTAACATTGTTGAAAGTTAGTAATCAAGATTTATGGAAAAAACTGTGTGCAAATTTTTACATCAATGTTTCAGATCATATTCCATGATCCATCATCATTTTTTTCTCTCTCTATATGCTTATCATCTCAATGATGGATCATGGAGTATGATCTGAAACATTGATGTAAAAATTTGTACACAATTTTTTCCAAAAATCTTGATTACTATTATCATGGACTATGATAAAAAAAACTATCATGGACTGTGGAAACTGAATGTTACTAATTGTTCAAAGTGTTTTAGAGTACCTATTGCTGTTAAAAATGTTCAGGCATAATAAAGGCATGTAGTTGTTTGAAAATGCCTAGTAAGATGTTTAAAACGCCTTTGTATGCTTAAAAATTCCCTATCAATGTATAAAGTGTAAGGGAAAGGGGAGGGCATCTCATATAAACCTCCATAACAGTAGTGCCTTCGGTAACTTTCATTTCGATTAGGTTGCCTCAAAGACACGTACAACTATGTCCTAAAGCGGAAACATACATAGTTTATTTCCCACATTGATCATTCTAAGAGAAGCACATGTAAATTCAACATCATGCATTAACAAATTCTACAACAAGAATCAACAGACATGAAAGATAAGACATAAATCAGAACAAATAGATTTACGTGGGGAAAATCCTTTCAGATAAAAAACCCCACACTCCAAAGATCGAGCCATTGTATTATTCAACAACAAACAGTTACAATACAATTTCAGGCTCATAGCCTTTTCAGAGATTACATCTTGTTCATTCTAGATACAACTGGTAGCAACTGATCACTCAGTACACAGGAGAGAGTTCGACATCATAACCCTGCCTCTGGTTTGGCCTCATGGCCTCGGCCTTTCAGCCAGCCACTCGGCTCTCTCTCTTCTTCTCTTCGGCTCTTAGACTCTTACTACAAAACGTCCAATGCATACATATATGCATTCATTCTCAACAAGCTCTATGAAACGGTTTGTTTCCAACTGTCGGACAACAATCTCCAACTCAGCATCATTATCGTCGAAGATGTTTCCATTTCCTCGTGTAGAGTTTTCCCTTCCACACATAAACGGTTGCAATGGTCTCACAGCAAACGGTTCACATTCTGCTCTCTCTGATTTGTCCAAATCGCACCACGTCAGACAATCTTCACTTGGTCAAGGGCGTTCAACCTGTGTTGCATGTCGGCGAGACACTAATCGTGTCTCCCCGATGCCACAAAGCCCATATCGTCATTGTCGCCAAGAGTCTTCACTATCGGCAAGACATTATATTGAGTTCATAAGTTGTCGCTCAAACTTCTTGTCGCCAAGACATCTTACCGAAGTTCCCAAGTCATATCGACCTCAGCATTCTCATCGACGAGACAATCGCCATTCGATGATACATCATACCGAAGTTCAAAGGTCACTCTGAAATGTCCAACAGTCGACAATACTATCATCATTCGCTGAGAGATCATACCGAGCCTTTATGTTATACCGAACACCAAGCAACAGTTGGCAAGACTTATCACTTTTGCTGAGAGGTCATACCGACATCAGGATTCCCATCGGCAAGACAAACACTCTTCGCCAAGACATCATACCGATGCCTTCAAGTTACACTGAAGACCACACAGCCATCGGTGAGACCATCACAGTTTGCCAAGACTTCATACTGAAGTCTTCAAGTCATGCCGAGAAGAACACTCATCGGCAAGACTTACCGCTCTCACCAAGACATCCCACCGAGCACTTCATGTCATCTCGAAGACCTTTTATTATTGGAAAAACTAGTCGCTTTCACCAAGACTTCATACCGAAGTCTTCAAGTTATGCCAAGCAAGTCGGCAAGACTTCTAACTTTCGCCGAGAGTTCTTATCGAGGTCACACGAGTTACACCAATGACCACAGGTGTATATATATTGGCAAGACTTCCCTTGTCGGTATCTCTCCCTGACATCGCTTGTCGCCTAGAGTCACCCCGATATCCGATAGACACCAACCATTGGCCAGACATCTCCCAATCGCCAAGACTTCATACCGATTGGAGCAAGTCATGCCGATTACCACATTGGCCAGACAGACCAAAGGTCACACCGATATCAGCAAGACTTCCTATCGTCGTCGAGACATCATCTCAACTATCCAAGGGTACACCGAAGGTTTCAGATGCTGATCACCAAGACATTTAGGAGGTCACAGCGATAGTCAGGATCAACTAGTAGGTTGGCCAGACATCTCCATAGTCTCACCGAAATTGCTCACAAGAGGTTTCAGCCTGTGGGATTGAGGTACACAATTCCAACAATCTCCCACTTGACGAAGATCACACATGCACCTCCAAAGAAACTAGAAACTAAGATCACACTAGCTCCACCAGTTCAGACTCCGCAACACTCAAGACACCCAATCAACAGGATTCCACAGATTTAGTCCACCAGACAATCTGCAACCAAGACCAGGCATCCAACTGTAGTTCACTTTCCAACAAAGCAACCAAAATGCAACCGATCACAGCCTTCTAGGAAACCACATAGACCTCAAACATGCTCTCATGCTCCATCAAGAATTCTGCTCCAACATCCAAGATGTCCACCATTCAGGCAACAAACCCTGTCATCTTCCAACATGCCACCTGTGGAAGAAAGATTCAAACCAAGGTGAATAAGCACCATTCCAACGAACACAAGCAAAAAATCCCAGTGATATCATCAACAAGATCCTACTACCACTTCACTATGCTCAAGCGCTATACAGAAGTAATATCAAATTCAAAGCTTCAAATAGAACACACCAGTGAAGTCATTCTCTAGAAACAAGATAAAAAACACCAGTTAGAACAACAATCAGACTGATTGCTTCCATCCAAATGATAAACCCACGCGACTAAAAATAACATCCATAGCTCATGCTATTCCATCCAATCACACATACCTCAATAGGTATCAACATTAGTAAACTCATGCCAAACTATAATCAACTCATTAACAGCAAATACAAGCTGCAAGTGCCAACTAGTCGAAGACGAAAAGACACATACATGAACTCCCACTGCCTGAGTAATCCAGATCTAAAAGATCAAAAGGCATCGCAAGTCTACCAATAACAACACATAGAACATGTGACCATGTAGTACCAAGGAAATATCCACAATGGTGTGCACAACCTACAACAAACTGCTACAAGAAACATTTCTCTCACCACAAACCTTCACGGCCACAAAGAGAAACTCTGCACATCATCTTCCTATAGAACATCCTCCTACATACAATTCTAATAGCCAGCTGTGTTAAGAATGATATCCTTCTCATCCCAAGAGAAGATCAAGCTACTTCATTTCCTATTTCAGGAAATCAGCCCATACAACATCTCCTACCAATTCTCATCAGTAAATAACATAACACAAAAGCTCGAGGAGATGAAACAAGATGTACATCTTCCACTATGAATCCTCCAGAACCATTAGACAACAATTCAAGATCCATATCATGAAAGTGAATAAAAAACACATCTGAAAAATATAGTGGGCCAAATACCTTTTAGATAAACTGCCGAGTAGACCAAGAGTGGGAACGAGAATACTCCTTCAAGATATACAAGTCATCATGACTAATCCAAGAGCAATCTCCTCATAGGTCTCTTATTGAACTCACGTTCAACCAAGGTGTAGGCTTCTCAGACTTTCTGCTGAAAAACTTCATCAAGAATACCAATCAACAACACCTCTCTCATAAAGAAAGACAACCTCACCTTATTCTCCATGTATCCATGAGTACTAATAATTGATCATCTCATGCTAAACTTTGAATGCATTACTACACTATCATGAAGTATCAAGCAAATAATCAAAGCACCCAATACACAAAGAATTACCAGACCACTGTCAAAGTTCCAATCAGCTGAATCAGGAACTTATCATGACACCATGATCTACATATCCCCTTAGGAGATACCATGCTTCAAGTGACTTCACCATGGTCTCAAGTACAATGCACAATGCTAAAAATCCAATACACAAACAAGAGTATACCATGACATAAAGCAAATAGACTCAAAGCCAACATCACCTGTCAAGCACCACCAACACCTTAGCCAAAGACTCCAAGCGTCCTCCATGGATCCAAGATGTTGCACATCTTCAAATAATGTCCATGAAAATGCGAAAGAAACCCTTCTGTAGCAACAGGATCTAAGGGCTTCCCCAAGAAACATCTGCAACACTAAAGAAGACCATTCACCACCATGTGATGAACCCATAGTCACTGCTAAAGCTCCCACTGAAACGTGACACCCGAGCTCTCCAAGCATCATGACCACCTGCTTCAGGTTCCCATAATTGACTATTCAGGTACTCAATAGTATCCATCCTCTCATCTCAAAGCAATCACACCAATGCACAAGTGACCACATACAAGGGCAACTAACAAGTTTGCACCAGCAATGAATCAATCCTATGGATAAAGATAGTCCACATCCAAGTTATCTCACTACAGCCAATGGGTAGCTAATCCATCAACCACATAACTTGTAGATCACAAAAATCGAACATGCAAACCCATCATCACATTGGAAATTGCAACACTGAGATTTCAAAGAGAATAACCATGTAGACAACATGACTCAAAGACCAGATCATGCCAGATCTGATTTGCCAATCATGTCCACAGTGGGCACCATAATCAAGAAACCCACAAGCATCACCACAAGAATGCTAAGTGACAAATCACGTACCAACACTCCCATGTAGAGAAGAAATCACACCTTCTCAAACCATGCACAAAGCATGCATGCAAAACTACAACTATCTCATCCAGCAACACCCCAAAAGCCAGGGTCTAGAAAATAGCTTAACATCAACTCCACATAACCACAAGTTTTGCTTAACCGTGTAAAACTTGCAAAACCACTGAGCCATGCAAATACAAAACATCCTTAAAAAAGGAAACAACAGTAATCCAGGCCCCTTTCAGGCCAAACCTAAAACCACCAGCATGTACATGCATCTGAGAAAGAGAGAAAGGCTATTCCAGAAGCTTGCAAATCATCTAACGATTAACTTCATAGCCTTTATGTATTTGAGGTTAACAGGAAACTGTGCCTTCCAACACTAGGAAATGCCACCTAGCATAAGCACTCTCTTCCATGGCTGAGAAACAAACTAGGCTTCTTCATATCATCAAGGAGCCTCTTAGACAGACACCCAATATGAAAGATTTACTGCTACACAGCCACGGAGCAAGTAAATCCACCTCATACACCAAGGTTATACCGCTACTAACCAGGAGACACATATCACATCAAAACAACATGATCAACTCCCCACTCCATCTCCACCATCCTTCAAGCTGTGTGCTGTTTCCAACTATCACAAGACTTCCACTCACCAAAGGATCAATCCACCAAACGATTCCTCTAGATTTCCTCCAGCCACAAGCTAAGAAATCTTCACAAGAGAAATACCTAGAACCAACAACCAAAAGAAGGCTCTGATACCACTTGTAAGGGAAAGGGGAGGGAATCTCGTAGAAACCTCCATAATAGTAGTGCCTTTGGTAACTTTCATTTCGATTAGGTTGCCTCAAAGACATGTACAACTATGTCCTAAAGCGGAAATAGACACAATTTATTTCCCACATTGATCCTTCTGAGAGAAGCACATGTAAATTCAACAACATGCATTAACAGATTCTACAACAAGAATCAACAGACATGAAAGATAAGACAGAAATCAGAACAAACAAATTTATGTGGGGAAAATCCTTTCGGATAAAAAAACCCACACTCTAAAGATCGAGCCATTGTATTATTCAACAACAAACAGTTACAATACAATTTCAGGCTCATAGCCTTTTCAGAGATTACATCTTGTTCATTCTGGATACAAGTGGTAGCAACAGATCACTCAGTACACAAGAGAGAGTTCAACAACATAACCCTACCTCTTCTTTGGCCTCATGGCCTCGGCCTTTCAGCCAACCACTCGACTCTCTCTCTTCTTCTCTTCGGCTCTTAGACTCTTACTACAAAGTGTCCAATGCATACATATATGCATTCATTCTCAACAGGCTCTGTGAAACGGTTCGTTTCTAACTGTTGGACAACAATCTCCAGCTCAACATCATTATTGTCGAAGATTTTTCCATTTCCTCGTGTAGAGTTTTCCCTTCCACACAGAAACAGTTGCAATGGTCTCACAACAAACAGTTCACATTCTGCTCTCTCTCTGATTTGTCCAAATCGCACCATGTCGGACAGTCTTCACTTGGTCAAGGGCGTTCAACCTGTGTCACATGTCGGTGAGACACTAACTGTGTCTCCCTGATGCCACAGAGCCCATATCATCATTGTCACCAAGAGTCTTCACTATCAACAAGACATTATATCGAGTTCACAAGCTGTCGCTTAGACTTCCTCTTGTTGCCAAGACATCTTACCGAAGTTCCCAAGTCATATCGACCTCAACATTCTCATCGGTGAGATAATCACCATTCGATGAGACATCATACCAAAGTTCAAAGGTCACTCTGAAATGTCCAACAGTCGATAAGACTATCGTCATTCCCTGAGAGATCATACCGAGCCTTTATGTTATACCGAACACCAAGCAACAGTCGGCAAGACTTATCACTTTCGCTGAGAGGTCATACCGACATCAGGATTCCCATCAGCAAGAAAAACACTCTTCGCTAAGACATCATACCGATGCCTTCAAGTTACACCAAAGACCACACAACCATCAACGAGACCATCGCAGTTCGCCAAGACTTCATTCCGAAGTCTTCAAGTCATGCCGAGAACACTCATCGGCAAGACTTACTACTCTCGCCAAGACATCCCACCGAGCACTTCATGTCATCCCGAAGACCTTTTACTATCGGTGAAAGTTGTCGCTTTCGCCAAGACTTCATACCAAAGTATTCAAGTTATGCCGAGCAAGTCGGCAAGACTTCTAACTTTCGCCGAGAGTTCTTATCGAGGTCACATGAGTTACACCGACGACCACAGGTGTATATCTATCCGTAAGACTTCCCTTGTCGGTATGAGACATACCAACTATCCAAGACTCTCCCTGACACTGCTTGTCGCCCAGAGTCACCCCGATATCCGATAGACACCAATCGTCAGCCATACATCTCCCAATCGCCAGGACTTCATACCGATAGGAGCAAGTCATGCCGATTACCACATCGGCCAGATAGAGCAAAGGTCACGCCGATATCGGCAAGAGTTCCTATCGTCGCCGAGACATCATCCCGACTGTCCAAGGGTACACCGAAGGTTTCAGATGCCGATCGCCAAGACATTCAAGAGGTCATAGCGATAGTCAGGATCAACTAGTAGGTTGGCCAGACATCTCCATAGTCTCACTGAAATTGCTCACAAGAGGTTTCAGCTTGTGGGATTGAGGCACACAATTCCAACATAAAGTGTCTAACACTTTGCAAAAAATGACTTGCAAGGTTTTCAAATGCCTATGTATTGTTTTAAATACCCACTTATGTAAAAAGTGTCCTAGTTACATTTATAAGTGTTTGGTAATGATTCAAACGTCTGGCAATGACTTAGGAGGTAAAGTGTGACAGTAAACAATTGCAGGCAAGTGTTTGAAAAAATGCATAACATATGCAAAGAGGAAGATGAGGAGTTTTCAAGGTCTAAGTACATGGTTAAATCACATTTTCACCTACCACAAATGGGTAAAGCTTTTGGGATGATTTTTTTCACTTGCAAAGTGAAAATACAGTTGGGAAAAGTATTTTATCACAAGGGTAAAATGTTGAATGGGAAATGCAAGTAAAGTGTGCAAGTCATCTTTCAATTTATCAAGAAGTTAGAAGATGATTTGACATACCCTTTTATGTCCATTTAGTTGCTAATCAATGACCTAACATTATGCCAAGTGTCACTCTTGGATTTAATCCTATCTTTCCTCTTCTCTTAAAATATAAATTATGAGTCATTATAAAATGTTGTTGAGTTTTGGGGAGATGTATTGTAATCCAAGTTTGATTTTTCTTATGGCATTGTAAGTTTTCATTAGTAAATCACTTTAAGACACACTCTTGTTAGTTCTACAATCTATCTCCATTTTCTTTTGTATGCTTTAATAAACTCTAGCAAAGTTTTTAGGTGCATATTTACCTCACTTGTACTAGGTTTCAGTTAGTTTACATCCAAGAGATATAATACAATTTCCTATTTTGAGTTGCTTGTAATTTGAAGTCTTTTTGATATGGTATGTGGGGCTTATAAAAAGAAAATGAATTATTAAGTATGGGATGCATTATCTGAACTGAGGGCATTTGAGAGTCTAGGCTTTGTAAGGAAAAATCATGTGAGATAGGCTCATCTAATTTGAACAATATTTTGTCATTGTGGTTATTGGTCTTGAATTGTTCCTAGATGATAAGACATCGATCTCCTATAGTTGTAGCCAACTCAATGCCTCAAATATTTAAAAATTGAACATCTATACCAAGACCTAACTTATTATGGTTTAATTGTCTTCATGGAGTTTAAGGGATGCAAATGATAGGTTTAATTTTTGTTCATTTATCACTCCTTTGCATATTTGAACATGAAGACATGTCAATTGTGTAAGTTATTGCTTCACAATGTTGATTAAAGTATAAGGGATCATGCCTGAACTTGTTAAATTATAAAGTATTTTGATCAAACACTTGTGAACGTGTAAATCATCCACATATTTAGCATATTAAGCTATAGATTGTTATGAAACCAACACAATTATTAGTCAACAATAGTCTATAAGTTTTTGCATTGTGTTAATTGGACTTGGTTTCTACCTTGTGGCATTGTCTATCAAAAATATTTCATTCTCGAAGACCCTTAGTAGGATTACCCTCTTGAGTCCGGTGGAACTCAATATAGAAGATTGGGTCCAATCTTGTTCATTGTCTTTTTTTTGTCCTCAATTTAATCATAGGGAAAATATCTAAGTTAGTTTGATCTCTAAGTTTAGGTATTATGTTATCCCTTAGAATTGAGGGTAGCAAGAAAAAGAGCCAATAGGATTGACGACTATTAGGAATGAAGATTGGGTTTGTGTGCAATGTGATTTCATACCCTAAATGATGCAAAAACACAGAAATGCAACAAGAAGAAACACACACAACACCACCTAAAGATAATCCTAGTTTAACTTGAACAAAATAAAGATTAAAGTAAGAGATATACCTTATCCAAGTGATCCTTTTGGTTGGGCCTTTGATGTAGATTAGATTGTGTGCTCCTTGATGGAAAATAAGCTACAATGATATGCAAAATGCTCTAAATTGGATGATGAATGGAAAGATGGAAGTGGGTATTTGGCTAAATGTATGAGATAAGTGCAAAATGAGCTTGAAGTGCAACAATGGAGGATGAGAATGCAAGTGCTTGAGAGTAGAATGCTCGTGTGCTTGAACTTGAATTGTGTATGCTTGAATGTGTTGAATGAATGATAAAATGAAGAAAAAAATCTTCTATTTTAGGGGAAAGGCCTCTAGGGATTTAAATGGCTAGGATTTAGCCAACATGGACAAGATGGAGGGCTGTAGTGAGTTGAAGACTCACAAGCCCTCACATCTTGCCATGTAGAAATGAGATGGAAAAAAGGACATGTGAGGTGGAGAGAGGACATATGAGGTGGAGGTACTTGCAAGTACCTAGGGATTAGGGGAAGATTTCCTCAAAAAGGATTTTTTTGTCCCCATGTGGGAAGGATGGTGATAAGTGAGGAATTTTAAAATTCCTCACTAATCATCATGGGGAAGAGAGAAGTTGTTGGGATAATAAATGTGAATTTTAAATTTACATGATTGGAAGTACCTTAAGGATAAGACAAGGTCATCATAAAGGAAGTCCTTGTCCCCAAGTGGGTGATGTGACTTATGAGAGGTTCTAGAATTTCCCAACAACCTTCATGGGGAAGAGGGGAGCATTGGAGGAGTAAATGTGAATTAAAAATTCACATGGGGAAGAGGTCAAGGCTAAATGAAGAAAGCACTTATGAAAGGTTGACTTGGAGGACATACCAGAAATGGCATGAGGATTAGATTAAGGTTGTGCAAACAAGTGATAAGAAGACTAATGAAGGATTAGAAACAAGTGGCTAAATATGGAGGATGTGACTTTAATCTAGATTAAAGGTGTGCACATCCTAATCATGGATTAATTAAGCTAATCCAGATTAGAAGAGGATTATGGAGGATGTGACAAAAAGAGAGAAAAGAGGGAATTTAAAATTGATTTAAATTCAAGAGGTTAAATGACTAAATTAAATAAATAGATATATTTATTTAATTTAGAGAGGAAGGGATGAAAGGTAAAGTATTTAATTATTAAATTAAATACTCTAGGAACCTTAGGAAAATGAGAAATATTAAATAAATAAATCATTTAATTAATATCGATGGGGAATATGAAATAGATGAATAAAATAGACGAATTTGACCATATGGGAGTGGTCAAATTTGGATGTCTACAGGGTTCATATGTTGAAGACCTCCATATCTTGATGAATAAATTATTGCAACTCATTTGAAGATTTTATGAAGTTGTGATGATTTACTAGTGCATTGAACTCAGAAAGTGTTTGACCTTTGAAGAACATTCAATTGTTTGAGGGTTTGACTTGGTTGCGATTTTTTTTAATGAACTTGATGAAATATTGAATAATTTGGTTCCTTTATGAAATTATATTGCATGGATCTTCAAAGTTTCTAGCTAGAGAAAGAAATTTTTTGAAATCTACAATTATTTCTGGGTATTTTGTCTTTCTTTGTTTTATCTTTAAAGAAGGAAAGCATTATTGATGGGGTTCATTTATGAACTAATTTGAGAAGAAATGCAACTCCCATGTTGAATGTGAGTTTACATTGGAAAAAAGGAAATTAAGATGAATATTGTAAGCTTACATATTTTAATGGCATTGTTGTGACATGTATGTATTGGCTAAATATGCATTGTAGAATGAGAAGATAGAGGATATTGATTCATATAGTTGTATATTCTATGAAAATGTATGTGATCTTCATAGGCACCTGAATCATGTGTATCAAAGGATAATTAATATAAATGCCTCATATGTTGAAGTTTTAATAAACAAGGAAAATGTGTAATGCCCCGAGCTGACAAGCTACAAACAAAACTCGACGAAACGTTATTTTTTGAAACCATATCAACAAAACCGATAATGCAACCATGACATATCACACTTGTACAACAATGTGCACACAAGTGTCACAACGACACAACGAAAAGAACAACAATGCAACCTCACCATTACATAATCAGGATGGTAACAATAGAAGACTAACCAATTATGGGATAAATCCACCATGAAGAACAAGAGAGAAAAAGAGACCATCCCCACACGAAGATCGGTTACAACCCACAATCATGTTCTTACAATACAACTCTAGAATAGGATGAGGGAATCATCATCCTCCAATCCACATCTAAACTAACTTAACCAAATAAAACATGGAAAAAATTCACCAAATGATGTCAAACCAGGGGATACAAACCCTCCACTAACAAGAACAATAGCAGTCACTTCCAAACAAACCACACACTTCCTAAGATGTCTTGTTGCAATGTGACATAATACACACAAAACCTCAAAAAATATGATGAATATTGGGAATATTAAGAAGAACAGCCATGAAGGTTTACAACCTTTCTAAGACTTCACAAGACAAGGTGCATGATCTCCCTAACCCTAGGTTTTCCAAATGACCAACTTCAGAAGAGTGCATGTAAAACGATGCAGGAGAACCCACAAGTCCTCAACAAATAATTTTAAGGAAAGGTTCCAAACATAACTAGACCCATGGGACCATAATGAGAAACTTTTGTTTATATGGTTTACCCATCCGAGGTCCCGAAACTGAGAGGAACTAACTAGACCAAAAGGAGAGAAAAATTTACTAGGTTTTTTGAAGACCTAGTTGATGAAAATGATCACCACAGATAAACAAAAAGGCATAAAAATCATATAAAAATGGTATTAGGCTTAGAAAACCCTTAATTAACCATGGTTAAGTGGTTTTACATTTTGGAATTTGTATAGGAACCAAGATGCCCCAACACACTTAACCAAAATTTTGAGTTTTTTGGTATACAAAACTAGGTTGCCCCTAAATACTAGGCCACCCCAACTGATACTAGGCTGCCTCAACATGATACCAAGTTTCCCCAATAGTGTTAGTCAATTTTTTGGGAGGCTAGGCTAACTTAGCTTATAATAGGGTTGCCTAGGTGTAGTACCAGGCTACCCAACTGTGAAATATGACACTTAGGTTCATTTTAAACACTAAATGAAGTGTTCATGTGTTTGTTTAAGCATTCTAACATCATTATAATGATAATTCATAAGATATCATGCTTGGTACCAACACCGAGACATGCAAATGACCAAAATACTCTTTGCATTTTACAAAACTTACATTCCTCTCTAAAGAGAGGTTCCAAATTAATAAATTACATCATAGTTGAATGAGATACATATATCTACATGAATCAAACTTGAAATTGTATGATATCATGAAATTCCTCAATCCACAAACTTCAAGTCCCCAATGGTGGTTACCATGCCACCTGACCTCGTGGAATTAAACGATCCACTCCCACTGTGCTAAGAGATAGTCTGATGGGCCACAAACACAACACTCATACCAAATAAATAGGGGTATGGATTACACACGCCATACATAAAGAATACACTCCACTTGCACATAATAGAACAACCAATTATCTAATCACATAATGCATCCAATATAATTAAGCACATGGTATAATCACAAATGGAATAATATAAACCATATTGGGAAAGCTCACCAATGTCACATCACAAATCTGCATTGGGACAACTCACCAATGCAATACAATGATCATCCTTAGGAAAAATCACCAAGGGTATAATACAAAGGCACATGGAAGGAAATTTGCATCTCTCAGGTGCTACTCAACTACACTAGGGTTAAATGTTAGAGAGCAAGAGAGGGAATGCCATCATGGACACTCATGTGGGGCTCAATGTGGAATTAAGTATCCTCTCAAACATATAAGGTTACTTGATCTTACAAGTCTTATGCTCCTTGAGCGGCTTATCTTCCTCCATCATCCTTAGCCTGTACGAGCACTCAAGGCATGAGAGGGATATCCATTATCTTGGTTAATTAATTACCCATATTTCATTAGTTTTCACCTATTAATCCAAAATTATCACACCATGATTTCCTACATGCCACTCTGGGTTGGGTTCATGTTGGGAGCCATTCTCATAACTCTCTCTAACACATGACCCTAAGCTCATCACACCCTCCAACGAGTGTGGCACGAAAACCAATGCAAAATACAATGTTTCCAAATTTCAATAAAATTTTCCCACAATGCATAATATCACATTTCATGAAGTTAAACCTTTTCAAAACATTCAAAATCATCCATTTTCATGCAAAAATTTCAAAATTTCCAAATATTTTAACAAAGCAAAAACTAGGTTTTTCCCAATTCCACCATTAAAATTTATCAAAATTTAAAAATTAAAAATCAAAATTCTAAGAATACCCTTTGGTTGAAAATATGCCCAACACCTCACTTAAGCTATAAATTTTATATTTTCATCATTTCCCAAAAAAATTGGGCATGGTAACCTCACCATTTAAAAAAAAATCAAAATTTAAATAAATCTCTACTTAACACAAATCACATTATGAAATAAAAAGAGATGGGAGGATTATACACTCCCCTAATCATTCTCCTACAAACAAACTTGAATAAAAATGCTCAAACGAATTAAAAACAAGGAAAATGCCTCAATGCCCTTCAAATTTTGAAATGTGAAATTTGCCAAGCATGCCAAATGAGGAGTCACGAAATCAAGCAGACATGATCCCTTCTTGATTTCTATCCCAATAGATTTGACCTCATCAAATTGTGATAAGAATTGCACTCTGAGTTAACAATTTTCAAATTGCTCAAAACAAAGACTTTCTCTCTCACTATTTTCCTCAATTTCCCAACATAAAAATAAAAAATAGAATGCTTTTCCCTATTTACCCATTTCGAAACCCAATTAAAATTTAATAAAAAAATCATTTTTCTAATTTAGAATTCAAAACTCCCTAATTTTCTCCCAAAATCAATTCAATCAATTAAATTCATCCAAAAACATCATTCAACATATAATTTAACCATGTAATCCATTTGATAAATAAATTGAATTAATTTAATGAAAATCAAAACTCAAATTGGATGTTTAAATCAAACATAGCTTGCAATTCCCAACTTAAGGAATTTTCACAATTTAAATTGAACAATAATTAATTTCATTTCTATTTCCCCCTTTCCCGAAACACATAAAATATTTTAATAGTAAATATCAAAATCATTTAAATTCCTAATATTTCATTTATAGGAAAACTATGAAATTTAAACCATTAATTAAATCATTCACTTGTCATTCCCAACACATAGGGATTATAGAATAACTCCTAAATTGGATCCAGATTTACACAAGGTCAAATATGACACATAAATAACTCCTAAATTAGATCTGGATTTACACAAGGTCAAATATGACACATACCATACTCGATTTGATTACAACCAAGGAATGGATAGGGAGGGGCCCAATGTGACATCTTTGAATTAACCACCATTGGGGAATAACTCAAACCTATGTAGCCAGGTGGAGAAATAAACATGTACCTGTAACCATTCAATGCACATCAAGGGTACCTGCTCAATGTATATATTCGAAGCACATCATAATCATCCCAATTGGGTACAATATAAAAAACATAACTAACATCTATACATCTATCATATAAATCATTTCTTAGTTATCAATAATTTGGATCACATTTAACAACATAAATAATGCATAACACTAAACTGAAGCAAACTAATATATCCAAGCATGTAAACATACAAAATTTTCCAAAAATCAACATGTTGAGGAATCTCATCTCAAACATGTGGTGGTTCATACACACCATTCAAAGCCATCAAATAATCACCACAATAATTATGAGGAAACAATGGAGCTAAAACACTAATCTCACATTAACAAGATGCAAATGGGAGGGGCACTACATCCTCCCCCACTAAAATTAGGCTTACTCCTGGAAGCCTGTATAAGCAAGGATAGGTAAATCTAGTACACGATCCTTCCAACACATCATACTCACAAGATTGATCCCCTAGAATCTCACCAAGTCTAGGCACCAAATGCACACACACGTCTCTACAGATTCACAAGCCAAGTAACCACTCACCACTAGGTGCACAACCACCTCAGATATCACCACAACACCTTCACCAACTACCATTGCAACCAATAACAAGACCAACTACTAGGTCCAGCAAACCACAATCCAATAAGGTCCTACTCAAGGACTACCACAATTACTAGGAACTCCATCTAGCTACTAATTTAGCCAAGGACAAGGTACATGATTTTGCTTTAACCCTTCCTCAACACAAGGCTAAGGACTACAAGGCTTCACCAGGGAAAAATTTAGTGGTGAATCTTTTCCAATTGGTGAATAATTGAAATCAGGACCTCCTGAAATGGCGAATAGTACAAGCTAAAAAGGAGACTAAATCGCCAGGTTTTTACAAAAAAATAATTTCGTCTCAATTAATTCGCCTATGCATTATTTTTTAAACTAATAAATTGAATTGATTCGCCATGTAAACGATGCGTCATTGGAACTGATTCGCCAATAGTTTATACTGTAATTACAAATATTAATTATATTTTCTAGTAATATTATATTCCTACCATTAATTTTGGAGAAATATCGCCACTAATAATAAATTACCATTTAATTTTAGGGATATTTTAGCCTTGAATAGGGATTTTATTTATTGCCATCAATTAGCTTTTTAATCGGATGGCTGCAGGTTGATTCCATGACCTATATGCACGTGCTTTTTAAAAGGCTTGTTGAGGCCCGCAATTTGTTTTGAGCTGATCAACTATGCAAATTTTTAAAGGAGAGATTCACCATGTAATTAATCTTTTTAGTGATTATTCGCTAGGATTCGCCACTGCGATTATTATTTTTACCAATTATTCATTAAGATTCGCTAGGATTTTACAATTTTTTTAATAATGTGTATAGATTCGCCAGGAAAATTAATATTTTTTTCAAATAAAAGGAAAGATTTTCAGGAAAATTATAGCACTTAGCCAAGATTTGCTAGGATTTTACACCTTCGCCAAGGGGGGGGATTTCTTAAAGTTATCCCTGGGCTTCACTTCTTATGGTCTCTCCTAAGATCACGACCTTAACCTTCAAAGCTACAACCAAAAAGCTGGGGAAATCCATCCCACAAGGCTAGAGGCAACACTACCTCACCTCCATGCCCACCAAGAGCATGCCTCACTTCCAACTATGGCACACACCATGAGGTTATCCCTCAGTTACCACTTGGAAAAGTGAGGATTTTCTAAGCACACTAGATTCTCAATGTGAAACTAGGAACAACACAAGGGTTCTTAGAGGCAAGAATCTAGGAAACTACCTCCAAATAGCATAAGCACTCCTAAACAACGAGGCTTAGCAACCCCAAAACTCATACAAAACACATTGAGGAAGAAACTAACCACAAAGCATAGGATCAATTCTAAGATTTTCACTATCATGATGCTCAACTATGATCCAACTAAGGGTTAAACAACCCAACAAGATCATGAAATCATGATCAAAAAGATAAACAAGAACCACTACAAGGTTCAAACACTGAGTATTCTCCAAGAGTGTGCATAAGGTGGCCAATTCCTCAAACTATAATTACATCTTCTTCTAGCCTTAAGCTAGGAACACCACTAAACAACCAAGGATAAACTCCTAAAACCCACCAGGAAAAACTCAATTGGAAACTTAACAAGGGTAGACACATATAATATAATAAACACAATAATATGCATCAAAGCACTTACTAACACACATGCATACCCTAAACCATGTCAAACATGAGTGTAGCTATGCAAATTGTATCCCAAATGACATGATGTGCATCTTTAGACTATCAAATAACATGGATTTTGGTGCCCAAGACACCTCAACAAACACCCAACTAATGCCAAGACACTAGGAGACATGGTCAAAGACCACAACAAGCAAGTCCAAGACAATCAAGAGCACACACAATTGGTGGACTAAATCACACCCAACCATCTACTAGAAAGAAGATTCAGGCACGATGCAAACACAATTATCCAAACACTTCAACCACTCAGAGATCATAGAATTACATAAAAGCTTCTCATACAAGAGATTTGAATACACTTCACTCAATGCCAAGCACAAGGACATTCACATACATCAAGAGTCACTCAATGCTAGAAAACCATATGCATACAAACATGTCTAAAAATTTCTAAATACCATAGAACATCCACTTTCATTTCATTAGATACAAGAATTGATACAATATTATTCTAATTAACATAAACACCAAAAATTAACACATTCTCTATCATCTACTCCCATGTACATTCTATCAGGGGTTCACAATGAACATGATAGGGAACAAACATAACATAAAATAGGACAAGTAATTTCAAAAATTTAGAATAGCCACCAAAAGGATAAAATACAAAACAAGATGGAGAATTATCAATTCCAACAATAAGAGTAAAATTAGCTCAATTGAAACATTGAATCAAATGTGGCCAAGGGTCACAAAATAGATAGATAGAAAGTCTGGTGACTAGACTGCTCATAAGAAAAAAAATCAATGTCGATCCATAATCAAAGATTAGAGAGTTCATCAATAACCAAAATAAAGCATCAAACTTTAAAAACATGATTACATGGATTAAGTGACTAATATTAGCCACATTTGAGGGAGTAAGGGCTACATGACACCTTGGGAGTACAACATCCAAAGTATGTTAGAGAAATTATGCTCAAACACATTTCACACATAATTCACCAAATTCAATTAGCTATGCCAACAAAAACCAAATTAAGGAAATGCACTTCATCAAGACATGATTACATTATGATGCAAGAGGCATATGCAAGGTTCAATATGGCATCCATAAATTCTATCCACACAAGGGTAGGGCTTCACCCAAGCACCAATTCCACAAGGAGTTTACAATCATAATGGACACAAACATTACTCACATCATGCATCAATACCACATGCTAAAACATAGTGACATCCACATCATTCATAGGTAACGTTACAACCAAGGCTATAAGCCAACCAACATAATTCTCGTAAAAAGCATAATTTCATTTAACAATTAAACATGCATCCCATGCAAGAGGGAAAATAATACTGATTACTCATCTAGGTTCTCATAAGAATCCTAGGGACAACATGATTTGGGGACATAAGTCATTTACCCAAATACTCTATTACGACAATGCAACATTTCATTCATGCACTAACATGATCACTCCACACATATGATGATAATCCAATAGAAATAAAATACACAATGCACCATAGGAAATACTACCTTAAGAACACATTTTTACCATTCAAGCATATGACATAAATGCCCTTCACTTCAATGCATCAGTCACATAAGAAATTTCACAATTCTCCATCATGAGCCAAAACATTAACACCCAATTTAAATCAGATGCATCCATATATATACATCCAAAGAGAGCACACAAGAATAAACAAGACCAATTGAGGGTCGCTACACATCCACACTTAATAGAAATCAAGACATCAAGATGGAATAACACATGAAAGAAATTATTGGAAACTCAAGGGTCTAACTAACCCTCACAAGCAAGCATTTCTCAAACATATCATGCTAGGGAAAAATGACAACAAAAATTGCTACCAACATCAAAATAACACACACAAAGACCCAACCAAAGCTCTCACACAATGAGCAACACAATAGAGAGTAATAATTTCCCCCTTAGGAGAATCTCAACCATGGGTATCTTCCCATCCCTATCAACTAGGGGATAGAGACATGAATTTATACCTTGTAACAACTCTATCAAAATATAAATAGAACTGTGATAAGGTTTTCAATATAATGGATCATCATGTAAGAGCAATGATTATGTTGATAATAAGAATGTAACAAACATTAAATTATAGATCTATGATTATGTAATGATAGATAAAAGTTTAAACATTCAATAAGAGGAGTCTAAACATGGTTTAAAAAATTATGAGTTATCTTTTTCTATTAACTATAATGATAGTGAACTTGATTATCTCTTGGTTGATTATGATTACTCTCATGTAGTAGAAATGCAAGTTTTTGTTTCACATGAAGAGTAAATTGATGTGAATGCTAATGAAGAAATATGTTCACTTATGAATGGATACACTTTATGCTATGATGGTTTTCTAGAGTATGGATCATAATCATTGTCTATTCATAACACTTAATCAAAATTTATCTTTAATTTGTTTGATTGACCATGTTGAATATAAAAATGTTGATGTTGAAAGGGATTCAAAGCTTCATGTTGAGAAGTTATGCAGAAAAATTGATTGTGATTTCCCTTAGAAAAATGACCATGTTATATAAAATTGCTATGAGGTGTTTGAAATTGAGGGAAATTTTGAATTGTTTAGTCCCTCTCTTGAGGTCTTCTAGGTGGAGTTGGATGATGGTTTGAAGGATGATTCAAATCTTGTTTTCAAGCCCAAAATGGAGAAGTTTAGCATCATATGTAGTGATGAAGCATACTGGTAGCTTGGGATTTAAGGTCTCAATAAATTTATAAACATAGAAGAAATTGTATGTTCTTATGTGAATCATGGCTTGAATATTGGTGAAAATATTGTTGAGGTAGATAAGTCTTGTTTACAAAACACTAGAAGACATAAAAATATGACTGATTTGCAATGCTTAAATGGAGGTAAATCCATGTGTGACATAACAAAGATGGAAGAGATGCATGTGTATGAACAATTTTTGTTTAATACACAAGAGGATTTCTTGCAACCTATGGGACAAAATTCAGGTTATGACTCAGTTGATTTGTCCTAGGCCTTTAATTTTTATCAGTCTAATTTTTCATATTTGAAGTTGAACTATGATTTTAGTAAGTCAAATAAAGTACATGCAAAGGCGTTCTTTGCACATGATACTTATGAATTCTTTGAATTTGATATGGAATGTAATGACCAATCTCTTGCTACACAGATTATTCAAGAGGTTTCACCCAAAAGTTAAAGTGGTATAAGAGAAGTAAATGATTTTTTTTTTTAAACAAGAAATAAGCAAGTATAAATCTTAATGCTACAACACTTCAAATTCAAGTTTATTTAAAGAAAGAGTATTACATCATTCATCAACATATATATTTACAAACTGGAACATTAATATCAACATGATACTATATGCTAAGTTAAATAAAGAGTGGTAAGAGAAAAAGGTTAGAGAACCTTATTTGATTCTTGCACTATCCAAGACTCGACATGCCATTGATGAGAGGGAAAGCATCATCTGGCTCCTTTAACTCCAACCACAGACTCAAGCAGTCCCCTGCACACTTCCTAACTGGAAGAAACCCTACCCTTCATCGAAAGGTTATGTTGGAACCCTCTCAGTTGCCATTTGAGCTCTGGTGTGTACCCCTGCCTAACTAACTCTGTCACACTACTAAGGATACCCTCCTACTAAGTACAACATCTTTGGTTAATTTAAGTATCTGGTGTACGATGAACTAACAAGTGCACGTGTGGCTTCGACACTCACTATGGCCATTGTTTGATACAATTGTACAACGCTTCAAGAGTGTAGTCATGGTTCACCACCCTACTTGACTTGGAGTAAGCTATTGAACTAGGGCTCACTAGACTACCTATCCTTCTCAGTTATCATGCTCTAAATACAAAAACTAGGGCTTATTAGACTATCTTTCATGCCCGATAATCAAGCTCAAATACAAAAACTAGGGCTTATTAGACTATCTGTCTCACCTGATAAACAAGCTCAAAATACAAAAACTAGGGCTTATCAGACTATCTATCTCACCCAATAAATATAACATAATACACATATATACTAAGACTTGCTTAAATTTTGTGACCATTGGATGACTAAAGGAGAATCCATCCTTGAACCCCGTGTTACTCGGTGTAACCCTCACTTTTTGGCTCCTACCTCTGATTTAGGGTTTAGTTTTGACCTACTTGGTCTTGAAACTTCTATATAGACTTAGACACTCATGCCTCCTTCAAAAATCTTAGAAAATTAAATATCCAACCTCGACGGGATTTAACCATTCAAGTTTAAGGTAATTCCATTCTTTAGTTTGATCTAACACTTACCATGTTATCTTTTAAAAGGAAAGTAGTAATTTTGTTCAAGTGGAGAAATCATCAACACCATACATTCATGCGCAAGGAAAATGTATTCCATAGAAAATTCATCAGTATATATACTGGTTTCTATCTTTCTAATTTCTGAGATCTTTTAAGTTCTATCAATAAATTACTAAATAAGGAACTAGGTCCTTATCAAGCAAGCTCGGTAAAAGCATTTAAATTTAAGTCTCTTCTTTCTAGACCATGTCTATCTTGAAGGCCTCCGAGGTAAGGATGAATTTTGAACAGTTACATCACATCCTAGTAATATACCAATGTAAAAGAGGTTTACTAACTCAACGGTATACAACATAAACTTAAGAAATTAAGAGTTCAATAGTCACAAAATTCCACTGGTTCATTCATTCAGAGTTTTATATGTAAATAGTTGCTAGCATACTCAAGCAAACATGATTCTATTTCCATAAAGGCAACTTTCAAAAATCAAAGAATGATATTAAAGAATGACATTGTGATGGTAGCTAATCTTTTATTTACTCGACATATGGTATACTACCTAAGCCATTCTTTAGAGAATTAGAAACAAGTTTCTTCCATTCTTGATATTCTCAGCCAAATATGTCTATTGAAGCTTATCAGAATTGTCTTGTTCCTTACGTAGATAAAAGAAGAACGAGGGGAGGAAAGAAATAAACAAGATGAATATGGAGGAAAAGAGGTTTTATTAACTAGTAATTTGTTCAAGTGCCTTAACATTTTATTGCAGGGCTGCAACATGTTGGATAGGACAACTAAAAGGAGGGTGAATCAGTTGTCACAAAACTAAAACCTTTAAATCATTCACCGGAACTAATCCTTAATACTGCTTAAATGAATAAACATTAAGTGCAAGTGCAGAAACTAAAAACCATTACAAAAACACAACAACACCAGATTTACATAGAAAACCCAATAAGGAAAAAACCACGGTGAGGATTAACTCCGACTAGAGAATATCAAAACCGATTACAAAAGGCCCACTGCCAAAATAAGACTCACTGTCCAATAGGGCTAACAACCTAGAGGGATCACTGCCATAGAGATACAAAGAAGATAGAAGAGATATGTTATAGAGAGAAGACAATCTCAATGTAATAGAGAAATCCACTACAATTTTCTCAACCACTCGCAAACTTGCATGAATGATAGAGTACACCTTCTGCTCATTGCATTCAGAAACTCAACATTTAGGATTCACACTAATCTGCCACACTCACAAAACACACACTCATTGCCAAAACAAGGACTCACTGTCCAAAACAAGGAATCACTGTCCAATAGGGCTAACAACCCAGAGGGCTCACTACCACAGAGATACAAAGAAGATAGAAGAGATATGTTATAGAGAGAAGACAATCTCAATGCAATAGAGAAATCCACTACAATTTTCTCAACCACTCTCAAACTTGCATGAATGATAGAGTACACCTTCTGCTCATTGCATTCAAAAACTCAACATTTAGGCTTCACACTGATCTACCACACTCGCATCACACACACTCACTGATTCACATCAATCTCAAATCTATCTATTCTATTTCTTTGCACTTATCTCTCTTGTTCTTCATTTCACCACTAAATCATCTTGTATTTATACAATCTTCAACTTTGAAATATATCCAAAGTCATCCATCCAACATTAAATTCAAATTAGGTCGGTGCCAAAACATCCTAGGGTGGAATTAGAATGAGGGTGACCCAAACACATGCTTGGTGAGGACCCAAATAGATCCAACACGCTACATCAATTTTGAAGGTAGTGTTCAACACAAGGTTAGCCAAACCAGTGTAAAACACATAGAAAAATTAAGCACAAACCTTCCAGATATCGAAATTATATTCAATATAAACATAACAACTCAACTCTAGAACCACAAGTCATAGACTTCACCAAAGAGAAATCCAGACCAACAACTTTTCTCCCGGACCTCAACTAGAACATAGAAAACCGTAGTTTACAATTGGTGAACATAACTCGCATATTACAATGAATCAGGAGCCAAAAATCTAGATATAACAACTTCCAACAACCATGAACAACATATCTAAACCACACAAACATAGGAGAAAATCCCAGAGAAAAACCCGAAGCAACCATTGAACACTTGCAACCTTTCTTCAATACAATTTTCTCAATATCCTCAACATATACAACCAATAACCTGCAACCATGACATCAATGACAACAACAACCAGTTGACAACCAATTGACTAATTAACATCAATGACAACACCTTCATTATTTTCTATTCTTACAACAATCTCCCCCTTTGTCATTGATGGAAACATATGATGTGAAAAACCATCAAAGACAACCTACTAGCTCAGAATACATTTCTCAAGTTTTTTCTTTCTCTTTCTCCCCCTTAGTAGATAATATTTTTCTCATTCTTCCTCTTTTATTTTTCACATTCTTCCTCTCTTCTTTTTCACATTCTTCCTCTCCCCCTTTGACATCAATGGCAAAGGAAAAATATATTTTACATTGGTTTTCCCTTTGACATAGAAAACAAAATACTCATACAATGACAACACATGACACTCCCCCTGAGAGGTAGCCACCAAAATATTAGTCCAAAAGAAAGATAGATCCATAGATCCACCAAACTAATGCATCTCCATATGCATCTAGTTCAAGAAAGGAGGGGAAATGACCCCTAACTTCTCACAGAGATACTCAAAAGTATCTTAGGAAGAGCCTTCATAAATATATCAACAATTTGATCCTTTGTAGAGATATACTCAAGCTTTACTTCATTCTCCATGACCTCTCTCAAGAAATGATACTTGATAGATATATGCTTCGCCCTCGAGTGCATCATTGGATTCTTTGAAATGTTAATTGCACTTGTGTTATCATAGAAGATGGAAATAGGATCATCATACACCATTGTGATATCTTTCAATGTTTGTTTCATCCATAAAACTTGTGTACAACAACATACAACAACAATATACTCAGGTTCAACAGTAGACAAGGAAACTAAATCTTTCTTTTTACCCAACCATGCCACCAATTTGCAACCAAGAAAGAATGCACCACCACTTGTACTCTTTCTATCATCTACACATCTAGCCCAATCTGCATTTGTATAAGCACATAATGTAAAGTTAGTATCTCTAGGATACCATAACCCATAATCCGAAGTGCCATTCAAATATCTAAATATTCTTTTAACAAAAACAACATGTGTTTCTTTAGGATCTTCTTGAAATCTAGCCCCAAGACAAACTACATGCATAATATCCAATCTAGTAGCAGTCAAATACAAGAGTCCACCAATCATAGATCTATACTTGCTCTGATTAGCCTTAGGTGAATCATCATCTTTTCCCAATTTGAAACCAGTCACCATAGGAGTGCATACCGGTTTGGAACCATCCATCCCAACCTTCTTCAACATCTCTTTTACATACTTAGACTGTGAAATGAAAATTCATTTCCCTATTTGATTAATTTGCAGCCCAAGAAACAAATTTATCTCTCCAAACATAGACATTTCAAATTATTTCTGCATCTCTTCCACAAACAACTTACACATAGTTTCATTTCCTCCAAAAATAATGTCATCAACACATACAACTACAATCAAGATTTTGTCATTTTCAATTTTAAAGTATAGATTACTATCAACTATACCTTTTTTGAAACCTTGCTGAATCAAATACCTTTCTAACCTTGCATACCAAACTCTAGGAGGTTGCTTCAATCCATATAAATATTTCTTCAATCTACACACCATATCCAGCTGATTTGACAACTGAAATCCTTCTGGTTGTTCCATGTAGACCTCTTCTTCTAGCTCACCATTCAAAAATGCAGACTTGACATCCATTTGATAAACCTTGAAATCTTTATGAGCAAAAAATACTAAAAACATCCTTATAGCTTCCATTCTTTCCACCAGAGCAAAAGTCTTATGAAAATCTATTCCTTCTACTTGTGAATAGCCTTTACACACAAGCCTTGCTTTGTTTCTAACCACTTCTCCATTCTCATTTAGCTTATTTCTAAATACCCACTTTGATCCACTAATATTTTTATCTATCTTGGGACCAATTCCCAAGTTTGATTCTTCTCAATCTGCATAAGTTCTTCTTTCATAGCTTCCATCCAATGTTCATCATTACATGCTTCACTTACAGTCTTCGGTTCAATCTCAGAAAATAAAATAGATTTACTTTAGTAGCAGCTCTGCTTCTTATCAATACACCTTTTGTCTTATCTCCAATGACCCGACTTTCTGAATGATTCTTTTGCACATATCTAGGTGTCTTAGGGGACATCGCTAGAGCTTCTTCTTCTCTTTCATTTTCTTCATTCTGATTTTCTTTCTCTTTCCTTTCCCGTTCTTCCACAATTTCTTCAGTTCTTACACAATCAGGTTCATCTGATACATATCCATCAATATCAATTGAATTCTTCATTGTTTCATCAACCTTGACATTTGCACTTTCTACAATCTTTCTCAAATTTTTATTGAAACATTTGTAGTCTTTTCTTTTAGTAGAATATCCAAGAAAAGTGCCTTCATCACTACTTGCATCAAACTTTCCTAAATTTTCTTCATCTCTTCTGATATAACATTTGCTTCCAAATACCTTGAAGTACTTAAAAATAGGAATTCTTCCAAACCATAGCTCATAGGGGGTCTTTTTATTGTTTTCTCTTGCTTGAACTCGATTGAATACATAAATAGAAGTATGAATAGCTTCTCTCTAGTAGACTTCTGGTAAACCAGTCTCAGTAATCATTGATCTAGCGGACTCTTGAACTATTTTGTTCTTTCTTTCAATAACTCCATTCTGCTGAGGAGTTCTCAGAGCATACAACTTTCTTTTTATTCCATGCACTTCATAAAACATATTAAACTCATGGGAGGTGAATTCTCCACTTCTTCTAGAACTTAAGCATTTTATCCTGAAATTTATTTCATTTCCAACCATAGCTTTGAATGTCTTGAATCTATCTAATGCATTTGATTTCTCTCTAAGAAATGTAATCCATGCATATCTAGAATAATCATCAATCAAAAGCATAAAGTACCTTTCACCTTGTAGAATTCTCACTCTTGTAGGACCAAAAAGATCTGTATGAATTAAATCTAGTAGTCCAGTTGTAGATTGTTCCTTTGATTTGTAATGGCTTCTAGCTTGCTTTCCAAACTGACAATTCCTGCAAATAGTATTGACAGGCTTTGTAATCCTTGGTAAATATCTCATGGCCTAAACTGCACTAATGCTTTCCAAATTATCAAAATTCATGTGAGACATTCTCTGATGCCATAACCAACTATCATTAATTTGAGTCATAAAGCATCATCCATCAATGCCTTTAAGTTGATCCAGATATTTCCTTCATATTTCTTTCTTGCAACAATCACTGTTTTGGATCCTTTATGGATCTCACATCTTTCATCCTCAAACACAAGATTATATCCTTTACTGTACATCTATCCAAAACTCAAAATATTATTCCTTAAACCCTTAACATAGTAGAAATCATCAGTATTATGCTTGCCATCAAAACTTATTGAACCTATCCTAAAATTTTTAGCACTAGTATCATCTCCAATCATAACCAAACCTCCATCATGTTTTTCAAGTCCATCAAACTTACTCTTATCACCAGTCATGTGATGTGAACAACTACTGTCAACAACCTAAAAGTTCTTTTCTTGTTTAGCATGTAGGGCAGAGATTATAGTACCTTCATTTTTCTCCTTCTCCAAAGGGCATTCCTTCACCTTTTTTTTTCAAAATTAGCAAAAGTAGGTTCATCCTTTATAGCAAAGAACAAGCATTCATTGTCATCAGGATCTTTATAATCAGAATCCTCATTAGATTACTGGCATTCTCATTCACATAATATGCTCTATTGATCTTCTTTCCTTTCTTTTCTTTCTCATATCTTTGTTTATTCCTCTTAGCTCTTTTCGAACACTTTACAACATAATGACCTATTTCTCCACAACTAAAGCATTTAAAGGGTAACTTACCTTCATACTTTCCAGAGCCTTTCTTCATCCTTCTCACAAAGTTGGCTTCTATTTCATCAAGATTGTCTTCAACCAGATCTTCAACTTTTGTAGCCTTAAAGGCAGTCTCTGATTTGCATCCATTCCTCAGATTCAGATTTCTCATCTCATAAGATGTCAGAGATCCTAAGAAAAGATCTTTAGTGTAGGTCTTATAATCTATACTTTGTTCAATAGCACGCACCTTTTTGTTGTAATCATCAAGGAGAGTTCTCAGAATCTTCTTTACAATCTTGGTTTCAGCACCAACTCCTTGCATTTCAGCTACTATCTCATTTAATCTCTATACATAAGCTTTAATATTCTCATCTTCAGACATATTTAGGAGCTCAAACTGTGTTTCCAAATTTTGCAATTTTTCCTCTTTGACCCTTTCATCACCTTCATGAACCCTTTCCAAAGCATCCTAGAATTCCTTAGCAGTCTTCAGTTTCTAAACCTTAATCAACTCAGAATATACAAGACTGTTCTTTAAAATGTACTTCGCCTTATTTTTCGCTTCATGTGCCTTGATCTCATCAGTTGTACTCAGACCATTAGCAGGAGGAGTGTAAGGATTCTTGTAAGATTTCTCCATATCATATCCATAATACTCCAAATATTCTTCCATCAGTATTTTCTAGATCGCATAATTAGTTCCATCAAACCTTGGATAATCATAAGTAACTTTTCTAGCCATCCCAAACCTTCCTTAAGTAGTTAAGCTATACTCTAAGGAACCAAGCTCTGATACCAATTGTTGGATAAGACAACTGAGATGGGGGGTGAATCAATTGTCACAAAATTAAAACCTTTAAATCATTCACCAGAACTAATCCTTAATACTGCTTAAATGAATAAACATTAAGTGCAAGTGTAGAAATTGAAAACCATCACACAAACACAACAACACCAGACCTACATGGAAAAACCAATAAGGGAAAAACCATAGTTAGGATTAACTCACACTATAGAGAATATCAAAATCGATTACAAAAGGCTCGCTACCAAAACAAAGACTCATTGTCCAATAGGGCTAACAAATCAGAGGGTTCACTACCATAAAGATACAAAGAAGATAGAAGAGATATGTTATAGAGAGAAGACAATCTCAATGCAATAGAGAAATCCACCATAATTTTCTCAACCACTAGTAGGCATGCATGAATGATAGAACTCACTGCATCTGAAAACTCAACATTTAGGCTTCACACTGATCTGCCACACTCGCATCACACAAACTCATTGATTCAAATGAATCTCACATCTATCTATTCTATTTCTTTGCACTTATCTCTCTTTTTCTTCATTTCACCACTAACTCATCCTGTATTTATACCATCTTTAACTTTGAAACATATCAAAAGTCAACCATCCAACATTAAATTCAAATTAGGTCAGCGCCAAAGCATCCTAGGGTGGAATTAGAATGAGGGCGACCCAAACACACGCTTGGTGAGGACCTGTTGATGGTGTTTTCTGCACAACAACTTAGACATAATATAAATATCCTATCTCTCTTGAAAGGTAAATCTCTATCAACAAGCCTTAAGAGATAACCCCAAGGTCTCTAATGTCAGGTCTTGACAATGCATAAACAACTTAGATAATATGTGAAAATGTTGGTAATCACAAGGGGCCTTACAAGTGAAAAATGTTGGAAGTATGTTTTCATCAGATGTAGCAATATGGTGATGCTTGATTCCTAAAACTAACCCAAATTTCAAAGAAAGATCAAAAGGATAAAGGGTTGAGAGAGATTCTATTCTAACTCCTAATATTAATCACAACAATGATGAATGTTGCAAATGGATAGATCCCCAACAAAATTGAGCTCTGCTTAATCAAGGATAAGCCTACAACCCCACAAAAATGGTGCAATCTTATGAGGAAATCGGAAGATTTTTAGACTATGAATATTCATCCACATATCCAATAACTAGCACAATGTAAACAAGCATCCACCGTTGAACTTAGCACAAAATGAGGCCCAAACTAACTTTACACAACTTACGATCAACAAATTGCTAAAAGTATGGACCGAAGATCGATCAACATCATTCACACTTCATCATCATTGCAACAAATTGCTAAAAGTATGGACCGAAGATCGATCAACATCATTCACACTTCATCATCATTGCAAAAGAACTAAAAATAACATCTAACATCTAACAATGAGAATCAAGAACAAAAAACCATGAAACTATTGAAGTTGAATACAAAGTTCACCAAACAATGACACAATTGCATTAACTTCTCCAACATTACATAAAAATTTCCAGTTCTCTCCTCTCCTACAGTTACTAACTTTCAAAATCTAACTCCTAACTTAGCCAATTTTGGCTTTCTACAACCTCTAACTTATAGAATCTAACCCCTTACAAATGTGAAGGCACTGGCCTTTTATAGATATTACATTTTAGAATCAAAGGCCAAGATTAAATTAATCCAATGGAACATATTGCTCATCTAGAAACATCCAACAGTTACATTAGGGTTTGACAATTCTAGATACATCATCATCCAATGGGAAAATTTAGTTACATTATGACCCAATGACATTAATTTTGAGAAAATCCTCATTGGAGAAAAAATACAGCTTCACATGTCTCTCCTTGTTAAAGGCACCTCTCCGATTGGCATACAGCTGGTGGCATAGATTCATAGGGAGGTGCATTTGAATAATTTGAATATCTCCTCTCCCAAGCATGCCTCCATATGCAAGTCCCTTCTTAATTTATTTAATCCTAAAAAATAAATACAATCATTAGTAGCTCACATGTAAAAATCCAATCCATAAAACATTAAAATTAAGCTCAAATAAATCCTTTGAAAATTTAACTCCATCATAAAATTTCAGAAATTTAACCCTATTAAGAAATTTTGGAGTTCAGGAAATTCGTGATAGGAAGTTCAGGGAATCCACCATGAGGTGGATTTTCTGAGCAACATGAGCTTTAGATTATCCAAGGGAGCTCAGATTTTTCGGGTGATAGGAACTTTGGGTAATCTAAGGGAGCTCGGATTTTCTGGGCGACAGGAACTTCGGGTAATCCAAGTGTGCTCAGATTTTCCAGGCGACAGGAACTTCGGGTAATCCAAGGGAGCTCAAATTTTTCGGGTGAGATGAACTTCGGGGAATCCGAGACAGGAAGGATTTTTTGAGCGACATGAACTTTGGGGAATTTGAGACAGGAAGGATTTTCTAAGCGACAGGAACTTCAGGGAATCCGAGACAGGAAGGATTTTCCGAGCAATAGGAACTTCGGGGAATCCAAGAGAGCTCGGATTTTCCAAATTCCTCACCTGGTCGAAATCTTTGAAACCCCATAACTTTTTACCAAGAAGGAATTTTCAAAAGGTTCAAAAAGAAACTTAACCTAATTTTTCATTCTCTACCCATGGGTGCAAGAAATATTTACATGACATTGAAAATTCACTTCAAAATCCCCATTTCCAAAATCCATGATAGGTGAATTTCCCCTAGACCCTCGAGATGCTTTAAAATATTGCCTTCATCAAATCAAACCCGAACTTAATCACAAAATAACCTCCCAAAAAGAGAAAAACTGAAGATTGAAAAAGTCAAAATGCTGAGATGTAAAAGAGGAAAGAGGGTCCCTACCTTCGGTGGGGCGTGTGTGCAAAAAGTGCACAACAAATGGTGACTCCTACTGGGAAAATGCTCCAAATCATTTTGCTGATGAACATGAATCATGAACCTAAAATCTCTAGTTTTGATCTCCATACTAGGAAAACAAATCAAAATGCAAGACCAAAGGTAGACCAAACCTTCCATAAACTAAAAATCCAAGTGTGTGCAAGTGAGTTCATTTCCCTCCTTAAGCTATTGCAGAGGCCAAGCTTAGTCAAGTTAGGCTACGTAAAGGATTCTAACTTCAAAAGCAACCTGGATCGAGCCTTGTTTCCAGTCATGCGTCCATAGCCCCGACGAGGTTATCATTGTGATTCTCCTGAACATAGCTCTACTGCCAGCCAAACATCCATAGCCCTACTAGAGATATTCAGATACTCCTGATAAGTTGAATTCTTTCTTTTGATATTCAATATTTTCCTTTTCTTTTCTTTTCTAATATTCTTTTCTTTCCACTTTTATTTCAACCCATGAACAATGAAGTTCACACTCAGGGCTGAGAACCACAGTGGCGCTGAAGTAGAATTTTAGGATTTTTCACCTAACAAGACCCCACAAGGACCCTACTGCAACCTCAGGAATCTTAAGATGTATGAAAGATATAAGATTTCAGAATATTTCAGGTTCAAACCAAACCAATGACCCATCCTCTTTAAATCAAACATTCAGACTGCTTGACACTAACATGAGATCTCGACCATCCATTCAAAAAACATGATTAAAGTCCATCAATGAAACACTTAGGATAGTCCCAGATAATGAATAATTAGTGTGTAAGAAAGACACTTCCCCAACTAGAAAATAGAGAAAACCAAACTGAAACCCAAAGCAAACCTAAACCAAAGCAAAGTAGAAAATTAAGGGAGAGGAAAACCTAATACTAAAGCAAACCAACCCAAAGAAAACAAAAATAGATTAATGAGAACCTACAGAAGCAGAGCGAGCTGCATTTATTCAAATCAACATTATGTATAAAGAGACTCAAAGTGATTCATAATCAAATAGGGAAAACCAAGACCCACCCCAATACGGCCCATCAATGCATGGACAAGCACTAAGGTGATAATAATTATTCTCAAGAATGCAAATTCATCCTTATACTTAGTAAAATAAGTCCTCACAGTGCAACACTCAAACTCCATGTCAAGATTGGGAATAATCAGTAACTGAGGTAACTCATTGAAACCATGATTAATCGAAACACAAATTGTCTTTCCCAAATCTCAATAATCAAATTGATAAGTTTTAGTATGAATAGTAAGGAAAGAAACAACCTGGTGTGCTATTTGCTTAGATTGAGTGTTGTATTCATCATTCCCTAATTGTGAAGAGTTGATCCTATCATCATCAGGAGGTCTCCACTGATGGTACAACAATCCCCTCGTGCTTGAAACATGCAAAACAAAATTGGAGGCATCACTACGTAGTGCAAAGTGAAATTTAGATTGAAAAAATTCAGAATTAACATCATGAAACATTTCACCTATTTGAGTATCTTCTTGAAGGATCAATGATGAAAGTGCATAAACATTGTCTTGTACAACAAATTTCTCAACAGGAGGTATCATAGACTGATCTCCAACACATTTTCACCCACAATTGTGTGATCAAGCCCATCAATTATGATTGTAATATTACTATTTTCAGCATCATTCAAGTTTTCCTGCACATCAATATGAACCACATTAGTTGCCTTGTTATCAGGACATAAAATCTGTGAATTTTCTATACTAAATTCATCAACAAAAAGAGGAAAAATAGAATGTGATGACTGAAGGGACTCCTTGAATTCCTCTCCTATGGGCATTGGTTCGGGCTCTTGATTGTGACCATTTGGAATATTAACTCCTCCATTAGGCTCTTTCTCATATCCTTTAGGAAATTCATCCGTAATTTGTCGAAGTTCCTATACTAAAGACTCAATCTCCTCCAAAGTTGTCCCAACATTTACTACCATACCTTCCTCAGATTCAGTGCCAGTTGGCTCCTCTACAAGGCATTCATCGGTAGATTTTTGAAATTCTTCTAGTGGAGGCTCACTCTTTATAGTTCGATATACATCCTTTGTATGATCTGACAACGATACTTGCTCTTCTACCTCTTCTACTAATTCTACCAATGCTTCAACACTGTTAGATTTATGAGTAGCTTCCTCAAACATATAATGCAGCATAAAGATTTCATCATCATCGGATCCTTGAGGGTATGCCACTAATACATAATTCCCCAAGCCAACTTCAGATATAAGTACCTCATTTAAAGAGTTTATATCAACAGAACTTGAAGCACCCTTTTGTCCATAAAGCATATTTATTTTAAGGGACCCTAGTACAACACCCATAATTGTAGGAACTCTTAACAAATCATAAGTAGAGAGACTCACCTTGACCCTCTTGAGTTCTTCTGCCACACACTCTCCTATTTTCTATGTGCTTATGTCAGAGCAATCATCCTTAGAGCCATCCACAAACTCATCCTTTCTATTTTCAACACTTCTTCCTTTATCAGCATCATATTGTCCCCCCTTCACGAAGTCTTGAGTAGGAGTGTGATGAAACATTTGAACCTTCTCAACCATAGAATCTTCTTCATCAAGTGGACCATTATCATTCTCCTCGTTACTTTCAAAAAGTTGAGCTACAAATTCTCCACTATAAACATGCTCTATTTCAATACTTTTTTCTTGTTCTTCTTCTAGTCCATTCTCTTCACTTCTTGGAAATGGGGCATGATTCACCACCATAACTGATGTGTCATAAGGATCAGATGGCACTATCTCTTTCTTGTCTAGATCACTACTGGCATGTTGGGCTTCCTGCTGGAAAATTGATGTAGCAGCTTGGAATTCTTGACAGTACAATTCAGAGTGCTGATTGGTGTTGTGAAGCCTACACCATATGGATAGAGCTACCTCCATCAGGTAAACTCCACTAGATTTCTCTTGATTGTTTGGCTGATCCAAAGATGTTAGGACTCCTCCATTGTTAGAATTTGTATCCCAAGTCTTATTCTGACGTGGTGGATGCCTTCCATCAAATGTTGGCCATGAGTGTTGGTTTCTATCCAAATGTTGTCCTCTATCCAAATCCCGCCCCTGACCTTGCATTATATCCTTGTTGTCTAGACCATAGTTGGACTAAATTTCCCTTTGGGTTGCTTGGGGTTGACTATTTTGGTTCCTTAGGTAGGTGACTTTAGTGGCAAGCTTCTTAACTAGCTCTGTGAGTTCATCCAACCTCTCCTTGTCCACATTACTTGGTGAGGGGACAATGCCTGTTGAATTTTGCACATAAATGGAATGGGACCCAAGGTTCAAGGATTGATTAAGTATCTCAGAGCTCTATAAATAACTAGGTATATTAGCTTGTTGATGAGAGAATGCAAGCTGGTTCACATTTGGATGGTAGCTTGACATGGGTAGAGCTTGATTCAAGGGTTGACTTGGATGTGGAACCAAGGGTAATTGGGAAACTAGATTTAGCATGGGTGTTTGATTAGCCAATACCTGATTTAGTGCTAGGATTTGTCTTGAGCTAGCAGCTGGTCCTAGAGATGGCAAGGGTCCAAAAAAGTGTTATCTTAAGTCTGTACTCACTTTAATAACCACATCATAAGCTTCAAGTAGGCTGTCAAGATGGTTTTCTCCCCATTTCACAAAGGTAGACGTTAAACTATCCAAAGCCTCATAATAAACTTCCCTAGAAGCAACATCATTTACAACATAAGGGGGTTGCAGCCTAGCAGAAGCCCTATGAAATCTATTATTGAAAGCCCCTATTGGCTCATTCGCCTCCCTCTTGACTCTAGTAAACTATAAATGTAACTCATTGGCATTGATTGGGGTCTTAAATTTCTATAAAAACATAGTTTCCAATTGAAGCCAAGTAGTGATAGACCTAGCAGGAAGATGGTTATACCAATAAAATGCCTCATCTCCAAGGGAATATGGGAAAAGCCTGCATGCAACATCCTCATGATTAATTCCCCTATCCTTAAGGGTAGTTTGAAAAATTCTAATGTGCTCCTCTGTAGTCCTATTGGGATCATTAATGTGAAACTTGGAGCATGAATGCTCAGGATTCTTTGGCATAACATCGTATTTGTTGAAAGATAAGGGAGATGGGTTGTTTGCCAAGAAAGCCATTAGTGGTGGTGGAGGTGGTAAAGGATGATTGATGATTGGTTGGGGTTGCTGAATGGGAATGGCCTCAAAATTAGATGATGATGGGCTTGATGAAGGTGTGGATGGTGGAAATGGTGGAGCAGATGACGAGTCTTCCCCTCTTCTGGTCCTCCTTGACCTAGTTGGGGCTTGTAGTTCTTGAAAAATCTTCCTCTCCTGGTGTAGATATAGTTCTTCAAAATATTTTGGGAGAAATGGCAGATACAAAATGATCCAACTTGCTTATTCAACCCTCCTAGCACTAATCTATTGATGGTGTTTTCTACATAGCAACAACTCAGATAGAATATAAATATGCTATCTCTCTTGAAAGGTAAATCTCTATCAGCAAGCCTCAATAGATAACCCCAAGTTCTCTAATGTCAGGTCTTGACAATGCATAAACAACTTAGATAATATGTGAAAATACTGGTAATCACAAGGGGCCTTACAAGTAAACAATGTTGGAAGTATGTTTTCATCAGATGTAGTAATATGGTGATGCTTGATTCCTAAATTCAATCACAACAATTATGAATGCTTTAAACAGACAAATCCCCAATAAAACCGATCTTTTCTTAATCAAGGACAAGCCTACAACCCCACAAAAATGGTGCAATCTTCTGAGGAAATCATAATATTTTCAGACTATGAATATTCATCCGCATACCCAATAACTGGCGCAATGTAAACAAGCATCCACAACTAAACTTAGCACAAAATGAGGCCTAGGATAACTTTACACAACAACTTACGATCAACAAATTGCTAAAAGTATGGACCAGAGATCAATCAACATCATTCACACTTCATCATCATTTGAAAAGAATTGAAAATAACATCTAACATCTAACAATGAGAATCAAGAATAAGAAACCATGAAACTATTGAAGCTAAATACAAAGTTCACCAAACAATGACCCAATTGCATTAACTTCTCCAACATTACATAACAATTTCCAATTATCTCCTCTCCTACAGTTACTAACTTGCAGAATATAACTCCTAACTTAGCCAATTTTGGCTTTCTACAGCCTCTAACTTCTAGAATCTAACCCCTTACAAATGTGAAGGCATTGGCCTTTTATAGATATTACATTTTAGAATCAAAGGCTAGGATTAAATTAATCCAATGGCACATATTTCTCATCTAGAAACATCCAACAATTACATTAGGGTTTGACAATTCTAGAAACATCATCACCCAATGGGAAAATTCAGTTACATTATAGCCCAATGACATTAATTTTGAGAAAATCCTCATTGGAAAAAAAATATAGCTTCACATGTCTCTCCTTGTTAAAGGAACCTCTCCGATTGGCATACAACTAGTGACACAGATTCATAGGGAGGTGCATTTGAATAATTTGAATATCTCCTCTCCCAAGCATGCTTCCATATGTAAGTTCCTTTTTAATTTATTTAATCCTAAAAAATAAATACAATCATTAGTAGCTCACGTGTAAAAATCCAATCCATAAAACATTAAAATTAAGCTGAAATAAATCCTTTGAAAATTTAACTCCATAAAATTTCAAAAATTTAACCCTATTAAGAAATTTCAGAGTTAAGGAAATTTGTGACAGGAAGTTCGGGGAATCCGTCAAGAGGTGGATTTTCTGAGTGATAGGAGCTTCGGATAATCCAAGGGAGCTTGGATTTTTTGGGTGACAAGAACATTGGGTAATCCAAGGGAGCTCGAATTTTTTGGGCAACAGGGATTTCGGGTAATCCAAGGGAGCTTAGATTTTCTGAGCGATAGGAACTTCGGGTAATCCAAGGGAGGTCGGATGTTTTAGGTGATAGGAACTTCGAGGAATCCGAAAGAAGGATTTTCTGAGCGATAGGAACTTTGGGGAATCCGAGACAGGAAGGATTTTCTGAGTGACAGGAACTTTAGGAATTCGAGACAAGAAGGATTTTCCGAGCGATAGGAACTTTGGGGAATCCGAGAGAGCTCGAATTTTCCAAATTCCTTACCTGGTCGAAATCTCTGAAACCCCATAACTTTTTACCAAGAAGGAATTTTCAAAATGTTCAAAAAGCAACTTAACCTAATTTTTCATTCTCTACCCATGGGTGCAAGAAATATTTACATATGACATTGAAAATTCACTTCAAAATCCCCATTTCCAAAATCCATGATAGGTGAATTTCCCTTAGACCCTTGAGATGCTTTAAAATATTGCCTTCATGAAATCAAACCCATACTTAATCACAAAACAACCTCCCAAGAAGATCAAAACTGAAGATTGAAAAAGCCGAAATGCGAAGATGTAAAAGAGGAAAGAGAGTCCTTGCCTCTGGTGGGGCGTGTGTGCAAAAAGTGCACAATAGGACCCAAATAGATCCAACACTACATCAATTCCGAAGATAGTGTTCAAAACAAGGCCAACCAAACCAGTGTAAAACACATATAAAAATTAAGCACGAACCTTCCAAATATCAAAATTATCTTCAATACAAACATAACAACTCAACTCTAGAACCGAAATTCATAAGACTTCACCAAAGAGAAATCCAAACCAACAAATTTTCTCCTAGACCTCAACCAGAACACAGAAAACCACAATTCATAACTGGTGAACATAACTCACACAATACAATGAATCAGGAGCCAAAAATATTCATATAATAGATTCCAACAACCAGGACCAACATATTTGAACCACACAAACGTAGGATCAAATCTCGGAGCAAAACTCAAAGCAACCATTAAACACTTGCAACCTTTCTTCAATACAATTTTCTCAATATCCTCAACATATACAACCAATAACCTGCAACCATGAAATTAATGACAAAAACAACCAGTTGACAACCAATTGATCAATTGAAATCAATGAAAACACCTTCATTCTTTTCTATTCTTGCAACACAACACTCAATCGAAATGCACATAGTGTAAACTTTCCTCCTAAAAAGCTTCGATTTAGAACTATTCAACGCATTCACAAGTAACTTAGCAATCATTTAATGTAAATAAACTAGAAAATTGATATCAAAATTTGATTACCTTTCTAGACAATGGAGGAGAAGGTAGTTTTCTAGTTTAAGCGCTTATGGAAAGCTCGCAGAAGATTGTGTCCTCTCGATTCTTTTTTTTTTACTGCTCTCTAGAAATTTTTGATTCCTTCTGCTAGAAGAACCTATAACTCATTCTTTGCTTGAACCGAATGTCTTCCTGGTTAAATAAGAATGACGCTATCTAAATTGTGATATTCTCCCTAAAACTATCGGTGGACACCGATTTTGGTATCCAAGGGTTCTTTAACTCTTCTAGGGTTTTTCACCTAAAAGGAGAGAAATGGACCAAAAATGCGTAATATCTACACTCAAAATCAATGCAAGGATGGACGAAGTATATCTAAATATGATGCCTAAATGCAATAAACTGATAAAATATGTTGACTATTAATGCAAAACCTAAGAAATGTAAGTTGTTTAAAAACACATTGAAATATGCAAAAACACCTAGAAATGAAGGAAAATTGTAACAAAAACTGATGAAACTAAAGGTGTGCACCTGGAGGCTGAAAAAGGATGGAATGTAGGTATGGAATCCTGAAAAACTTGATGTAGAAGCCAACTGGGACACTTGTGCCAATCTGGGCGACTTAGTCCCAAATTTGGGAAAACTGCACTAGAACCTGTTTCGGCCAAATGGGTATCCAAATCTACAGAAAACTTTGAAAAAAAGGTACAGTAGGACTAATTCACCATTCTTGGTGACAGTCCACTTTTGAATTTTGAAAATCTAAAAGTGGAAACAAAAGCCCCCAGTCTGCACTTCAGTTCTTGATAGGTGTCTGCCTTCGAAACTCTGATTTTCGACACTGTAAATGAATTTTTGTTGATAATTTGGCTTTGCAAACAACGATATGTCTTCAAAAACTTTGCAACCTATTCTTCAATGATTTCCAAGCCTTCGAGATACCTAAATCTGCAAACACACAAGGAACTAGAAATAAATGTTGGATGCTAGGGCATGGGGGTTTGCCTTGGTCAAACCCCTTTATAGGTAATTAAACTAAAATGGAGAAATAATGTAATGAAGCATGAAATAATGGAATTATTACCTTTCCATGAAGATTTATCTTGATTTTCTACAACAAAAGATGAAGAATCTACCCTTGAATGTTTGAAAAATGCTATCTTGATGACTTGGAATGTTAAAACCCTAACTTGCTTGACTTGAGATAGAAGAGAAATGATGAATAAGATGAATGAGTTATGAATTAGGGTTTAGAGGCTTGTATTTATAAGAAATCCACCTAATTTTTTTGTTAATTTGATCCCCAAGGCTGACATGAAGGAAAAATAAACTTAAATTCCAATTTTTCCTGCCTGAATCTCGAAAATAGCCCAAATGGGACTAAGTCACAAGCTGGGTGACTTAGTCCCACCTGGATGGGACTAATTCACCCAGATGGGCAACTTGGTCCCACAAGGGCTCTTTTTCCAGTTGGATTGTCGGGGAGTGAAGAAAATAGGTTTATATAATGATTTTATCAGGTCTTTGATCAAATTGAGCCTCAAGATGTATAACATGGGGCTATAGGGGCCTATGAATGATGATGTAAAGGGTAATTAGGGCTTGGGACACAAGTTCAATGTGAAAGTGTGATTAAATGCACTTTACATCATTAAAATGAGGTCCACATAGCCTAGAAAGGCACAACATCCAATGTGAATGTGTAAGACACATTACAACATTAGATTAACACAATTTATTTTACAAGCCTTCTAGATTGATGTGATAATTAAATACATTTTACAATATTGAATTAGGGAAAGATAGGTCCATTAAGTTTAGAGAAGTGTGAAAGTATTTTACAACACCTTTACAAGACATCGATAAATGCATTTTATTTAGTTTGCAAGGGTCCAAGACCTAGTGTGGATGTGTAAAACACCTCACAACACTAAATCAAGGCCTCATTAAGCCCAATTTATCATCAATTATTCCCATATCAAGCAAGGTATACACTTTTTGGTGACACACTATCCAACCCCTCTCTCTTCCCATTTTGGAGTATATATCATTCAAAATTAAAATCCATTTACAAGATCATTCAAGTTAGTTATCCCCGATTCCACATTGGTTCCATTTTTTCACTCAATCATCTAGAAATATCAATTCACGTAGAGAGGCAAGAATCAATTAGAATTCATGACTCCTCCAGCACCAATTCCCCCCATTGTCTCCTCTATGTGTAGTGGAAATCCCATTGATAGCTTAAAGAATCAGTTTTAATATTAATCGATCACCCCAAATTCAAAATATGATAAATTGGTTAGTGGTAAGATTTTAGTGACAAGAAATCATATTAAAATAATCAATTACCTTGCACCTCGATATAATGAGATTCATAGATTAAACATAGGGAGAACTGAATTTCAAACATATGTGATTTACATTGATTTAAAAAATGAACATAATTTCCTTTCAATTAACCATGAGCTTCTCATTAGAGTGTTAGACTATATCAATGGAGATTAACATTCAATATATATAAATGTTTATACATTTAATGTTTAAAGATAATAATATTATCATGAAAGATCGACAATGTGGGTAAAAGTCATGTCGGTATAATAGTCTATACTTCATAAGGGACAAAATTAAATATAACTGATGAAATCAATGTTACCTCATTCACCTGGCTTGTTGATTTATATTTATATATTTAAGCATACTTATATTTGCTTGCTTGGTTATTTATATAGAAGGAAATGAGACATAAAAAAACCTTAAAACCATACCCCACAAATTAGGAAATGAAACATACTACACAAGGTTAATTACCTCCAACTGGGTAAAACGTGCCCTAGACTTTAAGTTGACCAAAAATCACCCAATTGACTCGAACCCAGATGGCAACATTGAGACTTCCCAATGCATCCTTTCTACCATATGACACTTTCCCTCTTTTGTCTTGTTGAGGCTTGATTTGACCTACATCATCACTCACAAAGATAAAAGTAGTTAGTCTGACAATACTCCAAACCTTCATCACACCAAATTTATATTCACAATTGCTTTGTAATATAAGAACTTATATACATCTCTTCCTATCTGAAGTGGGGCATCATGTAACCATAACTCATTCAGAATGTAAATCAAACATCATATATCCATAACTCATTCAAAATGTAAATCATACATCATGTATCCATAACTCATTCATAATGTAAATCAAACATTGTATTTTTCATCTTAGTATCATTTTTTTTCCGAATTTATAGCATATCATTGTGAAATTAATGGAAAGTAAAAACAATCTGTTGAAAAACTAGGGTGGGATGTAACATGGAACTAATGGATGAAGTTAATTCTTGTGATATATTTTGTTTTTTGGAGTATGAATATGTTCTTATCTTAGTTCAACCTAACAAATCTATGCAAGTTCATAGTTATATCCTTGTTGGTACCATGTATTGCAACAAAAGGTTGGAATAATATGTTTAAAAAATGGCTTGTGTGCATGCCATATGGTGAAGTATCTTCATTAATAATTGATAACAAGGTCTAGATAGGCATGGAAATATTTGACAGTTGTTGATTCAGAGGTGTAATGAGAAACATTAACGACGATGTCAGTGTATAGGCAAATTGTGGTAGTATTTTCATTGTTATGAAATAACTTGCACAAGAAGAATATAATATGAAATATGCTAAAAATACTTGATAATAATATGCCACTTTGAGGGGGAAGGCTCCTAATCCACTTCAAGGGGGATACCTCCAATAGTCTTCAAGAAGAACACAATACTCCACATGACAATCAAATAAGACTCACAACCTCCTATATATACCTATTTATGCATAGGATATCACCTAAGCCGACTTAGATAACCCTATATAAGCCCTAGGCTGGCCTAAATAACTAAATAATATTATAATAATGATAATATGACTTAATTAAGAGTTAAGGTAGCCACAAGCTGACTACTATAACACCATACACACTATTGGGGGTAGGGGCATAACATTACCATCCTCTTTTCAAAAGCATTGTCCTCAATGCTAACTTTTTCTTTTTCTTTTTCTTCATCTTCTTTTTTACTTTTGTTTCTCTTTCTTTTTTACTTTTGTTTCTCTTTCTCTTTCATACTCTTATCTTTCTCTTTCTCTTTTTTTAACTTTCGCTTCTTCCTTTGCTATTGCTTCTTTCTCTTTCTCTTTCTCTTTCTCTTTCTCTTTCTCTTTCTCTTTCTCTTTCTCTTTCTCTTTCTCTTTCTCTTTCTCTTTCTCTTTCTCTTTCTCTTGTTCTACTTTTTCTTGTTCTTTTTCTTCTCTTTTTTTGTGGCTACTTTTTGTTGTGAAGAAGTTCTAGAAATATAATTTTGCAATAAATCACACAAATGAAGTCAAAATAATAATATTTTTTTCTATAACTTACTAGGTCCTAGGTCACACTTTAGTAGAAAAATATCCCCAAAATTAGATGATTTGTAGCCTTGAGAGCGAATTTGTTGAAAACCATAATTTCCTAATAAATCACTTATTTCTATATAATTTTTTAAATAATTTTTTCTATATTCTCCTCTAATATATCTTCAAAAACCCACTAAAATTCAAGAATTTTTTTTGTAGGATTTAGGAGATATTGACCTTCCAAATAATTTGGATAGAAACCCTAATTCTGCAATAATTCGCTCAATTCTACTCCAATTCTTATGAAATATGTAATATAGCTTCTTTAATATGTCCTTAAAAAATCCTTTAAAAATAAGACTAAAATTTGCAAAAATGTGGGAGATATGGGCTTCACAAAATGACCTCCAAAATTGAATAAAATGCCTTGTCATAACAATGCTAAGATCATGCTTTGATACCATTTGTTATGAAATAAATTGCACAAGAAGAATATAATATGAAATATGCTGAAAATAATTGATAATAATATGCCACTTTGAGGGGGAAACCTCCTAATCCACTTCAACTGGGATACCTCCAATAGTCTTCAATAAGAACACAATACTCCACATGATGATCAAATAAGACTCACAACCTCCTATATATACCTATTTATGCCTAGGATATCACCTAGGCTGACTTAGATAACCCTATATAAGCCCTAGGATGACCTAAATAACTAAATAACATTATAATAATGATAATATGACTTAATTAAGAGTTAAGGTAGCTACAAGCTGACTACTCTTAACACCATACACACTATAGGGCTAGGGTCATAACATTCATATTATTTCTAGGATAATCATCAAAGAACAATGGATTTGATAGAGAGAAGTTATGATACTAACTTTTTGGGGGCCTAGGTTCACCTAAAAGATGGTGAAAAGTGTTGAATAAAAATATTGTAGTTTGAGCAAGCACTTGGTCTACACCTCAGAGATCTTTTGGAATCTCCCTATGCCCACAAGGGGCATACATCCCCAAATAAGATCCACTTTAAACACCTATATTTGTGTCCCATTTCCTGTGCATGATGACTCATAGTTTAGAAGTAAATGTTAATTTTTAGGCCTCGAGATGGTAGGTTGGCTCAAAATTAGTAGCTTTAATATCTCAAGATTGAGAGCTTGTCTTTAAAATCCATTTGGTACACAATTTTATATAATTTCAAATGAGTGTGCAAAGTCGTTTTCAGGGTGATTGGATGAGTTTTGGGCCTAATTTTAATATTTCAGTGTTTTAAGGCGAGTTCGTAGAGCATTGACAAAATGTTAAAATTTCCAAGTTTCAACATTTGTATGAGTTTTTATGTGTCATCATCAGTCTCCAGTTCTAGTTTTGTGGTCATCAAGTAAGTTTTGAGGTTTAAATGATTTTTTAAAGTGCTTGTGGATTGGTTCCAATTACAATGAAACTACTAAATTTTGATTTGTTGTTCAAAATCTAGTGATAGAACTAGGATCTACATCAAATATAGACCCTCCTTGAAAGTTTTTGTGAGGATTTCAACCAAATATTTTTTTAGGGTAATGTTGATAATACAAATGTAGGTTTAAATGATACTAGACATAACCAAGAAAGTGTAGAGGAAATTACAAAATTGGTTCTCAGAATTTGAACTTGGGACTCTCCAAAAGTTGAAAATAATCTCCCAAATTCGTTGGTGATTCTGTCTTGGGAATCCCAAGCTCTAATTCGATAGTTGTTCCTCTTTGTATTCAGGGTCACAAAAAAATGCACAAGAATTGGTTTTGGACAAAATTAAACTAAAGATAGTGCAAAAAAAAAAGTGGCTCTTCAGATAAAGAAGAGGAACAAAATGAAAAAGAAAATGAAAACAAAAAAATGTTGTTAAGGATGATGGTAAAATAATTATCTGTAAATCAAGCTTGGATTATAACTCTAAAAAAACCTCTTTGAAAAATAGTAACTCTAGTGATAAAGAAAAAATAATTGAAAAAGAATCTTTTAATATTGTTAAAGGTGTGAGTAAAACATCCCTAAGAAAATTGAAATACCTAAAGATAATTCTTGGGAAAATAATGTTGCCCTAGAATTAGTTTTAGGCAAGCTGATAAATACTGATGAGGAAACACAAAGTAGAGGATCTGAAAATAACATGGGTGTTAAAGTTTGCATTAAAGAGGGGAACAATAGTTCCTTTTCCTTGTCTAACACTAACCCAAAATCGGGGGTCTAGACCTAGATTGGAGAGGTAATGAAAAGTTATTTTTGGAAAAATGAAGAATAAATCAAACTTTATGATCCCCTAGAATGAGTAAAAAATGTTAGGATTTACCGACAGGAATGCAGAGATCAATTACCAATTAAATGTAGATTTAATCAACAAAATAGAGGAATAAAATTACAAAGGCAAGACAACAAAAAAATTTAAGGTGGTTTACCCTTTCCTGGTCTACGTTCACAAACAACAATAGTCCATTTTATTATTCAAAATTATAGTGATACAAATTACAAAATAACTTGCAACAAACAATTGCAACGTGCAACATAAAATGCACCAAATTTCTCACGATTTCACTATTGAAATTTTCCATGCATTGCTACATGCGCCCATAACAAAAACATGCAATAATACCACCCACTGTGTGTGACTTACAATAACAAAGCTTAAACTTCATGTGGCTATTCATTTCCCATGCTTGCTTTGTTGCTGGTTCTTCACACATCCACAACCCTTCATTTCCACACAACAATAAAATGTTATAATTTTGGGCACTTGCAAATCATTTAAAACTAAATTTCAATAAGAAAATGCAACAAATTTATTTATAAAAATATATGCAAGGAAGGAGGGGCTCTGCCCCCCTACACTCCCCCATTAATTAACTTGGGGGGGGGAACCATGCTAGGAAAATTGGCTAAAATTCAAACTCCAAAGGCTGATCAGGCTCCACAAACCAACAAAAAATACTACCAAAACCTTATGGTTCACATGGTGTAATTCACAAGAAGGTAACACAAGAATTTATTGTCGATTAGATAGATTCTATGGTAATAGAGATTACTTCTTTTTTGGTAAAAGAGAAAATGAATCAAGAGTTAAAGTATAGAATTGCACTCTCTTTGATCATCACCCTAATAATGCTAGAATAATAGTTACAATTCCAAATATGAAAGAAAGTGTAGACATCCAAATTTGGACACTTAATTTATCCAAATTTATCACTTTTTGTCTAAGCATCCTCTTATCCAAGTTAATTAAGTAATATTACTATTATAATTTAATTAATATCTTTAATTCTGCCAAATCCCTAAGGTATTTAATTAATAATTAAATACCTTACCCTCCTTAAATCCTCTTTTCATCAAATAAATTAAATAAATATTACATTTATTTAATTCCTCACATGTCATTTTCATCTAATCCTAATCCATTTCCTAATCTCTTCATTAAGGATGTGCACATGCCTAATCCTTGATTAGGATGTGTCACATCCTCCAACTTTTGCAAGTTGGCCTTTAATCCTAATTAACCCCTAATTATCCTCTAATTACTGATTAGTCAAACCTAATTAGTACCTTGGTCAACTCTTCCCCAAGGAATTTTTAATTCCTTTTTATTTATCCTAAATTCCCCTCTTTTATATGTGAATTTTTAATTCACATTCTATCCTTCCAAGGCTTCTAGAACCTTGGACTTGTCACAATCTCCACATGTGACCAAGTCCCACCTTTTTGGAGCCCACATTTATGTTTTCAACCACCTTTCCTTTTCCCATGTAGATTTTTGAGGAATTCCAAAATTCCTCAAATGTCCCTTTCACTCCCACTTGGGGACAAGAAATCCCTTTTTGTGAAAATCTTCTCACTCCCCAAGGTGCTTGTCCTTCCTCCACCTCATGTACCTTCTTGACACCTCACTTACACCTCATCTTCTCTTGGCCACTTCACCATCCACATGTCAAGATGTGAGGGCTTGTGGATTTTCAACCCACCATAGCCCTTCATCTTGGCCTTGTTGGATGCATCTTGACCGTTGAATTCTCTAGAGAATTCAAATTCTTCTATAAATACCCCCTCCTCAAGGGCATTTTTAAAAACACTTAACCATTTTATAACTACATGCTTCCAATTTGCATACTCACTCATTAACTATCATCTAGCCATCCATTCCAATCATTTTTCACATTCAATCTAGCATTTAGTCATTCAAGAAATCATCTAAGGAGCACACAAAATCATCCCAAGCAAGGGCCAATCAAGGAGTCGTTAACAGCAAGGAAGGTGAAATCGTTTGCATTTTGTTTTATCCATTTTCCTTCTTGTTAGATCACTCTTTTGGCTAATCTTGAAGTGTCCTTAGTCTTTTATCACTTGCATTTTTAAGCTATTTTGCACACTAGAGTAGGATAAAATTCTTAGGTTCACAGAAAGTAAAAAAGAAAAGAAATTCTTTTTAAACACTTATATGTTAAGAGATGAAGATTGTAATGATGTTATTTTTACATTAAGAGAAATTAATAAGTGGATGATAAAATATTTGAACCCAGTTGAAATGTGGAAAAAAATATTAAGGGTTGTGCTATGCTATTCCAAACTATTTCAAACAATCTAAAACTGATCTCCAAGAAAAGCTACTCAATCTAGAAAGTGAGCTACAAGGTGACCCAACTAAGGGAGAACTTAATGAACAACTAATTAAATGTAAAAATGCGTTGAGAAATTTGCAAGAAAGAAAATCTAAGGTTTAAACAAAAGAGAAAAATATGAATTGGTCAAGTAATGGGGATAAAGGAACACAATTATTCTTCAACTTCATGAAAGAAAAATGTATAAAAGAGAAAGTTGAGTTTCTTTAGGTAGGGGACACCTTGATTACTAATCTTGAGGAAGTACAAAACCTATTCTTTTTATTTTTCAGAAGTCTTTTCTCCTCCGAAGAGGATGCCACTCATTCTCATAAAGAAAGAGATATTTGTAAAAATTTAATACCAAAAATGATTTCAAAAAATGATGCTAAAAGGCTCAAGAAAGTAATCACAAAGGAAGAAATTATGTAGACCATTATGAATTTTATCCTTGATGAATCTCCAGGTCCAAATAGCCTACCTATTGAATTCTATAAGAAAAATATAAATTGGAATAGTGAAGACTTGTGTTAGGTTTACAAGGAGACAATAGTCAAGGGCTCTCTTGGTAAGGATATACAAAAGGAATAATTAAATTAATTCTAAAGGAGATAAGAATCTAATAAAAAATTGGAGACCAATTATAGTAGTAAATGTATCTTATAAAATTATTGCAAAGTTGTTAGCTTTAATAATCAGGGACATACTCCCCTCGATTATTAGTTACAACCAAACAAGGTTTATTAAAGGGAGATATATATTAGCTAATTTAATAACAAGTTGGGAAGCTATGGATCGGGGAAAAGGCTCCAACCAAAATATTGGAATGCTTCTACTGGATTTTGAAAAGGCATATGATAGAATTGAATGGTTTTTCCTCCTAATGGAATCAAAAGCTTTTGGCTTTCCAAAGGAATTTTGTAAAACGGTTAACACGTTATTACAAGATGCAAATGCCTAGGTAGATATAAACATGACTTTGAAAAACCAAATTTCTCTCCAAAGATCGATAAGGCAAGGATGCCTCCTAGCCCATGCATTATTTGTAATTGCTTTAGAATCCATTTTTTAATTTTTTAAGAGATAATTTATGTAGTCCCAAAGTAAGAGGATTAAAACTTCCTAATGCCAATGAATTGATAAATATACACTTTGCAGATGACACAACCCTCTTTGTTAACCTTGATGAAGAAAACCTAGGATTCTTAATGCAAAAGATTGATATATTTTGTGAGGCCTTTGGGGAAAAAATATCTAAAGAAAAGTCTATAATGTTAAGCTGAGAACCTTACCCTCTAGATTGGTTTATCAAATATGGAATTCAGTGGGGTGACTCGAATAAGAAAGTTAGGTAATTGAGCATACCCTTTATGATTAATACAAACTTAAAAGATATGTGAAATTGGGTAAAAACCAAAATTGAAAGGAAACTTGATAATTGGAATAAACAATATCTTTCTTTAGTAGTGAGAATTCAAGTATGCCAAAAAATTCTCTTACTGTACTTTGTACTATTCTTCACTGTGGTTTTTTTGTAGCTATCAAATTGAAGAAGTTAAAAAAAAAAGCTAGTTTTTATGGTCAAATGGTAGATGAAATAAAAAAACATTCTATTTGTTGGGATTGGTGCTAATTAGGTAAAGAAAATGGAGGGCTTGTACTAAAAGACTTAAAAAACCAAGGTGTAGCCCTTGCGATCAAATGGATCCTTAAATCAATGGATGAAAATGAACGATGGAAAATCCTAGTTAGAAATAATATCCAAAATATTGTTCCTAAGGAAAAAAGTTGGAAAAGTATCCCTACAGGTGACCTCCTAGTAGGAAGTTTCTCTACTACCCCAAATGGGTCGAGCATATTTAAAACTATTTGGAAGGCATGAGAGAAAATAAGGAAAAAGAAAATTATTGACAAAGATCAAAATATATTATTGTTTAATACATCAGTATGGTGGAACATGTACCATAAGGAAAAACCTCTTGCACTATTGAAAGGCTACTCGACTGAAGATTGGGCAAAAAAAGGTATTAAATGTTTCAAGGAAATTTTATGTAATGCTCAACTAAATTCTTGGGTTTCTCTAAACACAGAGTATGGTCTGCCACCTAAACATTGGAGAACATACTCTGTGCTGAGACAATCAAGCAAAAAATTACATTTGCCTATTATTATTAAGCCTTGTTGTGGCAATGCAACCTGTGACACTTTGGTTGGCTACAAGTGGAAGGATGGAACTAAACTATCCCAACTGAAACCCAAAACCATTTATAAAAAAATGAGTGAATCAAAAGCTATATTTGAACATGTAAACAAATGTTGGAACCTTAAGGTAGGTGAAAAAACTTAGAACATTTAAAAAAAATATAATTAGAATAATGTTTTAGAGCCAAAGAAAGATTGTTTTAGATGGCTATTGTTATTAATTTTTTTTTTCCACGTTCTCTATGTGTTTCAAATGTAGAAATATGTGACTTATGCAGAAAACCTAAAAAATATTGCTCATTTTTTTAATTACTTGTATACAAAAGAAATATGGTTTATGTTTTGTGTAGATTTAAGTTGTTGGGGGGAATTAGGAAAGATTTTAAAGTATAAGAATTTTTTTTTGGGAAAATAGAAGGGGATAATTTTTTTGTTAACTTATTTTGGCTACTTTTATCTATTGAAATATTATGGTTTTTATGAAAAGCAAGAAATAAGGAAAAATTTCAAGGAAAAAAAGAGAGTTCTTATTGAGTCTTTTAGAAGACTCATTTATTTCAACATCTCTATGTAGGTATTAGTGAAAATGGAGATATCCAAGTCCAAATTTGTAAAGATAATGAAAGGTGAAAATGTGGAAATCAACAAGAAGGAGATTAAATATGCAAGGCACTAACCTTTTAATATAGAAGATAACTCGCCCAAGTCAAAGAGAACTACTTAGAGTTCCAAAGGAAATATAACAAAAAGTACAAGTTGGAAACTTTGAAGAAGGATCTTGGACTACAAGGTGGACCAAAATTTCATATGAACCAAGACGAGGAAATGACGGTGGAGGTGGTGAGGTCCAACACATATATATTAACTATTGAGCCACTATTGGGTTATTTTGAAACAAATAGTTGTAGTGAGAGTAGGAACTACTTTAATGCTTCTTTGTAAAAATAGTTATAAGTATAATGATATAGTAAATTAGTATACAATAGTATATTTCATGAGTTTTTGGCCTTGCATGGCAATCTTATTATATTCTGTCTTGTTCATAAACGATGTTCTATCATAGTCATAATTGATGTATAAGCTTTCTACTATTTGATAAATTATAATTATTACAAAAAAAAGTATTTATGATATGGTATATGGTTTATAAATAGGGAATGGATTATTAAGTATAGGATGCATAATTTGAACATGAGGTAATTTGAGAGTCTAGGATTTGTAAGGAAAAGTCATGTGACATAGGCTCATCTAATTTGAAGATATTCTATCATTGTGGTTATTGGTCTTGAATTGAATTTGTTCCTATAGGATAAGGCACCAATCTCCTATAGTTGTAGTTAACTCAACTTTGAACATCTATAACAAGGAATAATTTATTATGGTTTTTTTGTCTTCATGGAATTTAAGGGATGTAAAGGATAGGTTTAGTTTCTACTCATTTTTCACTACAGATTTGAATATGAAGACATGTTAGCTGTGTAAGTTATCAATTCACAATACCAATTAAAGTATAAGGGATCAAGCCTAATCTTGTTATTGTAAAATCCTTTGATTATACAAATGTGAATGTGTTAATCATCCACATATGTAGGGTCTACAACTATAGATTATTATGAAACCAACATAATTATGAGTCAACAACAGTTTATTAGTTCTGTTGCATTATGCCAGTTGGACTTGGTTTCATCCTTGTCACATTGTCTATCAAAAAGATTTATCATTTTCTAAGACCCTTAATAGGATTGCCCTCTTGAGTCCTTTTGAATTCAAAGTGTAGAAGAATAGGTCCAATATTGTTCATTGGCTTTTCCTTGTCTTCAATTTAATCATAGGGAAAATCTCTATCTTAAACAATTTGATCCCTAGGTTTAGGTATTATGTTGTCTCTGAGAATTGAGGGAAGCAAGAAAAAGAACCAACAATATTTGATTTTCTTGAGCATTCATTTGTTTTGCTCCTTGAACAAAAATATATCTTTACCAAAGTATATTGAATATATAGGGCATTTGGTATTTTAACATTGGCAAAGCTATCTTAGAACTAGATCCATGCATCTCAAATGTTTTAAAATCAAATGGTGATTTTGGTTGAGCTTGACTCCAAGTTTGATTCTTACTAGGAATAATTATGACTAAATTTCATAGTCATATCCCTACTATCGCATAGTTGAAGTTGAATTTATTTTCTAGAACAAAGCAAATTTTGAATAATTTAATTTCAATCTTAAAAAGGTAAATTTAACAATTAGTTTTTCATTCACCTGATTTTGAATGATTTTTTACAATTTTATTATATGTTATACCATTTTCTATTAGAAACTATAAATTTAAATAACTATCCAAAAAAATTCAAAGACCATTATTTTTATAATATTACATATTATATATAATATAAATTGAATACGTTGAATTGAATGCAGTAAAGGATAGTTCTTCAAAATAATGAAATGGTTTTTATCAAAGAGACTTAATATGAGTGTTTTCAAAATGAAAAAGGTTTTGAAAAACTTATGATAAATTAATAACATTAAAATTGATAGATGATTCAATATAAATTTTATATTTTTAAATATATATTTAAAAAAATAATTTTATTGAATTTTTCATAATTTTATATTTATCATTGAAATAAAAATATTGTAAAATATAACTTCATTTAATTTAATATAATTTAACGTTAATCAAGGATCAAAATTAATTGATAAAATTGAAAAAAATAATAATATAAAGGGATATATTTTCTACTCCCAAATGGATTTTGAAATGATGGCTTCGGTTCCAAGACGCTCTAGTTATGCCAATGGCTATTTTTTTAAAAATGGAGGTTTGAAGTAGTACTCTCGAGGACTGCAAGGCTATTTTGGTCATCATCTAACAAGGAATCGGTAGTATTCTGTTAGATCTGAAATTTTTAATTATCAATGGGCTCATTCCGTTCATAGAAAAGGTTAATAAGAGAAAAGAAACAATCCTTTGATATTTGTGAAAAGGAGGCCCCACAAAAGTATTTTGTCGTGGATCATGCAAGGACAATAATGATATGTAGAGATTCAAGACATGTGGTTTTTTCCAATATTGGAGAAAAAGAAACCCCTTATGTAGAGAAAAAAAAAACCCCTATTTCCCACCAAAATGCAAGGATTTCATCAAAGACCCATGGTCCTTCTCTGCAAAGTGCTCATCTCAATCCAAAGAGTCATAGTCAAAATCTACATAAGCATCAAAGAAGAGATAGTTCATAGACTTAGAGTCAACCTCACTATGAATATCTTCAAAAAGATGTCCATCAATGAAGACACTTAGGGGATCAAGGAAAAAACATCACTAAGCAAAATAAAAGGCGAAAAGGGTTGTAGAGTAAAAGGGCGGGGAAGTAGGAATGGAGGATAAAAGACATACAACAAGGGTTATCTGAAAAACCAAGGAGGAGAAGAAGAATGAGATAGATGGATCCTTAAACAGAAATGATCAATGGTCAAAACTGAAAGAGTAGAAGGGAATTTTAAACATTACCTTATTGGAGGATTATCTTGAGCCACAAGTGTAGGATCTTTGCGAAAAGGAGTTGATCTATAAGTTTTGGAATTCCTGCCCTGATATAGAGTTTTTAAAAGATTTAATTTTTAGAGAATGTCTTGGGGCTAAACAAATATTTTATTTAGATCAGGGAAGGGTTTTTTATAGTGATTTTTGGTACAAAATTGCAAAGGGATGTGGTATATAAGGAAAAAGGGTGGTTTATCAGTTCAACCCTGGTCTCCAAATTTCAACTTAGCATATTTTGTAGCAAGATTCATTCCTTTTTTGGTTCAGCTAAAGCCCCTATCTATTGAGTATCGAGAGACAAAAATAATAGAAATTATAGTAGGATAGATGGAAATTTTTGTGAAGCGTGATTATGCATTTTTTAGAAATCCTATGAAACGAGTTAGGTTTTGCATGTTATTAGATGCCACAAAGGAATTATTTGAGAGAATACTTTCTCCAGTGGGTTCTGAATTGTTTGATGAAATATTAGAAGAAGTGGAAAGGGAGGCAGACATGTAGGTTTATTCTAAGCCACTTGTGATTTTGCAAAGTCTTTGAAACCATTCAATGAACAAATTTGATAAGGTTGAGGAAATTGAAGAGGAGGTAGTTATCAAAGTGGAAGAGTTTGATTATTCTCAGACTCTTTCACTTTCACCAACACCAAGTAGCTAGTCAATAGTGAAGAAATTTCCTGGGAAGAGGGGTAGGAAATCTAATATGATTAAGTTGAAGGAGGAGAAAGTAACAAAGGTCTAGACAACTTTAGATTGTAATATTATAGTCTTTGCAATCAAGCGTTCGAGGAGAGCATATTGCTCTCCTCAAGCACAATAAATTTGATATCATGGAATGTTAGGGGCATAAATTCCTCTAACAAACATGCTCAAATCAAGCATTAGTTGGATGCTTGTGGAGCTGGCATAGTTCTGCTACAGGAAATGAAAACTTCTGAGGTCATGTATGGAGCTTCAATTCAAAAATGGGTAAAGTGGAAAACAACTCATTCACTTGCACAAGGGGCATATGAAGGGATGATAACTATGCAGAATACTAAAACAATTACCATAGAATCAATTAGAAATGAAAGAAATTGGAAGTTAATGAAGGTGACAAATTTTGATTTAAAATTTTGGCTAATAAATGTCTATGTCCTAGCTTCTACTATTGATAAGAAAAGTATGTGGGATGTTCTCGAACAAATATTGATAAGAAATGTCTATATCCCAACTTCTACTATTGATAAGAAAAGTATGTGGGATGTTCTCCAACAAATATTGGATGGTATAGGAGAGGAAAAGGTTATATTAGCTGGTGACTTTAATGCAATCATTTCATTACAAGAAAATAAATGAGGAATCTACCCGCCTCAAAAAACAATGGAAGACTTTAAATCTTTCATTTATAGCAATGCCTATATCAGATCATTATGCTATATCATTGAATATATAAAGGGTAAATTCTAGCTTCAACTGTAAACCTTCGTTTAAATTTGAGAAGATGTGGTTTAGGAATCCACAATTATTGCCTCTTCTTCACCAATGGTGGGTAAGTGTATTGTATGTGAGAGGATAAAAATGTACCAGTTATGCACAAAATTGATGTATTTCAAGCATCAAATTAAATTTTGGAATGTCCAAGTATTTAAGAATATATTTAAATAGAAGGATAAAGTATTTAAAGAATCAATAGAAATTAATGAGCATATTATTTCACAAGGTTTGGATCCTATGACATTTGAAAAGTAGAGAAAATTACAATCAGAATGGGTAGAGCTAAGTGCAAGGGAAGAAATATATTGGAGGAAAAAGTCTAGGGAGTTGTGGTTAAAGGAGGAATCATAACATTAAGTTTTTCCACATGTCAAATCAGATTAAAAGATATGTTAATTTTTTTTTCTCAATCCAAGATAGTTCTATGGGTGTCTTGCTCACTAAAGAAGTTGATATTCAAAAGGAAGGAGTTAAATTTTCTTGAGCCTTTTGCCTACTCCTGTAAATCGACAACCTCAATCTAGTCAGGATGAGCAAGAGTTACTAGATGTTGTACCAAAACTAATCCTTGAAGAAGATAATGAATACTTATTGAAGCCTTTCACGCTAGAAGAGTTAAAGAAAGTAGTCTTTTCCTTAGCACTTGATAAGGTGCCAGGGCCTAATGAAATTTTAAAAAATTTCTTCCAAAAATGTTGGGAGTTCATTGGGATTGATCTTTTAATGGATTTGGAAGAGTCAAGGAGGACAAACATAGGGTGATCCCACAATAGTGATTTACAATTTTTGGCCAAATTGGACATTGAACTATTTTTTTTAGCCAAATCTTCACTTTTGGGCACCTACAACTACTAAACCATGAGGAATTTGAAGATGATGCAAACTAGTGATTTGTGATATTTTTTCTGTAGATTCTAAATATATATTTTAATTTTTTTTTGGAATCAGATTGTATTTCTTTTTCCATCTCCTTCATAAACTAGTTTTTAACAGTAAACACCATTTTTAAAGAGTGATGTTCACCGTAAACAACATAACTTTTTTTCTATGAAGGATAAAATTCTAATTTTTTCAAATTTAGCTTTGTAACTATGATATCTAGCACGTTCATTTGGTTTCATAGTGTTTTATTGAATATTTTTTTCTTAATTAAGTTTTGAAGTCAAACCAATTACAATTTAGACATAGGTGGACCTTATACAACATAACTATTTTTCTTTGTATCAATTTTTTTTTTTTGTTGGATCAAGGGCATCAATACCTAGCACGAACATATTTTTTAGATTTTTTTTTGATAATCTACTATTTTTCCACCTGTGTAGAACAAAGAGCTTGATTTTTAGTGAAAAACCTATTTTTAATTAAATTAAAAAAACATAGAATAAAACCAAAATATGTTAAAATTATATTTGATCGATAGCTTGTTCTGAGGACTACAATCATCTAGTTGGTTTTGTGAAGTTTTCTCCATTTTCGTCCTCAACCCAAGCTTCAGAAGGAAAATTTTTGTAGAAATTTGGTAGAAGAGGGGGAGAAGGGAAAAAAGGGGGGGTTCGCTAAAACCCCCCCTTCTAGCAAATCCCCCTTTAAATACAATTAAAAAGAAAACCCATTAAAGGGCTCTAGAACTCCCTGCCATCTAGTGAACCCCCCCTTCTATCAAGCCTCCCCCCTTCTAGCGAACCCCCTAAAGTGTTTTTCCTCTTAAAATGCATTTTCCCTTCCTCAAAATAATTGTAAACCAGTTTTGTGGGATCACCTCACAATGTTAAAGACATTTAATGTAAAAAATATAGCAATACTACCAAAAGTCAAGGATCCCAAATTATTTGCAGAGTTTAGGCCTATTTCGTTATGTAACACAATTTACAAGATTTTCCCAAAGGCTATTTATCTTAGACTACAACCTTTTATATCCAAAATCATATCACAAGATCAAGGAGGTTTTGTGCTAGGAAGAGAGATGGTTGAAGGAGCATTGGTTGCTCATTCCATTAATTCCAATAGCCTTCCCTCTTTCATTATTAAATTGGACATGATGAAAGCATATGATAGAGTTGATTGGGGTTTTTTAAATAAAGTGATACATAAATTTGACTTTACCAATAAATGGTGTAAATGGATTTTGTCATGCTTAAATCTGAGGCAAAATTTTCAGTCATCGTAAATGTGTCTCCAATAGGTTTCTTTAGTGCAACACAAGGGGTTCAACAAGGGGATGCTTTATCCCAATTCTTATTCATAATAATGTATGAAGCATTGAGTAGGTCAATTCAAAACAGGAATTCTCGAGGACTCTGGAAAGGTATAAAAGTTCCTCATACAAACATCTCCATTACACATTCCCTATTTGCAGATGACACTATTTTATTTGGTAAATTATCTATTATAGAAGCTAGTCAAATAAAAGAAATTTAGATAAGTATTCAAAAACTTCTAGGCAAAAAATAAATGTGAGAAAGTTTAAGATCTATGTATTTAATACAAAAGTAGCAATGAAAAGGAAGATAGTTAAAATATTGGGTTTTCAATTAGCTGATCTCTGCTACACATACTTTGGTAGTTTGTTCTTTATGGGTGCAAATAAAGTTACATACTGGAGAAAAGTTATAGAAAGAATTAAGTGAAGAATCTTGGCTTGGAAGGCTACGTGGCTTTCTCTATTAAGTCAAATATTATTGATCAAATTTTTCTTAGTAGCTATTCCTATTGGAATATGTGCCTCAATTCTTACTGACATGTAACTCCTGCAGGGCAAAGTCACTATGACATTATTCATGTCTGGCCGACTAGCTGTTATGAATTCTCTTGAAATGTTCATGTCACCAAGACAGAGTTGATGTCTTGCCGACAAGTCTATCGTTGTGACCTCTTTGTGTTTGGTGTGAACTTTTGTCGAAGGAAACCTTTGGCCGACAATATGCTCTTATCGGGCATTGGTGAAACACAAGGGTCTCGGGGAGAAGTCCCAACGATTGATGAAAGTTTCACCGATGGAATATGGCTATCGGGGTAATCACAAGGGCTTCGGTAAGATGTCCTAGCGAGTATGAAATGTCTCGCTGACAAAGGTTGCTATCGGGTGTCAAAGTTGATGTCAAAGTAGCTCAAGGGTTTCAGGGAGAAGTCCCAGCGACTGAAGGATGTCTCATCGATAGCAAATGGCTATCGGGGTAACACAAGGATCTCGGGGATATCTCTCAGCGACGGGTGTTTGGTCTCGCCGATAGGGATGGTTTCGGTATGACTTAAACACTTGGTATGAGGTCTCAGCGACCGATGGAGAGTCTCACTGATCATCTTCGAGGTTACATGTTGTGTTCGCTGAAAGTTCTTGGTGAAGGTCAAATTTCTTGCCAACTCGGTAAGACATGAGTGCCCAGTGTAAGGTCTTAGCGAAAGACATAAGTCTTGCCAACTCGGTAAGACTTGGATGAGCTCAGTATGAAGTCTCGGCGAAAGACGAATGTCTTGCTGACTGTCAGGTGCTTCAGTGAAGCTTAAGGAGACTCGATGAGAACTCTTGGCGAACGGTGAAGGCTTGCCGATGGAAAAGTTGAAATCGATATGACTTGTGAGCATCAGTAAAATGTCTTGCCGATGGAGGAATCTCTTTCTGATAGAAACGCATTGGATGTCGATGATTTCGGTATGACTCATGGCGCTCATTATAACGTCTTGCCGACTGTTGGGATCTATGACGATATCGATATGAAGACTTTGTGGCATCGGGGAGACACTGTTAGTGTCTCACCAATATGCTAACAAAGTTGAACGCCCTTGACCAGATTGACCATCCTATGTGGAGCCTTGTGGACCAATCAGAGGAGGCAATTTTCAAATGGATGGCAGTTAGATTTCTGCAACAGTTGCGACGTTGGAGCTGAACTGCATGCAGGGAAAAATCAACGCTCAAGAGGAAACTTTCTATGATGGGGCAATGGCGGATAAGGATGAACAGAGGAAAAAAAATTAGAATGTGTTAAGTTTTAAAACAAAGAGCATTATGAGTTTGAACATGAGAGGATTGTTGAAGAGCATTTCTGTAAGAGGAAGAAGAGTGAATGAAACTACTGTGAACTAATACCAGAGAGCTGTATCTCTGCTTTGTATGTAATTTGTTTGTTATTGTAAGACAGAGATTCAGCTTGGTGTGGTGGGTTTTTTCCCGAAAGGGTTTCCCATGTAAATTTGTTGTTCATTGTCTTTGAGTATCTTCTCTAATTCTATAAATCTTTCATGTGTGTCTTAATTGGATTGCAATTTGAAAATTAAAAGTACTGTCTACTTACTTCCCTATGGTTTTGACGTTAGGAAAGTTGCTTCCTCACCATTGCTTTCCTTACAAGTGGTATTAGAGCTTGGCTAGTTGTGTTATCCTTGTGAGAGGGTTGGGTTTTTTGTGTCAATTCTTTTTTAGTGGGAGTTTGTTAGAGGTCTGATAATTTAATTACAGATTAAGATGGTGAGCACATTTGGAAGGGTGGAAATAGAGAAATTCAATGGTAGCAATTTTGAGTTGTGGAAACTCAAAATGGAAGATCTGTTAGTGGATCATGATCTGTGGCTTGCTGTGTCTAGAACGATGCCTCAAGGCATGAAGCAAGAGGATTGGGATCTTGCAGATAGAAATTCTAAGGGGCTGATAAGGCTCTGTTTTGCAGAATCTGTTCTTCTTAACGTGCATGAAGAAAAGACTGCATCTTCCTTGTGGAAAAGACTAGCATCTATTTATCAAGGCAAGTCCTTGGTGAACAAATTGTTCTTGAGGAAGAAGCTGTACTCTTTTAGAATGCAGGAGGGAGGATCTGTTGTTGATCATATGAATGCATTCAACATGCTGATTGCTCAGTTAACATCTGTTGGTGTGAAGATTGAAGATGAAGATCGCTGCATGCTACTGCTATGTTCATTGCTAGATTCTTGGGATCATCTGGTGATGGCTATTGGGAGTACGACATCCACTTTTAATATGGAAGATGTTGTTGCTTCTTTATTGTTGGAAGAGATGAGAAGAAACTATTTTGAGATGGAAAAGGAGGCTCTGACTGTTAGAGGCAGATCAAAGGAGAAGGGCAAGAAGGACAAGAAATCTAGATCAAAATCAGAAGAGCGATCAAAGTCTCCTGGCAAGAAGTCCAAGGTGAAGTGTTGGAATTGTGGGCAACCTGGTCATGTCTGCAAGGATTGCAAGGAGGAGAAATAGAAGAAGAAGAACTCTTCTGGAAATGATTCTTCTAAGAGTGATGCAGACGCCTTCATTGCAGCTTTGGCTACACGGGCATCAGATGATGTCTGGCTGATTGATTTTGGAGCATCTTTCCACATGAAATCTCATAGAGACTGGCTCACAAAGTATGAAAACTATGATGGTGGAAAGGTGTATTTAGCAAGTGATTCATCTTTGGAAATTGTTGGTCGTGGAAGAGTCAAAATTCAATTCCCTGATGGAAGAGTGAAGGGAATCAATGATGTGATGCATATACCAGGTCTGGCTCGAAATCTACTTTTTGTAAGTAAGCTGAATGATATCAGAGTGCAGGTCACGTTCTCTGGAAATGGCTGCAAGATGACTAGAGGTGCAATGGTGCTGACTAGGGGTGCTTGAATTGGTACCTTGTACAAGCTAGATGCACTAGCTGTCCAATGCAATAGTGTCTCTACAAAGTCACTAAAAGCTACTCATGGAGAAAAGAAGGAAAACATTCCTGATGGTGTAAAATCCATGGAGGTTAAACTTCTAGCAGAAAAGACTATGCTCTGACATCATAGGCTAGGCCACATTGGTGAGAAAGGTTTAAAAACCTTGAAAAATAAAAACTTGGTAGAAGGGCTTGAAGATTGTAACCTTGAGTTCGAATTTTGTGAACATTGCATATATGGTAAACAACACCGTGTTTCATTTTATTCCAGTCCTCATAAATCTTATAGTTTTCTTGATTATATACATTCTGATGTGTTTGGTCCAGTGAATGTTCCTTCTTTGTCTAAATCAAGATACTATGTGTCGTTTATTGATGATTATTCAAGAAGAGCATTTGTATGTTTTCTGAAAAGTAAATTAGAAGTGTTTAGTTGGTTTAAGGAATTTAAAAACCTTGTAGAAAATCAGATTGGTAGAAAAATAAAATGTTTAAGGACTAACAATGGCAGTGAGTTTTGTTCAGATGAATTCAAAAGGTTCTATAAGGATCATGGGATTAAAAGACATAAGACTACACCTTACACTCCACAACAAAATGGAGTTGCTGAAAGGTTCAACATGACAGTAATGGAAAGAGCACGAAGTATGCTGAGCAGTGCTAGCTTGGAGGAGAAGTTCTGGGTTGAAGCAATCTCTACAGCTTGTTACTTGGTAAATTGTTCTCCTAACTATGCTCTTGTTGAGAAGACGCCTTTGGAAGCATGGTCTGGAAAGAAGCCCTCTCTAAGACATATTCGTGTCTTTGGTTGTGAGGCATATGCATATGTGCCATTTGAAAAAAGATCTAGGTTAAAAAACAAAGCTGTAAAGTGTATTTTTATTGGCTATAGCACTGGCATAAAAGGATACAAGCTTTGGAATCCTGAGACTGAGAAGGTTTTGTACAGCAGAAGTGTTATCTTTTGTGAGCTGAAGCCTTCTACACTGGATCCATAGTCAGAGAAGAAATCAAAAAATGAAAAGGATGTAGTAGAAATTCCTCCGACACTAGATAAAGAGGAATTAAAAAATCAAAATGTACCTAATACTGGGGAAAGCTCAAGTAGCTCTGAAAGTTCTGAAGAAGATGAAGAACCACCTCAGCCTCAACATGTGAGGAGGTCAACTCATGAAAGAAAGCAACCTGATAGGTATGGGTTTTCTTTGATAGAGTTTACTTGTGCCTATGCTTTAATTTCTAGCATGATGAACCTAGGACTGTGCAAGAGGCATTTAAAATGTCGATTCAAACTCTTGGTTGGAAGCCATGAATGAAGAAATGGCATCATTAGAAAAGAATGATACCGAGTTTGGTGCCATTGCCTAAAGGCAGAAAAGCCGTAATGCAAATGGGTATTTAAAAAGAAAATTGGTCTAGAAGGCAGTAGAAAAATATAAAGCGAGGCTGGTTGCAAAAGGTTATTCCCAGGTAGAGGGAATTGATTATGGAGAAATCTTTTCTCCTGTAGCTAAGCTGACATCTATTAGATTTTTTTTGTCACTTGCAGCAACGTATGACTTAGAGATTGAACATATGGATGTGAAGACAACGTTTCTTCATGGTGATCTTGAAGAAGAAATTTATATGTCCCAGTTGGAGCACTTTGTGGAAAAAGGTAAATAAAGACTGGTTTGCAAGTTGAAGAAATCTCTATATGGGTTAAAGCAGTCTCCTAGAATGTGGTACCAAAAGTTTGACACTTTTGTTTTGTCATTAGGACTTGTAAGATCAAAATTTGATCACTTAGTGTATTACAAAGCTAAAAGTGATCAAGTTCTTATTATTGCTCTCTATGTTGATGATATGTTGTTCATAGGTAATAGTAGGCTAATGATTTCTGATCTTAAGTCTCAGTTGTCTGCAAAGTTCAAAATGAAAGATCTTGGTGCACCAAGGTATATTCTGGGAATGGAAATAACCAGGGACAAGAAAAATAAAAAACTTTGGCTCAATCAGAGTAAGTACATTATGACTGTTCTAGAGAGATTTTGTATGACTGATTGCAAGCAGCTAGTTGTTCCAGTTATGCAGGGAACGAAGCTATCTGTTGAAGAATGTCCAAAATATTCTACTGAGATGGAGGACATGACGAATGTTCCATATGCTAGTGCAGTTGGCAGCTTTATGTATGGAATGGTCTGTACAAGGCCAAACATTGCCCAAGTAGTGGGAGTTCTTAGTCGTTTTATGGCTAATCCTGGAAGGACACATTGGGATGTTGTTATGAGAGTGTTCAGATATCTGAAGGGCACTTCAGACTATGCTTTGTGTTACCATGGTAACTTGGTTGAATCACAAAGGACTCTCAGTATTCGAGGTTATGTGGATTCTGATTGGGAAGGGGACATTAACAGCAGAAGATCCACCAGTGGATATGTTTTCATGATGAATGGTGGTGCAGTGAGTTGGATGAGCAAGTGGCAGGCTATAGTCGCTTTGTCCACTATAGAGGCAAAATACATGGCAGCAACATATGCTTGTAAAGAAGCAATCTAGTTAAAACGTTTGTGTTCTAACATTGGCTTTGATGTAGGAAAAATTACAATTTACTGTGACAGTCAAAGTGCTATATGTTTGGCAAAAAATCCTAATTTCCATGCTAGGACGAAAAATATAGATGTACAGTATCACTTTGTATGAGATATTGTGGAGGATGGGAATGTATCTTTAGAGAAAGTGGATACTCTGGAAAATGTTGCAGATGCATTGATGAAGCATGTGAGCACAAACAAATATAGGTGGTGTGCCAGTTTGATGGGCCTCTTGGCCCATGAATTTCAGTAGTTTTATTATGCTCTGGAGGTGTTAGTAAGATCTTCTTCAAGTGGGAGCTTGTTGGAATATGTGCCTCAATTCTTACTAACATGTAACTCCTACAGGGCAAAGTTGCTGTGACATTATTCATGTCTGGCCGACTAGCTATTATGAATTCTCTTGAAATGTTCATGTCGCCAAGACAGAGTTGATGTCTTGCCAACAAGTCTATCGCTATGAACTCTTTGTGTTTGGTGTGAAATTTTGTTGAAAGAAACCTCTGGCCGATAGTATGCTCTTTTCGAGCATAGGGGAAACACAAGGGTCTCGGGGAGAAGTCCCAACAACTGATGAAAGTTTCACCGATGGCATATGGCTATCGGGGTAATCACAAGGGCTTCGGTAAGATGTCCCAACGAGTATGAAATGTCTCACTGAAAAAGGTTGCTATCGAGTGTCAAAGCAGATGTCAGAGTAGCTCAAGGGTTTCGGGGAGAAGTCCCAACAACTGAAGGATGTCTCACCGATAGCATATGGCTATCGGGGTAACACAAGGATCTCGAGGAGATCTCTCAGCGACATGTGTTTGGTCTCGCCGATAGGGATGGTTTCGGTATGACTTAAACACTTGGTATGAGGTCTCAGCGACTGATGGAGAGTCTCACCGATTGTCTTTGGGGTTGCATGTTGTGTTCGCTGAAAGGTCTTGGTGAAGGTCAAATGTCTTTCCCACTCGGTAAGACAAGAGCCCCCAGTGTAAGGTCTTAGCGAAAGACATTAGTCTTGCTGACTCGCTAAGACTTAGATGAGCTCGGTATGAAGTCTCGGCAAAAGATGAATGTCTTGCTGACTGTCACGTGCTTCAGTGAAGCTTAAGGAGACTGGATGAGAACTCTTGGCAAACGGTGAAGTCTTTCCGATGGAAAAGTTGAAATCAATATGACTTGTGAGCATCGGTAAAATGTCTTGCCGATGGAGGAATCTCTTTCTGATAGAAACACATTGGATGTCGATTATTTCGGTGTGACTCATGGCGCTTGTTATAACGTCCTGCCGACTGTTGTGATCTATGACGATATTGATATGAAGACTTTGTGGCATCGGGGAGACACTGTTAGTGTCTCATTGATATTCCAAAAAAGTTGAACGCCCTTGACCAGATTGACCATCCTATGTGGAGCCTCGTGGACCAATCAGAGGAAGCGATTTTCAAATGGACAGCAGTTAGATTTCTGCAACAGTTGCGACGTTGGAGCTGAACTGCATGCAGGGAAAAATCAACGCTCAAGAGGAAACTTTCTATGATGGGGCAATGGCGGATAAGGATGAACAAAGGACAAAAAATTAGAATGTGTTAAGTTTTAAAAAAAAGAGCATTCTGAGTTTGAACATGAGAGGATTGTTGAAGAGCATTTCTGTAAGAGGAAGAACAATGAATGAAACTACTATGAACTAATACCAGAGAGTTGTATCTCTGTTTTGTATGTAATTTGTTTGTTACTCTAAGACAAAGAGATTCAGCTTGGTGTGGTGGGTTTTTTGCTGAAAGGGTTTCCCATGTAAATTTGTTATTCATTGTCTTTGAGTATCTTCTCTATTTCTGAAAATCTTTCATGTGTGTCTTAATTGGATTGTAATTTGAAAATTAAAAGTACTTTCTGCTTACTTCCCTATGGTTTTGACGTTAGGAAAGTTGCTTCCTCACCATTGCTTTCCTTACAAGTGGTATCAGAGCTTGGCTAGTTGTGTTATCCTTGTGAGAGGGTTGGGTTTTTTGTGTCAATTCTTTTTCAGTGGGAGTTTTTCAGAGGTCTGATAATTTAATTATAGATTAAGATGGTGAGCACATCCAGAAGGGTGGAAATAGAGAAATTAAATGGTAGCAATTTTGAGTTGTGGAAAATCAAAATGGAAGATCTATTAGTGGATCGTGATCTGTGGCTTGCTGTGTCTGGAACGATGCCTCAAGGCACGAAGCAAGAGGATTGGGATCTTGCAGATAGAAAGTCTAAGGGGCTGATAAGGCTCTGTTTGGCAGACTCTATTCTTTAGAACGTGCATGAAGAAAAGATTGCATCTTCCTTGTGGAAAATAATGACATCTATTTATCAAGGCAAGTCCTTGGTGAACAAATTGTTCTTGAGGAAGAAGCTGTACTCTTTGAGAATGCAGGAGGGAGGATCTGTATCTGATCATTTGAATGCATTCAACATGCTGATTGCTCAGTTAACATCTGTTGGTGTGAAGATTGAAGATCAAGATGGCTGCATGCTGCTGCTATGTTCATTGCTAGATTCTTGGGATCATCTGGTGATGGCTATTGGGAGTACGGAATCCACTTTCAAGATGGAAAATGTTGTTGCTTCTTTGTTGTTGGAAGAGATGAGAAGAAAATATTCTGAGATGGAAAAGGAGGCTCTGGCTGTTAGAGGCAGATCAAAGGAGAAGGGCAAGAAGAAGGACAAGAAATCCAAATCGAAATCAGAAGGGAGATCAAAGTCTCCTGGCAAGAAGTCCAAGGTGAAGTGCTAGAATTGTGGGCAACCTGGTCATGTCCGCAAGGATTGCAAGGAGGAGAAATAGAAGAAGAAGAACTCTTCTGGAAATGATTCTTCTAAGAGTGATGCAGATGCCTTCATTGCAACTTTGGCTACACGGGCATCAGATGATGTCTGGCTGATTGATTTTGGAGCATCTTTGCACGTGACATCTCATAGAGACTGGTTCACAAAGTATGAAAACTATTATGGTGGAAAGGTGTATTTAGCAAGTGATTCATCTTTGGAAATTGTTGGCCGTGGAAGAGTCAGAATTCAATTCCCTGATGGAAGAGTGAATGGAATCAATGATGTGATGCATATACCAGGTCTGGCTCGAAATCTACTTTTTGTAAGTAAGCTAAATGATATCAGAGTACAGGTCACATTCTCTGGAAATGGCTGCAAGATGACTAGAGGCGCAATGGTGCTGGCTAGGGGTGCTCGAATTGGTACCTTGTACAAGCTGGATGCACTAGCTGTCCAATGCAATAGTGTCTCTGCAAAGTCACTAAAAGCTACTCATGGAGAAAAGAAGGAAAACATTCCTGATGGTGTAAACTCCATGGAGGTTAAACTTCCAGCAGAAAAGACTATGCTCTAGCATCATAGGCTAGTCCACATTGGTGAGAAAGGTTTAAAAACCTTGAAAAATAAAAACTTGGTAGGAGGGCTTGAAGATTGTAACCTTGAGTTCGAATTTTGTGAACATTGCATATATGGTAAACAACACCATGTTTCATTTTATTCCAGTCCTCATAAATCTTCTAGTTTTCTTGATTATATACATTCGATGTGTTTGGTCCGTGAATGTTCCTTCTTTATCTAAATCAAGATACTATGTGTCGCTTATTGATGATTATTCAAGAAGAGCATTTGTATGTTTTTGAAAAGTAAATCAGAAGTGTTTAGTCAGTTTAAGGAATTTAAAAACCTTGTAGAAAATCAGACTGGTAGAAAAATAAAATGTTTAAGGACTGACAATGGCGGTGAGTTTTGTTCAAATGAATTTGAAAGGTACTGTAAGGATCATGGGATTAAAAGACATAAGACTACACCTTACACTCCACAAAAAATGGAGTTGTAAAGGTTCAACAGGACATAATGGAAAGAGCACAAAGTATGCTGAGCAGTGCTGGCTTGGAGGAGAAGTTCTCGCTGAAGTAGTCTCTACAGTACGTTACTTGGTAAATCGCTCTCCTAACTCTACTCTTGTTGAGAAGATGCCTTTGGAAGCATGGTTTGGAAAGAAGCCCTCTCTAAGACAGATTCGTGTCTTTGGCTATGAGGCATATGCATACGTGCCATTTGAAAAAAGATCTAAGTTGGAAAACAAAGTTGTAAAGTGTATTTTTATTGGCTATAGTGCTGGCATAAAAGGATACAAGCTTTGGAATCCCGAGATTGAGAAGGTTTTGTACAACGTAGCGGTAATATTATCTTTCATGAGCTAAAGCCTTCTACATTGGATTTGTAATCAGAGAAGAAATCAAAAAAATGAAAAGGATGTAGCAGAAATTCCTCCGACACCAGATAAAGAGGAATTGAAAAATCAAAATATACCTGATACTGAGGAAATCTCAAGTAGCTCTGAAAGTTCTCAAGAAGATGAAGAACCACCTCAGCCTCAGCCTGTGAGGAGGTCAACTCATGAAAGAAAGCAACCTGATAGGTATGGGTTTTCTTTGATAGAGTTTGTTTGTGCCTATGCTTCTAATTTCTAGCACCGACCTAGGACCCGTAAGTAATTTAAAATGTCCGACTAAAACCTTTATTGGAAGCCATGAAGGAAGAGATGGCATCATTAGAAAATAATGATACCTAGAGTTTGGTGCCATTTCCTAAAGGTAGGAAAGTTGTGGGCTACAAATGGGTATTTAAAAATAAAATTGGTCTGGATGGCAGTGTAGAAAAATATAAAGCAAGGCTGGTTGCAAAGGTTATTCCCTAGGTAGAGGAAATTGATTATGGAGAAATCTTTTCTCCTGTAGCTAAGCTGACATCTATTAGATTTATTTTGTCACTTGCAGTAGCGTATGACTTAGAAATTGAATAGTTGGATGTGAAGACAACGCTTCTCATGGTGATCTCTTGAAGAAGAAATTTCTATGTCCCAAATGGAAAGCACTTTGGTGGAAAAAGGTAAATAAAGACTAGTTTTGGTAAGAAATCTCTGGTAGATGGGTTAAAACAGCCCTTAGAATGTGGTACCAAAAGTTTGACACTTTGTTTTGTCATTAGGGATTTGTAAGATCAAAAATTTGATCATTGTGTGGCTACAAAGTTAAAGTGATCAAGTTCTTATTATTGCTCTCTATGTTGATGAAGGGCCGCTCATAGCAATGTTAATGATTTCTCGGATCTTTAAGTCCTCGGCCATTCCGCAGTTCAAAATGAAAGATCTTGGTGCGTGCTAGGCTATTCGAATGGAAATAACCGTGGAGCTAGGAAAAATATAAATCTTGGTCTTCGGCCGGAGTAAGTACATCATGAAGTTCTAGAGAGGATTTTGTGGCTGACCTGACAGTAGCTAGTTGTTCCGCCATGTAAGTAACAACAAAGCTATCCGTTGAAGATCATCCAAAAATATTCTAACGGGATTATGAACATGATTGTGTTCCATATGCTAGCGGTTGGTCGTCTTTATGTATGCAATGGTCCTGGTATTAGTACCGCATTTCCAAGTAGTGGAGTTCTTAGTTGGTTTTATGTATTAATCCCTGAAGGACACATTGATGTCGCTAAGAGAAAGGTTTAGATATCCTCATGGGCACTTCGACTATGCTTCAGGTTACCATGGGAACTTGGTTGAATCAAAGAGGAGTCTCAGTATTCTAGGTTATGTGGACTCTGATTGGGTAGGGGACATTGACAGCAGAAGATCCACCAGTGGATATGTTTTCACGATGAATGGTGGTGCAATAAGTTGGATGAGCAAGCGGCAAGTTGTAGTCACTTTGTCCGGGCTACAAAGGTAGAATACATCGCGAAAGCAAACACATACCAGAAAGAAGCAATCCTGTTAAAATGTTTGTGTTCTAACATTGGCTTGATGTGGGAAAAATTTACCCATCGCGACGCTAGAGTGCTATATTTTTGGCAAAAAATCCTACCTTTCCATTGCAGGGATGAAACATAGATGTACGTACATCACTTTGTAACGAGATATGGTGGAGGATGGGAAGGTCTCTTTGGAGAAAGTGGATACTCTAGAAAATGTTGCAGATGCATTGATGAAGCATGGTTACACACAAATACAGGTGGTGTGCCAGTTCGATGGGCCTCTTGGCCCATGAATTTCAGTAGTTTTATTATGCTCTGGAGGTGTCAGTAAGATCTTCGTCAAATGGGAGCTTGTTGGAATATGTGCCTCAATTCTTACTTACATGTAACTCATGCAGGGAAAAGTCACTGTGACATATTCATGTCTGGCCGAATAACTGATATGAATTCTCTTGAAATGTTCATGTTGCCAAGACAAAGTTGATGTCTTGCCGACAAGTCTATCGCTGTGACCTTTTGTCGAAGGAAACCTCTGGCCGACAATATGCTCTTATCGGGCATCGGGGAAACACAAGGGTCTCGGCGAGAAGTCCTAGTGACTGATGAAAGTTTCACTGATGGCATATGGCTATTGGGGTAATCACAAGGGCTTCGATAAGATGTCCTAGCGAGTATGAAATGTCTCTCTGACAAATGTTGCTATCGGGTGTCAAAGCGGATGTCGGAGTAGCTCAAGGGTTTCGGGGAGAAGTCCCAACGACTGAAGGATGTCTCACTAATAGCATATGGCTATTGGGGTAACACAAGGATCTCGGGGAGATCTCTCAGTGATGGGTGTTTGGTCTCCCCGATAGGGATGGTTTCGGTATGACTTAAACACTCGGTATGAGGTCTCAGTGACTGATGGAGAGTCTCGCCGATCATCTTCAGGGTTACATGTTGTGTTCGCTGAAAGGTCGTGGTGAAGGTCAGATGTCTTGCTAACTCGGTAAGAAATGAGCACCCGGTGTAAGGTCTTGGCAAAAGCGATAAGTCTTGCCAAATCTTGGACGCTTCGGTATGACATGTTTGACCAGTGTAAGCTCTTAGTGAAAGACATAAGTCTTGCCGACTCGGTAAGACTTGGATGAGCTCGGTATGAAGTCTCAGCGAAAGAAAAATGTCTTGCCGACTGTTAGGTGCTTCGGTGAAGCTCAAGGAGACTTGATGAGAACTCTTGGCGAACGGTGAAGTCTTGCCGATGGAAAAGTTGAAATCGATATGACTTGTGAGCATTGATAAAATGTATTGCCGATGGAGGAATCTCTTGCCGATAGAAACACATTGGATGTCAATGGATTCGGTATGACTCATGGCACTCGTTATAACGTCCTGCCGACTATTGGGATCTATGACGATATCGATATGAAGACTTTGTGGCATCGGGGAGACACTGTTAGTGTCTCACTAATATGCCAACAAAGTTGAACGCCCTTGAACAAATTGACCATCCAATGTGGAGCCTTGTTAGATTTCTGCAACAGTTGCGACATTGGAGCTGAACTGCATGCAGGGAAAAATCAACGCTCAAGAGGAAACTTTCTATGATGGGGAAATGGTGGATAAGGATGAACATAGGACAAAAAATTAGAATGTGTTAAGTTTTAAAAAAAAGAGCATTCTGAGTTTGAACATGAGAGGATTGTTGAAGAGCATTTCTGTAAGAGGAAGAATAGTGAATGAAAATATTGTGAACTAATACCAGAGAGTTGTATCTCTATTTTGTATGTAATTTGTTTGTTACTGTAATACAAAGAGATTCAGCTTGGTGTGGTGGGTTTTTTCCCAAAAGGGTTTCCCACATAAATCTGTTGTTCATTGTCTTTGAGTATCTTCTCTGTTTCTATAAATCTTTCATGTGTGTCTTAATTGGATTGTAATTTAAAAATTAAAAGTACTGTCTGCTTACTTCCCTATGGTTTTGATGTTAGGAAAGTTGCTTATGCACCATTTCTTTCCTTACATTCCCAACTACTATTTGGTTGTTCTGAAAGCACCTAAATCAGTTATTTCAAAAATTAAAAAAGATCATCAAAAAATTTCTATGGAAAGGGAACACAAATGATCAGACAAAGGTGCCTTTAATATCTTTAGATAACATGTCTTCTGGAAAGCTTAAGGGTGGTGTAGGAGTTCATAATATTTTTGCTAGGAATATGGCTTTTGGAGCGAAATTGGCATAGCAAATGCATTCTAAATCAACTTCAAAGTGGTGTCAACTAATGCAGGGTAAATACCTGGATAATGAAAACCCAACAAGAATATTCACTATATCAAATCCTCTAGATGGATTGGCAATGCGAAACTTTTTAATAGCATGTAGGAAAGTCATCATTCCTTATATTACTTGTGAAGTACATAAAGGAGAGGAAGTTCAGTTTTGGAAAGACTCGTGGAATGGTCATCCATGATTGCAAACCATCCAAGAATTACAATCAACAGAGTTTTCTATCATAAAATTGGGGTACAAAATTGAAGGATTATGTTTTATTGACAAATAGTTTAACTGGTAATGTGATTTGGAAATTTTTTTCAAATACACCTATTTTTTCCAATCAAAAAACATTGTTACAAAACATAATAAAGGAAAGAGTTGTGTTTTTTTTTTTTTTTAAGGCTGTAGGAATCAGGTAGCACGACCCCCTATAAACTGCAGTGCACCTGGTAAACTTTTTAACGTGACCGGTGACGCTGGTGCGACACGCCCTCCAGTACCACAGGACGGGGGAGACTAGAACTCGTGACCAACAGAGCCGCAATGGAATTACTTAGCCAACTGAGCTAGGGCCCCCGCTCGGAAAGAGTTATGTTTAAATCAGATATGATGGATATGATTATATGGGCTTCTTCAAAAGATGGTTATTATACAGTAAAACATGGTTACAAGTCATTAATTACCAATGGCACTCACTTGCAATCTCAAATAGCATTTTCTTTTTGCTAGAATGCTATGGTGCTTCCCAAGGCTGCTAGCTTTGCTTGGCTGGCTTTAAGGAGTAGGGTTCTAACAAGTGACAAGTTAGCTAAATTAGGGATAACAGATCCATTTAAATGTATTTTATGTGAGTAAACTTTTGAAGATGTGGATCATTTGTTTGTACAATGTTCTTATGCACAAGACTGTTGGGAATTCATTAAAGAGAAACTAAGTTGCCTCTTTCCCTTGCCAAAATCTCCCTGGGAACTTTTTTCAAGTTGGTCAGTTTTATATAAATCATCTCTATTTGCATGTATATGGAAGATAGTTTCGATAGTAGTTGTCTGGAATATATGGTGGGAAAGGAATAAGTGATCAAAAGGAAAGTTCACCATCTCAGTATATTCAATTTTTTTTTGAAAAATCTATATCAAAATTAACAAATTCCTATGTTCAAAACCAAAAAAATGTTAATTCTCTCTTTACAAACTAGGATGTTAGCATTTTACAAGGGTGGAAAGATATAGTATTGCCCTTTAAAGGTAGTCTTCATCAAGCTATGAAGACAAGGATTTGATAGGAGCTCAATAAGATGGAAACCCCTTCCCCAAGGTTTTGTTAAGTTGAACTTTGATGGGGCATCAAGAGGTAATCTGGGAACATTAGGAGTAGGAGTCTCTATCAGAAACTCCTATGAGATAGTAATTGTTGCTAAATGAATTCATCTTCCTTTAGACACAAACAATATTGTAGAAGCCTAGGATGTGCTTCATGGTTTGAAACTTGCTTTAAAGCTTGGTATTTCTAGAATCCATATGGATGGTGACTCCCTAATAATCATAAATGCATGCAAGGAAAGGAGGTTACATAATTGGCATCTAAAATGCATTTTACAGAAGGTCTGGTTGCTACTAAACAAATTTAAAATATATCATATTTCTCATGCCTATTGAGAAGGAAATAAAATGTCTGTTTATCTTGCAAATATGGGGTGTGATCTACACGAGGTGGAAATAAAAAATAACATATCATATTAATGCATATTCGTAACTAGCAGCAATTGTAGCTCATGAAGGTTCAATTTTAAAAAGTGGATAGTTAAAAGGGGCTTGATTGGTTTGAGCTCTAAATTTGTGGGAGCTCTAAGTTTGGAAAGGAATTAGTAAGAGCTTGCAAGTTTTAAATAAGGAAGCATATAAGAGTCTTCAAGATGAAAAAGAAAACAAGTCCATATTCCAGTGGGAATACATCAACAAAAGTGTGTAATTAAAAGTATTTATCTCTTAACATGTGTTTCAATTGTAGGTATAACTTGAGAATTTAAAGTAATGATCGCATCCTTGGCTTCAATTAGGTTCGAAATCCCATCAAAATAATTAATTTATGCCACTAAGCAGGAGGCTTGTGGCTACCCATGTTTTACATGCATTGAAAAGATGTGAGGCATTATTGATTTAACACTCCCTACACAACCATTTGTTTGAGTGATTGGCTGGGTGTTATTAAAATGAGGTTTACTTTAACATTTTGGCACCTCGCATTCTACAAGCTTCCTTCTTCTAGGTTTTGGAAAAGGTAGAATTTGTGGTGCTTTGTATTCTACAGGATTAGAAGGGAGTAGAATGGAGTATAGGCCGTGGAACTTTAGAGTTCTGATGAAGGTGCATGGATGGGAATGACCATTCACAGGGTTCCTGAGTCATTTGAATTTGGAGATTATTTTCAAAATTGACTATCCCAGTGCTGAAGAATGTGTGCGTGTTATTCTGGGTGTTGAGGTGACTAGCCCACAAACTAGGCATCTACTCTTTCCCTCTCAAGTGCTTGTGATTTTTATATCAAACATTCTGGATATATTATAGTCATATGTTTCCCTATAGCATATTGCATTTAAAATTGTAAAAATCCAATTTTTTTTTGACAATGCTTTGCTTAAGGGGGTTCAACAATATGATTTATACAAAATAAAAGGGTACATTGTTGGTATTTTCCCTAGGAAATACTTGAAACAAAGAAGGGATTTTGTGGAAACTTATGATGCCATGAAATTGCTTTTGAGCGTACTAATGAAAGAATCCTGTTACAAGCCCTTCAAAAGAATGCGAATGGCATCTATCTGGAAATGGATGCAAGGTTCAAAGAAATATTTTTTGTAGGAAAAGAAAGAACTACTTTGACTTATTTAAATAGGAGAGCCCAATTCAATTTGGGACTTATCTTTTTTTACATGTAATTATAATTTTGAAAATGATATGTAAATTGTCCAGAACTAATTACATAAAAGCATGAAAATACTAAAAATTGAACAAGGAACATTCAACCTTCTCCACCGTCCTTCTCCATGAAATATTCATACTTCTTCATGATCGCTTGCACTTCATCATTGTCTGGCCCTAAAGTATGTTTGGAGATGGCGAGGACTCTTGTAACAAAATACTTAACGATATTGCAATCCTTTTCATGCCTTCCTAAGAACACTTTAAGGTTGTCCAAGGTTAATTGAATATCCAGTAACTTATCCATCAAAGCCATTGAGAAGGCTTGATCTTCAAACTCCTTTTGGATCATGTTGGTAAACTCTTGGACAACTAAAAATTGAGCAAAGTGTTCTTAGGAAGGCACGAAAAGGCTTGCAATACCGTTAAGGATTCTGTTACAACATGTCCTAATACACAATGTCATTTTAATAGTATTGGCGAATATGTGGGTGATTTAATACATGCTTCCAAGATTCCAGGTGAAAATATTAATTAGACCATTGGAAATGTGTAGTTTGTTATGGAAACATTATTATTACATACGCCTCATAAAATAAATTGATGGAAAATTGAAATGCATTGGATCGATAATTCATAAAATCTAGGTCATTTGGCCTCCCCGTTGGTGCAATGTATTCACCACTTTCAAAGTGGCTGATATGAACTCTTCGCCAATTGGCAAAGATTCACCACTAAAAAATTCCCTGATGAGGATATGACATGTTTCCTCTTCTTCAATGACAACACCTAGCACATATTACCTTTATGCTAAAAGAAGAAAACACAATGTAAAGGGGGCACGTGTTGCAATAAGGAGCAAATAGGTGTCTCAAGTGGGGGGAATTTTTACCAAATCACTTAAGTTATGAATCTAGCATGTGTAGTAAAGATGTTTTAAAGCGTGTTTAGGACATATAGCTAATATGCAGTAGAAAGGGGCCAATTAGGGAATGGAGCAGAGACTAAGAGCACAAACTTAAATGACCAAGGAAATCGTAAAGAGAAACCAACAAAAATTTAAAACAAAAAGCGCATGGGAAAGCCAAGACTTTTAGATTTTATTCAACCCTAACATTCTTGAAAATCAACTTTGCAAAACCCTAGTAAGGATGACAACATTTTTCAACTTTGGGCACAAGGGAGGGTAAATAACCAAAAAAAATTGAAAATGCACTACCACTTCACACAAGTTTTAATTCTCTTGCACATTATCTGGGGGGGCTACAATCAACACTAATCATTCTTAGCCCGAAGCTCTCTAAATAAAGGGGGAAATTTAGGTTTTTATTTTTATTTTGAGTTTGTTGGTTCATGTGATCATGTCTCTCACACTAAATCCCTTTCATTTGACTATTTTTCATAATCCTCCTAGTAAATGGAAAATCAAGTGTGGATATTGTGGGACAAAAAGAGGTACAATAGAAGATTGTATCCAATGTCAAAGTGCTGAAATGAAGCAACTTCTTCTCGATCATGGTATATTGCCTCACTTGATCATCTAATTCCAACACCTACAAAAACACCATCCAATCTCACTAATATATCTTGTGAGACACCATCATTTTGGGGTGAAAAATGTAGTTGCATAGGTTGCATTGAGATCTCATCTCCCACATAACCTATTGCTACATTTGAATCCAATGTTGACTCATCTATAAGTTATGGTGATTCTTTACATTAGTATATTGCTATTATTGTTCCATATCCACCACATTGGGATGCATATCTACTAGACATCACATCTTTATTTATAAAATCCTAGATTGCATATTTAGATGATGCTATTAAGGACATTCATCTCCTCTATGATTCCATATTTGATGAAGTTGCATCCCCATTTCCATCTTTAGAACTTGCTCTTGCCTCGCCTACATCAACTTCTATCATGAAAAATTGTTTAGATATTCATGAATTGACCTATCCGACTTAGTCATCATCTATGTTAACATCCATTGCAATAGTATTAGATTCACATAAGTCCAATTATCAACATACATCCATGTCCCATGTTCCTGAATCTATATGGAGCTTGATCCATCTTATCAATATTCACCACACATCAACATTGGTTTGGAGATATTTGAGCATCATTTGCACCATTTCAGTCTTTGGATTATGTGCAAACTTCAAAAGAATTTAATCTTACTTTTTGCATATTCCTATTTAGAATGGAAAGTCATCCTACACACATTTGTGGTGTTGTTTCTTCCCAAGGGGAGAAATATTGTTTAATGATTGTGGATCATCTTGAGCATCCAATTTCAAGCATCTACTAACACTACATGAATCATTTTGAGGGGATGTTGCATGGTTTCTCTTCTCTTATCAGTTTTAGGAGGAAGCATGTCCTCACATGGAGTTCATAACTTCTTAGTTTTTGGGAGTCACATAGACCTTCTCTCTTTTCTCTCCTATGGAGGGAATATTCATTGTATTTTGTGTTATAAGTAGTCCTTGGGGGGTCATCATGAATATTTCTTCTATCTTTCACTTGTCCATTTTATTGTATTTGCATCACTTCTCTTTCAGAGAGGATTTTTATTTCCCATTGGGTTTTCTCCTTTGCTCCATTTATGAGAAACTTGTACATGAGTACGTAACATGGCCTATTAGCTGAGAATCATCATAAGTGCATATATTACTCCCTAACTTGCACTTAAGGGGGTGTTAGTGAATTAAGTCATTATAAAATTAGTTAGCTAATCATATTTCTAGGATTGACCTATTCACACTTATAGATTAAGTTTAGTTAGGTTTCTTATGATTTTGTCTCATTTCGTATGGTTGAGACACGCGTCCTAATCCTTTGAGACACCTATTGCATGCATACTTACCACTTGTTCACACAACTATTAAGTGAGCTCACAAGTGTTGCACCTTTGGAGGGGTAGTCAAAGTTTCACTCCTACCTTCTCACCTCCTCATCCTTTCCTATATAAGCAAGGCTCATCATTTTATTTTACACACTCTTAATTTTTATATCATAGACATCTTATTTTGTTCATTGATTCACTTGTGGGAGGTTATCAATTCATGCTTTTTGATCTTAGAATTCTCCAACAATAACTATGAGCACCAAGACCATTGAGATCTTCTTGGGTGAGAGTGGTTGATCTAAGTCATATGATTTAGATAAGTATTGAAAATTGTTGATTTTAAAAAATATTTAGAATAATATATGATTTTTATGTTAAAATATAATTGAATTATGTGATTGTGTTATCCAATTTACCATCTTAATTATTTACTTTAAAGTTCTTAGAAATGATCATATGTTGTAATTTACACTAGTTAATTATATCTATTTTGATATCATTGCTTATTCTGAATTATTTTAACTTTGTTAATAAATATATTAACTTATTACAAATGATTAAATAACTCTAGGAGAAATTAGCTTTATATTTTGGTATAAAAGCCAAGTTCTGACAATAGCAAGTGTGTTAAAACAAAATAAAAATAAGAATAAACAAATGAAAAATGAATAAGTAAATTTCAACCATTGGTGATCTAGCTTCTTCTTTACCTAGACTGGTACAAGGAATTTCTATTATAAACATATGGTTAGTTAAATTGTAGGACTACACACATTGTGACTATCTACACCATAAATACTTTTACATTGTATTACTATTTGTACATATCTACATATCTTTCTAAATTAGTTGCAAGAAAGGTTTCTTGCACTTTATTTTGATTTAGGAATAGGATTATTTTGTTCATCTTTGCTATATTATTTCAAGATTAATATCTTCATGTGGTGTGGGATTCAATTCTTCACTTCTTCAATTGCTACTATTGAACAAAATTATAGTTACTTTTGGCATACATTCTTCTTCCCCAATTTCTTGCAAATTTCAAACATAATCCATTATTGAACTTTTTTTGATACTTCTTAGATGCGATCATTAGCATTGGTAAAAAAATGATATGATTTTAAAAAGAGTCATGGAAAACTTGTTTGCATTGAAGATTGAAATTACTTCCATTTGAAATTATAGTCAAACCTTTTTAAATTGAGTTATAATGTCCTTTCTGTTAACCCCTTAACTCCATTCCCTTGTATTCTTCATAAAACATAATTTAGCCCCCTCCTTGACATCCTATACAAATCACACCTCCAATTCTCTCACCATCTTTTTATATAAAGGTCCAATCTATCAAAGAAAATAGTATTGAATTGATTAATATTGACTCCTCTTACCCTTGTTCTTACCTTTCTAAATTTTGAATTATATTTTACAAGTGGACCTCTCCTTTGTCTTACTTTCATTAATTTGAGGAAATAATAGCTAGGTCTTTCCTATCACACATCTTAAGAATACACTCATGACTTGATCCCATGTACATATTCAATGTACAATTCATTCTTCCTTATCTAATTATGAATTATATTGTCATTCATATGCCTCATGTTCTTTTTTCTTGTTCAATAATAGAGTAGTGAATATAAAAACACTAGTTCTACTTTCTTATCCAAAAGAAAAGTAATTATGAATCTTCATTGCTTATTGAATTTAGGCACCTCAACTTTAGGTTGCAAGAGTTTGGAGGTGCTTCTCTTTTAGTTGGTTAACTCACCGTTCTATTGGTTCATTGAATTATAAGATTGCTTAAATGTCTGCACAAGCTTATAAATACATATAGCTCTTTAAAAAGTTCAAAATTTGCATTACATGTCTTGATTAATTCTTCCATCCACCCATTATTGTAGTTGAAGTTTTCATGGAGTTTATTTTCAATAAATAATGTCATTTTAAAGAAATGGTAACTTTACTTTTTAAGTTCCTTAGTCTATAGGTGATCCAACATCCTAATTTTTTATTTTTATTTTTTGAATATTGAATTGCTTTCTTTTGCCATGCAATATGTAGATAACAATTTCAAATGGATATAATTTTTTTTATTGGTGTCACTTTGATCATTTTTCTTTCTTTCTAGATTCTAAGAGGAAAATGAAGAGTCGTTGGTGTTCTTTCACCTCCTAATTATTGTTTAATCTATAAATGAAAGGCTTTATTTCCTATTTCAACAGTTTGATAGAGAGGACTTGCATAAGAGAGTTACAAGAAAAGTAGTTGTGGAAGATGCACCGCAATGAATCTCACTTGTTCTTGCTTCATTAAGAACTACCTTTGTACTAGTATACTTGTGCATAATTGAGCCACGAGGTCAAATTTTCCATGCTAATTTTTTTCACACAAATTTTTCCAAAGCAAATTGTTACTACCCCTCAGAGTGGAATATTCAATAGAATATTTTGTAATCCAATAATCATGGATATGGGGAATTTTAAATCCACACACTAAATTTGATAAGAATAAATTCCTATCGAAAATAATGTTGATGGAATAGATACCCTTTAATCTTTCGCTCTTAAGACATAAAACCTTTGATTATGTTGATGCAATTAAACCATTTGTGCAATGTTGTTTTAACATCTACCTCTTTGTAATCCAATAATCATGGATATGAGGAATTTTAAATCCACACACTAAATCTGATAAGAATAAATTCCTATCCAAAATAATGTTGATGGAATAGATACCCCTTAATCTTTCGTTTTCTTAAGACATAAAACCTTTGATTATGTTGATACAATTAAACCATTTGTACAATGTTGTTTTAACATCTACCTCTGCCCATGATTGAAAAATAAAGATAAAATATCTTAGCGTCTGTTCATAGTTTTGAAATAAAGATAAAAAATCTTAGCATCCCTTACAGCAAACTTACCTGTTTAAGCAGCTTAAACCGTCCTTCAGATTCAGAAGAAGAAGTTTGTTCGACTGTAAAGCTTCATGTGCCATGATTGCGAACATATAAGTACGCATTTCTACGATCATTTTAGATGTGCGTAATGGATTCCGGTTATACGATAGCCGTCTTTTTAACTATTAAAGCATTTTAAATTCCAAAACCATCGTTCAGCCCTTCAAATCTCTGCGACTTAATGAAGTCGTGAACAAAGAAAATGGAGCGCGAGAATGAAGCAGCCGAGGCACATTATTTTCCTTCTCAACATGGCATTGCAGTTACCGTTCATGAAATATACAACAAATTTAAGAGGTGCTTACATAAACAATGGACTAAATCAATCACTTTTTGCAAGGCGGGGTATTTCATATGCCACCGAGAAGGAATTAATTGGCGTCGATACGAAAACAATATGTAAGAACAGAGCATTCGATGAAATTTTGAGTTTAATGCAGAAAGGTAACATTCCAACGGACTCCAACAGCTATGGGTATCTCCTGCAGCTCTGTATCGATAAAAAGGCATTGACAGATGGCGGGAGGCTTCATGCCCACATGATCAATATGGGATTTCAGTCGAGTACCTTTGTGTACAATCGTCTTGTCGAAATGTATGCGAAGTGCGGGAAATTGGAAAATGCACGGCAAGTGTTTGACGAAATGCCTGAACGAAATGTCTTCTCCTGGAATACCATGATGGGAGGATATTCTAAGTGTGGCCTTGTTGAGGATGCACGCGAAATGTTTGACAAAATGACCGAAAGAGATGTGGTCTCCTGGACCACTGTCATATCGGGGTATGCTCAGAATGGGAACGGGGATGAGGCATTGGCATTGTTTGGCGAAACGCTCCGGATAGGATGCAAGCCTAACCAGTCAACTTTTGCAAGTGTTCTCAGTGCGTGCGCTGGTCTGCAGACGATTCAATATGGGAAACAGGTACATAGTCTGATAATAAAAACTAGATATGAAATGCATGGTATTGTGGGAAATGCACTTATTGACATGTATGGCAAATGTGGAATAATTGAGGATGCACGCAATGTGTTTGATAAAATGCCTGACCGAGAGGAGGTTTCTTGGTCGTCAATGATAGCAGGATATGTCCAGAACGGTGATGGGGTTAAAGCTTTTGACTTGTTTAAATTGATGTTAGAATTGGGTGTGAAACCTAACGACTTTACCTTTGCCAGTTCTCTTGGTGCATGCGGGAGTATGGCAGGAATTGAGCAGGGGATGCAAGTCCATGCCCACATCATCAGAAGTGGATATCAATTGAATATCTTTGTTGGAAATGCAATTGTAGATATGTATGTTAAATGTGGGCGCATGGATTATGGATGCCTTGTGTTTGAGAAAATGCCTGAACCGGATGCAATATCATGGACATCACTGATTGTGGGGTATTCTCAGAGTGGGAACAATCAGCAAGCAGGGAAATTGTTTTGCCGAATGCGGCAAATGGGAATTAAGCCAGATTCTGTCACATTCTCTAGCATTCTTAGTTCTTGCGCAAGCCTAGCTACGGGAGAACAGGGCAGGCAGGTACATGCCATCATTATCAAAAGTTTGCTTATGCCAAACGTTGCTGTTGGGAGTGCTCTAGTAAACATGTATGCAAAGTGTGGAGATATCCAAGACGCGCAACAAGTTTTTGACAGGATGACGGAACAGAATGTGCCTTCATGGAATGCTATCATTGGAGGATATGGGCAGAACGGACAGGGGATGGTAGCCATCCAACTGTTTGAGCAGATGCTAGATGAAGGTATTAAACCAAATGATGCTTCTTTTATTGCTATCATCTCAGCATGTTGTCATGCAGGCCTCGTAGACAAAGGCCGTCGCTACTTCAATTCTATGATTAATGACCATTTCATTTCACCTAGACTTGATCACTTTGCTTGCATGGTTGATCTTCTTGGCCGGGCTGGTTACCTGGAGGAAGCAGCAGATATAATCAAGAATATGGCAATTGAACCTGATGCTTCTATCTGGGGGGCTTTGCTTAATGCATGCAGAATTCACCCAAATATAGAGCTTGCTAAACAGGCAGCAGAGCGACTTTTTGAGCTAGAACCACAGAATGCTGGACCTTATGTCCTGTATTCAAATATTTTGGCTGCAGCTGGCAGATGGGGTGATGTAGCGACAGTGAGAAGGATGATGAAAGATAAAGGAGTTAGAAAAACCCCAGGATGCAGTTGGATCGAGGTCAATAACCAGGTGCATACATTTGTGGTGACAAACGTATCTCACCCACAAACAGAGGACATTGATGCAATGTTGGACAAGCTTTCAAAGGAGGCTGAAGGCAATGTGCCTAAATATGATTTTTTATTGGATGATATAGAAGAACATTAGAAACTTATTCTTTGCCTTCCCTTTACAAACCTGCCTTTACGTTTTGTGTTACCATCTTATTCTTTAGGTTGTCGAGTACTCCATGGATAACTTGGAGAAACCTCCATATTTTTGCCGGCAGGAGTTACCAAGCAATCGCAGATGTTCAGATGTAGTTTGAGTTTTTGAAGGGTTACAAATGGTCTCCACCATTATTTGCTTCTTAAGAAAAGTTCTAAGATAGACAAACCACACAAAAAATTATAAGAATTGGTGCTAGCTGCAATTGTAAGATTTGTAGAGTGAATCAAATTAAGGCTATATTTTAGCTATAGAAAGCTAGTCTGCCTCCTTCAATAGATTCTTATCTGATGACCCGGATGGGATCTCATAATTTTTCAATTAAGTCTATTGTGTAAAAATGGGGTCTTTGCACCAGAGAAAGATAATCATAGTCACATGGTTTCTAATTTACTTGGTGGAAGGTCAGATAAATGAATGTTCGTTCAATTGATGAAATCCACATGCCTCGTTTTTTTATTTTTATTTTTATTTTTTTTAATATAAAAGTAAGAGCTAAATGTTGGTTTTACTCAAAATCAACTTGTTAGGTTTCAAAATCATTGCTCCATTTCCTAAAACCAAATCTCATTCACAAGGTTAGAGTTGTTGTCATGCAAGTGAAATCAGCTCATCAACAAAACTATAGAGGTGTAATGTCCCTAATAGGAAGTACACTAATTTTAACCTAAATTATCAATTGCCCAAGCAACGATGGATTTAGAGGGTACCTTGGCTTGATTTAATCCCTGCAAACAAGTTAGAGATCAATTACAATAATAACTTAACAAGTAGAGTATTATGATTAAACATAAGTAAATCCATAGTAAATTTGTTAATTTAGTTATTACCTTACCCTAGGGATGCTCACCCATGGGGGAGCATGGAAAAAAGTGACTTGATGGGGTGTCTTAGACTCTCTAGGCCCAAGGATGGATATATCATCCTCCTTGGCCTCATGTGGCACATGCCATTCGTATGAGGTGGCCTCCTTGGCCTCATGTGGCACATGCTATTCATATGAGGTTGCCTACCTAGTGAAGATTCTAACTTATCCGTTATCCCCTCATTTTGCCATCCTTTCCATTTCCCCATGTTTGATCTCCCTGTATTGTTACACCATGATAAGGGAGTGAAGTTACAAAGGGTGTCTTGGTGGCTCAACTCTCCTAGGCCCAAAGACAATACCCTTTGTAACAAAGGCAGTACCCCTTTGGCCCATGTGGGCTCATCTTCTCCCCCCCCAAGTGGTGTACCAAGAAGAGAGCCTCATCACTATACCCCTTTTGCAATTCTCCCTTCTCCTATCATGGTGAAGATATGTGCATAATAAATTGATCAAATTCATATCACAAATATATTAATTCACAATTCTGCAATCACAAGATAATTTATGCACTGAGATTTTGTGTTTGATGGCCGATCTATTTTGAATGTGTATTCTTCTTAGACTTAATTCTCTCTTTTCAATCGCTTCTGTATTTAGAAGATATAACTTAAACAGAAACAAATGGATTAGATCAAATGAATAATTGCTGCAAGCATCATTATTGCATGATCGTGTGTATATATATATATATATATGAACTTATATTTATTTATATATATTTATACATATAAATATGCAATTATATTAATCTAACTTCCCTTATTATGGTCTTCATATATTAATTCATATCTCTGTTAGGTTTGCATATATCTCTTTAGATCTACATATTTTATCTTTTAGATCTCCACATTCTATCCCTGTTGGTGTATATGATTTATCTTCCATACTTCATTGTCCCTGCTATCTAAATGCAGATTTATTTATTATTCCTTAATGATTCTCTGTTTTTTGATACTCAGAAGATACTCCTTATTCACTATTGTAGACTTCCTATTCTATTTTTGCCTTTATTATATTTCTGTTGCTTTTCTAAGTGTAGTTTTATTTCTCCTTTTAACATTTTCTTTGCTTGAATAATAGATGTATTTTTTGTAGGTGATGGATGTTCTTATATTCAGATTTCTAATTGATTTCCTATTGATTGATACCTTCACCAAATGAATCGATCTCCCTTATATATATATTTTTCTTGGGAGTCACACCCCTTATTTATTAATGCATTTTTTTGAAGATTCACAACTATCCCTTTATTTCTTGGTTTGAAATCTTAATTAAAGTTTAATTTAATTATATCTTTAGTTTCAAGGCATTGCTGCCCTTAGAAGCACCCCCTTAAATTCTTTCCTCTTACCAATATCATTGTTGCCTATTAATATTAATATGAAACAAGAAGAAAATACACTGGGAAACTTAATTGCAACCATTTCACATACTCAAAACAACTTCTTTTAGACTTATGCATCATTCTTAACAGGTTTGATCTGCATACACATCTTAGGAAGGAAAGATAAAATTCATAGCTCTAAGGTGTGAGTGTAGACTTATAAAACACAGCTAAAGACTTGCATAATCAAAGAAAGATACAGAAATGAGAGTAGTACAAACATGAATACTAGCTTCCAAGGTAAACTCTGTGTTGCATTCCAGATTCTAGTTGAGTTACAAAACATACATTTAGTCGAGAAAGGATTGATAAAAAATCACTAACTCTTTTTAGTGTATAATTCGAACTATTTACAAAAAGGCAAAAAATGCCTTATATACAGAAAAGATCACGTCCCCTTAGGGCCAACAAAATATCAGGGCTCAGAAAGATCTGCCCCTAGATCTTTTGATTGAAATTAATGCTGCACCTTGCGTGTCCATGTCGGTGAAGAGTCATTCCCCAGAGAAGCCTTCTTCAGATCTTTCTGCAACCACCGCATTTACTTCCTGGTATTGTGTTCGCCTTGAACCTCTTTGATCGAGCAATTTGAATGCTCCTGAGCTCAGAATAGATACACGTTGCTTTTCATTCCGTTGATGTTCTTCATCCTGGTCAGACTGCCATGGCTCACTTTCAGATCTCTTTGATTGGTCAAGTAAACTCCGTGCAGATTCTTCAGGCGGTCAAAACTCCTCTTGTAGAATCGCATCTCAGCAAGACACTGGAAGTGTCTCACCGATGGGATTAAATCCTCCTGGAACCATCGACATAACATGGAACTGTCAATGAGAGTTCTTATCGAGCCCAAAAATCATACTGATATCGCCTCTGTGGTCGCCAAGACAATCGCGTTCGGCCAAACAACATGGCGAACTCTTCTCATCCTCCATCGGTGAAGGTCTATTGATGTCACCCCGACGCATTTTGCTCTACTCGAGCTCCGCATTCTTTGTTGGGACCCTATCGGGTTGGCAAGACTCTCAGCGAGGCCTCCTTGCTCCGGTGAGAGCTCATTTCATTTTGCTTCGACAAGAGAAACCTTCATCGACAAGAGGTCATAGCGGCTTCATTAGTCATGCCGATATCGTCTTCCATCGCTGAGACCACATCATGTCGGTAAGACATCACTTCGACGGTCGGGCTCTACATTGATGTCATTCATGTCGGGGAGAGCTTCTGCTAGTTGGTGAGAGCTCTGCCGATGACTTCTCCTTTGTCGCCAAGACCTTCTCGTGTTGGCAGGACCTCAGGGCGAAGTCTTCAATTGTTGGCGAGCTCAGCTTGCTTTCGGTGGGGCCTTACCGAGTCGGCAAGACCTCACCCGTATGACTTTCCTTGGCGGGACCCTTGTCCTTCGGCGAGACATCGTTTGGTTGCCGGGACTTCATGGTGATGGCTTCAACTCTTGGAAAGACCCCTTTGTTGTCGGCGAGACATAGGCCTATCAGTTAGACGTCATGCCGATCCCTTCATCTTTGGGCAAGCACGAAACATTTCGGGGAGACAAGCTTCGTTCGCCAATACTTTATGGCGAATCTACTTTCTGTCGCCGAGACACCCTCCTATCGGCTAGACCTCATCCCGACGGTGAGATGTTATGCCAAATATGACCCCCAGCTAGGCCCCTTTGTTTTCTTTGGTGTGACCTTCATCCTTCGGCAAGAAATTATGCCGAAGGCAATATCCTTTTCCGAGCTCTATTTCTTTCGGTGGGGTCCCCTTTCTATTGGCGAGACATTACCTAATCACCAAGACCTTGTGGCGATGAAATCTTTCTTTTCCGATGCCATTTTATTCATTGAGACTCTGGTGGATCAGCAAGACTTATGCCGATATTACCTCATGTCGGCGAGATGTCGTTCCTTCGCTGAGACATTTTGTCGAAGTCCTCTCTTTCGCCGAGTTGTTCACTAGTCGGGGAGACCTTCCTATATCGGCAAGACCTTATGCCGATGTCAAACTTTCTTAGCGAGGTCCTTTGATTTTCGGCGAGACTCCTGCCGAAGGAAAAACACATATTGAGGCCCCCTTTGTCTTCAGCAAGACATAATGCCCTCGCTAGGACATGCTAGTGAACTCAATCTCCTATGCCGAAAGCCTTAGAGTCGGGGAGACCTTTTGACTTCAGCGAGACCCTTCAGTGAAGCTCCCTTGCTTTGCTGACACTGCCTCCTTTGAGTGAGACCACACCCCATTGGTAAGACGTGTTGGCGATGATGCCTCCATTCAGCGAGGCCCCTTGTTGGTCGGCGAGACATCATGACGGTCTTGGCGACTTTCTCCTTAGAGGATTTTCATGCCGAACTTCGTAGGGTAGGCTCTCCAGCTGAGTTCCCTGTGACCTAGCACCAGATGTAGGATTTTTGCCCTTGTTGCGAATGTTCCATTTTAGCCTCTCGAAGATCTATCACATGATTATCCTGCCTGATTGAGTTTGCGGGTGAAAATTAGGTAACAGGTCCTCTTTATTATCAACTGCATGAATGAATGCTATGTGCACAAATATCGAAACTTGTGTGGAGTTGTAATACTGTGACTACACCTCATACTGTGATTGTAGAGTGTAGTTCTCTACAAAATAAACCACTGATACTGTGCTACCCATTGGAAAGGTGTCCTTGCATAGCTTGAATTGTGTGTCCAGCCATCGGGCTCTATGGGTATGCCTTGCATACTCATACACTAGATTCTCACGAAACATGGACATAAAATGATACATTGGAATCTTCTCAATAACCAAATCACACCTTTTTGCTTGAGACCCATCTTTTGTAGCGTATGCCACTATTTTATACTTCCCAAAATCTACTAGTTTATGTCCCACCTCATTTGTGCTTTCCATATATTGACATACTGGCATTCGTTGCAAGCCACCGCAACGCTTGCATGAACCATCCAAGCATGTTGTCCTATAGAATATTTGGCCATCCTCTATTTGACATAATTTTTTTGATAAGAACTCTCTTGAAGATTTTGGTGGGCCTTCTATGCCACAATCTGCAAAACATCGCTAGTATGCAAATCTAAACATATAGAATGATAAACATCATAATGGTTAGTGAATTCAATATGTAGTCTACAACAACAAGTAGTGTGTGTGTGATTTATCTTGACATAAAAAGGTTTAAGAATTTCAAAAAATATTTGAGAAATACTAATTTGAGGATAAGAATTTTCAAATTTATGAAAAAATTGGGTTTGAGTTGTATCCAAAAAATGCTTTGGATGTGGCTCATGGTTTTGACTACCGATTCTCCTTCTTACGACATCCCTTTGATTCAGAGATGGCCTTGTATTATTCTTCCAATAATCTTCAATTAGTGTTCTCAATGCTTCAACAACTTTTTTATCTTTATGTGGTAGTCTTCCCAAGAATTCCCATAATTCATTTGAATCGGTGCCCTCAATTCTTTGCCACCTTTGAACGACTTTTGATAAATTTTTTTCTACTAATTCCCATTTTTTCACTTGTCTTTTTAATGAGACGAGATCTCTTTGTTTGATAGCTTACCAAATTCGATGTAATGACACGTCGGGTGACATTACTATCCTTTGAGCGTGAGGTCTTACCCACACTCTCATAAACATCCATTAGATTCTTCACAATAGTGTTTTCACTTGATGCATTTGATGTTCTCAACCCAAGAGTCCTCATGATGTTTCTGTACTTTAAACCCCGCATGATTTGAAAAAATAGTTGACATCTTCTGGTCTCATTTAGCCTTTCAAAGAACATTTTCCAAATCTTATTAGCATATCTTCTACAAGTGCATTCTGGAATCTTACATTCCATGTGTTGTAAAATATCCTTATCAATATTAATCAAAAACTTTGGCTTTCTACGCAAAATTCTAGGTGGTGTTCTCTTAGGTACATACATCTCAACATTAGCAATTTCATCAATATTTAATTGAGGTGGGCTAGATTGCGTACCTTCGATCGAGGGTGGAATATAATACATACCTTGAGGTTCACGTGGGGATGATGGCATACCTTGTTCGTCAAATTTGAGTGATGATGTACTCTCAACTTCAGATGTGGTGGATGTGTCGAACCATACTCACTTGTGGTAGATGGTGTCCCTCCATATTCGCTTGTGCTTAATGGTGTCCCTTCGTATTCACTTACGGTAGAGGGTGTGTCTCCAACTATGGTATCTGCATCTCCCCTAGCATGACTCTTTCGTATTCATGCCCTTTGTGCTGCCAATTTCTTTTCTCTTTTTGACAGTTGAGGTTCCTCTTCAACTAGCTTGTTTTCATCAATTGTTCCCAATTTATGCTTTTCACGATATTCCCTCATCCATTTTTCCTCTTTATCTCTGAAGGCTGGGAGCTGATCATCTGTTAGTTTTTTCCTTTTAACAGTTTGTTTCTTCGGCATGACGAATAATTTTACCTGTGCAAAAAGTGCTAAGTCAAGTCAAATTAGCTAATAATGAAGGGTTGCAAAATTCTATTAAAGAGGGAGACCAAAGGTCACCTCTTTCAAATGTTAGTTTTCAAAGTTGAAGTGGTTTTTTTTAAGAGGGAAACATTATAAAAGGCCATGATAAACTTGAATGGAGGATGATCTTGGAGTGGGCGTCAAACCAAATGAGGAAATGTTGAGTTTTCCTTAACAAAATTGAGCTTTTGGTGACTGAAATTGAGTTTTTGAGTTGGGAAGCTTTATTTTATGTTAGATTGAGCATAAGCAGGGTATATTATGCTTGTTTCAACAGTTGTCAAGTTTTGGAGTGTTTGGCAAGTGCTACTTTCAATAAAACATAGGGTTTCTAAGCCTAGGGAGAGGGTTTTATGGTTTGGGTGGTAAATGATTGAATCTATGCAATATAATGCTATAATTTGAAGTTTTGATAGATATAAAGTGCTTCCCCAAGGTTTCAGGAGATTTGGAATTTTTTTGAAGGTGGTCCCTTTGTAAAAGTGGGCTAATTTGGGCCCTTAAAAGCATAGAAAACTTGATAATTTGTGCAGTTTGGTACAAAAAAAGCATTGGTGATTGTTGGATATGTTGAAAGGCTATGTAATGGGTAAAATAAAGGTGTCTAAATGGTCCTAGGTTTGTAGAACAACAAATTTGCATAATGAAGCTTATTAAGCAAACCATTGCTAATACTAGTACTTTTAGGCTTAATGAAGGTTTGGTGGTTCAAGGGTAGTTATGGGCGTTGAAGGAAGTTGGGAATCCTGATTTGAAAATGTATAAAAACATCATACAAGCCCGAATAAAGGATTCAATGAATTGCTTTTGAGGATTTGGTGCTCTACTCAACGCCTAAACTGTGGAGTTTCAAGTATTTTTTCTGTGTTTTCAGTTTCTTTTTCCTGTGTACGGCCCAGTACAGGCCTCCCATGATTAGAAATTCATAGATCACTGTGGTGGCAGGTCTTAACTTGGACTTCAATCTATTTTGAGACTCCTTTGGTTGTTTTGGTGAACGAAAAACTCCATTCTTCACGATCAACTTGTATAGACCAGTAGGGTATGAGTTTTACTTTAATTTAAAGATGGAGCCTTTCCTCCTGCTATGGTGACCTATGATTCGGAGGAAAGGCCTATAATATGTTGTTTTCAAGTTTCATGTTTCTTTTAATATTGGTAAGGCATCTATAGGGCTGGTGATGTTATCTTAGGCTGAGAATGTGAGTTTTTGGCATGAAAAGGAGGAACCAAAGTGGTGTTTTTGAGATCTAATGAGGCTAAAGGCCCAGTGAAGGTTTATTTTGTTTTTGCAGACCCTGACAAACTTGTTTGATGCTTTGGTGAGGCTTGTAAGGCCTTGGAGTTGTGAAATATAGAAAACCCTAGATATTTATGAGAAAATTGAGGGTTTTTGTATTGGAAACCTATTTGAGCATGCAAGGTCCTAAAACCTGGAAAATATTTTGTTTTGAGACCTAAGTAAAGACTATTTTTGGATTTGGGGGTCTGCTGAGAAGTGAGAAGGTTGTGTGGGGAATTATACCCGATTGAGTGACTTTGATATGCTACAACCTAAACAATGTGAATTTGTTGAAAGAAGAGGTCTTGATGAAATTGTAAATTGTAAATTTGTTTGTAGATTGGAGTTGTGTGTTTGTGTGTTGCAGGCCTCCCCCTACTGCATTAGGAGTATATTCCAATTTTTTAGAGACATGTATGGAAAATTTGGTAGCATAGACAAGGCAATCAACTGGTTTGTATAATTGTTTGACAAAATACCTCAATGAAAGCTTTGGAAGCATACACAAAAAAGTCAATTGTTAAATTTAACAAAATGCCTCAAAGAGATGTGGTTTAAAAATGTAATAGGAAAGTGTATAGAATTGTGTAATTTAAAATGTCCATTGACAACCTAAGGTTGTAACATGACAAACAAACAATTTGATCAACATAAGAAGAACAACAAAAATGAAAGCAAGCCATAATAGAATGAAAAGAAAATGTACAAAGACTTCACATACCTAAAAACCAAAGTTTCAAATGGAGTTCTACCCAATTATGTAGCCTTTGCTTCTTCTTTCCTCAAACTCCTCAAAACTTTGACTTTTTCAAAAGCTTGTTCCCCTCAAAACTTCAATTGTATATCATTATCACTGTAATTCAAACTTGAATTGATATTATATGCCTTTCAATGTGAAAACTCTGCTATTTCATGCAAAGGTGATGGAAATATCAAAGGTGGTGGAATCTAAAAATCATGCATGAATCACCAAAAAGCTCATGAAAAAGGTGGTGGAATCTAATGTGGAATGTCATGCATGCACACTTCACAACATCATCAAAAACTACTTTTTGTCAAAGCACACGCAAAACCAAGAGAATATGCAGAACGTGGGCCTTGAGATCACAGGTATATTTAGTTTTTTTACCGTTTTTAGTGCAACACAAAATGCTACTTCTGTGTCATACCCAGTGCTGCTTATTCTTGCTAAAACCTGCCATGTTCCCTCTACTCTATTCATAACTGCATTTATAACAAAGTCAAGACCATAATGGTAGAAGGTTACAGAGGGAGAGACAGAGGAGCTGTTTGCTTGGCAGGATGACCCAGAGAGGAGACTCGAGAGAGCAATGGGAGCGGAGAGGAGGGAAGGGCCAAGGGCAGAGGACATGCACTCCAGCCCAGGTTTGCCAAGAGTTTGCCTACGACATGGCAGAGGGGAGAGAAGAGGAGCACCCAGGAGAGACCTAAGAGGAGGGTTGAGAGGTGGAGGAGAGACAGAGGAGAGGGAAGCATGTAGAGGAGTGAGTGGGAGTGAGAGACCCAAACCCAGCTCCTCTTCCACTCTCTCCCACCCTCTCCCACACTCTTTGACTCTCTCCAACTCTCTCCCACACTCTCCCACCCTCTCCAACCCACTGCCACCCTCTCCCACTCTCTCCCATCCTATCTCCCACTCACCCACTCTCTTCAACTCTCTCCCACTCTCTCCCACCCTCTCCCACGCTCTTCGACACTCTCAAACCCACTCCCACCCTCTCGCACTCTCACACTCTCTCAAACCAACTCCCACCCTCTCACACCCTCCCCAACCCTATCTCCCATTCACCCACTCTCCCACACTCTCTCCCACCCTCTCTCCCACCCTCTCCCAGTCTCTCCAACTCTCTCCCGCACTCTCTGACTCTTTGCCACCCTTTTCCACCCTCTCCCACTCTATCACACCCACTCCCACTCTCTCCCACCCTCCCGCCCTCCCTCCACCCTCTCTCCCCTCTCCCACTATCTCCCACCCTCTCCCACCTCTCTCCTCTCTCCCACTCTCTCCCCTCTCCTCTCTCTCCCACTCTCTCCCACCCTCTCCCACGCTCTTTGACCCTCTCCTGCCCTCTCCCACCCTCTCCGCCTCTCTTGCACCCTCTCCCACCCTCTCCCACTCTCTCCACCCACTCTCCGCCTCCTCTCCCTGCCCTCTCACACCCTTGCCCACCCTCTCCCTCTCTCGCACCCTCTCCAGCCCTCCCACCCTCTCCCACCCTATCTCCCACTCACCCACTCTCCCACCTCTCTCCCACTCTCTCCAACCCTCTCCCACCCTCTCCTGCTCTTTGACTCTCTCGACCTCTCCTAGCCTCTCCCACCTCTCCCTCCTCTCTCCCATCATGCCTCTCTCCCACCATGCCACCCTCTCTCCCTCTAGCACCCCTCTCCCACTCTCCCACCTCTCTCCGGCTCTCTGACTCTCTCCCTCTCTCTCTCACCTCTCCCTCCCTCTCACCTCTCTCCCATCCTCCTCTCTCCCATGTTATCCTCTCAAATAACTCTCTTCCCACCCCTCTCCCACTCTCTTCAACTCTCTCCCACCCTCTCGCCTACCCTCTCCCACCCTCTCCCACACTCTTTGACTCTCTTCCACTCTCTCCCACTCTCTCCCACACTCTCTCTCCCTCCCTCTCTCAAATAAATCTCTTCCACCCTCTTTCTCGCTTTCTCTCACCCTCTCCCACCCTATCTCCCACTCACCCACTCTCCCACACTCTCTCCCACTCTCTCCAACTCTCTCCCACCCTCTCCTGTGCTCTCTGACTCTCTCCCACTCTCTTTGACCCTCTCTGACCCTCTCCCACTCTCTCCCACCATCTACCACCCTCTCTTTGACTCTCTCCCACCCTCTCTGCCACTCTCTCCAACTCTCTCCAAATCACCAGTAGACCCCAATTCTTGGACCCATTTTTTCAAATAGGCCAATTTAGGACGCCAATTTCACTCGCTAGCTTGCCAATTTGGTGAAATTGACAAGCTAGTAGGTGAAATTGGCATCCTAAATTGGTCTGTTTAAAAAAATGGGTCCAAGAAATGGGGTCTCCCATCACCGGGAGACCTCATTTCTTGGACCCATTTTTTCAAACAGGGCACTACATTGCAAATTTCACCGAATTGGCAAGCTAGAGGGTGAAATTGGCATCTTAAATTGCCGTGTTTGAAAAAATGGGTCCAAGAAATGGGGTCTATCAGTGATTTACATCACCGGGAGACCCCATTTAAATCACCAGTAGACCCCATTTCTTGGACGCATTTTTTCAAATAGGCCACTACATTACCAATTTCACCGAATTGGCAAGCTAGTTAGCGAAATTGGCATCCTAAATTGCCCTGTTTGAAAAAATGGGTCCAAGAAATGGGGTCTCCCGATGACATACGTCATCGGGAGACCCGATTTCTTGGACCCATTTTTTCAAATAGGCCACTACATTGCCAATTTCATCGAATTGGCAAGCTAGAGGGTGAAATTGGCATCCACTACATTGCCAATTTCACCGAATTGGCAAGCTAGAGGGTGAAATTGACATCCACTACATTGCCAATTTCACTGAATTGGCAAGCTAGAGGGTGAAATTGGCATCCACTACATTGCCAATTTCACCGAATTGGCAAGCTATAGGGTGAAATTGGAATCCTAAGTTGGCTAGTTTGAAAAAATGGGTCCAAGAAATGGGGTCTCCTAGTGATGTTACATTGCCAATTTCACTGAATTGGCAAGCTAGTCGGTGAAATTGGCATCTTAAATTGTCCTATTTGAAAAAATGGGTCCAAGAAATAAATCATCGGGAGACCCCATTTCTTGGACCCATTTTTTCAAACAGGCCACTACATTGCCAATTTCACCGAATTGGGAAGCTAGTGGGTGAAATTGGCATCCTAAATTGGCCCGTTTGAAAAAAAATTCACCTGGAGACCCCATTTCTTGGACCAGTTTTTTCAAGCAGGCCAAGTTAGGATGCCAATTCTTGAATCCTCAACCCTCAATTCTCAACCCTCATCCCTTAATCGCTCAACCCTCTACCCTTAAACCCTTAACCATCAACCCCTATACCCTCTACCCTATACATTGGACCCTCAACCCTAATCCTTCAACCATATACTCTCTCGCACCCTCTCCCACCCTCTCTCATGCTCTCCGACTCTCTCCGACTCTCTCGTTCTCCCACTCTCAAATAACTCGTCCACCCTCTCCCACTCTCTCCAAATCTCTCTCACCCTCTCCCACCCTCTCCCACCCTCTCCCATGCTCTTTGACTCTCTTCCACTCTCTCCCACACCCTCTCACCCTCTCCCACCCTCTTTGCCACCCTGTCTCCCACTCTCTCCCACCCTCTCCGACTCTCTTCCACTCTCTCCCATTCTCTCCCACACTCTCTCACCCTATCCCACGCTATCCCACCCTCTCTCCCACCCTCTCTTCCACCCTTTCTCACCCTCTCCCACCCTCTCCAACTCTCAAATAACTCTCTTCCATCCTCTTCCACTCTCTCCAACTCTCTCCCACCCCTCTCGCACCCTCTCATAGTTTAAAGCTTTGTGGTATATACTTCACCTTGAAATTGTTCACACTGATGGAGCACAACCAAATAGAGCTATGAGAGATAATCCTAATCTACCTTCAGTTGCACGAACTCCATCATGCAATCTTTCATTCTTGACTCAGCACTCGATGCCTAGTTTCCATCCCCTCTATTTCCATCTCCCATCAATTTTACATGCATTTCAATTTGTCTGAAGTTCCCACTCATACCATCCTTTACTAGGAAGGATGACCCTTCTATATACAAAATTCAACCTCTCCCTCTGCTGCCACCAAATTTATTTCTAATCATTTTAATTCCCATAAATTTATTTGTTTCCCTCTCACTTCATGTTCCCTAAACTGGTGAGATCACCAACGTGTAGGGTGCATATTCATTTCAAAGTATTCAACATTTCCATCTGTGGCGCAGTTCATTCTAGACAACTTGGAGCAGCTGGACATAGTAATATGTTCGAACAAATCCTCTATTTACAAAATCTGCCCCTATGCCTTTAAATACAGTTGTCTTAGTCACTAGTTTTCGCGTGGAGGGGTCTTGATCAAACTTGAAAAAATTAAGACAAATATATATATATATATATATAACCATTAAACTATTTAACATGAAAAATAGAGCATGATAGACTTTTGCACACACCGAACCTTGTCATGCTAAGGCTGCCAATAACGAGACCGCCTTTACACTCCTCCGGGCTTCAATGTACTATGCTGGTTGTCTTAGAGACCACCCCTATTTAGAAAGCACTAAGATCTATTTGAACCCACAACGTACAACTTCTACTATTCATCCCAGACTTTGTAGCCCTTGTAGCACACAATAAACAACACCACATGCAAAACTTGGCAATGGTACGCTCTTCAGGCTGATAACACAATGCCAACAAATGTGCTCAAAAGTTCTGTTATGCTCTATGCCACAATCCTTCCAATATTGTGCTTCCCTTGTAATGGCACCATTGTAGATTACGCTTCCCTAACTCCAGCTTGCTCACAAAGATGTTTTTATGTTGGGAAAACATAGGAAACAAAGTGCATGACATGTGTGCGGAATGTCTCTCCCTTTCTCATCGACTGTCTAAGCCAATGGAAACTTAACTATTCTAATCCAAGGAGTATCCAAACCAAGCCATAAACAAAACTTGCAATCAAATCAAATAGGAGAAAAATCGATGAGACCCTTTCCCAACACCAGTGCCAACACTTCACTATGCCAAATGGCTGAAAAATGCATTAAACAAAAGCTTAGGATCTGTGTTGTCAAAAGATAGGATGGAAGAGAGAAACATATGAATAAGAATAGGAATATTAAGTGCTTTTACTTCATTTTTTTTTAATTAAGAATTTGATAGATATATTTTAAAATAGTTTTTCATATATAAAATAAATAATGTATTTAGATATGTATGAGAGATTCTTATATTTTTTGGGATAATACTTTATGTTATATTATCAAAGTTTTAAAAATAAATAATAACTTACAACATAATTTAGTTCACTAAACAAAAGAGGAAAAGAAGATCATAGAAAATAAAAACATGTATAAAAGAACGAAAAATAGAAATTTGAATGACAAATAGCATAGATAATAATAACAATAATAATATAGGTTAAAAAGGTTAAGATTTATTAGTAAATAGTAAAAAAAATCTCTCTCAAACTATAAAGAAACACTTTAGTTTCTATAATTCTCCTCAAATAATGTTCTTATCAAAAGACTCTCTATGGTTTATGACATATACACATCTTTCATAAATCCCCTTCGATGTAATCACATATGGAACACCATGCATTATACTATGCCTCTTCAAGAAAGCAATACTTTGGAAGTTCAATTCTTCTAACCTCATGCGACAAACAACTAACATGATCCACTAAACTGATCAATGCTTTATTCTCTTGACTGCAAAATTTGCCAAAGGACCACTACTTATCCTTCAAATTATTTGTTGCAACAACAATTTAAAAAAAAAAAAAAAATGCTTATAACATCTTCGATATGCAATCTCTCCTAGTTTAGATTTTACCTATATGATATAGTCATACAATAAACAACCCATTATAAAGTTAATAAGCATTAAGATGGCCAAAAACCTATTGGATATGAGTGTGAGATTCTCTTGTTCACACCTAATTAGCCTTTGTATCATATTATTATTATATAATATAATTTCTACTCATTACATCTCCATATATATATATATATATATATATAGCTCCTTTAATTTTTATTTCTTTTTGTATTAAGTTTTTATATCCCCTAAACTAGTTTGTAAATCTACTTTTCTTCTATTTACACATCAACAACAATTTGCACTTTATGCTATAATCTTAGTCATATCGAATTCATAAGATACTATCCTTAAAAAAATGATTTCGCTAATTTGTCTTTTGTCATGATGCTCAGGTAAGAACAATAAGGTTTATACCCCTACACCATTCATAACAAAAGAATCTCAATCCAAGGACATTTAAATTTGCATCTATACAAACACAACAATTTGATAGTTATCATTGATACTTACATGACTATTAGGATAATATAAAAAGAATGTATAAGATCTAGACACAAATAAGAAGAAAGTAATAAAAAAAAACATACTCATTTACCATACCAGAGGACATAGCTTGTGAATCCAATGACATTTAGCCTAAACAAAAGGGTAATATTATATAAACTATTTATGGTGTTGAGAGTTTGATTCCACAATTCCAATCAACATCTCAAAGAAAACCATCATGGTACTCATCACTTTCCTAAGATTGGTCTTAATGGACCATAAATATTTGTATGAGGTTACTACTTCCCATAAGACTTACATAGCATTATCTTAATAAAAAGCCTTACCCATGCTCTAATACTAAAATTTCATATATATTAAGTTTAAATAATTCATACAAGGCATTCTTTCAATTTCCTTAATTAATTCTCTTTCCTCTTTGGAATTCATGGACCTACATTAATTAACGTCTTTCCCTTCCTTTAACAATGCATTTTTAGGTGCATGAACATTAACAAGTGCCTTAACAAGGGAGGTGTTCACTCAAATAATTTAGATAATTGAATGATGTAGATTCATCTCCAAGAGCTTAAGGTGCATGTACACCATCCATACATGAGTCATTTGAGCCACTTTAGATAGAGAAATGATAGTATTTGGTACCATCAACTTGGTAGTTACTACCCAATTTATCATGCCTTACAAAGTTACAAAGGTGAAATTGTTAAGATTCACCTTGACAACTAAGCTTACAATCTATTATTTTACTCTATTAATTCTACTATATTTCTCTCACCATTCATAATTTTACACATACGAATTTGTATACTTTTCTTAAACATAAATATTGTTACTTATTCACCTTATTAATAACTACCCTCTTATTTACATTAATAATTCCCAAACCAATCACCTACTTCCAAATTTATTTTTTATTCCCTAATTTATACTTCCCACTCTAATTACTTATTTTCTTGTAAAATCCAATTTCTTTTAAATTCTGAATTTAACATGATATTATTCTCACATTTTTCTAATAATCTAAATTTTGATAATTTATAATTTGTAATCCTATTTCATTTACTCAATATTAATATTCTCAATTCACTTTTCAAAGATCTTAAAGACATTTAAACTTTTCAAAAGAGATCAAGTAATTCTAATGATTAAAAAAGGGATATTTATTTAATTGAAAGATTCAATAATTCTTATTAGTAAGATTTCATTTGTATTAGGGATTTTCTTCTGCTATTACTTCCTTTAAAATTAACATTAGACACACTAGAATTATGATCATTCCTCCATACCTCAATTTAAGAAGATTTTTCAGTGATGTTTGCTTGACAGACTTTGCTTTTCACAGAATTCAAACAAGATCTTATCATACACACCTCTTACCACTTCCTTGGGCAGAAAAGCTCTCTTATCCTTTGAAAGAATATAAAGCAATGTCCACTTTGCCTTGCCTGCAACCCTACACACCCCCAATACAAATTGACATGACAACTTCTAAGGGAGAAAAGACCTTTAGGTAGAGCTCATACAGCTGGCACATTGTGATCAGTAGTTTGTGCAGACTGTTTATATGGAACCATTGATCCCAATGGACCAGCTCTTTTAAGGACAGCTATCATTAAAGACATACAATACACTATTCCAAATTGCCTTGACAACTAATAAAGGGAAAACGAGCTCTTGAAATTATACAGCAAGTGCATTGTAGTCTATTGTTTATGTGGGACCGTTGATCTCAACACACCCACTGTTCAGAAACATCCATAATTAAAACCATGATAGGAATGATCCCACTACAAAAAGTCTTTATATAGCACTCAGCTGCGATGAATTTATAACAGTCGATCGATAGAAAGTCTCATACAATCCAAAAGGGTCATTGGCATTTCTGTTTCCATCTATTGTGGGCCCTGGCCCATAACTCAGAAAAGCTGAGCCTATCTGAACTAGTGCGTGCATATTTGCTGAAGATTTCTTCAAATTTTGATGGGACAAACCTGCACGCTTATTCCATAGCAAATTACAGAATCACCCATGGTCATCTTAAAAATCCATATAAGATTTTCACTTCCTTTCAGTGTCATAAACATGTGAATGCTGAGATCGCCAACGTGTAGGGTGCAGATTCATTTCAGACTATTCAGATTTCAAATTCATTCTAGACATCTCGGAGCACTCGGATGCAATATTGTACAATATCTTTGATCAAAATCTCTATTAAGAAAATCTGCCGCTATACGTTTAAAAGACAGTTGTAGTAATAATGATTTATTGGCACTTCTCATTTCGTACAATATCTTTGACCAAAATCTCTATTTTACAAAATCTGCCATTAGACCTTTTAAATACAGTTACAGTAATGATTAAATATTTACTAGGATATTTTTTTTATTAGCACTTTTCATTTCTGATTAAGTTAATAAAATAAGTAAATATTGTAAATATTTTTTTTAAAGGGGGAGGGGTCTCAATCAAAATTAGTGGTTATATTACAAGACAATTTTTGTTATGTTTTTATTATAGTATGAGTTTGTTGGACTTTGGTAATCTTGATTTAGATGATTTAATTTGACATACACTTCATTGTTGATCAAGATATCTTGGACTTTTTCCCATACATTACTCTTGCAACCACCAAACAACATCAAATTTGGGGGCTCTATTTTTGAAACTTAGATTTGAAATTTGAACAACAATTCAATTTTTGGAAGAAATTTATTATGGTAGGTGAGTTTGGAATGGTAAAAGATGAATAATAGGAAAGAAGAAAACCGTTAGAAAAGGGTAGATTGAGAAGAGTCTAGGAAGAACACAAATAATTGTAGCAGTAGGGGGGTTGAACAAAAGATTAGTAATAGTAGCTACAAAATCTGATCGCACAAGAACTCCAAACAGTGAGCATACATAGTAGCTCTAAAAATACTATTTTGGATAATTTTGTAATTAGTTTGTAATAGTTTTTTTTTTGTTGTAAAAGACATTTGACATAAATAGAAAACATATTATTCTTGTTTAATGAATCCTATTCTTCTCATTTCGTCTCTATAGTTTATTAGTTTGATTTTATTGCCAACTCTTGGCATCAAAGTAGCAATCTCTATGTTGTTATTTTGGGTTTTATCTCATCAAACTAGAGCCCAAGGTTTAATCTACATTGGGTATTAACAATTTTTTTCAAGCATGGTTGGAGAAGACAACAAAATATTGTAGCAACCACTATCTTTTAATGGGAAAATAATGATGTGTGGCAAAAAAAATGGTAAAAAATGATTTGTGGGAGCTAGTAGTCAATGGTTTCATAGATGTCACAAACCCTGTTGCATATGCAACACTCACAAATGCTCTAAAGATCACTTTGAAGGAGAACAAAAGGAAGGATGCAAAATCCCTAAGCTTGATAGAGGCAACTTTCACAGAAGCCATTTTCTCCATAATAGTAGCAATAAATTATGCAAAGGAGGCTTGGGAAATCCTCCAAACCAGTTACATGAGGAATGATAAGGTGAGATTAGTAAATATCCAAATGTTCCAGAGAGATTTTGAAAGTATTGCAATGAAGGATGAAGAGTCCATTTTAAAATTTTGTACAAGATTTTCCGTCTTGATAAATCAATTGAGAATTATGGTAAAACAATGGAAGAGTAGTGGAAGAGTAGCGGATTTTGAAAAAATCCTCAAGAGTATGCCCTAAAATTTTGACCCAATATAAAAAAAGCCATAAACCTCTCAAAAAGGATAGTTGATGGGTGTTTTGCAAACCCATGAGCAATGCCTGAATAGGTCTACACCTTCTTTCCAAGAGCAAGCATTCAAAACTCAAGCCAATGCGAAAGGTAAGGGGAGAGGAAGAAAAGACTTTAGAAGGAACTTTAGAGGCAAAGGAGGAAGAAACTCCAGAAGGGGTGGCTTTAAAGCATATAGCTCTAGAAGAACAAACAATCAAGAGGGAACAAATAGTTCACACTTCAACTCTAGAACTGACAAAAATAATAGCAACTCAAACCAAAGGTATGATCAAGTTAATGTACAGTGTTATTGTCATATATATGGTCAAATGTATGTAAGTGAATGTTGGAAAACACAATGTAACCAGTCAAAACAAAATGCAAATATGGCTAATGAAAGTAGTTGAAGCTGATCATTCAAAATCCTTCATAATGTGCAACATTGGTGAGCAAGGTAGTGTTAGATTTTGGTACTTGGATAGTGGATGTTATGATGTAGCAACCACATAAATGGAAATGAGAATTTATTTGCAATCATAGACAAAATTGTCAAGTTTGAGATAAAGAGAGGGAATGAAGAAATAGTTCTAGTAGTGGGAAAAGAGTCTAGAATTTATACAGGAAGTGCATTGTGGTCTATTGCTTATGTGGGACCGTTGATCTCAACACGCCCACTGTTCAAAAACAACCATAATTAAAGCCATAATAGGAATTATCCCACTACACAAAGTCTTTACATAGCACTCAACTGTGATGAACTTATAACAGTCTATAGAAAATCTCATACAATCCAAAAGGGTCATTGGTATTTCTATTTCCCTCTCTTGTGGCCCATAACTCAGAGTAGTTGAGCATATCTGGACCAGTGTGTGCATATTTGCTAAAGATTTCTTCAAATTTTGATGGAACAAACCTGCACGCTTATTCCATAGCAAATTCGAGAATCACCCAACACAAATCAATGGTCATCTTAAAAATACATATAACATTTTCACCTTCCTTCAGTATCAAAAACATCTAAATGCTGAGATTGCCAACATGTAGGGCATAGATGTTGGAATTAAAGTTTACATTTTAGTAAATTTAAAGTTTACATTTAATAAATTAACTATTAGGTTAGTTTTTAGTAATAAATAAATTAGTTGTTAGTTTTAGGGAGTTATTCCCATAAGGGAATTTGGGTGGTTATACATGGGAATGTAATTTATGGGAATGCAATGCTTTTAAAAGTATTTGCAATGCACATTGTAATCTCTTGAAGGAATATAATATTATTTTCTATTATTGTTTTTATTGCTATTCAATAATGGTGTAATTTGTGCAATCTAATATTGTTGTTCAACAATGGTGTGATTTGTGCAATTTTATTACCTTTCTACATTGGTATAAGAGCATTAATGATTCATGTGTGCCTATGGTTAAAGAAGGTATGGAGACTTGCTCTGCAAAATCTTTTCCAGATTGGGCATTTTGATGCATAGACCTATTTGGAGGGATGAATAAACATTGCTCCACAAAGGGCATATGAGTGAATAAGGAAAAAATCAAAATTTATTTTTTGATATTTGGTAAGCATTTTCAATGTGTGAACCAACAACGTGTAAGGAGGTTATGTGATTTTTCACGCTCAGATTTGAAAAATTAGGAGGCACATTTCTAAAGATTTATGTGAATTTATTTTACACAAAATATATTGGTGTATGAGATGTTTTATGCATCTATTAGGGAGATATAAAAAAATTATTTTCTTGTAATATTTTTAATGGAGAAGTAAGGCATTACAAGGTAGATTTTTTTTTTTTATTGTAATTGATGCATTCTCAGTTGAACCAGACATCCCTATGGATGCACACTTTTATGCATTTGTTAATGATGCATTCAAAGCCATTGATTTGTATTTGTTGATTAATATTTAAAGGCCACATTGGAGGCTAGAGGAAATGGAGGCAGGAGGACAACTGCCATCCTGAGTTAGATTCTTGCTCTGGGATGATATTTTGCATGGGAAGCAAATTTGTTTCATCTCTATTCTTTTTAGGAGAAAGATGGGGCATGTAGTTGTGTTGTTGGTCTGTGGACAATTGAATCCACAAACCATTTATGGATAGTTGAGTGTGTCTCAATCCATAATTGTTTGGGTGTGATCTTGTAGATCATAGTTGAGTAAGTTTTGATCTACAAATGAAGGTGTGTTACTGTGAATAATGGAGTTAGTCTCGATTCATAGTTGGTTGGTAATCAAGACATTTATCCACACATGAAGAGTTTGGATCGATGTTGATGAAGAGTTGGTAATCCAAACATTTATCCAGACATGAGGAGTTTGGATCGATGTTGATGAAGAGTTGGTAATCCAGACATGAGGAGTTTGGATCGATGTTGATGAAGAGTTGGTAATCTAAACATTTATCTAGACAAGAGGAGTTTAGATCAATGTTGATGAAGAGTTGGTAATCAAACATTTACCCAGACATGAGGAGTTTGGGTTGATGCTCAAGACATTTGCAGGTTGATGCTGCTACAAAATTTTGGTTTTCATTTTTTGTGCTGTAAAACTTAAGGGGGTAATTAACTATTAGGTTAGTTTTCAGTAATAGATAAATTAGCTGTTAGTTTTAGGGAGTTATTCTCATAATGGAATTTGGGTGGTTATACATGGGAATTCACAGGAATGCAATGCTTTTAAAAGAATTTGCAATGCACATTGTAATCTCTTGAAGGAATATAATATTATTGTTTTTATTACTGTTCATTAATGGTGTAATTTGTGCAATTTGATATTGTTGTTCAACAATGGTGTGATTTGTACAATTTGCTTACCTTTCTACACACAGATTCATTTCAAATTATTCAAATTTCAAATCCATTCTAGACATCTTGGAGCACACATACACAATATTGTACAAGATCTTTGACCAAAATCTCTATTTATAAAATTTTCCACTATACCTTTAAAATACCGTTGTAGTAATGACTAAATAAAAGAGATTTGATAAAACAAAAAAATAAATAAAAGAGATTTGATGAAACAAAAAAATCAAATCAAAGAGATTTGATGAAATAAAAAGAACAAATAAATAAATAAATAATAAAAATAATTCAAATATTTGCATAAACTAAAAGAACAAACAAATAAATAAATAATATTTTTGATGGCAAAGAGAAATCAAATATTTGATCACAAAGATAAATAAATCAAAAAGGAAAATTAGAGAATGATAACTCTAGGCGTATTATATATATCTATTAATATTTAATATATATGTATGCTATGTTAGAATTGTGAAAAAAACACAAAACCATGAGCCACAGGATTAAACAACAAACAAAGACACCTTCCATGCAAGAGATCTACAAAAAAATATGTACAATATTCATCAACAAGGAAAAGTTACAGAAGAAGCTTTCAAGAAGATATGGAAGCCCTGATATTTCTCGTGAAGTAATTACAATGAGGGTTGAATGCTTATAAGAGCAAAGCCCTAAACGAGAAAGAGATCAGATCATGAAAAGTGTTAACATCACATGAGATGTGACATAATGATCTAATATTAACTCAACTAATAAAGCATTCCTAAGTTTAGCTAAAGTTCTTGAGAATAAATTAGACTAATAATCAATTAAAGATTAATTAATTATTAGCTAATGCAAGATAAATTTAACATGCTAGTTTATTAGCACTTTCATTTCTAATTAAGTTAATAATATAAGTAAATATTGTAAATATTTTTGTAAGGGGGAGGAGAATCAATCAAAATTTATGGTTATATTACAAGACAATTTCTCCTATATTCTTATTCTAGGACAAGTTTGTTGGACTTTGGTAATCTTGATTCACATGATTTAATTCGACATATACTTTATTGTTGATCAAGGTCTCTTGGAATTTTCCCCTTACATTACTCTTGCAACCACCAAACAACATCAAACTTTGGTGGCTCTATTTCTCACACCTAAATTTGAAATTTGAGCAACAATTCAATTTTACGGGGAAATTTATTATGGTAGGTGAATTTGAAATGGTAATTTAGATAAATAATTAGGAAAGAGAAAAATTGTTAGAAAAGGGTTAGATTGAGAAGAGTTGAGAAATAACAGAGAGAAATGTAGCAGTAGGGGGTTGAACATAATATTAGTAGTAGTAGCTACAAAATCCAATTACACAACAACTCCAAACAGTGAGCATACACAGTAGCTTTAGAAATGCAGCTCTAGATAATTTTGTAACAACTAGTTTGTAGTATTTTTTGTTGTATAAGACATTTGACATAAATAAAAAAACATATATTTTTTGTTTTGGTTTTATTTTATTGCCAACTCTTAGCATTAGAGTAGCAATCTCTGTGTTGCTATTTTGGGTTTTATCCCATCAAACTAGTATCAGAGCCCAAGGTTTAATCTATTGGGTATTAACAATTTTTTTTAAGTGTCAAGCATGGCTGGAGAAGACAACAAAAGCTTGCAACAAACACCATCTTTTAATGGGAAAAATATTGATGTGTGGCAAAAAAACCATAATGGTAGAAAATGATGTGGGAGCTAGTGGTCAATGGTTTTATAGATATGACAAACCCTAGAGCATATGCAACAAGTTCACAAATGCTCAAAAAACCAACTTGAAGGAGAACAAAAGGAAGGATGCAAAATCCCTAAGCTTGATAGAGGTAACTTTGACAAAAGCCATTTTCTCCACAATAGTAGCAACAAATTATGTAAAGGAGGCTTGGGAAATCCTCCAAACTAGTTACAAGGGGAATGATAAGGTGAGATTAGTAAACATCCAAATGTTTTAGAGAGATTTTGAAACTCTTGAAATGAAGGATGTAGAATCTATCTTAGAATTCTATACAAGATTTTCCACCTTGATAAATCAGTTGAGAATTATGGTGAAATAATGAAAGAGTAGAGGATTGTTGAAAAAATCCTCAAGATTCAACCCTCAAAATTTTAACCCAATAGTTATTTCTATAGAAGAGGTCACAAACCTCTTAAAAAATATGGTTGATGAATTAATGGGTTCTTTGCAAATCCATGAGTAATGCTTGAATAGGTCTACACCTTTTTCCCAAGAACAAGCATTCAAAAATCAAGCCAATGCAAGAGGTAAGGGGAGAGGAAGGAAAAACTTTAGAAGGAACTTTAGAGGAAAAATAAAAAGAAACTCCATATGGGGTAGCTTCAAAGCAGATAGCTCTAGAAGAACAAACAATCAAGAGGGAGCAAGTAGCTCACACTTCAACTTAAAAACTAACAAAAATAGTAGTAGCTCAAAACAAAGGTATTATAAAAGTAATGTGTAGTGTTAAATTATTATCACAAATATGGTCATTATGCAAATAAATGTTGGAAAAAACAACATAACCAATCAAAACAAAGTGCTAATGTGGTTGATGAAAAAGTAGTTGAAGTTGATAAGTCAAAATCCTTCATTATGTGCAACATTGGTGAGAAAGGTAGTGCTAAATTTTGGTACTTGGATAGTGGATGTAGCAACAACACGAGTGGAAATGAGAATTTGTTTGCAATCATAGACAAAAATTTCAAGTTTGAGATAAAGATAGGGAACACTAAAATAGTTCTAGTGGTGGGAAAATGGTCTATTATGATTTGCACCAAGCATGGTGACAAGAAATAAATAGAAAAAATGTATTTTCCCAAAGGATAATGTAATGCCTCGCCAAGGAATAGTGAGAAATTGACTAGGAAAAACACACAACTTTTTTGAAAAAAAAAGAAATAATACTAATGACACTATGGTGTCATCACATGCAAGAAGACTAGACATGACAACATTGTTACCAAGCAATGTCACAAAAGTGAAAGACTTTCACACCAATGGACCACACCTTATCATGTAAGGGACATAAAAACCATAAAAAGGATAACTCACACAAGGTTTTTACCCTTACAAGACTCCACAACTTTAGGGAATGAGCTCCATATACCAAGGTGCAACAACATGAAACCTTTGTGTGATGATGCATATCCCAAGAAAAAAGATGGTATAATTACTATTGATGAAATTTATGGACATGATATAAAATTTAGGAGACTCACCAGACCATGGGGAACACCTTACATTCACAATTTTTTTGAAAGGAGGTCTAGAAATACTCACTATTCGATGTATGGAGAGACACCAACACTCTCAAGGGACTACATCACCTAGGGAGGAATCTAGCACCCATATGGGACACTAGGACCTAGAAGGGACATTAGAACCTAGAAGAGACACTAGCACCCAGTTGGGACACTAGACCCTAAAGGAAGATATCCTTGACTGGTACATAAGTTATTTTTGTGCTAAAGTCCTGAACTAGCATTATAGTCTTTCCTAGTTTTGTACTCCAATTTTGGTGTTGGTGTTATGGCTAGTGAGAAAAAACAAAGTAGGGGTTGATCCCCAAGACATTCCAAGCACTATGAAACTACCTAAGAGAGCCTACAACAAAAAATGGTCTTTGAAACATTAGAAATGATCTGGGTCTCCTAAAGATCCTAGGCCCCCAATCACAATACAACTCAACACATGGAGGAGAAGGCTCACAAGGGCTTAGTGGAACTCCTAAGACTCCAAAACATGGTTTAATACAAGAGGGACAAGGGGAACTAGGTTCCACACCTCTCATTTGCTCCAATAACACATAAGAGGCCTTAAATAGTCTCAAGATAAGATGGTTACCTAAAAGGGATCATCTAAGATCTCACAACTCCTAAGAATTTATTGACACACTATTCCATTTTCTAAACACAATATTCATTTTAAATCCCAATAGAGATTTTAAGTCGTTTTAAATCCACAACATGAAAGAAAAGAAATCATTCAAGATGGAATTCATGCTCAACTCCCACATCGTGACACATAAAGATGATAAAATTTTGGTACCGCTTAAGTGGTACATTAAAATTCATCCACAAGGGAGGTCTAATGATTCCAATTACAATATAAAATGAGGACTGAAATTTCCTTTCATGATCTCTTACATCATTTGAACAAAAGGAAATAAAAGTATGACAAAGCTTCTACCAAACTTGATGCAATCTTCAAGTCCTATCCATGATTCTTCAGTCCCCAATGGTGGTTTTCATGCCATCCAACCATGTGGAACCCTGAGGTCCACCCTATCATGCTAGGAGATAGTCACAAAGGCCAAAAAATACTCATGAAACACACAAGGGGGGATTACACTCACATAAGGAGTAGATCTTGGAGAGGGAATAAAGAGTGTCATCACTATATCCTATGGTGCCAACTAAGAAAAATCCAGAAATCTCTCACAAGAGATGAGGTTACTTGATCATACAAGACCCAATGCTCCTTGCATGGGGATGTCTTCTACACCCATACCAAGCCTTTACATGCACTTAAAGCATGTTGTAGGCATTATTATCTTTGTTTATGTAATTACCCATGTGTTTCATTAGTTATCACTTGTTTAAGAGACTTCCACACAAGATTTCCTTAGGTCACTTTGGCCTAGGAAAACATTGGAAGCCACTACCATATTACTCTCTAACACCTATGTCCTAGGTTCATCACACTCCAAAAATAAAATGTGGCTTGAAAAAAATGTATAAATTTGGCTCAACAAATTTTTTAATATATTCTAAATAGGTTTGTCTTGAAAAATCATGGAGGAGACATTCTTTCCCCCATTCAAAGACATAAAAAATCAACTAAAGAATTCAAATTTTGCAACATTTCTTCCAACACCAAAAACCAAAAATTTAAAGAGCTCCATTAAAATACCTTGAATTTTTACATTTTCTATTTTTTAAAAAGTTCCCTTTGGCTCTAAATGCGAAAAAGGTCCATTTTATGTAATGAAATTCACTTTTTGGGTGTATTTAAAAAAAGAGCATTATGAGGGCACAAAATGGCCAATTTTTTTTAAAATAATATAAAAATTAATTTCTACTCCTAATGCAAGATTTAAACATTAAGTGGGAAGTCCTGTGCTCCCCTAATGGTGAGATTGACATATGGAAACCAAAGCATAATTGAAAAGAGGAGAAATGACTTATCTCAATTTTGTTGACACAAACAATCACCAAAAACTTGCAAAACTCCAAGAGAAAGGAATCATCCACACAACACAATAAATTCCCTTCCCTTTCTTATCCAATCCAATTAAAATCCCACTCCTTTCCATTCCAAATTGAACCCACAATTCAAATTTTCCTATTTTTCTTGAAGAGGGTTTTGGGAACCAAAATCCTTCCAAAATAAACAATTCCCAAAAAATAGCTATCTTTTTTCTTTTCAAACCCCTTTTTTCCTTTTTCATTATTTTATCCTTTTCTAAATTTAATTTAATTTTTTCTTAATCTATCTATCCCAAATGCACCCTTTAATAAGTTTAAATCTCGATTATACATTTTACCTCTTTCAACTTCACAATTAAAATAATGATTAAATCATAAATACTCACAACTCATAAAAATGTTTTTATGAAAAAGAAACCTAGGCTTGAACGTTTGAGTCATGAATGTACTATAAATTCACAACAAATATGGATTCTAGAATCACTCTTGATTTTTATTTGGGTCAACACAGGATAAAGACAACATAAATCATACTCAGATCAAGTACTACTGGGTATAGCACAAGGGACAACCTAGTGTGACATCTCCCATATAACCATCGCTGAGGATAATTCAGACTTGTAAACTAGGTGGAGAAATTTCCTATACCTGTAGACTCAATTCCCACATCAAGCATAATTGCAACATGTATATGATAGTTGAAGCACAATATAACTCCTCAAGTGGGGTACAACATCATAACACATTAAACAAAATCTCTATACATACATATATATGAAAACCAATGAAAAAAGTAAGGCATAATCCAAACATAAGAATGAGAATAGTAATAAAATAAGTGTCTCACAATTTACACCATTTTTTTTTTTATTAATACAAAATGATAAGATGAGAACATCTTGAATCAAAATAATCAAGTATTGATATACAAGTCCAAGTCCAAATAAGTCTAAAAATGCAAATGTGAAAGACATTACAGATAAAGAAAAACCTCTTGAGTGTTGGACATTTGGTACAAAGAGGTTACAAAGTGCTAATGAAAAAAGGAGAGCATATAGTATTTGAAAAGAATGAGAGAAAAAATGTAGTAGCAATAGTAAAAATGATAAGGAACCAAATTTTTCCTTTACATATTATACTATTTTATTAGCCCAATTTGAAGCTACTCCTCATAGGCATGAAAAATGTACCATGTAGTACAACATCAAGTAGTCTTCAAGATAGTCATCCAAGACCCCTCAAAGATTTGGTATTTAAGGTATGCACATTTAAGTTATTATAGACTAAGTTTTTTGTCCAAGAAGGATATGGTTAGGACCAACCATAGTAGAGGCTAATGGAAAGTGTGAAGCATACATTTTAGGAAAAGAACATAGGTAACCCTTTCAATCGTTGAACTCTAGAAGGGAAAGAGCACCATTGGGGTTGGTGCATATAGATTTATGTGGCCCTATGCAAATTTTAAGCATAGAAAAAAATTAACATTTTATGACCTTCATTGATGATTATAGAGCAAAGAGATGGGCCTACTTCTTGAAGCACAAGTTTTAAGACTTTTGAGAAGTTCAATGTGTTTAAGGTTAAATTTGAAAAGGAAACTAGACATTTTATTAAGGTCCTCAAATCAAACAAAGGGGTAGAGTATACCTCTAAAGAATTTGTGATATTTTTTAAGAATTAAGGCACAAAGAAAGAGATTAAAACCAACTACACTCCATAGAAAATTGGAGTACTTGAGAGAAAGAATAGGACCATAGTGGAGATGGAAATAAGAATGTTGAAAGCCAAGGGACTCCCAAATCAATATTGTCTAGTGAAACTATCACAAAAGTAGTTTAATTGCTAAATATATTTCCTAAAAAGGGTGTGGATGATAAGATTCCACAAGAAACATGAATAAAATGTAAATGGAGTATGAAGGACCTTATAATGTTTGGGTGCATGGAATATGCATTTGTTCCAAGGAGAAGAGAAAAAAGTTGGATAAAAAAGGTGAAATTTACATCTTTGTGGGATACAACAAATATTACAAGGTATATAGATTGTATAACTGTACACTAAGCAAATTGTGATCAACAAGGATGTTGAATTAATAGAAAATGAGTCGTGTAAGATGGAACGATGAACACCTCTTTGGGTATTATAGTTAGGGTTCCCATAGATGATGAAGAAGAAGGAAATGAAGAGGAACAAGGTGCATCTACAATAGACATGGAGACCAAAATTCAACTAAAGAGACCATCTACAACAATTTTGAAGTCCTCCAGGTAACTCTAAAATCCACAGATAGTAGTTTTGGAAACCCGTCAACTTTGGAGAATTTTTGCATAATCAAGTAGCTCCAACAATGAGAGTTAAAATTCCAATCTTGCCTCCTTAATGCTAATAAAAATATAGAATTCTTGAGGGAGATCTATCAAAATTAAAGGTATGATGATGAATTATATGAAAAATTGAATTTTGTAATCTTTTCTCATAATGATCCAATTTATCTTAAAGAGGTTGTAAAAGAAGAGAAATGGTGTGAAGCCATGGATGAGGAAATAGATTCAATAGAAAGAAATAGAACATGGTCCGAGCTAATTAACTTGCCTCTAGGTAAACACGTGATTGGAGTGATGTAGGTATATAAGAACAAGAGCAATATCAAAGGGAGAATAGAAATATGTATAAAGTAAGACTAGTTGTTAAGGGATATAAACAACAAATTGGAAGAGATTATGATGAGACATATTCTCTAGTATCAAGAATGGAAATTGTCTTGACAATCTTAGCAATATCAGCTCAACATAAGTGGAAGGTGTATCAAATGGATTTGTAAAGTTGACCTCCCTAAATAGAGTGTTGGAAGAAGAAATTTGTGTTGAAAAACCACCTAACTCTGAGGTTCCAAGAGAAGAAAACAAAATGTATAGGTCGAAGAAATCTCTTTACAAGCTTAAAAAAGCACCTCAGACATGGTACAATAGAATTGAATCATATTTATTGAGTAATGGCTTTAGCAAAAGTGATGGTGAGCCCATTCTCTACATCAAGGAAAGTGATGGTAATATTTTAATTAATTTCTTGTATGTAGATTTATTTTTCATGGGGAATGATGGTTTCCTCATTATTTTTTTCAAAGAAGCTATGAAAAGAGAGTTTGAAATGACAAACCTAGGTTTTCTAAATATTTCCTAGGCATAGAGGTAAAGTAAATGAAAAATCACATTTTTATGCCTCAAGAAAAGTATGCATCAAATATTTTAAAAATATCTATAATGTAAAATAGTAAGATTGTGCCAACACCAACAACCACCATTTTAAAATTGAGCAAGGAATATTGTAGCAACATTGTGAATCCAACTTTTTATAAGAGCATGGTTGGAAGTTTAATGTGCTTGAAAAAAATGAGGATTAATATAATGTATACAATAATCTCAATTTCCAGATTTATGGAGATACCAAAGGAAACAACATTGGCAAGTAGGTAAGAGAATCCAGAGGTATGTTAATGGCACCAAGGGATATGGTATTTTGTGTACTGAAGCATACAATTTTAGGGTGGTTAGATACATAATGACTGAGCAAGAAGTGTAGATGATAGGAATAACACATAAAAATATATTATTCACTTGGGTTTAGGAGCCATTTCACGATCTTCTAAGAAAAAAACCATTGTTTCTCTTTTCTTAGTTGAAGTTGAGTATATAGTAGCAAATATGGCAACATGCTAGACTATTTCGCTATGGAGGATCCTATCAGAATTAAAAGAAGAGCAAGAAGATGATACAACCATATTTTGTGATAATTTATCATCAATAGCCTTGATGATGAATCCAATCTTCCATGGAAAAAGAAAAAACATAGAACTTAAGTATCACTTCATAAGGGAGTTGGTAAAACATGAAAAAAAAAGGTTTAGTATTGTAGGTCCGAGTAGTAGTTCATAGATATTTTTACCAAGCCACTCAAAAGATATAGTTTTGAGCACATAAGAATTAGTTTGCACATCATGGATATAGTGGCAACATCTTTGGGGCCCTCATAGCTAGCTCTAGAAGTCATTTACAATCAAGCTTCAAAAGCTCCAAAAATTGAGCTCTGAAATGGTCAAGCTCCAAAAGCCATGAAAATTGAACTTCGAAAGTTAAGATCTAAAAGTCAAGCTTCAAAAGATTTGAAAGTTGAGATTTGGAAATTAATCTCCAAAATTTGAGCTCCAAAAGATTTGGAAGCTGGGCTCTAGAATAGTCAAGCTACAAAAGAGCTCCAAAAAAGCTCTAGAATGAATAGTTTTAGCTCAGAAGGTACACAATGAGCATGATAGAGACTCAAGATTAAGGGGGAGTGTTGGAATTTGATAATCATGAGTCAAATAATTTATACTTAATTATTGACTAAGATCTCTTGGATCTTTCCCCTTACATTCCTCTTGCAACTGGACCAAACAACATTAAATTTTTGGGGCTTTGGTTTTGACAACCAGAGTTGAGATTTGAACAACAATTCAATTTTAGGGGGAAAATTTATTATGGTAGGTGAATGTGAAATGGGAAAAGATAAACAAAAGGAAAGAGGAAAACAATTAGAAAAAGGAAATTTAAGAAGAGAAGACTAAAAATAGTTGAGGAAGAATAGACAAAACTGTAGTAGTTGGGTGTTGAATCAAAGATCAATAGTAGTAGCTATGGAAGTTAGTTACATAGTAGCTCCAAACAATGAGCATACAATATCTCTAAAAATGCAGCTCCGTAATATTTTTTTGTAAAATACATTTTCACATAAATATATTATATAATTTTTCTATTTTATGAATCCTATCCTTCTCATTTGGTATTTATAATTTGTTAGTTTGATTTTATTACCAACTCTTGGCATCGAAGCAACAATCTCTATTATGTTGTTTTAGACTTTATCGGGCATCAAGCTATAATATTAATTTTTAATATTGACAAGTTGATTTGAAGTAATTAGTGATATAAAAATAAAAGCTACATCATTTCCCAACTATTTATGAACAATTTTTGTTACACCATCAAAATTAGTGGCATAGTATTAGTTAGCAATATTGACATTAAACTACAGGTAGTGATATACTCTCCAATTTTACTGCAAAACCTACATCATCAAAATTAATGGTTATATTAGAAGAAAATTTATGTTAGGTCCTTATTTTAGCATTGAGTTATAATGTTGGTTAACAATATTAACTTTAAACTTGAAATGAGTAATGATATAATTATGAAACCTACATCATCTAGCATAATTTATGTTACATCACCTTAAAACCCTAGGGTGTAACTTCTAACACTTGCCCCACTATTTGCATCCCTTGTGGCAGACATTATAATGAAACATTTTAGTATAAAATAAATATAATTATTTAAGAATTATTTTATAAATGATATATAAAATATAATATATGTGAAATAAATATACATTTAAATATTTATATATTGGATTATTACAATTTCATATAACATATGTTAAACTAATACATACATACATACATACATATATATATATTAGATATATTTATCTAAAAATATGAACCACAGGTCAAACAATATGAACTATAGGTCAAACGCACATGGTGAAAGGACATCGATTTTTGTGATTACTATAGGGTAAAAGGACACAATACTCCCAAATGTTTTAAATTGAAGAACCTTATCCAAGACTTAATAGACAAGGGATATATTAGTGTGGTAAACCAAAATAATTCCTCAAACAATGACCATGTGATCTTCAAGGATCTATTACACAGCCATAGAAAAGGAAATGCCCCTAATCTGGGTAGTACCTCAAGCAACAATTCCAATTATACAACCTTCAACTACGAGTATACAATAAAAAAAATCTAAGAAGTTGATAACTATGTATCCACTATTACCATAAAAGAACACAAATCTAGAATGCAACATTACAACCTATAGAGGAAAAGTTACTCTACAAGAAGCTACACCAAGAAACCCTACTACTCCATAATACAATCTTATGGATCAACCGAGTAAAAAACTAGCACAAATATCCATCCTAGAACTCTTGCAAATATTGTCGATCCATAAAGATATATTAGACAAAAAGCTAAGGGAATCATCAGTACCAAAAAATTTGGAAGGACCAATTTCAAGATATGGTAGGTCATACCACTTGTATCCATCATCTAACCTTTTATGATAAAGATATGGCATCCCATTTTCCTACTCATAACGATTCCCTTCACTTGGAAAAATTTATCCACAAGCAGTAGGGTGATCCCACAAAGCTGGTTTACAATTTCTGGGAGATTCTAATTTTTGCTGAAATCACATATTTTTAGAAAATATAATGATTTAAGTCTTAAAAATTTCCATTTAAAGCATTCCAATTGAAGAGAGTTTGATCAAACTACCTTAGATCAAACCCCCTTGGATAGAACCCCTCTAGTTTTAAACCATACCTATGACGAAGTCTCCTTTACACCTATCAAAATGTTGATAAATAAGGCACTTTTGATTTACCTTTTGGGGGATCAAATGAATTCATTTTTTAAAAAAAAGTATGTAGTCCTTATTATAAGCTTCCCAAAAAGTATAATTTTAAATAAATTTAATTTAATTATTATATTTATTTTTTATTTCTTGTGAATGTAGGTTTTTCACCAAAAATCAAGCTCTTTGTTTTGCACATGTGGAAAAATAGAATATTATCAAAAATAAGTTTGAAAAATAAGAGTGCACTAGATATTGAAGTCCTTGATCCAAAAAAAAAAAAAATTGAATTTTGATGCATACAAAAATTGTTGTGTTATACGGTCCGCCTATGTGAATTGTAATTTGTTTGACTTTGAAACTTGATTAAGGAAAAAATTCAATAAAACACTATGAAACCAATTGGAAGAACTAGATATCAGTAGTTACAAATCTAAATTCAAAAAAATATAATTTTATCCTTCATAGAAAAAAAGTTGTGTTATACGGTGAGTGTCACTCCTTAAAAATGGTGTTTACTGGAAAAACTAGTTTTTGAAGGAGATGGAAAAAGAATTGCAATCTAATTCCAATTTTTTTAAAAAAATTATATTTAGAATCTATAGACAAAATGCCACAAATCACTAGTTTGCGTCATCTTCAAATTCCTCACAGTTTAGCCGCTATAGGTGCCCAAAAGTGAAGATTTAGTTAGAAAAAATTAGTTTAGTGTCCAATTTGGACAAAAATTGTAAACCAGTATTGTGGGATCATCCTCACATAAATGAGTCCTAATATATGGTGGCGCTGGTTTGAACATCGACATCTTATAATTGGTGAAAACACTAGGATACTCTAAGGAAGTTATAAATCTGACTAAGAAGATACTAATCAGAGCTTATGAAGATGTTGAACGCCCCTCCAAAGGGACCATTGATCAAAGATACAATATGCCAAGTGTTGGATCTGTAAATCACATACAATTTGCTTCTTCAATGCCCATGGATACATGTCATGCAGGCCGTACCATCAACTTTTCACAAGTGTCTAAAGTTCTACCATAATGGAAATGATGTCACTATTCTAGTAGATCTAGAAAATTTCTGATAATGCAACAACTTGAGAGGATGGACAACGCTTCATGTACCTAACAATACCAAATCATCCTCTTCTAAATCCTACATTAACTAATTGACACTCACAAAGAAATCTGTTGAGTCCATAGTTGTTCTCAAAGTCAAGATTTAGGTCAAAGATAAGGGGTGTGGGGAATATGAGATGACACAATCTTTCTATGTTGGTCAACTTTCGTTATCTCCCAAATCATATGGAAAACAAATCAAATCCCAAGAAGTATCCATAATGATAATTAAATGTAGTCCAACCATGTTTTTCAAATGGGGTGACCATGATAAGGAATCTATGGAAGAAGATATATCAAAGTGGATTTACAAAGACAAAGTAGAGACTATTATACTACCATTGGCTAAGTAGACCAAAGGATATCACATTATGGAATAGATGGGGTATGACAATCATAGTGGATTGGGTCTACAAAAACAAGGGATGAAAAAACCTATCTTATTCACTATCAAGCCACACTTTCAAGGGCTCAGATTTGGGACACTAGATACTATGTCTTCGAATATCGAAAACACACTTGTAGATGTAGATAAAACTCCTTTTGTTGATAATTCATCTAATACATCAAGGATACCAACAATGACTCTTTTGAGCATATTGTTGACATATTCCAAGATCACAACATTTGCACCATATTGTATATGTCTTCCAAGCCTTCACCTTCCAACAACAAACATCTACTCATATAACCCCAACTCATCGATTAGGACCAACAAGATCCACCTAATATAGACATATTCTAAAATGAGTACTTAGGACTTTGAGATGAGATACCCTTAGGGGATCATAGAGCTGGTTTTATAATAAAACTCAACACAGTGGCATACTTTGGGGAGGATTCAAAAATTCTGAATTGTAAAAACATAAAATTCATATTTATAGGTCCGAGGTAGTGAAAACCACCATGTGACACTTCCAAATCATAAAATAGTAAAAATAAATGATGTATTTGAGGGTGAAAATATTTCCAAGGTGCCCAAGTATGGAAGGTTTGACAATCTTACTATGTATCAGGAGATCTCTAGTTCTTATTGAAAATTCCAAAGAATTAGACATCAGTACCACAAATAATATCAGGATCACATATTTTGGAGCTTCACTATCTAAGTAGGAAAGTCTTAATTTCAAGGCATTCTTTGAAAATAGAAAAGTAAAATTCTCATGATCCTATGTATACATTACTGGATTAGACCCTAATTTAGTATTACATCATCTGATAGTAACATCAAGGGTAAAGCTAATGAAATAAAAGCTACACTAAATGCATCCCTAAATAGCATTGTTGGTTAAAGAAAAAATTCAAAAGTTGTTAGATGTGGGTTTCATTTGACCAATTTATTATCTTGAGTGGATATCTAACTTGATCCCTGTCACTAAATCCACTAGGGGCATCTGAATATGCACAGACTTCAGAGATCTAAACAAGGCATGTCCAAAAGATGATTTCCCTTTTTCTAACATAAATATAATTGTGGATTTAACAACAAGGCACAAAATGTTATCCTTAATGGATGGATTATTAGGCTACAATTAGATCCACATTACCCCTAAGGACCAACATAAAACAACACTCACTTGTCCATGGGGTGCCTTTTATTAGAATGTCATATCCTTTGGTCTTATAACTTTCAGAGCTACCTATCAATGGGCGATGACAACTATCCTCCACGAAATGATGCATATCTTTATGGAAGACTATGTTGATGATCTGCTAGAAAAGTAACTCACTAGAGAAGGCCATCTTGACATACTGGCTAATTGTTTTGATAGACTAGAGAAGTATAACCTTTGGATAAATCCTAAGAAATGTGATTTTGGGGTGACATCTAGAAAATTATTGGGAAAAATTGTATCTAGAACAAGCATTGAGGTTGATCTAGCAAAGGAAAAAGTAGTAATTGACATTCCTCCTCACACCATTCTCAAACAATTGTGAAGTCTATAGGGAAAGCTCCAATCCATTCATCACTTCATTTCATAGCTAGTTGATAAATGTCACCCTTTTACATAAAGGTGTTACTTTTAAGTGAGATGAAAATTGTCAAAAGGCATTCCAACAACTAAAAGACTATCTCGCATCTCCTCTAGTCTTGATGCCACCAGTTCAAGGAAAGCCTATGCTATTGTATATATTTGCCACATCAACAACACTAGGTGCACTCCTTACACAACACAATGAAATAGGTAGAGAATGGGTGATCTATTACATCAATCGTACTTTGGTAGGATATGAACTTAATTACACCCAATTGAATGTGACTATTTAGCAATGGTTTTTTCTTTATAGAAGATAAGACATTATATGCTCAACCACCAAAATAAACTTATTGCAAAAATTAATCCTCTATAGTATTTATTGAATAAGGCCACACTCATAGGGTGACTAGCTAAATGGGTCATGATCATTAGTGAATTCAAAATTTAATATGTAGACAAGAAGGAAATCAAAGGGAAAGTGATTACATATCAATTAGAAGATGCCCTTATTATAGTTGGCCACTCAATAGTGTCAAATTTTTTGGATGAGGGTATATTCATAGTAATGTTGGCCCAGATATAGAAATTATATTTTGGTGGATCGTACATGCAACATGGATAAGGAGTGAGTATATTATTTATCATGCCCTAAGGTGATTATATACCCAAATAATATCATTTGGAATTCCCATGTACAAATAATATAGTAGAGTATGAAACATTAATCACAAGACTTAGGACAACAATACACTAGCAACTGAAGAAAATACAAGTCTATGATGATTCTTAGTTGGTTATAAATAAAGTGAATGATAAGTTCCAAACCAAGGATGAGAAACTTATACCTTATAATAAAATGGTAGATATTTTTAAACAATATTTCAATGACATCATATTTGAGTAGGTCCTAAGGGAAAACAACAAAGCAATAGTTACCATGGCTACCATGGGATCTCTCTTAGATATGTCACACAATACTTTGCAATGTGAATTCTTAGGAGCAACTTTTAATCCCAACATTCGATGTCCCAGAGTTTGAACTTATGTGTGAAATCATTGGTCCCAATTCCCCCTAGTACCCAAACTTATACGATTACCTCCATCAATAAGCCCTTCCACTCAACTTATCCAATAACTAGAGAAAAGCCTTTATTTTATGTTCATATCACTTCCTCATTTTAAGTGATACACTTTATCGAAGGAGCTTTGATAATACTCTCCTTAGGTGTCTTAACTTAGAAGAAGCAAAAATTGTTCTACAAGAGGTCCATGATGGTATTTGTGGGTCACACTCTAGTGGTCCAAACCTAGTGAAGAAACTCAAGAGAATTGGGTAAAACTGACCAACAATAGAATGAGATGCCAAAATTTTTTCTTGAACATGTTAGAAGTGTTAACAACATGAAGATATTATACATGCACTAGCTTAGGAGCTTCAATAAATTACCACATTCTAGCCCTTCTTGCAATGGGGGCTTGACCTCAAAGGAAAAATCAATCCCCCATCATCCAATGGACACAAATTCATAATCAATACCATAGAATACTTTACCAAATGGACCGAATCTATTCCTTTAACCGACATCACTGGAAAACAAATTGCTAAGTTTATCCTAAACTATAATTTGTCAATATGGTATTCCCTTGACCATTTTCACTAATAATGGTCACCCATTGAAGAACCGAGATGTTTGTGAGCTCTATAATAAATTTCACATCCAAATCCACTTTTCCACCCCCTATTATCCATAAAGTAACAATCAAGTGGAGGCATCGAATAAAACCATATTAAAAATCCTCAAGAAAACTATCAATGATGTTGGTCATGATTGGAACATCCACCTTAACCCTACACTGTGGGCTTATTGAACTAGCATTCATACATCCACAGGTACCACCTTGTATCCCCTAGTCTTTGGAGCTAAAGCAATTCTACCTATTGAGGTCGAGCCCTTGTCACTCAAGAGTTTCTCTACAAAATATCATTACTGATGAAAAAATATAGAGCCTCTAGGAAACACAACTTGGAATGCTAGACAAATGACATCTCAATGCATTCAATCACCTAGAATTATATCAAAACCATCTCCATTGTAGTTATAATAAGGTCATATCATGAAATTTTGAGATAGGAGACTTGGTACTTAAGAAAAATGATCTAGTCAAGGTAGGAGGGTTCGGTGAGGGACTGTCCAGCCTTGTAGCCTTATACAAACAATACCATGATCACAAAAGAAATGAAATGGAAGCTAACAACTAATCAAGAGAAAGATAAAAGATATTCATGAACACATAACACAAGATGTATCCTGGGAAAACCCTAATAGGGAAAAACATAGCCTTCAAAGCTTATTCCTCATATATTATAACTTCAAATCAAATTAAACATGCCTCAAGGGCTTTAACGATTCTAGGCCACAACCTAATGTTCAAAATAATTCATATAATAACATTCTTCCATCAACTTGTTCTTCTACTTCACAATTTCTTTGGTTTGACTTTTCCAAATCAAAAAAATTCATCACCATGCTTCATAACTTCGTGTGATTGATCTTGTGCCTCTTGCTCTTTTTCTGCTGCGTAGAAACAATCCTTCTTCTCTCATTTATATTCTCCACAAGTCTTCATAACATTATCAAGTTGGCCTTATTGCAATAGCTAGTAAGGTAATGTGCAGACTCAAATAGGTCAGCCCCAAACATAAGGCATTGCTCTGCAAATACATAAAACTTCATGTGATTCTCTTTGAAGGCTAGCTAGGTCCTTAACTCCTTTAGAAATACTCCTTTTGGATATGCAAATCACAAAATTGCTCCACAAACCAATTAGACTTCACCAAATGTTGTCAGCTCTTCTTTGTGAACACAAGTAATCTTTTGATAATGATACCTCTCTGGAATTAAATTCAAATGATCTAAATTTCTGATATGTCATAGCTCATGGTGTCTAGTAACTAATTCCAGCCCCACAACCTCTAATACTCAAATGCAATAAAATTGCGGTAATCTCTAATGTCCTATCTTGACACTTTGCAACGTGCTGTCATCTGTCTCAATTTGTTTGAATACTTTCGGATGCTCCTACATCAGAATCTCAAGGTTATTTGAAAAGTGAGCCTCTTCACTTTGGTCTAGATCATGCCAGAATTAAAGTGGTCTCCTAGGACATGTTCAACGGTCTATTTTTAGGTACTTGAAACTGCCTCAAGGTCAACAATATGTTCAAGTCCACCCTAAAAAAACTACCTCAAGTTCTTCTGGTTTTGGCGGTCTACCTACAAGCCTTGCACTGCCTCAATGGTTAGTGGTCTAAGCAAGCCTTCTCCACAAGTTGCCTCTGGTTCTTCATCTTGTCATGGTCTAGGTTTGGTGGTCTACTTGTAAGCCTTGTGCTGCCTCACTGATCAGCGGTTTGAGCAAGTCTTCTCAACAAGTTGCCTCAAGATCATTGTCTGCTTCAATCAATCAAGAGTCAATCAATACATACATGCATCCTCCGAAATAATCATGTCACTTCCTGATACAATACTGAATTTTCTCTGCAACACTTCCTAATCTTTGATTCCAGATATGATTTCCTTTGCACTCATTGGATTGATCGTATAGTTTCTTTTCCACATATACTTTCCTTATACTTTTCTCTGTTCCTTCATTCACATTTACTTCGCTCTGGTACATAAAATTTCTTCTTCAATAGAATATCCTATCATTTCCTCTTTCTCTACAATATAGACTTCCTTTTCCTGTTATGCAAGTCACACCAGTTCACACAAACTTTTTGTTGCACTGCCTTCTCAGGTGATTTTACAAAAACTTGCACTGGTTTCTCAAATGTTCAGTTTACAACACAATTCTCCTTAAGATCAATGCTTCACCTTCTTCTAGTTTCTCTATCATATAGATGATGACTCAAAAGGTTCCTTTTCCTCTGCATAAACTATCTCTATATCAACAGGCTCTTCTTCCTTTGCACAAACTATCTTTGCATCATTTTCTTCTGGTTCCTCTATGAAACTTAGGAATTTAATAGGCTCTTCTTCTGCATAAGCTATTTCTGTATCATTTACTGCTTGTCCTTCATTAGCTTCTCTGGTAGTAGGTTCTTGATGACATTGAGTGCTTGATTCTTTCCTCCTCCAAACTTGAAAACAGGTTCTTTTGAATGGTATTCTATCAAAATTTCTTTTGTATCCTTCATTGTGATAAGAATTATGACTCCTATCATTTCTCCCTCTATAGTTTGAATTGTTGTCCTTGTTTTGCTCTGCATAAGGTCTTCTTTCTTTGTATCTTGATTCTTCCTTCCTTCCAACATATGAATACTTCCATCTATACAACCTTTTGAATATACAAGTAACATGCTTCCATTTTTATCCATCAATCCATAGGTATGTGCAAGATCATGATGGGCCAAAAAGTGCTAATATGATCCCAGTATGTGGTTGACAACTTTTTTCTTACCCAAAATTGATGAAATGAAAAGGGTTTTTAAAGGAGATTCTCAGATTTCCACCAATATAAATTATGCTTTACTTTGAATTTAATAAATAATTATTATTCATTTTCTATTTGAATTATGACTAAAGTCCTCATTGATAGGCTGATTGAAAAACATCTATAGCTTTCAAACGGTATCACATTTTTTGAATCCAAAACATGCGTCACATTCTATGCTTCAAATACTATAGGATTAAAAAATAAAATTGAATTTCATGAAGTTTTGACCATGTTAAGGTGGTTAGATATATGAGTTTTATATTTTTTAAAAGTTGTAATAAAAAATTCATAAATAATTATTTACTTGGAAAAAAATTACAAAAAAATATGCATCACATCCAGACATGAGTCCTCTACTTATATCTAAAATATTATAACAAAATATTATCATTTTATTGTGGTTAGGGTGGTCAGAAAGACACCTACTTATTTTTCTTGAAATTTAAGTACTATTGCATTAACATTTTAAATTTTCACCAAATAGATTTTAAAAAAAAAATCCCTAGTAGTTTGGAAACTACATTCAATTTTCTATAGATTTAGATATTCTTACATATTTTTGAAATAATATAGATAACTTATTCAAATTTTTGCGTCAAGTTGCCTAACTTTGATTTTTCTAAATTTTTTGCCACTTAAGGGCCTATTTTTTCCATGATGATGGACTACACATACCCCCATCCATAATCCATCTACATATAATCTATCATAGGATTTCTTCTCATTCTGTTCCAACGCATATTTTTATAATGATTTCTTAATCCACAAAACTTACAAGGGTGTAGATCCCAACAACAATTCCTTTTCATGTCCATATCTATTATTTGATCTGAACAATACATACCTCTTCTTCCCCGATTTGAATTGTTTGAACTTGTAACAACATCCTTACCTCTGTCATATCTTAGGCCTTCACTTCTTGATCTTATTACTAGTTCAATAGGCTCTGTAATTCCTTGTCGATTCTTTCCCAATCCTTTTCCTTCATATCCCATCCTTTGCATGATTTTGAGGGTATGTGCAGGATCATGATGGGCCAAAAAGTGGCGATATGTAAGTGATATGATGGACCATGTGGTTGACAACTTTTTTTTAACCCAAAATTGATGAAACAAAAAGAATTTTTAAAGGAGATTCTCAGCTTTCCACCAATATAAATTATGCTTTACTTTGAATTTAATAAATAATTATTATTCATTTTCTATTTGAATTACAACTAAAGTCCTGATTGATAGGTTGATTGAAAAACATCTATAGCTTTCAAATGGTATCACATTTTTGAATCCAAAAAATGCCACATTCTATTCTTTGCATACTATAAGATTAAAAAAATAATTTAATTTCATGAAGTTTTGACCATGTTAAGGTGGTCGACATACAGTTTTTATATTTTTTAAAAATTGTAATAAAAAAATCATAATTAATTATTTACTTGGAAAAAATTGCAAAAAATATGCATCACATCGGGACATGAGTCCTCTACTTATATCTAAAATATTATCATTTTATTGTGGTTAGGGTGGTCAGGACAAACACCTACTTATTTTTTCCTTGACATTTAAGTACTACTCCATTGAAATTTCAAATTTTCACCAAATAGATTTAAAAAAAAAAAAAAACCTAGTAGGTTAGAAACTACATTCAATTTGCTACAGATTCTATTCTTACATATTTTTGAAATAATATAGATAACTTATTCAAATTTTTATTTTTATGTCAAGTTTCCTAACTCTGATTTTTCTGAATTTTTTGCCACTTAAGGGCCTAGTTTTTCCATGATGATCTTGCACATACCCTTGAAACCAATACCATCACCAACAATTGTAGGTTTAGTTACATTGTCATCTTCCTCATCACTTTCTAAAGAAACTTTTGCATCGTCACACAAATCATTAGTATGACAAGAAATATCACAAAGTTTAGGCTTAAATTTCAGATTCTCATTCTACTTCTTGCATGCTAGAAATGAATGTTCCAACTGATTAACATGTTCCTTCAAGTCAGATATTTCATTCTTCTGCAAACTATTCTCCTTGTTCAACTCTTTCAAACTTTCCTCCAGATCTCTGTTCCTTTGTTCCACCTTCCTAAACAACTTGAATCCTTCTTCCAATTCTTCAAATCTCTCTTCAACATCCTCAAACAACTTCAGCTTTGACTCTAATTCTTCATTCCCCCTTACAATTTTCAGTTCTTCTTCAAGAGAATCATACTTGTCTCCTCCTAGTTCTTTCATCCTTTCCATCAATTTTGAATTATACTTCTTGATTGCACACAATTCTTTTTCCATAGTATCCCTTTTGCATATTAGGTTTTCATTTTCTTTCTTCATCCTTTTCCAATCTTCCCCATCAAAACAAATCAAACAAACAACTTAATTTGAAAAGCTTACCCGAATATTCCTTTCCTTGATCTTCTTCAGTGGTGACACTTGTTATTTCTAGGGTTTCACACTTCTTTCAACACTTCCTCTCTTCCCAATAGTTTTGCAATCATCCCAGTAGATTCACAACCTTTCCAGGAGACTCATAACCTTCCTAGTATATTCACAACCAACTCTGATACCAATTGATACAATCAAGGTAGGAGAGTCTGGTGAGGGACTATCTAGCCTTGCAACCTTATACAAACAACACCATGATCACAACATATATGCAACATAAGGTAATAGCTAATCAAGAGAAAGATAAAAGATATTCATGAACACATAACACAAGATGTATCCTAGGAAAACCCTAATAGGGAAAAACCCATCCTTCAAAGGTCATTCCTCATATATTATAAATTCAAATCAAATTACACATGTGTCAAGGGATTTATAGATGCTAGGCCACAAATCAATGTTCACAATAATTCATATAATAACATTCTTCCATCGACTCATTCTTCTACTTCACAATTTCTTTGGTCTGACTTCTCCAAATCATAATAATTCATCACCATGCTTCATAACTTCATGTGATTGATCTCGTGCCTCTTGCTATTTTTCTACTACTTATAAACAATCCTTCTTCTCTCATTTATATCCTTCACAAGTCTTCATAATATTATCAAGTCAGCCTTATTGCAATGGCTAGTAAGGTAACATGCAAACTCATATAGGTCAGCCCCAAACATAAGGTGTTGCTCTGCAAATACATAAAACTTTATGTGATTCTCTTTGAAGGTTAGCTAGGTCCTTAAATCCTTTGGAAAATACTCCTTTTGTCTCCGCAAGTCACATAATTATTCTGCAAACCAATTAGACTTCACCAAATGCTGTGGGCTCTTCTCTATGAACACAAGTAATCTTTTGATAATGATACCTCTCCAGAATCAAACCCAAATGATCTGAATTTTTGACATGTCATAGCTCATGTTGTCTAGTAACTAATTCTAGCTCCACAACCTCTAACACTCAAATGTGGTAAAATGTAGTAATCTACAATGTGTTCTTAACTCCATAACCTCTAACGTGCTCAAATGTGGTAAAATGCCTGGTAATCTCCAATGTGTTGTCCTGGAACTCTACAACGTGCTGTGAACTGTCTCAGTTTTTTTGAATACTTCTAGATGCTCCTGCATCATAAAATCAAAAGAATCAACAAGAAAACGAGAAGAAAGGGAAATTTGAACCAAATTGGCTAGGACCCTTTGTCTTCACAACAAATTACAAATTAAGAGCATACCAGTTCACCACACCTAAAGGAGAACCACTAGATGAACCTATCAACAATGGTCTCCTGGAGAAGTTCTATGCTTGATCCTTAGAGTATCTTATTAGAAAATACAAAAAAAAAGAAAAAAGTAAAGAGAAATAATTTTCCCTATGGTGAAAACCACTTTGATGGTGCCTTGGGTAAGTACCATGGTGAAAACCTATTTACAAGTGCCATGTGTAGAAGCTAATCTCCATCATATATTAGAACTACAATCCACCTCATCCATAATAAAATATTTTTCATATACCTACCAACCCATATCATGGCTTGATACTGGTCTATTGTAAGATAATTCATCCCATTTTAGGGCACCAACTCATAATAAGTCCATACCACACATTCCATTAATAACAAATCCAATCCCTAACTAGGGGTATTTATTCGACCTAGTGTTTGGGTTGGATCCTTGAAGCTAGTTTCAGAGGAAACTTATTTCACACATTCCATAGCATCATTTCATTCCATCCATAATAAAAAACACTATCCATAATATTCCATAATAAATTTGCATCCCATTCACTCATCATAACAACAATAAATGGTCCATCACCTAGGCAAAAGTTTTCAGAAAACATAAACTATGCCAAATACAAAGAACATTGAGCATTCATGAGACAGTAAAAAAATAGGATGCATCCACTTTAAACAACCTAATAATAAATTACCACATTCAATTTAAACATCCTATCCAACAAATCATGTCCTAATAATACATCTTTCCTACAATGGACATTATTCACTATTGAGAAAATATTTTTTGGCAAGAAAATCTAATAGTTGTTGATCTTGTTGGTCCTTTAGTCTTTTTATTACTTGATTCATCTTATGTCCTATTCTAATGATCCTCGAGGATATATCAAAATTATTATAGGAGCAAGAATGGGGCAATTCCATTTCTTTTGTCTATTGTGTTTGTGGAATGTCTTTAAGTGTTGCTATGACATGTATGACCCGTGTGTGCATTGGACTAGATTCGAGCATTAACAAATCACCCTATGTATATAATATCATCAATCACCTTTATACATTAGGGTTATAATGTTGTGAAACTATGTTCCATTACATATTTTGATAAGGTTCCATCATGTCTAGTACATTTAAGAACAATCCTTATTTGTTGTGTCTTCATCCAATAAAAGGATACTGAAGTCACCCAGGTTTGTTTCAACTTGGTGTACATATATCCACTTGTATCATATAAAAAAATTTAGGCAAAAAGACACAAATGTTGCCATGGCTTCTTATGCCTTTGTGTGCATACATTTGCTTGCCACATAGTAAAATGCTCTATGATGATAAAAACAACACAAATTAGAAAGCACAATCTCCATCATTTCTCATATCCATCTACATCCCTCTATTTCTCATACATTCCAATATGTGACACCGATCAACAAATAGCCTTTTCCTCATTCAACCATGGAATTGTGACCACTTAGGCCACAATTGTGCAAACCTACCTTCAAATGAACCGTTTATTCTCCCTTTGCACCCATTCCCTTATCACTTACACCCTACTAAGTTCTCATCTTATATTTTCTTCTACCATACTAACCCAACTCCTTTCCAACATCCCTCCACAAATTTTTCATTTCATCCACTTGAGGTATATCCAATTCATCTCATTCATTATCTATCCAATTATGTAATATTGGTCAACATTAACCATCTCATCACTATCTTCCATAATATTAAACCCCCAATCTCTTACCCTCTTTCACCCCACCTTCCTCCTCACTCAAATCTTTCTGATCCTACTCTTTCCATTTTCTTCATCTCTATCACATCTCTCCAACCCTTTTCAAGAGTTTTCTTAACAATTTCATTCTTCTGTCAAACTCTCGAGGGGACATCCTACCTTTATTTATTTAATTCTTCATTCAAATGGGGCATGCCATCACTTTATTTGAAACAACGCTATAAAATGTATTGTCTCAAAGAGGGGAAAAATGTACACTTAATTGTGACTAATGCATTTTTATCTAAAACATCATTTTCCATCATTTGACCTAACTATTTTGTCTTTAATATTTAATTAAATAATTTTAGTATTTGATTAAATTAATGATCATTTTCACTCCATCATGACAATTAAATGATTTTTATAATTATTTAATTATTTTTAATTCTCTCCTAATTCCACTATTAATTAATTAATTTTAAATTATTTAATTAAATTACCTATTTCACCACTATTAATCTATATTAATTAAATAATTAACATTAATTAATTTACTAATTATTCTTCTATTCCAAAGTTAATTAAATAATCTATTATTATTTAATTAATTATCCATTTCCCATCTCCAAAATTAAATAACGATTTTAATTATTTAATTAATCTATTTGTGTCTCAAACATTATTCAAAATAAATCAAATCATTTATTTCAAGTTTATTAAATTCAACCTTGCACATGTAAATAATAATTAAATTTATTTAATTATTAAATACTCATGCAAATTTCATTCATCAATCAAATCCACTTCACTCCCACTCACTTTGAGTCTACTAAGCAATCAATTTAGTCCACTAACCATTAGTTTTAAATAATACTCCAATCAATCCTCTTAGCTGACCCATATGATCAGTTATCTAGAATCATGTAGTCACTTAATTACCCATCAATTCCTCTCATCAATCTTGAATTGTTGATCTTCTCAATCTCTCCTTTGATCTTGTCCATTGATCGGTGCCACCAAATATCTATAAATCAAACCATCCTATCATTCATTTTTGATCCTAGACTATGAAAGGAAACTATACTTGAATTTCTATAGTGCTTTATTGCTATTATGCTTATATAAATATGAGAGAAAAGATTACTTACACCATTCTCCAAGGTGTATAGAGGAGAACAATGGAGCTATGCTAGAGAAAATTGAGTGTTTTAGTGTTTGCAAGGTTTGCATTTCATTTGATTTAGTTTTCTCTATTTGCTTTATTGATTATGATCTTGTGTTGATTTATTACTTTATTCCATTAGTTTCATAGTTGAATTTCTAGGTCATTATAATACTCTTGATGCAACTTCCTCTTTTGTGAATGTTATGTTTGAGTCTTCCCCTCTTTTAGTAATACTTTAATAAATTAATAAAAATAATGACAAATTTATACTAGGAAAGAAGTTACATTTTAAAATCTTGAGAGTTTTGTCTACAAACCCTTCTTATTTTATTAAATTGGGTAAAAATAGGCCTATCAACTTTGAGGGTGAAGTCGAGGAAACTTTTAGAATAGTAGTAAGTTTTTGTTTTTGTAAAATTTTGGTATGTTTAGGACTCCCAAGTCAAGATCCAAGGCAATCCTAACATTTTTAGGGGGATCAAAATATCAGCTATAAATGTTGAACTTTTCAGTCCAGGCAATTTTTTTATGTTATTATTTGGCCCATCATTAGCCTCCATTCACCCCTCTTCCATATCCCATTAGCCAAAATTTTAAAGTTTTAGAAAGACAATTTTCATTTTTAATGCGATATGGTACATGGAATTTCCTTTCCCAAATAGTGTATTAAGTAGTACTTATTAGAGACATTGAAGCCTTTGATATTCCATCTTTCCTAATTTTCTTAGCTATTAGTGTAGGGATTATCACTTCCACTTGTCATAAATATATGTAAAGTTTAAAGTTTTATAGTGTTTAACTTGAAAGAAACTTGAAATTTTGGATCTTAATTGGAGTTGGCTTCATCCTCTAGTGTTTTGACTAAAAAATGAAGTTAAATTTAAATCCAAGTTAAAGTAAGGCCAATAGTGAGTTGTTGTAGCCTAAGGCCTTGGGGGATTCATTTGGTAGGCTTATCCCATAGTTCCTATGTTGATAGAACTTAATTTATACCACTTAATGTTGTATTTTGTATACCCTATCCTAATACCTTTTCATACTAAAACAACCCCTCCTTTAACCATACATCATATTTGTATATTTTTCATGACATTTTTATTTGACCCCTCATGTTTGATTTAACATTTTGTTTCCACCACTATTACATACATTTCCCAATGAAAATATTGAATTAATTTGGATTGGAGATTATTAAAATGAAATACATTATAAATTTTTTATATTAAAAATAAGTTTATGTTGATTTTTTATGGAAAATCTTTCAAAAAAATTATGGGAACTAGTTCATACGAATTAGGGATCATTAATTTTGGATTGTAAAATAATAATACTTTTTTATAGTGAAAATTGCAAGAATCTTGAATTTATAATTGTTCACCTAAACTCGACCTGTCAATGAACATCAAAGAAATATTCTTTATCAATTTGCAATCCTCACAATAAAGTATAGCAACCCTTGAAATATGTCAATGGGAAATATTAAAAACTATTTTTAAAAGATACAAAAAGTTAAAAAGAAAGAAAAACTTATAATTTCCACATGAGACACCCATTTGATGTCCCTCTTGGTGGATGCCAATAAGTGGATTCATTTTCCAAATTGACTTTATATATTTTCTATGAGATATACCTACCTTATCCTTTCTTGAAACAAACCTATGACTCTTTTATAGAGTGCATGCACCTTCATCATTAGACACACTTATGAATATGTAAATCTAATTTTCACGCGAGACACCCATTTGATGTCCCTCTTGGTGGATGCCAATACGCAGATTTATTTTCCATTGATTTTATATGTTTTCTATGAGATATACCTATCTTATCCTTTCTTTCAAAACAAACCTATAACTCTTCTATAGAGTGCATGCACCTTCATCATTAGACACACTTATGAACATGTAAATTCTAATTTCCACGTGAGACACTCTTTTGATGTCCTTCTTGGTGGATGTCACTAACCTTTCTTGAAACAAACCTATAACTCTTAGTGCATGCACCTTCATCATTAAACACTTATGAATATGTAAATATATTTTGACACCTATGTAAATATTATAAACAACTATTCTCCATACGCTTATGAAAACCAAAAAAATAATATTAAAATACCTTTTTATTTTATATTCACCCAACTTCCCAACAACTCAGACCAAACCTCCACATCCTTCGACATTACTACCCTCAAGTCATTTTTTCTCACTTATCACCTCAAATTAACCATGTCAAATCCCAGTCCTTTCCCTCCATTATCATTAAATCTGAATTTTGAAGTTTAAATCTTTGAATATTTTGTTGAATATTCCTCAGCAGCATGAAATTCATTTTCTTAAAACTTTTTTCACTAATGGTTGAATGGTATTTCGAGCAGTTTCAGTTGTGGATCAATGGGCTTTCTGTGATAAAACTTAAGGAAAATGGTGAAGAAAACCAGCAGACATCACCGACACAAATGATCTGGAATTGCCATATAACTTTCTTTATTGAAATCATTGTTTTTCTCATTTGAAGTCTTTGGAATCCGAAGACAGCACAGAAGTGGGAGGTTGTTGGGATCAAGTTTAACTTTTGACAAATGTCTGCGAGATGATGGTCGACAGTTTAACGTGGGAATAAGTACATTTGAATTTTTCTTATTATATGATGTTCCGTTTCTATTATTATAAGCAAAAGATCTAGGAATCATATCTTTTTCACCGACTTTTGGAATGGCTTGAACTTGAAGCGCTGAAATGTCCCCGAAAGGTAATTTCTTTTGTTTTTCAAGCTTATATCTAAAAAACTAAGTCAACATGCTAAAATTGGATGGCTGTTACGTACATTTGCATGATAAAGTATGTTGACTGCGTACCAGTTCAAAAGAGTAGTACTACGTTATTGATTATGAATGGAATGTTTGTACAGGTTTTTGATTAAATAAATTTTCTTGAATCGAATTATGAAGGAAAAGAGGTTTGAAAAGACTTCGAAATCTTATTTTCAATTTAAAATCGAATAGATATATGATTAGGTTTTAGTAATTTAAATGGCTGATAACATTTGTTATACAGGTTTACAATCAAATGATAATCATTGTACTATTTGTTATTATCATTTTGTACATGTTTACAGTTATACATAACCTGTAATTCTATGTTGAATGAGTTTAAACAACTAATTATTCAAACTGTTCTTACAGGTCTTATTCAATAAACAAACACGAAAATTAAGGACTTTTCCATTTCTTCTCATGAAATTGATAACAAAGGAAAAATGTTCAAGCAGATGAATTGGATTCTTAACACTATTCTTCTTAACATTATTTTACTTATGTTCTCTACTATTCTGATGATGGATCATGGAGTGTGATCCGAAACGTTGATGCAAAAATACTGACACAATCGAATCCAGAAACACTCAGCAATAATCTTCACGGACTGTGGAAATCTATTATCACTAACTATTCTTCTATAGACGGTCAAATGAAAGATAGGTAACTGAATTAAGAGATTTAATCTTATGTTTATAATTGTTTCATTGATTATATTTAAATATAATTTAACAGTTAAATAGTTAATAATAATTTTATATTTCATTTTTATAATTCGTTTGATAGTTCTTGAACCACTTCCATCTCTTTGCTGTTTTGTGGTTTCTTTTTCACTATGGATTTTTCATAACAATTTTTTATATCTCATTTCCATAACTCGTCCATAGCTCTTGAACCACCCACCTTTTTGCTACTCTAAGGTCCCTTTTTTACTGTAGATTTTATATAGCAATTTTGTATTTCATTTCAATAGCTTGTCTGATAGCTCTTGAACTGCCTCATCTTTTTGCTGCTGTGGTCCTTTTTTAATTGTTAAATATATAATAATTTACAGTAAAACAGATAGAATAATTTTTTATTTCTTTTCCATAACTCATTTGATAGCTCTTGAATCACCTATATCTCCTTGTTGCTCCCCATTTTTTACTTTAGATATCAACATTTCTGTAATGCTCTTCATCCATTGCTGACTGTCTATCTGATATTTCATTTTTATATTTTATTGTTATATAATTATATACAATCATAATGTAATAAAAAATACAGATACTTTTTGTCTTTTATCAAAAATAAATAAATAAATACTTATTTAAAAGCAAAATAATTCATTATATAATGAAAATATCTTATCAAACATTTATTTTAATATTGCATATCTTCCAAAAATGGTATGATTGATGTAGTAGTTGATATTCTCCCCTTTTACTATTGATAAGTATAGTCAAGATATTTTGATTATTGACTATGATGTTATAGGAATTATAGTTAAGATCTCATGTTTTTATTGATGACTACACACCTCCTAAGATGTGACTGATTGTAAAAGTCATCAAGATGTTTCACGATTCTCATGATTTTTCCAAATCTGAGAAACACACTAGTGAAGGATTTCTCATTTCATTTTAAGAATAATATATTTTAACAAAGAAAGTATCCATCAACTAGTCAAATACTTTCGCCCAAATGAAATTCCATATAAAAGAATAATATTTTTCCCCAAAAAATCCTTTCTTACTTATCAATACATTTTCTACACGCTAGGAGGTTGATAAGAGTTAAGTATAATTAGTTTATATTGATTTAAGTGATAGATCAATAAATAAACATTTTTAAATTAAATGGGGAGGATAAATGTATTTAGTTTTGAGAATAAGAATTAAGAATTTATGTTGATATTACGAAGAATTATATCATGGTATATAAATTTAATATTTATGATCTGATAAATTTTGCAAAGTCAGATAATTTTATGCAATTCAATTGTAAGCCTCTCATGTTCAAATCCAAGCCACATGAATTTGATAGAATGTTTAGTGTATATCAGTTCAACTTCACTTTCATTGCATCTAAATTTGTCAAAGTGGTGTTTATAAACATCTTAGGAGATATTTACAAATCTCTAATGTTGAGTTCTCTTAGATCAAACCTTTGGACATGTGAGTAGAAATTTAAAATGACAATAAATGAAATTAAAACACACATAATTGAAATCAAACTCTAAACTATCTACAATTTTGTTATAAAGTGAACAATAGATTTTTCCCATTTTGTGATGAAGTGTAAATCCTCAAAAGATTATATGATATTTCTACAATTCTTGTAATTTTTTTCATATGTAGATTGAGAAAGAATGGGTAGATTTATAAGATTTAAGATGAGAAGATGAATGGTTGAGATTGATTTACCTTTAATTTAGTAACTTAAGTTTACTTTTTCTGATTTTATTTTGTAACTAATTTTCATGAACTTTGATTTATTCAATTTATTCTATCTAGGAATGTGCAATAATAAATTATGGAATTAAAAATTTGCATGACTGAGTGAAAGAGATTAAATTTTGAAAATAACATGTTAAGAGAATAATTAATTAATTATATGTACATGGATTTAATTTATGAAAGAATAATAATTTAATTTTTACATCTTATTAATATGTGTGCAAGGATTTTTTACAAATTGATTAATTAATTAATTATGAAAAATTATTAATTAATTATGAATTGATGTTAATGCATCAAAATAAAAATAAAAGATAATGACAAATCAATTAATTAAAAATTGACCAATTAATTAATAAAAAATAATTGGTTAATAGAATTGATGATATGATGTAATTAATTAACTAATTAAAATGAATTTTCAATGTGGTGATGTTAAAGTAAATTATTTAGGATGAATTAATGTGTATAATTAATTATATAAGATAGTGAAATTTAGGTGTCTACATTTTTCTACTCTTTGAAAATGTGTTGCAACTAAAAGAAGGAATGTATTTCAAAAATAGAAGAAGAATAATATAAACAATAGATATCCCATCCCAAGTAGGTAGATGATATGATGTATCATGATATGGAAGATCACAATTACATAATTTCCATAAATGCCCCAATGACTAACTTAAAAATTCAAGAAAAGTAAAAAACACACAAGAAAGTAAGAAAACATACACAAACAATGAAAAGATAAGTCAAACAAGATTTTCCCTAATCAAACTAAAAAAATGATTTTGGATGATTATGATGATAGTATTATTTTTTATGTTTAATATATTCCAAAACTAATGTAAGGATATTTTTCTAAAATGAATAATAATCGTAGGAAGGTTAGAAATAAAAGTTAGGAATGATTTGTATTTGCATGTGTTTGGATTTCCTTTGAAAGATATTTTGGACTTGTCCTCTTTGCTTTTGAGATGGATTATGTTGAGATTTAGCTACTTTTGGATTATTGGTGAGGGTAATGATTACTTGCAACCAATGGCAAGGGAAAACCAAGTTGTCAACTTCAAGGGCGTAATCTATCATAAAAAAAAATTATTATTATTTTAAAATAAATTCAACTAAACATTTTTACATAATGACCAAAGAACCAAGAAGTGCTACACACAAATATTCCTTAACTCACCCACAATACTCACTATTTATAATTAAATTTAATCTCAACTCATAATTACCTCAAGCAAAATTTTATGTAATAACAAATTTCCAAGAGAAGGTAACAAATTTACTCCTCTTGTTAGTTTTACCATTTTTCTAGGCTATCCATAATAATAATAATTTAAATTATTACTCATGTTGTCTAAAAAAGTGCCAATAGTGGCATGGTGCGATGGTTGAGGTGTTGTGTTGTTATTCTTTCCATAAGGTTCAAGATCTATTGGGGTGGAATTGTTGAAAAATTATATTTGGGATGAGGTCCCCTATTTGTGACCTCACCGGGTCAAAAGCGTTTACCTCTCTTAATTAAAAAAATGTTATCTCAGAAAATGAATTAATAGTTCTAAATATATTCTAAACTTATGAGTAAAGACTAGAATTTCCATAGTCTTTGAATCATAAATAAAGTGAACAATTTTTTTCTCTTATGTCTAAAGTGGGAGCATTGGATTATTCATCTACTTCCATACATATGCATTTTCTATACATGTTGATATCCTTATGCAAGCGAAATATACATTAAAAATTGAAATGAATATTAGTAAGATGGAAATTGTGAACCAATGATGGGGTTTGATGTTTCTCACACCTTATTAATGAAGAATTATTGAATCCTTAAATTATAATAGTGTTATTAAGTTAATCCTTAAATTTTTTACCAAAAAATCAAACCATATTTATCCTTACACATTATGATTTCTTGCATGTCAATTTTTGTTTCCTAAAGTCTTTGCTAGAATATTAGACATATATAATATCACATACCAATATAATATAATAATAAATTTTTTATTATCCTAAAGCCCATGGGAGAGGTGAATCCCTCTCCCTTCCCATCCATAACAGTTGAGTTGGGAGGGGACAAACCCCTACCCTCATATTTTAATTAATTAATTAATTATTTTTTAACATAATGATATACATCCCAAGTTAATATATATATATATATATGATTATTTAAAATTAATAAAAAAATCTCATATTCAGGTATTTAACTTATAATATTTTATTGAATAACTGCATAATAAATGTATTATTTTATTATATGAACAAACCATATTCTGATTGATATACTAAAATAGTTTAACAAATATATATAGGTATGGATATTTAGTTTAGGCAAGAAGAATATAATACTCTTAAATATACCTTGCTTTAATAAATTTTACTAAAGAAAATAAGAACCATCAAACTAAAACCATACATACTTTATTTAGTTGGAGAAATTTTCATTCTTATATGTGTGACATATTTCCACTCTATTTATGCAAGCAAATCATTCATTGAAGATTTATTTAATACCAATAATTTTACTTTTGGATATTATAATTTACATCTAGTACAAATTTTTTCTCTTCCATAAGGAATATTATAAAAATCTAAACCCTATTATCTTTTAAAATACATAATCTTCAAAAATGCAGTTCAAATTTGTCAAATCCATTTTCCATCTTTATAAGAACATTTGAGCAATTCCAAAGAAGGCTTACCATTGAGGGAGGTAATTGTAGAGGAGAGGGACCAACCACACCAAGGCTCCAAGTCATGGAGAGCCAGGAGTGGAAGGATACCCTAATCTACCTCAATCATGTAGGTGATTTAGGTTAAGGATAGAGAATGAAGAGCACTCTCAAGTGCTTCTGCCACTCTACTAACCCGAGAGTTTGAATGGAGCTAAACGGGCCAGTTTTTGGAACCTGAACCGTACCTCAGACAACTCTCTACCTGAGGACAATAGCGTGGGTCAGGGATGACAACGTGGTGCGCTGGCATCTCTCTAGGGCATTGGCATCTGTACAACCAAAAAGTGCAAAAGTACAGTGGAAATACCAAAAATCTACTAACGGTTTAGCAAGCAAGATCTAAAGTAATAACTGAAGTAAAGACAAGAAGAATGATTAAAGTAATTGGAAAGATGATGTAGAAGTGAAAAAAGGCAAAAGTGATGAAGATTAACTCATGAAGAGTCCAGTTCGCTACAAGATCCACACGAACACGTACCTACACACAACCAAGAGAGGAAATTTTTTGGGGCTATATAAGGGTTTTCCATACTCAAAGCCCTGGTTTGGTGTTTCCATCTCGATGGACAACCAAAATAGCTATGAGATAGAAAATATGATAAAGAGAGTAATAGAAAAGATACCAAACAATAAAAATAACACTATGCTACGCAAATCAAGTGATAATATTTTGGAAATGGAGAAATGAAACAATATCACCTTCTTAATCAAGGTGCCCTCAAGCACATGGAGGAGGATGCAAGCTTGGTAAAGTATACGTTGTCGCAACAACAAAGAAGTAGTCTCGCAGGATACCAAGTCACAACTCCAATGGTGGAAAAAGCGCAGTAAGAAGTGGAGAAGATGCATAGGAGCTCAAGAATTTTCAAGCAAGGTCATGCTAGCACATGTGAAATTGTGAAGAAGATGGATTGAATTGATAAAGAGATGAAGTTAAAATGAAAGATAGGCATTTGAAGAAGAATTAGGAGGGAACGAGCCATTTTCGGGTCGGTTAGAAGGTGCAGAGGTGTTACGCTTTGTTACAAATGGAGAATGTAACATTTCTACGGATTCAAGAGGTAGGAATAAATCATGGATGACAACGTGCTACATAGAAATTCGCACACCACACGTGTCTCTGATAGAAATTCCCCCACCAACACAAAAGACAAGCTCCAAGTGGATGCATTAAAGATAGGTGATTGGAATTACTTAGTTAGATTTGATTTTTCTAAAGTAGAGGGTATAAAAGGGGAATTTTCAAGAGGGGTGAAAATTCAATCCTATACAATAATTATTTCTACCCATCCAAGCATGGCATTATCAAGCCATTACATGGCTCTAGCCATCCCTTGAGTAGGGAGAAACCACCAAAACCCAGAAATAATAAATACAATAGTCGAACCCCAATAATGGAATCTAAAAGATATTCATAAAGAACCCATATAAAATATTTTGCAAAGAGGGTGTGTGCAAAAATATGGGGGGCCAAATTGTGGCCAAATTTTAAAAAAGTTCTGATAGGCTATAATGCGAGTGCGTTATAACATGCTCGTGTTATGGCTTGGTGTGCCAAGCCTAAGGCTCGACCACACTGAGCCTATTTCATGCTTGCATTATAATGTGAGTGTGAAATAACATGTTTGCGTTATGAGCTATTAAAACAGAAAAAAGGAAATTGAATTCATTTGTGTTTTGACTTTTTTTTTGCTGCTCGCGGTCAAAAGCCCTTCACTTGCACACTTGCATTTTTGGAGGAGAGAATCTTCCATTTTTTTTATTAATTTTTTGCTATTTCGTCACCAAGATGCTGCCACGTCGACGAGGAGGTTGAATAGGTAAGGATTGTTTGTTTTTTGTTGTGAATTTTTTAGTTTTAGGTTGTTTTTGATATTCATTTGTTGAATTTGTAGGAAATGTTAATGATCCTAGAAACTCTCTTCAAAACCCTCCTGAAAATCCTCAACAACTAGAGCAACAACAACATGAACAAAATCCCCAAGTTCAACAATCACAACAAAAATCTCCTCCACCAATCCCTCAACATCCTCATGGCACTCAACACAATTTAATGGGTGTAATTGAAAACAATAAAAAATAAATTGAGGAGTTAATCACAATGTTAAACGATCCAGTAGGTTCATCCATGGAGAGAAGAACACTTGAAAATTCACTTAAAGAATTGTTAAAACATGTAGATGCAATCAACAAACAATTAAGTGGTTGGCAAGATAGGAGGAAGGAAACTAGGAATTTTTGCAGAGATAAATTATCATATAAAGATGTAAAAGATGAAAAAATTACAAAATTAGATTTGTGCTCATTATTCACCAATCCACACACAAACGAAAATATTGACCTCAATGTGAAGAGGTTTCCTATCCATTGGTTCCACCACCAAGGGATTATGAACCATTTTTGGGATAGGTGGTACATGGTTTTTGATTACCCATCATGCAACAATTGTGAAGTCCCACAATATTTCTTGAGGAAACTATACTGTGAGTTCATCCTGAAAAAAATCTTGAATTATTTTGATATGAGGGACTTCGAGGGGAGAGGTGGGGGGTTGGATCAAAATAGACCTAGTGCATGGTAGGATCCTAGGTGGCAAGCGAGATGAGATATCACTAGGCCAAATCATGAGCACATTGTTTTCCCTTCCATCACGAAGGAGAGTGTTGAGGTAGACACTTTGCAGGCTATCACCTCTTTGACCCAGAGTGTCATCCAACATGCCAATCCTATACTACAACACCATCCAATAGAGTCTTCGAATGGTAGGCTACCACCCCATTCGTGTCAGGCTTGCGAGGTGACTTGTTCATATGACCCCACCGACACTGAGGAGGCTGCTATGCAGTATATGTTTGTAGCTATGGAGATGGCAAGGGAAGCTAACATTTTGAATGAGGCTTATGGCATCGATACTCAGGTAAATATTAGCATGTTCATTGAATTTAATTTATTAAATTTCAATTTTGAAATGCAAGATTAACTAATTTAGTTTTATGAATTTAATAAAATTTCAAGGAACAGTGTTGATACTGGATACACTGACCCTACACCTACTTATTACTCCACTGCATCTACCGTTGAGGTATGTAACTAGTAAAAAATTATAAATTTATTACATGTTAATAGCATTGTTATATGAATGGTATTCTAATATCTGATTTTGGATGTTGAATAGGCTAATATTGGAGGTTTCGTGGGAACACCTCCCAGTGCCAGTGGAGTTAGAAAAATCTACACACAGGTAATAGAATAAAGAGTTTAACTAATGAATTGTACAATAGATTTGTGTAGCTTATATTCATATCGTTAATTACATTGAATTACACATCTTTCAAACTCAAAGCATTACTTCACATTCCATAACTAATAACTAGATGTTGATAGATGACAAAATTTCAAAGTTACAATATAGTTGTTTAGAAAGTCAACATAAGTAGTGATGCAATTACTTCACATAGCATAAGTAATAACTACGAGTAGATGCCAATTGTATTTGCTTGTCATGGCATTCCATGAGACCACTTTTTATTGAGGCATCTTTCCAAACAATTCACTGCCTTGTCTATGCTATGGATACTTGGAAGAAATATATGAAAGAATAATAGTAAGCAATAGCATAGACAAGGCAATGAGTTTTTTGAAAAAATTCCTCAAAGAAATGTGGTCTCATGGTGATGTCCATCACCAAGAGACCCAATTTGTTTGAGGCATTTTTTCAAATAGCTCACCACCTTTTCTATGCTACCAAAATTTCCATACATGTCTACCAAAGTATTCTATCCAACAGTTCACGTCCTTGCTGCTATGGCTAAAATCCTGAAAAAGGTGCTTTCCAACAAACTATGGGTTCTTGGAAAAAACTCTATCAAAGAATAATAGTAAGCAATAACATAGACAAGGCAGTGAATATTTTGAAAAAATGCCTCAAATAAATGTGGTCTCATGGTGATGGAATGCCATTCCATCACCATGAGACCACATTTCTTAGAGGCATTTTTTAAAACAACTCACCGCATTTTCTATGCTACCACATTTTTCATACATGTCTACCAAAGCATTTTATCAAAATACTTGAACTTCCTTACTGCTATGGCTAAAAGCCTAAAAAAGGTCCTTTCCAACAAACTATGGATGCTTGGAAAAATCTATCAAAGGATAATAGTAAGCAATAGCATAGACAAGGCAGTGAGTAGTTTGAAAAAATGCCTTGAAGAAATATGGTCTCATGGTGATGGAATGCCATTCCATCACCATGAGACCACATTTACTTGAGGCATTTTTTGAAACAACTCACCACCTTTTCTATGCTACCACATTGTCCATACATGTCTACCAAAGCATTTAATTAATCTACTCACTTTCTTGTTGCTATGGGTAAAAGTATAAATTAGGTGCTTTCCAAAAAACTATAGATGCTTGGAAAAAAATTATCAAAGCATAATAGTAAGCAATAACATAGACAAGGCAGTGAGTAGTGTGAAAATATTCCTCAAAGAAATGTGGTCTCATGGTGATGGAATGCCATTCCATCACCATGAGACCACATTTCTTTGAGGTATTTTTTCAAACAACTCATTGCCTTTTCTATGCTACCACATTTTCCATACATGTCTACCAAAGCACTTTATCAAACTACTTGAACTTCCTTGCTGCTATGGCTAAAATCCTAAAAAAGGTGCTATCCAACAAACTATGGATGCTTGGGAAAAATCTATCAAAAAATAATAGTAAGCAATAGCATAGACAAGGCAATGAGTAGTTTGAAAAAATTCCTTGAAGAAATGCGATCTCATGGTGATGGAATGCCATTCCATCACCACGAGACCACATTTCTTTGAGACATTTTTTCAAACAACTCACCGCCTTTTCTATGCTACCACATTTTGCATACATGTCTACCAAATCATTTTATCAAACTACTCACTTCCTTGCTGCTATGGCTAAAAGCCTAAAATAGGTGGTTTCCAACAAACTATGGATGCTTGGAAAAAATCTATCAAAGCATAATAGTAAGCAATATCATAGTCAATGTAGTGAGTAGTTTGAAAAAATGCCTTGAAGAAATGTGGTCTCATGGTGATGGAATGCCATGACACATTTGTTTGTAATGGCATTCCATCACCATGAGATCCCATTTCTTTGAGGAATTTTTTCATACAGTTCACTGCCTTCTTTATGCTACCACAATTCTCATACATGTCTACCAAAGCATTTTATCAAATGGTTCACCGCCTTGCTGCTATGGATAAAATCCTAAAAATAGGTGCTTTCGAATAAGCTATGGATAGGTCAAATAGTAAGCATGATAGTCAGAAATATATAGTTTAATAAGTACTCAAATTTTTTTTCATTATCTCATACATTATAAGCCATGACATGCATCACTATTGTAGTTATCATGATTGAATAATTTGTTGTTTTATTTTCAAATGTTGGAAGTGGATACACCTGCAATTGTTCATAGGGAAATGGAGCTTGGTGTTTCATTTTCTATAAACTCCTCGATGCCCCTCTCAGAGGTATGAGGAAGATTACTAAATTTCAATTTACATTCGTTGTTATAGCTGTTAGTTAGTGAAAAATAAAACTATTATTGATTCGTAGTTTAATTTCTATTTGGATGGTTTCTACAGGGCTTCAACATGCCTCAACATGGGCATTTGAATATTTCCCTCATGGAGAGTGATCATTAGATGGTTGTAAGTGATTATTTTTTTAAATATATCATTTTTTATAATGCAATTTCTATATATTAATGTCTTTACTTGTTATTGTAACATATAAGGCTTGACTAAGAACTAAACCCTAGGAGGAGAACTAGGAGCACTCCTCAACCTCAAAATAAACGAGTGACAGACCTATCACCATCTGATCGACAAACAAAGGGAAAGAGTTTATTTCAAGAGCATGGAGAGCAATGAATTTTGATTCCAGAGCCCTTTGTTGTATGCCTATATGGCATTTTTGTACATATTTTGTATTTCATATATTTGACATTGTATGCCTATATGTCATTCTCATAATCCTATATGGCTATTTTGTATATATTTTATATTTATATCGACATATATTGATGTATGCCTACATGGATATTTGGTTAATATAAATCTTTTTTATAGATGGTGTCCATATTTTCATTATAAATTCACGGTTCAATAGACATGAGTTACGCGTATTCAAGTGTATACTTTACAAATTACGTGTATACTTTGTGACTTACGTGTTTTCATATGTATACCTTGTATTCATGCATATACTTTGTATTATTTTGTGTATACTATGTACTCATGTGTATACTTCAAGGCTTACGTGTATTTGAGTACTTGTGCTTCCCTTATTCACATGTATGCTTGACTTATTCACGTGTATACTTATTAATTGGTTAGCCCTAGCATTGATCACTACTGTCCTTCATGGTTTTTCTTGAATATTTATTGATTAATGCTAAACAACTTTATTAGTTGATGCTAAAAAACTTCAATATATCTAGGAATACTAGTAGAGTTACAAATTACAAAATTGCACAAACTGAAAAGAAAAGATTAACTATAAATAAATTTACTGATTATTAACTTGATAATTGATTAAGAAAGAGTATAATATATATATCAAGAGATGAGCCTTCTAGTATGGAAACTGCCAACTAGAAAATAGGAAAAGCATTCCCAATACTTTGAAAGCAATAATCCACCCAAAATTGCAATGAAAAATAAGGAAAATGAACCCACAAAGGCACAACTGAATAAAGAATAGTTCACCCTTCACAACTTGGTGAAACCATTTCCAAACTTAGAAGATCTTAAAGATAAAGAAGAATTATGATCTATATAATATAAAATTAGTACCCACTTTGATGACTACAAAATTTTCAACCATGAGCTTATCATGCTTTTTCAACCATGTGCTTATCATGATGAGTAGTTAACTTCTTGACACATTATCATACAAACATTTATCTTGAATAGTCTTTTTGTGTGGAAAAATCAGATTTCTCAATTGTCGTGTGGATGTTTCTTTTTTTGATTGTTTTGCATGCCATCATAAGGGATCGAGTTGGTTGAAAGTGGCTCAAAGTAATTCGGCATGTTGGGGTGCGAAAGAGGACCATGCCTAACATAAACGTACCCATAATGCACATTGGAATAGTTCGTTTGGTCACACGAGTTGCAGAACGAAAGTTACACCACTTTGCAACTTTACACTACTTGCATTTGACACTTTTTCCATCAAGTGAAAACTAGACACCACGGGAAAACTACTCCAAGATAACAAAAACTAAGAGAGGTTATTGTAGAGGGGCCCAACATGATCCTATAGGATTAGATGGAGATTTTTTAAGTGTCACGATTTCTGAGTAATAGCTGGTCAAATATTGTAGCCATTTTGCACTTTAGACCCTTAATGGATCGAGCCAGTTAAACATGGCTTAGAGTGATTCGACATGTTTGAGTGTGAAAGAGGACCATGCCTAGCGTAAATGTACCCATATAGACATGTTGGAATAGTTTGTTTGGTCACACAAGTTGCAAGAATGAAAGTTGCACCACTTTACAATTTTACACTGCTTGCATTTGACATTTTTTCCATCAAGTGAAAACTGGACACCACGGGAAAATGACTCTGAGATAACAAAAATTGAGAGAGGTTGTTGTAGAGGGGACCAACATGATCCTGTAGGCTCAGACAGAGAGTTTGTAAGCATCATGATTTCTGAGTAATAGCCCATTAAAGATTGCAACCATTTTGCACTTTGGACCCTTAAGGGATCAAACCGATTGAACGTAGCTCGAAGTGATTCAGCATGTTTGGGTGCAAAATAGGACCATGCATAGTGTAAAAGTACCCATTCAGATGCATTGGAATAGTTCATTTGGTCACACGAGTTGCAAAACAAAAGTTGCACCACTTTGCAACTTTACGCTGCTTGCATTTGACACTTTTTCCATCAAGTGAAAATGGACACCATGGGAAAATGACTCCGAGATAACAAAAACTGAGAGATACTATTGTAGAGGGGCCCAACACAATCTCATAGGATAATATGGATAGTTCGTAAGTATCACAGTTTCTGAGTAGTAGCCTATCAAAGATTGCTTCCCTTTTGCACTTTAGACCCTTAAGGAATCGAGCCGGTCGAATGTAGCTCGGAGTGTTTCGACGTGTTTGGGTGCGAAATAGGACTATGCCTAGCATAAATGTACCCATCCAGATGCATTGGAATAGTCCGTTTAGTCACACGAGTTGGAGAACGAAAGTTGCACCACTTTGCAACTTTACATTGCTTGCATTTGACACTTTTTCCATCAAGTGAAAATTGGACACCACAGGAAAATGACTTCGAGATAACAAAAATTGAGAGAGGTTATTATAGAGGGGCCCAACGCAATCCCATAGGCTTAGACAAAGAGTTCATAATCATCACAGTTTCTGAGTAATATCCCGTCAAAGATTGTTGCCCTTTTGCACTTTGGACCCTTAAGGGATCAAGCTAGTTGAACATAGCTTGGAGTGATTCAACATGTTTGGGCATGAAATAGAACCATGTCTAGCATAAAAATACCCATCTGGATGCGTTGGAATAGTTTGTTTCATCACATGAGTTGCAGAATGAAAGTTGAACCACTTTGCAACTTTAAATTTCTTGTATTTGACACTTTTTCCATTAATTGAAAACTAGACACCATGGGAAAACGACTCCGAGATAAAAAAAACTGAGAGAGTTATCTCAGAGAGGCCCAACTCGATCACGTAGGCTCAGATGGAGAGTTCATAAGTGTCATGGTTTTCGAGTAGTAGCTTGTCAAAGATTTATGCCCTTTCGCACTTTGGACCCTTAAGGGATCAAGTTAGTTGAACGTAGCTGGGTGTTGTCACAATAGTGGTTTACAATTTCTGGGAGATTTTAATTTTTGCTAAAATCACATATTTTTAGAAAATATAATGATTTAAGCCTTAAAAAGTTCCATTTAAAGCATTCCAATTGAAGAAGGTTTGATCAAACTACCTTAGATCAAACCCCCTTGGATAGAACCTTGCTAGTTTTAAACCATACCTATAATGGAGTCTCCTTTACACCTATCAAAATGTTGATAAAAAACCACTTTTGATTTACCTTTTGGAGGATCAAATGAATTCGTTTAAAATTTATTTTTTGTAAGTATGTAGTCCTTATTATAAACTTTCCAAAAAGTATAATTTTAAATAAATTTAATTTTATTATTATATTTATTTTTTATTTCTTATGAATGTATTTCACTAAAAATCAAGCTCTTTTTCTACACATGTGGAAAAATATAGATTATCAAAAAAAAGAAAAAAATATAAGTGCACCAGATATTGAAGTCCTTGATCCAACAAAAAATAAAATTGAATTGTGATACATACAAAAAAAGTTACGGTCTGCTATGTCTGAATTGTAATTGGTTTGACTTCGAAACTTGATTAAAGAAAAAATATTCAATAAGAAACTATCTAACCAAGTGGAAGCACTAGATATCAGAGTTAAAAATCTAAATTTGAAAGAATTAGAATTTTACCCTTCATGGAAAAAAAGTTATGCGTTATACGGTGAGCGTCACTTTTAAAAATGTTGTTTTCTGAAAAAAAACTAGTTTTTGAGGGAGATGGAAAAAGAAGTGGAATTTGATTCCAAATTTTTTGGAAAAAATATATTTAGAATCTATAGACAAAATATCACAAAACTCTAGTTTGCATCATCTTCAAATTCCTCACAGTTTAGCCACTATAGTTGCCCGAAAGTGAAGATTTAGTTAAAAAAAAATATTCTAGTGTCCAGTTTGGCCAAAAATTGTAAACCACTATTATGGGATCACCTAGCTTGGAGTGATTCGGCGTGTTTGGGGGTGAAAGAAGACCATGCCTAGTGTAAACGTACCCATCTAGATGCATTGGAATAGTCTGTCTGGTTACACGAGTTGTAGAATGAAAGTTGCACCACTTTGCAACTTTACACTGCTTGCATTTGACACTTTTTCCATCAAGTGAAAAATGGACACCACGGGAAAATGACTCCAAGATAAAAACCGAGGAAGGTTACTGTAGAGGGGCCCAACACAATCTTGTAGGATTAGATGGAGAGTTTGTAAGCATCACGGTTTTCGAGTAGTAGCCCATCAAAGATTGCTGCCCTTTTGCACTTTGGACCCTTAAGGGATCGAGCCGGTTGAACGTAGCTCAAAGTGATTCGCCGTGTTTGGGTGTGAAAGAGGACCATGCCTAGCATAAATGTACCCATCTTGACACTGAATAGTCCATTTGGTAACATGAGTTGCAAAATGAAAGTTGCACCACTTTACAACTTTACACTACTTGCAATTGACACATTTTCCATCAAGTCAAAATTGGACACCACGGAAAAACGACTCCAAGATAACAAAAATTGAGAGAGGTTATTGTAGAGGTGCCCTATGTGATCCCGATTCCTCAAATGTAATTCCCATAACTAACATGGTATTCAGGTAATAGGCCATCAAAGATGGCTTCCCTTTTACAATTTGGACTGTTAAGGAATTATGTTGCATGAATTTAAAAATTTGAGTAAATATCATTACAAATGTTTATGTGAAAATATGGTATGCTATATTGATATTGATATATAATCATTGTGTTGTTTTGTTTTAATAAATGAAGTTTTTATAATAAGTTAGTCAATTGGTGCTAGTTATAATAGGGAGAGAAAAAAAGAAGAAAAATAATGATTGGTAACCATCAATGGTTATTACACTCACTATATTAATAATATGATGTTTACAATAAAATGAGATTTATTTGGCAATCCTAATTCTTCTTTTTGTGCTACAATTGTCTAATATGCTTCATACACCGTTCTGAAACCCAAGTGCTTGTACTTGTAGGCACAATGCTTTCTCAAAACTATCAAGTGGTAATACAAAATCATGAGAAAAACTAAAACTCTATGAATTCCAACACCCCACTTAAATCAAATATTGAATCAATTTGCCCCATTTTCATGCACACAAACTCAACTTATAAGATTGTCTCATAATAACCAAAAATACGATTCAAGGATGCCTTAGGTACTCCATTCTCATAGATCTTTTACAATGTCACTCATACATTTGAGATTCTTTTATAATGTCTACATCATAGGTGCTCATGATGAGGTTAACTTCAAATGAATAACTTGAAATTCCCTCGCTAAGCTTCATACGCTCTTTTATAATGGCTTCAAATCAGAATTGAGATTTGTCAAGATCATCAAAATAAGGATGTTGCATTACTCTTTTAGCCGAGATTCTCTTGGATGGCTCATAAATCAACATTTTTTGCAAGGAGACACCAATCGATTTTTAGTAGTTTACTTACAAATAGGAAAAGTAAAAGAAGAAAAATAAAGAGGATCCAAAATGGAAATGAAATGAAAATAGATGGAAGGCACTTAGAGACAACAAATCCACACCATTTGGTTCCAAGTCGAGAACAGTAAGGCTTAAATCTTGATGCTTCCATTGAGGATAGGCATGCCAGTCTCTCAACTTAGTCACTCTTGGTCATACATCTTCATTGGGAGTTCCAAGATAGCTATTGCACACAACACCTCTCATGAATAGAATAACTTGAAAGTCGCGATGCTCTTATAATGTCTACATCATAGGTGCTCATGATGAGGTTAACTTCAAATGAACAACTTGAAATTCCCTCGCTAAGCTTCAAACACACTTTTATAATGACTTAAAATCATAATTGAGATTTGTCAAGATCATCAAAATAAGGATGTTGCATTATTTTTTGGCTGAGATTCTCTTGGATGGCTCATAAATAAGCATTTTTTGCAAGGGGACACCAATCAATTTTTAGTAGGTTACATACAAATAGGAAAAGTAGAAGAAGAAAAAGAAAGCATCCAAAATGGAAATGAAATGAAAATAGATGGAATGGTATGTGCATGATCATTATGGGCCAAAAAGTGGTGATATGATGGGCATGCGTAGGGTATGTGGCTGACAACTTTTTTTACCTAAAATTGATGAAACAAAAAGGGTTATTAAAGGAGATTCTCAGCTTTCCACCAATATAAATTATGCTTTACTTTGAATTTAATAAATAATTATTATTCATTTTCTATTTGAATTACGACTAAAGTCCTGATTGATAGACTGATTGAAAAATATCTATATCTTTCAAACGATATCACATTTTTTGAATCTGAAACATCCATCACATTCTATGCTTCGCATACTATAAGATTAAAAAAAAATGAATTTCATGAAGTTTTGACCAAGTTAAGGTGGTCAGACATACAAATTTTTATATTTTTTAAAAATTGTAATAAAAAATTCATAATTAATTATTTACTTGGAAAAAAATTACAAAAAAATATGCATCACATTGGGACATGAGTCCTTTAATTATATCTAAAATCTTATAAAAAAATATTATCATTTTATTGTGGTTACGGTGGTCAGATAGACACGTACTTCTTATTTTTTCCCTGAAATTTAAGTACCACTGCATTGAAATTTCAAATTTTCACCAAATATATATATTTTTTAAATAAACCTAGTATTTTAGAAACTACATTCAATTTGCTACAAATTCTATTCTTACATATTTTTGAAATAATATAGATAACTTATTCAAATTTTTACGTGAAGTTTCCTAACTTTGATTTTTCTAATTTTTTCGCCACTTAAGGGCCTGATTTTTCCATGATGATCCTAGACACATACCTGGAATGCACTTACAGACAACAAATCCACACCATTTGGTTCTGACTCGAGAACAACAAGGCTTAAATATTGATGCTTCCATTGAGGATAGGCATGCCAGTCTCTCCTATTAGTCAGTCCTGGCCATACATCTTCATTGTGAGTTGCAAGATACATATTGCACACAACAACCTCTCATGAATAGAACTCTGTATCCTGCATCATTATTTTTAGTACATCATTTTTTTTTGCATATTTTTGAGAAAAAATAAAATACCATTGAACTTTGTATCCTTTTTCATAGTTCTAAACATAAAATGTGCTACATTTTCAAGTCTAATAACTTCATCAATCACCTACATACATGATATAAACATTAGATGATAGAATTTTCATCATAGCATTAGCATCATAAAAATTAATGTGCATACAAGTATAAATTAATAAGAACCAATGTGCATACTTACAAATTAATCCAACGAACCATTCGAGTCTTCTCTACTCTTTATTGTGTCAAGTAATTGCCTCATGGTTAGACTCACGGACCTTCCACAAGGTCTTGTTCAATGGTCTACCCCCATATTTGGTCAAATTAACATTGGATGCCACGACAAGGTTCAAGTAATGAAGAATATTTCGATGCATTTCAAAGTCCTGAAACAACCAATATTTAACACACGTATGTGGGTACCTTCTAAGCCATGTTCTAGTAACAACAACTGAGCCTGTATGGTATTCGATGTTTTCTCCATCTATAACTGGGGCCTCTAATTTATTTTTGGCCTCAACACAATGACACAAGTAATAGTATGTTCCCTCTTCGTTATCTTAATCTACAATAACTGCATAAACATGCCCTATATTGATATGTGCAACAAATCTCTTGAAATTATTCAACATTACAAATACACTACAAAGATAACAATAAGAATTTCAAAAAATAAGCAAGTAGATATATTACCTGGTTGAACTAGATCTAATATGTGGTCAAATTCAATCGATGAATCCATTTGTGTTAGTTCCAATGCCGTCAGAGGGTGATACATGTAAAGTGGGCTAAGATTTAACTTAACGACCATTTCTCAACCCACTCCTTTGACTCACAATCATCCCAGGCTTGCATTGTACATGAAGAACAAAAGTGTGCCATCTTTTGTGTATTGATACTCCATGAACCTACATTTGAGCTAAGGAAAGAGTGTAGCTCACTCAATCTTGCCAATGTATAAAAATCCTCATATGGTTCAATGTTAGTATCATCCATCAACCAAAAAAATCTATGAACTGAAGATGTACCTTGATTACCTGGACCCATCGAGGCATTACACCACTCGACGATTGATTTTGCATCTATCAATTTGCATTGTATTTATACTTTAACTCTTATCATGCTAATGCTTTTTTCACACATGCTCCTGCACCATCATGCTCCCCCTTTCCATGGCCGACCTCACAAAAGTTCCATGGGTGATCCCACAATAGTGGTTTACAATTTTTGGCCAAACTAGACACTGAAATAATTTTTTTTAACTAAATCTCCACTTTCAGGCACCTATAGCGGCTAAACCGTGAGGAATTTGAAGATGATGCAAACTAGAGTTTCGTGACATTTTATCTCTAGATTCTAAATATATTTTTTTTCAAAAATTTTGGAATCAGATTGCACTTCTTTTTCCATCTCCCTCAAAAACTAGTTTTTTTTCAAAAAATAACATTTTTAAAAAGTGCGCTCACCGTATAACACATAAATTTTTTTCCATGAAAGAAAAAATTCCAATTCTTTCGAATTTAGATTTGTAACTCCAATATCTAGTGATTCCACTTGATTAGATAGTTTTTTATTGAATATTTTTTCTTTAATCAAGTTTTGAAGTCAAACCAATTACAATTTAGACATAGTGCTACTGTATAACGTGTAACTTTTTTTGTATGTATCAAAATTCAATTTTTTTTGTTGGATCAAGGACTTCAATATCTGGTGCACTCATATTTATCAATTTTTTTTGATAATATTCTATTTTTCCACATGTACAGAACAAAGAGCTTGATTTTCGGTGAAAAACCTATGTTTAATAAAACTAAAAAAACAAATACATAATAAAACCAAAACATATTAGAATTATATTCATTGGAAAGTTCCTTCCGAGGACTACTTGATTCTAGTTGGGCCTGTGAATTCTCCACCATTTTCATCTTCAATCTGAGCTCTGAAGTACAAATTTTTTGATTTTTTTTGTAAACAAGGTCAAAAATAAGGGAAAGGGGGGGTTCGCCTGAACCATGGGGGGTTCAAGTGAACCCCTAGGGGTTCGAGCAAACCAAGGTTCATTGGAACCCTAGTTCATTCAAACCCCCTTCCATAAAGGGGTTTCCATTTGTTTTTTTGGCCAATTGGTTCGTACATGCATTAAATGGGTTCTCTCGAAACCTCTTTTGGTTCATTTGAACCAACTAGTTTGTTCAAACCCCCAAAATGATTTTTTTTGGCATGGGTTCATTTTTCACAAGTTTTCCTTCCTCATTCGAATTGTAAACCACTTTTGTGGGTTTACCCCCATATATGTTGAACACTTGTAATGACATGCATCCTGCATAACCAATAAAACATGTACGAGTTCTTGAACTGTGTTGCACAGTTATCCGACCATATTATATGCTAATCGTATGCTATGCCCCTCTGAGCCAAATCACTATAGAACATTTGGAAGAAACCTTGCACAAAATCTGGAGAATGTGTGCAATCATCACTAATATAAAATTGATACTACCTCAATACCTTCCTTTGGTCCTCTATACTATTAGCTGTATGAATGAATGCTATGTGCACAAATATCAAAACCTGTGTGGAGTTGTAATATTGTGATTGCACCTCACATTGTGGCTGTAGAGTGTAGTTCTCTACAATTTTGACCACTCAAACTATGCTGCCAACTGGAAAGTTGTCCTTGCATAACTTGAATTGTGTGTCCAACCATCGGGCTCTATGGGTATGCCTTGCATACTCATACACTATATTGTCATGGAACATAGACATAAACAAATACATTGGAGTCTTCTGAATAACCAAATCACACCTTTTTTCTTGATTACCATACTTTGTAACATATGCCACTATTTTATACTTCTCGAACTCTACTAGTTTCTTTCCCACCTCCTATGTGCTTTCCATATTTTGACATATTAGCATACGTTGCAAGCCACCGCAATGCTGACATAAACCATCCAAGTAGGCCATCCTATAGAATATTTGGCCATCCTCTATTTTACATAAAATTCTTGATAAGAACTCTCTTGAAAATGTTTGTGGGGCATGCATACCACAATCCTGCAAAACATCATTAGTATGAAAATCTAAACACATAGAACGATAAACATCATAATGGTTAGAGAATTCAATATGTAGTCTACAACAACAAGTAGTGCGTGTGTGATTTATCTTGGCATAAAAAGGTTTAAGAATTTCAAAATATCTTTGAAAAATTTGAATTTGAGGATAATCCTGTTGAAATTTATGAAAAAATTGGGTTAGATTCGTATCCAAAAAATGCTTTGGATGTGGCTCACGGTTCCAACTACCGATTCTCCTTCTTACCACATCTCTTTGATTCAGATATGGCCTTGTTCTATTCTTCCAATAGTCTTCAATTAGTGCTCTTAATGCTTCGACAACTAGTTTATCTTTTCATGGCAGTCTCCCCGAGAATGCCCATAATTCATTTGAATTGGTGCCCTCAATGCTTTGCCACCTTTGAACAACACTTGATAAAGTTTTTCTATTAATTCTCAATTGTTCACTCATCTTTCTAATGAGACAAGATCTCCTTGTTTGACTACTTACCAAAGTCGATGTAATGACATGTTGGGTGACATTACTATCCTTTGAGTGTGAGGTCTTACCCACACTCTCATAAGCATACATTAGAGTCTTCACAATAGTTTTTTCACTTGAAGCATTCGATGTTCTCAACCCAAGAATCTTCATGATATTTCTATACTTTATACCTCACATCATTTCAACAAATAGTTGACATCTTGCAGTCTCATTTAGCCTTTCAAAGAAAAATTTCCAAATCTTATCAGCATATCTTCTACAAATGCGTGCTAGAATCTTACCTTTGATGTGCTGCAAAAAATCCTCATCAATATTAATAAAATACTTTAGCTTTCTACACAAAATTCTAGGTGGTGTTCTCCTAGGTACATACATCTCAACATTAAGAATTTCATCAATATTTAAGTGAGGTGGGCTAGATTGTGTACCTTCGATCGAGGGTGGAATAGACAACATACCTTAAGGTTGACATGGGGATGATGGCGTACCTTCTTTGTGAAATTCGAGTGATGATGTACTCTCAACTTGAGATGTGGTGGATGGTGTCCCTTCATATTCACTTGCAGTAGATGGTGTCCATCCATATTCACTTACGGTAGATGGTGTCCCTCCATATTCACTTGTGCTTAATGGTGTCCCTTCATGTTCACTTGTGGTAGAGGGTGTGTCTCCAACTACGGTATCCAATTCTATCTTAGCACGATGCTTTTCCATTCATTCCCTTTGTACCGCCAATGCCTTTTCTCTTTTTGATGGTTGAGGTTCCTCTTCAATTGGCATGTTTTCATCAATCGTATCCAATTTCTTCTTCTCACGATATTCCCTTGATGCAGAGAAAGAGAGTTCATACCATAAAATTTTTATATTCTTGGCAATAATCAAGTACACAACTGAAATTCTTCATTCTTGAGGCAATCTCAATCCTTTAACCTTGAGCAACATGGGCTCCAACTTACACAAATGGACTCCAATCTCTATCAAACTTGGTAAATAATTTAAAAATGCCTAGATTCATCCCAAAAAATCATTACAACCATCCAAATATCATACAACAATGATTTAAGGCCAACCATAAACAAACTATGCATAGCTTTGTTCAAACATGAAGAAAACCATGTTTCTTTTACCACTCTCCACCAAAATGAAACACACAATCTACCATAACTCATGAAAATGAATAAATGAATCTTTTTCCTTTAAAGGGTTTTTAGAACATGTAAAAAAATAACTTTTCACCAATTTTTATCACTTTTTGATGGTGGAATAAAAAGATATGAATTTTCCTTATCTGCTGGAAACCCTAGTCCCTGAACTGGGTAGTCTTCACCAAAATTGTCATAAATCAATAAAAACCCAATGAAAATTGATAAAAGTGAAAATGAAACTATATTAACATATCCAAAATTTACAATAGGTCTGAGGTCTTTAGTTTATTTGTACAATCCGTACCATTCTCTGCAACAACCTGCAACTTCTAGAGAAAACAATCCCATGATAGGGCTGCCAATGGTAAAATGATCATAACTTTATCCAAAATCAATAAAAAAACACCAAACCAATTGAAAATGAAAGCCAATTCATTCCTCTATCAATAAAAATCAATTTTAGATCTTTACACCTTCATACAAAGCCGTACCATGTAAAAGAACAAGGAAAAACATTGGAAAATTGTAGAAAAATTCATCTCTTCATTCATAAATTCTTGTTCAATCTACATTCCAACCCCCCATTCGACTTGGAGGTCCATTTTTATGCTTGTAAAATCAATTTATACTCCAACCAACCTAAAAATACCATATAAAAACTTTTAATTTTTTTTTAAAAAGTGTCATTTAACAAGAAGAGTTGCTATGACAACATTTGACAACTTTTGACAATGTTTTCATTTTTTAACTAAATGACACCAAACCTTCATCAATGATTCCAAATGACTTCAAACATATATAAAATGGCTCATTAAACCTTATTACAACATTAAAACACCTAATTTAATGAATTTATACAATATGGCCTCATGGAGGCTTGAATGCAACAAGGTGCTCCTGCACCATTCTCCGCTTGAAGAAAAAAATCAAGTCCCTTGAGGGAGCAAAGAGTAAATGACTTGCAAACATAAATAAATCTTCACTATCACCATTAATCACAAAAATTTGTATCTTCATTTTAACCCATGGTTTTTTCTTCCTTGAAATTATAGACACAACAAGAAGAAGGTATCTTCTTTCCATCTTCCCATCATGTACATGTTCAAACTCATCCACAATCCCTGTGCCATGATTTTCCTGCAACCATAATGTCTCTATTTTTGCTGTCTCAAGATAACAACAAACTTCTACATGGAGAAAACTAAAAATTCCATTAGTCTCATCATAAAACAATGAAGTAAAAATTTCATTCTCATACCTCAGTAGCAAATCCATTCCACCTTTGTCTTCTTCTTTATCAGATTTAGACATCACTCCATCATCTTCTTCTACCTTTACCATTGAATCTTCTACTACATTTGCTGTCTTCATGTCCAAAAGGTCCATTTCTTGTGCATATACCTCAAAAAAATCATCTATACCTTCACTCTCATCATCAAAGTACCATATATAACCTGCATTATATCCTTGAAAATATGCATATATCTCATTAGCAAACAAATCTGCAACATTGTCATTATCAACCTTATTATCAACAACATCTTGAGGATTAGTACCAACCTTATCAACAACCTCAACAACCTTCTCTACTTGTTCATCAAAATTTTTATCAACTACTTGATTACCAACAACCATGATCATTCATCTCAACATCAATGTGTTCTTGAACAAACAAAGAAGTTTGTTCATCTTCAAACATAATTGGAATATCATGCATCTCAACCTGTAACTTACTTTGCTCAACAAAATTTACCTTTGCCTCATTTTCTGCCATCCTTGCTTGTATTTTTCTTCTTTTAATAATCTTTTGTATGGGCCATTCAACTTTCTTTTTCATGGTCATGTGCCAACTTGTGACTCTTTTGAGCAATTGATCTATCCTTTGCTTTAATTCTTCAATCTCCTTTTGCCTCATCTCTTCCTCTTTTCTCTTCCTTTCTTTTTTTCCCTCTTGTTTCTTCTTTTTCCTCTTGTCCTTTGCCAGAAAATGTCTTCCCAATCTTCTCACCAAATATATCTTCACAAGCAAGTCTCTCCTTGCTTCTATTCAACTTTTCTTTGCCTTTCCTTGGAAGCAATCAGGTTCTTCTTAACTTGCACACAACCACAACACAAAAACACAAACCAACACTAACCCAGACATTTTTCTGGGCTCTAATACCAATTTGATGAAGAGAAAAAGAGTTCATACCATAAAATTTCTATATTCTTGGCAATAATCAAGTACACAACTAAAATTCTTCATTCTTGAAGCAATCTCAATCCTTTAACCTTGAGCAACATGGGCTCCAACTTACACAAATGGACTCCAATCTCTATCAAACTTGGTAAATGATTTCAACATGCTTAGATTCATCCCAAAAACTCATTACAACCATCCAAATATCATACAACAATGATTTAAGACCAACCATAAACAAACTATGCATAGCTTTGTTCAAACATCAAGAAAACCATGTTTCTTTTACCACTCTCCACCAAAATGAAACACAATCTACCATAACTCATGAAAATGAATAAATGAATCTTTTTACTTTAAAGTGTTTTTAGAACATGTAAAAAAAGAACTTTTCACCAACTTTTATCACTTTTTTATGGTGGAATAAAAATATATGAATTTTTCTTATTTGCTGGAAACCCTAGTTCCTGAACTAGGTAGTCTTCACCAAAATTGTCATAAATCAATAAAAACCAAATAAAAATTGATAAAAAAGTGAAAATGAAACTAGATTCACATATTTAACATTTTCAAAAGGTCAGAGGTCTTTAATTTATCTGTATAATCATACCATTCTCTGCAACAACCTGCAACTTCTAGAGAAAACAATCCCATAGGGCTTCGAATGGTAAAATGATCATAACTTTCTCTAAAATAAATAAAAAAAAACCAAACCAATTGAAAATGAAAGCTAGTTCAATACTCTATTAATAAAAATAAATTTAAGATCTTTACACCTTCATACAAAGCCGTACCATGTAAAAGAATAGGGCAGAACATTGAAAAATTAAAGAAAAAATCATCTCTTCATTCATAAATACTTGTTCAATCTACATTCCAACCCCCCATTTGACTTGGAGGCCCATTTTTATGCTTGTAAAATAAAGTTATACTCCAACCAACCTACAAATACCATTTAACAACTTTTTAAAAGTGTTCATTTAACAAGAAGAGTTGTTATGACAACATTTGACAACTTTTGACAATGTTTTCATTTTTCAACTAAATGACACCAAATCTTCATCAATGAATCCAAATGACTTCAAACATATATAAAATGGTTCATTCAATCTTATTACAACATTAAAACACCTAATTTAATGAATTTATACAATATGGCCTCATGGAGGCTTGAATGCAACAAGGTGCTCCTACACTAGTCCTCATCCATTCTCTATTTTTTGCTTTATTTGTTTCATACTCTTCATCTGTTGGTTTATTCCTTGTTTGTTTCCTTGGAATGGCAGATAATTTTACCTATAGCATGGTAATGAGACAAATATTAGTTCCTAAAAAATGAATCCATAGAAATAGATGAAATATATACTGTTAATAAATATTTAACTAGCTCCCTTCAGGTGTTTTTTTTCTCTATGCATCAGCTGCTTCACAAAGTTAGCTCAGCCTTTTATCTAGGTTCTAATCTGCTGCGCCATGTGTCTACTCCTCGCAACCCCAAGTCTCTACATTCCTTCGCATTCTAGGAAACTCCGCTATGCTTCCATGTGTTGCGGCTACGGGATACTTTTGATCATGCTTTCTTACTGTCTCATCGGGCTCGGCTCGATTGCCATGAAGCCCTTTTTCCCAAAAGTTTTTGGCGGGCCCCATAGTTGCTATCTGTAGTGTACACTTGCTATGTTTTCGCTATCCACAAATCTTTTCGCATAGAGATGAAGTAGTAACCATGGGAAGCGAAACACTGCCACGCATCTCTTTTGTGCCCGACTGGTAATCGTTCCCTCCATTGTTGATGAAGTGCTTGACCCATTCGACATGTGTAGCTTTATTGCAAGTACTTAGCAGAAAAAGAAAAGGGTTCATACGGGCAGCAAAAGGCTGCCACGTGCCTAGCCAGCGAATCTTATATTCAGGCGATAGACTAGATGAACCGAATGATGCTATTGGCCACTATGTGTCATAATCATTCGCACAAGAGGGTGACACTTGTCTGATTGGGCCTTGCCGGGACCACCGCCATCATTTGCAGAGGACGCCCCTTTACCTGGAGTGAACAGATGCTTGGTTCTAGATTGATTCTGTTGCAACGGCTTTGGGAATATTCTGATTCTTGCATCATTGCTTGTAGATTGCGAAATCTTTTCTGTTACTGCTTTCTGAAGCGGTGGGGGTTTTTTCTTGCTATATATATTTTTCTCTATTGAGAGAAAAGGGTCCAGAATTTGAAGGAAAGCGCTGGTTTTAGTAAAAAGATGCTAGACCTTTATTGCTATTTTATTTTATTGCAAAGACTCTCAGACTGTGCCAATTGTTCGGCCTTTCTATTTTTCATGCTATTTGATCAAACTGTAAACTATGCTTTTATTGTCTTGACATTTCATTTAAGAACTTCTACATATGTTGAATGCAAGTTTGTTGACCTAGACCATGTCTAATGACTCTTCTTGGTAGTAGGAATGTATGCAATAATATTTTATGTCAATGAATGGATTGTCTATACTATAATCTTAAGTTTCTGATGTTCTGGAACACTACAACACCATTCAGGCTCTTAGATTTATGATTTATCATGCCTATTATTAAGTCTTGACGCATTGCCTTAGGTTAGAATTTATTTTATTATATCTGTTTCTTTTTCCCTTTCCAACCCCACATTATAGAAGAAGCCGACTTCTCTAAAAATCTGGAGGTCACTCAGTTTAGCACAAAAGGTCCCCCATAAACTGAGTTTCCCATAAGACACTATTACCTCGTCAAATTTTGGGGTCAATAGTTTGTTCTTTTTTTGGCACGTCCGTTGGGACCTGAGCTTAAATGAAATTCATTTTGGAAGGGTGTATGAGCCATCGGCTTGTAACTAGATCCGAAATCGTAGGCAACCCCAGTTTACTAGTGCCTCCACTAGGAACAGTCTGAGTTGCAAATCAGTTAGTAATTGTTTCATTCTCACCACCCGTTCCTCTCACCATGTTGCCAACTGCCAACAAAAATTATGTGGCAGGGGACGCCGGAAGTTCCCTAGCAGCCCCGGTAGCACCTGCTATCTGGGGCGCTATCCCAGTTTCAACCATGAAAGATATACCAAAATTTACCAGAGATGGCTCAAGAACACCAGCAGAACATTTGCAAGATGTGGCAGACGTATGTTTGGTACATAGGATTACAATGCAGAATGTAGCTTTGAGGCATCTCGCCGCATCTTTTAAAGGAAAGGTGCTGGATTGGTACCGAAACCTGCCACCTAGTACTATTCGCACCTGGGATGAGCTCAAAGATCTATTCTATGAGAGGTTCTCAAATGACGAAGATCGTTCTTCACTGTATTATCAACTATCTGTCATAAAACGAGCCCCCTAGGAGGCTCTAATGAACTTTAATGCTCGATTTCACACAAATTGGCAGAGGATTCCTGTTACTATACACCCAACTCCTGAGTTGGCGTTTATATTTTATCTAAAGTCCATCAATTTTGACATTTTTGAGATGATCAAGTTTTTAGGAGGAGCTACTCTACCAGATGATTATGGTGTTGCTGTCAAGGTCGAGAATCATTTGATAGATTGCGGAAAGTTACCCCCTCGACCTATCATGCTGATATTTCCTGAAATATTGATTCCCGCACAAGAAGTTGCATCAACTAGCGCACCCGCAACTGCCCAGTCGATGTATACATACACGACAACCCCACAAAATGTGGCCTCTACATTAGGTTCTTCCAAGGATGAAATGAGTGACCTCAAAGAGATGTTGCGAACAATGGCGAATGATATAACCACTGTTAAGCGAAAGCAATCAACACCTTTGAAGCCTGCATATCAAAACTATCAAGGCGGGTGATCCTCATATCAACAGAATTAGTACCAGGGCATGACTCGAAATAATTCACCAGCTCTGACTACAAAGCAAATGGTGCCGGTGCCTACTCTGGTGATGAATGTGTCGCCAAGCTCGAGTAGGGAATTAACGATAGTTCAAAACAACCTTATTGATGATATCAATCAGTGGTGCTTCCCTTGCAGCGAGGCACATATGCCCCAGAACTATCTGCGTGGAAACTTGCAACAAAAGGTAGCGGAGCAACGCAACCAAAATGCGGCAACAAATCATGGGGGTTATATATATGCCTCACCAAAAATGGAGAGTGCGGTTCTTACCATGCAAATGCAAGGAATGTATTTAGAACAAGAATCTGATATTGCTCCTGATCACGAGCTTTTCTCTTGGATGGAGGAAGAAGAAACAATGTTTTCTAATGATGTGTTCATACCCAAAACACCGCAAGTGCAATTTGATTATAACACGCGCTCAAAAAGGAGATTCACTGGCAAGTTAGTTGTTTCACATCTAGTCAGCCCATAACTCAAAAGTGCTTCTGATCAGATTCTTAGCACTTCAACCGTTTCGTCACCATCTCAACCACGGAAGGAAATTATTATAGCAAGAACCAAGGAGCAGAAACCTTTGAGCTTGTCATCTTTTAATGTGGTCAAAAAATTGAAGAAATCATCCGCTAATGTGTCTATGGGACCTTCTAGCTATCCCAGAGCAAAATACGCTATTACAAAAGGCACTTCAAGAAGAGGTCAACCCGACACCAACAGAGCAGTTTGCTAGTGCAAAGGTTGTTAATCAAATACCGCCAGCTAAAGTCCTTACAAACAATACAAAGGAATCCCCCACCGAGGTTAGGGATAAGTTAAAACCTCAACCCTTCTTCTTGAATCTCATTATAGGAAAGAAGTTATTGCACAATGCTATGATTGATTCTAGCACTAGTACCACGATTATGCCTAAACAGATAGCCGAAGCTTTAGGACTCAGCTATGAACCTATGAAAAGGGGGGTAATGCAGCTTGATGGGAACAAATTTGAAGCCGTAGGTGTCATCATATCACTTCCTTTAACTCTATTTACTTGCCCTAGTATCATGGTGCTGCAAGACACCGTGATCATAGATGCTCCTCCTATGTTTGGTCTCTGTCTATCCTGAGAATTTACTTCAAAGGTGGGTGGATACCTATCCTTGGATTGGTCACATTTGATACTCAGAACCAAGCATGGTGCAAAAATGAAGATAGAATCAGAGTCTTTGCATTCTGAACATGTAGCGGATGAAGCCTTGATCAATTTTGAGGCCGCGCATACCTCTATCACCAAGAAAGAAATGTATTGCGTTGAATTACTGGAGGAAGAAAAGGTGAGCGGAGATCAAAATGACAAAGAAGATGCTATTTTGAGTGAACACATGGATAATGATCCTTTCGGCAATTATCATGCTACAGGATTGGGTACCTATGTAATTTATGATGAAGACCAAGTATTCCCAAAGGTTGCCAAAGAGTTTGAAGGAAGCCAGGAAAGCGAGCTTTGGACACTATACTTTGATGGAGCAAGAAGTAAAGTGGGCGCTAGAGCGGGGATATATCTAATATCCCCACAAAATGAAAAATTGTTAAGGTTTTTTCATTTTCATTTCGCCTGCTCAAACAATGAGGCTGAATATGATGGATTAGTTCAAGGTTTAAGCCTTGCAAAACGAATGGGCATTAAGCAATTAATGGTGTTCAGAGATTCTGAACTAGTAGTCAACCGAATCCGAGGAATTTCTAGTACAAAGAATGTCCGCATGAGATCCTATTGACACTAAGTCTGGGACTTGGTTGAGGGTTTTGAAGCCTTAAACAATCTAGACTATTCCCCAAGGACAAAATAGTGATGCAGATTGCATGGCTGTGATTGGTGCCCAGTTTGATCTTGTCTCTGACCTTATACATAATGAACATTTAGTACGAGTACTGGTCTGACCGACAATTTTTGACAATGATCAGAGTTGGAATTTTTTTGAAAGTGATGAACACATCACCTTGTTCATCCAGTAGTCAGGAGAATTCACCAATTAGCTTCAACCAAAGATCGCCTGAAGCTTATGAAGGACAAATTATGCAACTCAAATCTAACAAGCTTCCGAAAGGATTGGTTACTCTCAATTTTTTTTTGATTGTGATGATGCAAGAAATGATAAATGGAAGTTCGTAGCAGACACAAGTGATTATGTGAGCCTTCGGTTCGTAGATGGCAAGAATCTTTGAGTCGGGAAAAGTGTCCCGCACCATGATAAAGAAAGACTCATTAGTTTCTCCGAAAAGTATGGAGTAGTGGCTTGGTCCTATGATGATCTGGAGGGATATGATCCTGATATCATTCAACACACTATCGAGCTAGCAGAAGGTGAAAACCCAGTCTGACAAAAACAGAGGCCAGTAAACCCTAAAATTGAAGCTCTAATGGCACAAGAACTAACTAAGCTTATTGAGTCATGCATTATCTTCCTAATCAAGCATAGTACTTGGGTATCGAATCTGGTCCTGATCCGAAAGAAGAATGATGATATCCGTTTGTGTGTAGACTTCTGAGACCTAAACAAAGCATCCCTGAAAGACCATTATCCACTGCCTTCAATGGAGTGAATACTACAAACGGTTGCAGGATCAGAAATATTTTCTCTGCTGGATGGTTTCTCCAGCTATAATCAGATCCAAGTTAAGGAAGAAGATTAGCACAAGACTATGTTCACCACAAAGTGGGGAACATTTGCATATGCTAAAATTCCTTTTGGTTTATCCAATGCAGGGGCAACATTCCAGCGGGTGATGGACATCGCATTCAGTGACCTAATCAATAAGTTTATTCTAATTTACTTGGATGATCTTACTGTGTTTTCTAAATCTAAGGATGATCATTTTGATCACTTAGAAATAGTTTTTCAAAAGTGTTGGGAGTTCAGGGTTTCCCTAAATCTAAAGAAATGCATATTCAGAGTACCACAAGGCAAGCTGTTAGGACATGTTGTATCTAAGGAAGGGATTTCAATTGACCTCGAATGGGCAAAAGCCATCAAGGAACTCCCCCTTCCGTTGAATAAGAAAGGTGTTAAGTATTTCCTGGGAAAGGTAAATTTTGTTAGCAAGTTTATTTTCAACTTTGCGAGAACAATTAAGTAGATCACCCTGATGCTTAAGAAGGATCAGGCATTCAAATGGACGACCGAATCTTAGGATGCCTTTGAAAAAGTTAAGGAAGATATTTCCATAGCCCCGGTACTGGTTAATCCAGATCTATCTAAAGATTTTATAATGTATACATTTAGTAGCAAGTCTAGTATCGCTACTGTCCTAACCCAAAAAGATGATGAAGAAAAGGGGGAACATCCAGTGGCATTCTACTCCTAGATCCTAAAGGAATATGAGGCGAATTATAATTTCGTTGAAAGGCAGGCCTTTGCAATAGTGAAGGGACTTAAAAAGTTTTGCCATCTAATTTCCTGCAACAAGGTGATTATGTATGTCGCACATTCTAGTGTGCGTGAATATATCATGGAAGGGGAGATCACAGAAAAAAGAGCTAATTGGATCACCAAGATCCTTGAATATGACATTGAGGTCAAACCTACTAAAACTATTAGAGAAAGTGGACTGTGTGAATACATGGCACAGAAGGAGGATACACCCGCCCTAGCAGAGCAACTGAAGCTTGTCTTGATAAATGAACCAGAATCAGAGGGTTGTTGGCTGAATGATAGAATGAGGTTCATGCAAACCAGAAAGTATCCACTAGGTCTCTCAACCCAGAAGAGGAGATACTACCGGCTGCAAAATTGAGGATATACACTAGTAGAGGGAGTCCTTTTCAAAAGGAATTTCAATGGTTTTCTCCTACGATGTGTTACTTCAGAGCAAGTAAAGAGGATCCTTGACGCGTTCCACAATAGTGCTATGGGCAGACATTTCTTTGCTAAGACCACCACCATTAAAATCATGCGTGCTGGTTACTATTGGCCTACACTTTTTAATGACTCCCACTCTGTGGTAAAATCTTGCAAAAAATGCCAGTTCTTTATTGACAGAAGGAAGAATTCCACAATGCCTCTGAAACCCATAGTGGTGGACGAACCGTTTGTGCAATGGGGACTAGAATTCATCATGATGATTAACCCAGCTTTTAGTGCCAGACACAAGTGGATGCTAACCGCCACAGATTACTTCATCGAATGGACATAGGTCATTTCGCTGAAAAGCCCAACAGAAATAGAGATTGTAGATTTCTTCAAAGAGTTGGTGACAAGGTTCGGTCCTCCAAAGACGATCATTTCTAATAATGCTAGAGCTTTCCTAGGCACAAAGGTATGTTGCTTCGCATTATCGAATGTCATATTCCTCAAGACATCATCAAATTATTACCCGTAGGGAAACGACCTTGCAGAGTCAGCAAACAAGAGCCTAGTCCAGCTCCTTAAAAGGATTGGTTCAGAACACCAAAGGGAATGGCATAAAAACCTCCGAGCAGCGCTCTGGGCAAACCACATAACTCCTAAGCAAGTCCTTAAGACTTTTCCTTATGAGTTAGTATACGGGAAAGAGGTGTTGTTATCTATATCTATGGAGATTCTGACACTCCAATTGTTGAAATCCCTTGAAATAGAACAAAATGGTGCCATGGAAGTTTGGCTTGACGAACTGTTAGAAGTGCAAGAAAAAAGGGAGAATTCCCTAATAGGCATGACAAACCATCAACAAGTGGTCAAGTGATTGTTTGACAAGAAGGCTTCCGACCAAGGCCTAAAGTACGGAGACTTAGTACTAAAATATGATAAAAGGGCTGCTAAGCCAGGTCAACATGGTAAATTTGATAGCCTATGGGAGGGTCCCTTTAAAATCATTTGGTGCAAGGAGCATAACGCTTTTGAGTTAGAAAATATGGAACATGAACCCTTAGGAATCCTGGTTAATGGGATTCATCTTAAGCTGTTCCATTAGGTGCCAAGTTCTATTTTTGTACATATGTGAATAGTGCTTTTATTTTATTTCCCTTTCTTTGGCCGATCTTTTTCGAAATTGGTTTGTGTCTCTGCGGAATTAAATCATTATTATGGAGGGTGGAATAGCAAGATTGCTTTACATAAAACATACCCAGGTGCAAAGAAATAAACACATATGCTATAAAAGAGCCCATAAAACTGAAATGCAGAATGAAAGAAAGAGCATGTATTTTCTTTATAAAGATATATATCTATTTATATATATTATTCAGTTTTTACGTTGTAAAATGGCTGGGGAAGCCATAATCCAAAAAGTATACAAGTATTCGAGCTATTATTTTATATATGCAAATTGATAGCCTTTTTTCAGGCTTATATACAACCTATTGGGGAGGTGGTCTATGTAATAGTGGGAAATAAAGAAAATGGGGAGACTTTTTTTTTGGGAACAGAGAGGGGTTTTCATCCAAAGGCATGAGAGGCAGCAATTGACACATCAATGGCAACATCTACCTCTTTCTCATCAGCAGATTCTTTAGCAACAGAAGCAACATCATTTGGTACAACCGCCATTGGCGAGGGAAAACCAGGTTCCTGAAGTCAGTATACCAATCTACGTCATAGAACGGTATCACATTGTAACTGCGAAACATGAAATGCAGTGCCTGGGTAGCCCTCTGCTGATGCTCATTGCGTGTCTGAAGGAGGAATCCATTGAGAAATGGCAACCATACGACTACCGCTTCTTCCTCAATATAGCGATGGAGGTCGTTGGTTGACGACAAACCTACTCCATATGCGGCGCGAGCAACAACTTCACCAAGGCCATTTAGGTACTTTTGGGGAAACATTTCTTTGACTAGCTTTAGGATGAGAGGCTTGGGGATGCCAATATCTAACATAGATGCCATGAAGTGGGAACATATATTAGTATTCACCTGATACTTGTCCTCATATTCTATGCAGTCTTTACCTAAAACCCATTTTATGGCTATCAGGACCAACAAATGCTTATTCTTGGTCATTCTTTTCAGCCGCCTAGTAGAAATATCCCCTAAAAACACTATCTGTGACTTATAAGAGGTTAGACGAACAAGAGTATCCATGGTTATGACACTATGCCTATGCTTTTTAGCCAATACTAAAATTTACCTATCACCTAACCTATGAGAAAATTTGCTTAAAACTCTGCTAACAACCTATCACTGCTCAAATGCTAAGTATGATTTCCTCACTACTTATTGGCCTATTTATAGAAAAAATGACAAGACGCATGCTAATCTATTTTGAGAAAATGTGATGATGGCTAGATGCCAACTTGAAATGCGTACCTACATTTTCTCACATTTTTGGGCCAGTTGCATCTGTGGAGGTATGACTCAATGCATGCTAGATTAATAGGAGCTAATTAGTTAGCTTTAAAAAGGTGGTGCTCATCGATAGTAAGCCGCATGGCCATAGGCTATTGTGTCATCTCACAGGCATTTCCCAGAGCCCAAGGCAATATTCATATATGTTCAAGCCATGATCATTTTCTTTGGCGTAATCATTCCGGCTAGGATATTAATTACCAACACATACTAACGCAAGGTTAGAAAGCAAATTTTTGGCTCAAGTTCCAAGGGAATCATAACATATCACACGGTTACCGAACATAATAATGAACTCCTGCCACCTCAAAATGGCAAGTAGTTTATTCTGCAAGAATTACAAAATTAACGGTACATGCCAAATTAAATTCAAAAAGTATGCTTTCATCTACCACCTTGAGAAAAGATAAACAAATATTGCATGAAAAGGCTTAATAATTCAAAGCCTTTTCACAAACGCCAAAGCTAGAGGTGCAGAGTTGTTTTTTTTAGTGTATCTAGAGCCGAGGAAAATTGCAGAGTCCAGAACTTGCAGAGGTCTTCATCCAAAGAGAAATGTTGGAGAGTTCATCTCAGCCAATGCAAGAGGAAATTAGCCAAGAGTTGTTTACAGCCATACGGTCATCAGAGGGTGTATATGTCTATGAGGATTTGGTGTATGCTATGCCTGGTATACCAAGCAAGCTGAAGAGGGTGTATACAAAAGAGCTAAAAAGTCCCAAGGATTATAGAAACAAGAAAAGGGTTGAAGAGAAATGGGATAATATATATGATCCATGACTCACAAAAAACCTAAGTACTTAAGAGAAGTAGCTTGCGCAAGGTTGATGGTACCAAAGGCAGACAAATATACAACAATAAAAATTTGGTACAGTGGTCTTCCACAATACATGGTCCCACTGGTGCACTATTGCCCAAAGATAGTTGATGCTGCCATCTAGTGTTATAACCCTGATACCCACTACATTGAGGGCTGAAACTTAAGGGTTCACATCAGCCCATAGGCCATCTGGCATATGCTATGCATCCTGGACCCAAGAAAAAGAAGAGAGAACATTGATTACTTTTACCCTGGCAAAGGAAAGAAAACATGGAGGGCAATGAAAAAGAACTCAGAGTTCTTGTTGGAGGAGACATATTCTAAATTATTTCATTGTCACACGGTGCGTTACATGATGATTTGCAGGATGCCATGTCCATGCTAGCTTTTGTGTGCAGCTGAGACTCCGATGAGATGGTGGAAAATTTTCAACTAGGACTAGCATTCCAATTTCAAAAACAACATGATACCTTCTGGTATGATTTTGCCAAGTTCATGGTAGATAAAATGATACGAAAAATTGAGAATTACCTAGTGGAGGGAAAGTTTAGGTTTCTTTCTTTCCTGGTTCACATGTTTCTGCATAAAAACCCTGATTTCTTTGCCCAGTATTTTCAATTATCAATTTTTGATGAGCGGGGTAAGAGGAAGCTAGTGTCCACGTGGACGCCTTTTCTTTATGTATCATATGATTATTATGCATTTTCAAACTATTTCATAACTCTGGTATTTCATGATTTAATTAGAGAAGGCGACATAATTTGGCTTGACAGGGAGCAAACTGAATATATGCAGAGTTTCACTCTTGCTTATGATTGGTTCTTAGGAACGAATTTCAGAATTCTCTGGATGTGGGGCTTCACTGGTGAACCTTCCTTCTCCTAGCCTATGTCATAGATAGGGTGCTCACACTATAAATGTATTGGCATGTGTGTATCATTGATTTTACCTTCTATAACAACAAAAGTGTCAAGAAAAGGGGATTCTTCTCTTGTCCGAAGAATTTTAATTTGTAACTCTGATTAAGAAACAATCGGACCAGTTATTGGAGGATAAAATGGCTTATTTAGGGTTGGTGCTGGTAAATGATAAGTGGAAATACAACCATTTCAATGACTTTCCGGAGCCGCATATGAAAGTTACACATGTTCCTTGACCTTACTGGGAGAAGCAGCGTAACTCGCAGGTAGACAAGGATGAAAATTTTGTTGAATTGGCATGTATAACTATGCAAGATACTAGAGGGCCATGGCACAAGTTCTACTTTGCTGTGGCAGTGGCCCAAGATAATGTCCACATGGAGCACACCATGTACAATAAGTTGAAGAAGGATGAGGAGTGGGTTGCTGAAAAAATAGACTTTTTGGAAGTATCACCAAGAAACAGGGCAATTGGATGCCCCTTAAGACAGTTTGAAGGATGACAAGGAATTTGCAAGATGGTGGAATGAGGGCCACCCTAGCCCAAGCTCTAGTATTAATAAGAGCGGAGACCCAGGGGCGACTCCAAAGAGAAAGAAGAGGAAGCAGCGACATCTGCCTCCTCTGCACCGAAGGAGAAAGGCCCTGGGAAGCCCACCTATGTGGCCATGAATGTGTGCTTTAATATATCAAGGGCCTCACATACACTCACTTGGGCCGCTAAGCCAACTAGGTTATCACTGCAGCAAACGACAATAGTTTTCGAAGCTTAAGAGACCCCACCTGCGAAACGACAGTGCACAAAGAGCATTATTGGAGAAGGTTCGCAAGAACCCGCTAGAAGAAAAGTGCTTGCAGCTAGCCAGGAGCCTGAGGCTGAGGAGGAGTCACTGATGATTATGGAGCCACCATCGACCAGTCAATAGGTAAAATTCACTCCTTCTTCCCTTGCTTCTCATTCCTTGGTATCTGCCCCTGCCTCACCAGTGATCCCTACCATGAGTATAGGCCCTTTGCCTTCCAATTTTAATCCAACATATTTAGGAGGTTTCACACAATTTTCATAGACCGCTCCACTCGGCCTTACTCCTCCATGGACCCTTACACCTGCTACTACCGCTCAGACTCTCCTTGCCTCGCTTTCCAAAAAATACCCTTGTGAGTGCCCCTATTTTTTTGTCTATTACTATAGATCCTCTTCCATCGTAATAGGCTAACACTACATTGAAAAATCCTCCACCATCCCAACCTATGATTCCTATGGCTGATTCACCAATTCAGTCATTACAAATGACTAGCCCTTCTGTTGGGCCTCAAACCAAACTTTGGAACGTGCCCCACTTCTCCCCATAAACTGTCACTCTCTAGAAGAAACAAATGCCCGTGCCTATGAGGGTTACCTATCCCTATGCCTTGCCTTCTAGTGCTCCTTTTGCAGGTGGACTAGTTTCGTTGCCAATCGAATTTATGACACAGATTGATTATGGAAATGAGGCACACGCAAGTAGAATGCGAAAGCATAGGGAAAAAGGTGACAACACTTTTGCTGAGCCAAAACTACAGACTCTTTATGATGAGGCTCGACAGGAATTAAAGTTTGCAACCATGTACTTGAGGGTAACCAAGCCTCAGGGGGAAATGCACCTGGAATATTATGAGATATATGCGGTAGGGCTTGACATGAAGGTAGCCTGACCACAGGATAAGGTTGAAATCATGGAGGAAAAAAAAAGGGTAGTCACTTCTGACTTCCTTAAAACTGGCCGCCAGCTAAAGAAGAAGGATGAGCAGCTTAAAGTAGTGAGAGAAAGGGTTAGTTTTTTGGAGAAAAAAGAGAAATCCCTGGAGGCGGATGTGGCCCGTATGATAGAAAGGGCACTGGCAGCAGAGGATGAGAGGAATAGAATTCAGGGTGAACTTGCGAAGACTCGGGCTACTAACCCTTCCATGATAAAAGAGCTATAGTCTAAGAATCAAGAGGCATAACATAATTTGTGACTGAAGAATGAAGAGCTGGAGTGACTTCACCTTGAGTATAGTCAAGGAATGTCGTAGAGGAAAGAAGCTTTGGAGCACCAATAGGTTCAATATGAGCAGAAAATACAAGAAAAAGAGGCTGAATTTAAGGGCCTAAAGGCTCAAATAGAAGAACTCTAAGAGACAAAGTCTTCTCTGGACACACACTTAGCAAATCACTCCCGAGCCAAGGAGAATTGGAATAAATAAATGAGCAGTTTTGCGGAACAACTAGTGTCCGAGAAAAAGAAAAGGGCAGAATTGGCTGAGGCCATTATTTCAAGAGACATGAAGATTGATTCTCTTAAAAGGTCTCTCCTATCTTCCCCTACATAACCAGACATCATTCTACTGGTTAGGCAGTTGTACATCTCTCACTGGGAAAAAATTAAAGCCTTTTGCCTAACATTGCAGCCTACCCTCTGATTCATCGCCAAGGCATCAAAGTTGAGCTAGGAGGCTCATGATACGATTGAGCAGTTCCCATGGTTCATCTTGGAGAAGGTTCCTAAAGCAAAAGATCTGCTCATCGAGCTATACTCGGTCTTTGATGAAAACCTTGCCAGAGCAGGTATTGAAAATCAGGATGCTGTTGCTCAAATGACAAATAAGTTCATCCATTGCCACTCCGCTTTCCAACGCACTAAAGCAACCATGGCTATTCTAAGCAAGAAACTGGACAACATACAGGGGAGTTTCTCTAAGTTAAGCAGGATGGGTTTGCCGTCCCCATTCTTTGAGGATGTCTCAATTACCATGATCGAGCAGATTGCGAAAAAGATAGAAGAGAAGGAAAATGATCTGGAGGCTTTTAGGGATTTCAGTCATCCTCCCACAATGACCGACATTGAGGGAGTGATTCATCTGCTTGCATAGCTATTATTTCATTGTGAAGCAAAGGCCGGTTTACCTAGTACACTGCCTCACAAAGAAACTATTGATCTAAGTGGAGCATAGGAGAATTTGTGCAACATGGTGAAGCCCTCTGAGGAAGAATGGTTGCCTCTGTAGGTGGCTCTTTCCAATCTCTGACTCCATTATCTAAATGAAATGGCACTCTGGCCTAAAAACTAGAGAAATTTTTGGTTCTTCATTCCTTAGTCGAAACGCCCCTGATACTCGCGAAAAGCTGTTAATAAATATTTAACTAGCTCCCTTCGAGTGATTTTTTTCCTCTATGCATCGGCCTGTGCTTCACAAAGTTAGCTCAGCCTTTTATCTAGGTTCTGCTCTACCACACCATGTGTCTACTCCTCATAACCTTGAGTCTCTGCATTCCTTCACATTCCAGGAAACTTCGCTATTCTTCCATGTGTTGCGGTTGCAGGATACTTTTGATCATGCTTTCTTACTATCTCATTGGGCTCCGCTCGGGTGCTACGAAGCCCTTTTCCTCAAAAGGTTTTGGCGGGTCCCACAGTTTCTATCTATGGTGTACACTTGCTACATGTCCGCTATCCAAAAATATTTCTGCATAGAGATGAAGTAGCAACTGCGGGAAGCGAAATGCTGCCACACATCTCTTTTACGCCCGGCTGGTAATCATTCCCTCCATTGTTGATGAAGTGCTTGGCCCATTCGACACATGTAGCGTTAACGTAAGTCCTTAGCAGAAAAAGAAAAGGGTTGATACATGTAGAAAAAGTCTTCCATGTGCCTAGCTAGCAGATCTCATATTCGAGAGATAGACTAGATGAACCGAATGATGCTATTGGCCACTGTGTGTCATAATCATTCGCACAGGAGGCTGACGCTTGTCTGATCGGGCCTTGCCAGGACCACTGCCATCATTTGCAGAGGACACACCTATTATTGGAGTGACCAGATGCTTGGTTCCAGATCAATTCTGTTGCAACGACTTTGGGAATATTCTGATTCTTGCATCATTGCCTGGGGATTACGAAATCTTTTCTGTTACTGCTCTCCAAAGCGGTGGGGGTTTTTCCTGCTATATATAATTTTCTCTGTTGAGAGAAAAGAGTCTGAAATTTGAAGGAAAGCGCTGGTTTTAGTAAAAATATGCCAGACCTTTATTGCTATTTTATTTTATTGCAAAGACTCTCAAATTGTGCCAATTGTTCATCCTTTCTATTTTTCATGCTGTTTGATCAAACTGTAAACTATGCTTTTATTTTTTGGACATTTCATTTAAGAACGACATATGTTGAATGCAAGTTTTCTAACCTAGACCATGTCTAATGACTCTTCTTGGTAGTAGGAATGTATGCAATAATATTTTATGTGTATGCTGTAATCTTAAGTTTCTGATGTTCTGGAACACTACAACACCATTCAGGCCCTTAGATTTATGATTTATTGTGCCTATTATTAAGTCTTGGCGCATCGCCTTAGGTTAGACTTTATTTTATTATATCTGTTTCTTTTTCCCTTTCCAACCCCCCATTATAGAAGAAGTCAGCTTCTCTAAAAATTTGGAGGTCACTCAGTTTAGCGCAAAAGGTCCCCCATAAACTGAGTTTCCCATAAGACACTGTTACCTCATCAAATTTTGGCATCAACATATACCATTCAAGGCTTCATACAAAATGCTTACAATCATCTTGTAGAAGAATTTTTCCTTTTCGCTTTCCAACCCCCCATTATAGAAGAAGTTGACTTTTCTAAAAATTTGGAGGTCACTTAGTTTAGCGCAAAAGGTCCCCCATAAACTGAGTTTCCCATAAGACACTGTTACCTCATGAAATTTTGGCATCAACATATACCATTCAAGGCTTCATATAAAATGCTTACAATCATCCTGTAGAAGAGTATTTCTAGCATAGAAAAATGTCACAAGATTTTTTCCGATGGAATGCCTTAAAGAAATGTGGTAATGTACCATGCCATGACTGCAAGATAGGCTCAAAATGGAAGCATGGACAAGGCATGTGAATTATTGGACACTAATGTTTTCGTAGACATGTATGCAAGATGTGGTACCTTTGAAAAGCTAGTGATCTCACTAGCTTTCCAAAGTGGTATGGTTGACAAGGTGGGGGCAGTGTATCCCTCTTAGAAATGGGGACTCACGGTGATGTACCATTTCTAAGAGGCATACGCTTCCCCTACCATCATCATGAGTCCCCATTTCTGAGACGCATACTTGCCCCTGCCTTGTCAACCCTACTGCATTAGAAAGCTAGTGAGCTCAATCACCATGAATCCCCATTTCTAAGAGGCATACGCTACCCCTACCTTGTCAACCCTACCACATTGGCAAGCTAGTGAGCTCACTAGCTTGTCAAAGGTACCACATTTTGCATACATGTCTACAAAAACATTATTGTCAAGAAATTCAAATGCCTTATCCATGCTTCCATTTTGATCCTATCTTGCAATCATGACATGCCACATTACCAAATTTCTTTAAGGCATTCCATAAAAAAAATCATGTGAGCATTGGCAATCTAGTGAGCTCACTAGCTTTCCAATTCGGTAGGGTTGACAAGGTAGGGGCAGCGTATGCCTCATACAAATGGGGTCTCATAGTGATGTACCCATGAGACTCAATTTCTATGAGGCATACACAACCCTTACCTTGTCAACCCTACTGAAATGGCAAGCTAGTGAGCTCACTAGCTTGTCAATGCTACCACATTTTGCAAGTGTAAAGAATTACGTAATTTAAAATGTGCATTGACAAGCTAAGGTTATAATGAAAAACAAACAATGATGAACATGGAACATGAAAAATAACAAAAATCAAAGAAAGCTAAAATAGAATGAAAGAAAATGTGTAAAAACTTCACATACCTAAAAAACCAGAGTTTCAAATGGAGGAGTTCTACCCAATTATGTATTCTTTGCTTCTTCTTTCTTCAAACTCCTCAACAATTGAATATTTCAAAAGCTTTTTCCCCTCCAAACTTCAATTGTATATCACTATTGAATGGAATTCATACTTGAATTGATATTATATGTATTTCAAAATGAAAACTATACTATTTCATGCAAAGGTGGTGAAAAGATCATGAAAAAGGTGGTGGAATGTGAAAAACATGCATGCACACTTCAAAAATTCATCAAAAAGACTTTTTTTGTTGGAACACATGTAGAACCAAGAGAATGTGCAAAATGTGGGCATTGAGATCATGGGTATATTGAGTTTTTAATCATTTTTAGAGCAAGACAAAACATGCTTACACTATAATGCACTCGTGTTATAACATGCTCGTGTTATAACGTGGGCGCGTTATGTCTTGCTAAAATAATGACCATATCTCTACTACAAAACACACTTGCGTTATGAGAAAGTTAATTTTTAATAGGTTTCTTTTCTCTCTCTTTCTCTATATCCTCTACCCTCTACCCTTAAACCATCTACCCTCTACCCTATATATATCTCCCACTCCCTCCCTTTCTCTCTCTCTCAAGTCTCTCCCTCCTACCCCCTCTCCCTCTCTCAAGTCTATCTCTCTCACTCACTCACTCATTTTATCTCTCTCCCATCTACCCTTAACCCTCTACCATCTACCCTTAACCCTTAAACCTTCTACCCTCTATCTCTCTCCCACTCCCTCCCTCCCTCTCTCTCAAGACTCTCCCTCCTACCCCCTCTCCCTCTCTCAAGTATCTCTCTATCACTCACTCACTCCTATCTCTCTCCCCTCTACCATTAACCATAATCCCTCAATCCACTACCGTCAACCCTCTACCCTAAACCCTCAACCATCAACCCTTAAACCCTAAACCCTAAACCATCAACCTTCAACCCTTAAACCCTAATCCCACAACCCCTATACCCTGTCTCTCAAGACTCTCCCTCCTACCCCTCTCCCTCTCTCAAGTCTCTCTCTCTCTCTCTCACTCACTCCTTCTATATCTCTCCCCTCTAATCTTAACCCTAATCCCTCAACCCTATACCCTCAATCCTATACCCTAAACCCTAAACCCTAAACCCTCAACCCTTAAACCCTAAACCCTCAACCCTCAACCCTTAAACCCTAATCCCTCAACCCCTATACCATCTCTCTCTCAATTCTCTCCCTCCTACCCCCTCTCCCTCTCTGAAGTCTATCTCTCTCATTCACTCACTACTTCTATCTCTCTCCCCTCTACCTTTAACCCTCTACCCTCTTAACCGTAGATTTTTGGCACCACACAAGACTCCCTAACTCTTCTAGGGTTTTTCACCTAAAAGGAGAGAGTAGGGCGAAAAATTCTAAAGGGTTCATTCAAATTATGTTATGTATGATGTTGTTTAAGCTAAATGTAATGAACTAAATTTTTTACAATTAAGTGATCTAAATGACTGATTATGAATGCAAAACTTAAGATTTATGCTATGTTTGAAAACATAGTGTTGTTTGCAAAAAACTTAAAAGAATGAACAAGAATGCAAATTAAACCAAACAGAAGGCTATTTTTTAGAATGTGTGCACCTAATAAACTGAAGAAGATTGGAGAAAAATTGGAAAATTGATGAAATATGAATTTGAGCTGAATCAGACTCATTTGCCACCTTGGCAAATCAGTCCCAATTCTGGGTTTTTCTGCACAAAAGCTATTTTCTGTCAACTGGGAACCAGGATCTGCATCTGACTCAAAACTACATCTCAGGAGGGACTCATTTTCCATGCATGGTGAATCAGTCCATTTTTAAATTTCTATAACTTCAAATCTCTATTCTACACCTTGACACCTGCACAGTAATTTCTAATGGAAACCCGATTCAGGATCTCAAAAAATTCTTGCAAAATAGCTTAAATTTTTTGTCTAATGGGGGGTTTTCCTTTGTCAAACCCCTAGTTGGGTAAATAAACCTTGAATGGAGAAAAATCTGCATAAAACCCTAGCCTTAGATGTGTTGAAGACTAGGAAAGTTTGAAAAATGACAAAAACCCTATTCTATTGTTCTAGAATAAGAAATGCAAATATGATTTATGTAATGAAAGATCTCAACCCTAGAAACCTTAAAACACATAAAAAATGGAAATAAAGTGACATTAAAATGACAAGTAAACAAAATGCAAACCTTAATTTGAAGATAGAGTAAAAATGGAAGATGGAATAACTATGAAACGAAGTCTTTAGGTGTTATTTGGTGCCTAGTTGCACCTCCTCAATATAGATTTCTTCATGATTCACCATAGGCATCCATCATCAACCCTTTGCAATGCTGAATCTTGATCAAAAGAGTGAGCTTCAAGACTTGTAAAAACCCTAGTTTGCTGCCCTAAAACTTCAACTTTTGCTAATGGGACTTGTTGTAGAAGACTTGAATTTTGAAATTACTTTTGTGAATTAACAAAAATATGTATAAAATGACTTAAAATGAGTATTTATAGGCAACAACACCTAATTTTCTCATTATTTAGACCTAAGAGGCCAACATCCACTAGAAATTCAAGTTAAATTAATCAAATTCTTTCTCAAAATTGAATTTTCCATGAAAAGGGACTCAGTTGCCACCCTTGGCGAATGGGTCCCACCAAAGGGGAATCATTCACCCAAGATGGCGAATGGGTCACACTACTGACTTTTGAAGGTGGGTTTTCAGGGTATGAAAGAATTAAGTGTTGTTTGTCAGGTTTTAGGGGATTTCTCAAGTAAAACAGGCTTCTAGATAAAAAGTAATGGGTCTTAGGGCCTATAAATGCTATTTTGAAAGATAAATGATGTAAAGGGACTCAAAATTGGGTCAAATTACACATGAAATTGAATCTTTTCTCAAGAGGGTCCAATTTTCTATGGTGTATTTAGCCCCCACTTTAGCGCCCATATGACTCTACATTTCATATTTAAGCTAAAGGACTCTAAATGATGCACTTTATGACATAAAAAAGACACTCATTCAAAAGGCGAAAGAACGAAGCTCCCAGTGTAGTTTTTTGCAAAACCACAACATTAGGAACCATATCTTGCAACACACATTCATTAATTGTCCAAAAATACTTTTGTCTAGCTCCTAGGAATCCAATTTGAGGGTAGATGTATGCCCCCCCTTGATTTTTATTGCTTTATAGAGGTGGAATCAAGGTAGCAATCTAGCCATGTCGAACAAGAAGCATCATATCGTAGGGAATTTCCAAATACAATGCCACATAACAATAGACGAAGGATGATGTCGGGTGCAGAATCATGATTCCAACACATTAAATGGCATTGAAAATGGATTATCCTAGTGCCCATTATGTTGATTTGAAGAATATATACTTTATGAATTGTTTAAAAAGATAATAACCCTATGTTAATGCGTAAGAGTAAAAAGAGGTGAAAATGGATAACATGTCACTTACTATTCATTTTACCTTCTTGTAGCTTGAGAGTGACAAGTGAGAGAAGAAAATGCTAAGCATACATGATTACACACCTTTGCGGCTAGATGTTCTTCGGGAGTAGGTGGCACACAGCGAGTTGTATTGTGAGGTGAGTCAATTCTGCAGCTTTATCCTTGTGGTTTTATAATAATTTAATGATTTTAATGCATGGATAGGTTAATTTAGGGTTTTGGAAAAAAAGTTTGCAAAGTGTCCCCTTTCTTCACAAAGTGTCCCATTTATTCGCGGAGTGTCCCTTTTGTTCACAAAGTGTCCCTTTTCTTTGCGAAGTGTCCCATTTATTCACGAAGTGTCCCATTTCTTTGCGATCCTAAAAGGGTTCTAAAGTTTCTAGGGCCATTAGAAAAAACACTAGATTTACTTTAGCACACTTGCATGATGAAATATATGAAAAATGAATAATTTAGATGAAATTTAGAGCATTTTGTGATCATTTTGATAGGTCCCTACCCGGTCGAGACAGTGGCTAGGGGGAAACAAACTCATATTTCTAAGAGATCATGCACCAATGCTATCGACATCAATGATAGAGCATTTACAGTCAGTGGGTATCTATTGGGCATATCTTATGCCTCCTATGAGATACCATGATGCCATGCTTATGGCTCTGTATGAGTGTTGGGATGCTGATACTTGTACATTTCATCTTCCCACTGGGGAAATGACCATCATGCTCGAGGACGTACACTGCATTCTTTGATTTCCTATTAGGGGAGAGCGGGTATATTTATGGGGGGATCGGTAATTTTGGGAGAAGAAGAGGGACATGCAGTATTGTTTAGGTGTGCCTGTACATGATGAGTGAGTTAGAGTAGGGTTCGAGCTCCCCATGCTGCTATATTCATGAGCTCCGATTGTTAGATGAATTATGATGCACATAGTGGCTCTGGTTCTCAATCTAGATGGACAAGTGACATACTTGGATGGAGGATTGGTACATTTGATATGAGGGATGTATGAGCAGAGGACAATCTATGCTTGGGGACACTGCATTTTAGCACACTTGTATTATGATCTTGGTTAGTTTGTTTTTCAAGAGATCAAAAATATGGTGCATTGTACGCTTCTGCAGGTGTGGTGCCTTGAGCATATCACATGCACCAGGCCTGTCAGATTCCCTTGTGCTATAGTTGTAGGATATCCACAAGCATTCGGCTATCCTTTGTGATGCCTATGGTAGTATGGGGTTTTACACTTTTGGAGGGTGAGATTTGATCGGTTGGAGAAGGATGAGATCTTGTGGAGACCTTAACTACTCACTTTGCAGTGGGCAGATCCCATAGGGCAGCTACAGAGGATGCAGATGGACAGGTTTTTAGCTGGGAGGCATGACTATGTTGTATGACCTTTCTACTATGGGTGAGTTATGTGACAATTTGGATAGGTGCAGACACCACCGAGGGCATGACCCTTCATTAGAGAATCAATGTGGAGTTCTCGAAGGATAGGTGATATTGTTTGGCTGACTCTCATGTTCATGAGAGTGATTCTGATGATTCAGATCATGATTAGCCACCAACATCCGACACTAATGATGTTGGCAACACAAATGAGCATGAGGAGTCATGGTCATTTGCATGACTAGCTCTTGTGTTTCCCATGGAATTCCCTATAGGTGATGCGGGACCAACACCAGATGAGGGAGATGAGCTAGAGGAGAGAGAAAAGGAGGTACGATAGAGGCCAGTAGATATTTTTATAGATGTTATTGATGAGGAGTACCAGTCTGATGCCGATCTTCACTATGAGGACTAGGATGGAGGAGAGGATAATGATGAGGAGGAGGATTATGAGGAGGATGATTATTACAAGGAGGAGCCACCCCTGAGTGAGGGTGATGAGGTAGCTATTGAGGATCGATACGAGTATGGAGAGTCCTCACACACATATAGGACTAGATCATGCACAATAGCTACAATAGACATCAACACTCAGAGTCAGAGAGAGGCTAGCACATCCTCGATGCCCCCCAGAGAGGAAGAGGTTGAAATTCCACATCTGAGTGGAGACATAGGTGACGACATTTGATTTTATGCATGTACTTTAGTTTTTTATGCTCTATTTGTATATATATCATGATGATGATTATTGATTGTGTACATTGTCTATCTTGCAGGAGCGATGAGAGATTGGCTAGAGTTCTATCGTCAAGCTTCCGTAGAGATAGTGCCTACATCCATCGATGAGGAGGAGATGGATCTTGACTACATTCCCCTACCAATTGTGGAGGAGGAGCCAGAGTCACTTAGAACTTTCATGAGGTTATAGGCAACGTACAAGAGTGTGAGGAGATGACTCTATTGAGTGAAGAGTATAGTACAAACATCACAAACCTTAGCAGAGGTTGAGAGGCTGCATGCAGAGCTGGCACAAACATGAGCGGAGAGGGATCAGATGGCAGAGTGGCTTGTGACCATTGGTCAAGTGAAGGGTCTAGAGTTCACACTCAGGTTTGGAAGTTAGGTGTCACAGTCACACACGACTGTCTCACGATGTCAAGGGACAAACTCATGAGTACCAGAGCCTGAGGGGTCTAGCTCTCATAGACCTCTATGACTTTGTATATGATACTGAGATGTATATAAAACTTTGATATATATAGACATGTGCATTTGGTGTTATTATGATGTTTCTCTGTGTGTATTGTAAATGTAATGTGATTAATTAAATGACTTATAGTAAAAGTATTTAATTAATGAATACATCATTGAACATGATTAATGTGATCTAGTTTGAAACATATTGCATTTTTATTGTAGATACAACATTGTTGATTAGAATAGAATATGTTAAATTAAATACACCTATAACACATATAAGGATCTAACTTAACATAACACAAAGGTGAATAGTATGAATCCTAAAGTAATTATAAAATTAACTTAAATAATTACCTTAGTGTTCAAGACAAACACAAAATTAGTTTTCAAGAACGAAGCAATGTGAAAGTTATTTAGAATAATATCAAATAACTTTAAACAACACTGCTTTATCAATCACACTATTCAAAGAGGTCAGAGATAATACCGACGCAAATGCATGGCATTAATAGGTTCCTTAAGGGGTGTTCCATCAAGTTGCATTAAGAGATAAGCACCAGACCCATAATTGGTAGCAACTATGTAAGGTCCTAACCAATTAGGGCTAAATTTATCTTTATCTTCATTGTTAGCACTAGTATTGCGTTGATTTTTAATAAGAACAAAATATCCCTTACAAAACTATCTAGGGATGACTTGTGTGTTGTGTCTCCATTGTAATTGTTTGATGTGAATGTGGAGATGTTCAAGAGCATTAATAAACTATTTTTCGAGCATCTCAAACTGATGTAGTCGTTTATCTTTACAAGTGTTATCATCAATAAGGTCTTGGAGAGAAACTTGCAATGTTGGAATTTCTAACTCCAAGGGCATGATCACATCAGTTCCATAAACAAGGTTAGGTGTAGTTCTTATGGATGTCTAACACTTGTTCGATAAGCCCAAAGCACATAATATAATTGTGTATTCCAATCTGTATGATGTTTATTGATAGTTTTCTTGAGGATTTGTTCTAGAATCTGGTTAGCATTTTCAGCTTGTCCATTGGATTGCAGATAATATGGTGTGGAAAAGTGATGTTGAATATGGAACATTTCAAGAAATTTCTTAACTTCGTTATTCTTAAATGGAGTTCTGTTATCCAAAACGATTGCAAAAGGGAGTCCAAAGTGAGCAATTATGTGTTACAATATGAAACGACAAATTGCTTCAGTAGTTGTAGAATGGAGAGGAATAACTTCCACCCATTTTGTGAAATAGTTTGTTGTGGTTATGATAAACATATGCCCAACAAAAGAGGGAGGTAAAATTTTACCAATAATATCCAATCCCCATACTGAAAATGGCCAAATAGGAACTTGGGCACAAAATTTAGCAATAGGAGCATGGATTAAATGGCTATGTTCTTGACATTTTTGACATTTTTTAACATAAGTGAAGCAATATTTCTCCATATTTTTCCAATAATAACCCATACAGATAAGTTTTTGCACCAATGATCATCCTCTGAAATGACCTCCAGAAGCACCAGCATGGGCTTCTTCAAGTGCTATGGGGATTTTGGAATCCTTAAGGTATCATAATAGGATACCATTGAAAGATCTCCTATATAATGCATTTGAAAGGATGACATATTTAGCTACTAGTTTGCATAAATGTTTTCGAGTATTTGTTGTCATAGACTCAGGAATGGTACTATATTTTAAATAGTTGTATATTATATCATACCATTCACACGAGGCATCTTGACTTATTGTCAAAATGTCCCCTAGAGGAGTATCAATCGAAGGTTTCATGATGGGGTGGATAACAAAGGTGAAATCAGTGGAAGGATCATGTGGGGATATAAGAGAAGTTGCACTCACCATTGCATCTGCATGCCAATTTTCTTTTCATGGGATGTTATCAATGGTGAACGATTTGAACTTCTCTAATACTTTTCATTATAAGATCCTTGTATTTTGATAATTTTTCATGCTTAGTTTGATATATACCATTAATTTGTTTAATGGCCAATTGTGAATCACCAAAGATCTTGATATGTTTAGTGTTCATTTTTAAAGCATCACGTAGACCTGGGATCAATGCCTCATACTCTACGATGTTATTTGTACATAGGAAATTTAATCAATAAGATAAGGGAATAGGTTTTCGTCGGGTGGAATTAATACCACTCCAGCACCGGAACTTGTTCTTCACTTAGATCCATTGAAATATAATTCCCATGGTTGAATTTCAATGGTCAAGACATTATCATCAGGAAAGGAGTCATGAGTAGGTAAAACAAAAGGGGAAGGAGCATCAGCTAAGTGGTCGGTTAGGGCTTGTCCTTTGATGGATTTTTATGAAACAAATTTAAGGTCAAACTCAGTTAACAACATTACCCACTTAGCTAAGCATGCAAAAAGATCTGTTTTGTTGAAAAGATGTTTGAGAGGATCAAATTTTGTGATGACTTGTATTTCAACATTTAGTAAATAATGTCACAACTTACTAGTAGCAAATACAAGAGCCAAAAAATATTTTTCAATTAGTGAATATCAAGTTTCATAATCAATTAAGGTCTAACTTATGTAATAGATAGGGTGCTCTTTGCCATGATCATCGAGTTGAGACAACAACGCTACATGAGTATGGGAAGATTCTGTGATGTACAAGATAAATAGTCTGTTTGGCACGATGGGTTGTAAAAAAGGTGGGGTTGCAAGGTATTCCTTTAAACTCTCAAAAGCCTATTTACAATCCTTGTCCCAATCAAAAGGTATACACTTTTTAAGGAGATCCGTGAAAGGTAATGTGCGATTGGCTAAAGATGCAATGAAATGAAGAATAGCTTGAATTCAACCTTTTAATGTGCACAATTGAGAAATATTCCTAGGAGGTGGCATGTAAATGATTGCATCAATTTTCTTCATGTCTACCTTAATTCCTTTGTGAGATATGGAAAACCTCAAAAGTTTTCCACTATCTACGCCAAAGACAAACTTTTTTGGATTTAGTCGCATAATGTATTTACGTATTCATTCAAAGATTTTGTGAAGAACATTTACATTATCTTGATGTGTGAATGATTTAGCTAGGATATCATCGACATAATCATCCAAAATTTTGTGAATGTAATCATGAAAGATTAATGTCATTGCATGTTGATAAGTTTCTCTAGAATTATTTAAACCAAAGGGCATCACAACCAAGCAAAATGTTCCCCAAACAGTCGTAAAGGCTATTTTGTATTGATCTTGAGGGTTAATAAGGATTTGATTGTAACCAGAAAATCCATCCATGAATGACAAAAAAGCATATCCAGTTGTTGAATCCACGATCATGTCTTTATTAGGAAGAATAAAATCATCTTTTAAAGAAGCTTTATTCAAGTCACGAAAATCCGTACATATCCTAATACGAGTATCAGGTTTTGCAACTGTGACAATGTTTGAGATCCAAGGAGAATAATCAATAGGTCTAAAAAAGACTGCATCAAGGAGTTTTTCAAGCTATGCTTTAACACACAAGGCTATGTTAGGATGCATTTTTCTTATCTTTTGATGAACAGGTTTAGCATTTTCATTAAGGACAATGTTATGTGTCACAATTTCTGGGTCAATTCCTGGCATATCAGAATATTTCCAAGCAAAAATGTTAGGAAAATCATGAAGCAAAGTGGTAGTGTCTTCTTGTTCTTCATTGTCAAGGCACTTCCCAATCTTAATGACTTTGTCTTTATCATTATGTCCATTGGTAAATCAATTGTATCTCCTAAAGGGAGTGCATTAGATTTAGGAACTTTAGATTCATAGAATTCTTTAGTGATATCACTTTCTTCTTGCTTGGTAACAATCATGGCACAAGGAATGTTTTTCATGGAAGTAAGCGAGGATGTGTTATCATAAACTCCTAACATTTATTTCAAAGTTTCATCGCTATCAACAAACTTGCATGATGATGGTAAGTTTATATCAAGCAATTCAGGATGTTTGATTGTGAGTTTGTGTTGTGGTTGACATGTAATAGTGTTAATGTTCGGAGATGGTCGTTGAGCAATGTTTGTCGTTTTAGAAAAAGAATAGCCCAATCTAGTTTTTGTCTCTTGTGTATTAGGTTCAATAGGAACACAAATACCTTGCTCATGTTTTCCACACCCTTTTCTAGTATATCCTAATTGTTTTACGAGTTCATATCCTTTTCCATAAAGTCTTTCCATTTCTTTTGGATTAGGCGGGGATTGATAATCTATCTCATCAAAATTTGTTGTGTATGTTGCATTTTCATCCAAATTATAGGAGATAGATGTTTTAGATGATTGTTCAAAATTTTGAGTGGACATGATGCTTGGTTGTTCTTGTTTCTCATCTTTCTTTTGTGAGAGTATGTACGCACCCATAAATGAGGGCATGAATTCTAAGGATCCCCAATCATCACCAAATAATTTAGATACTGATTCCTCATCATTTTGTTCAATTTCAAGAGGATCTATGTTAGATGTTGGAATTAATGTTTTTAGAGGACTTGTAACTCCTTTTTCAAGGTGCAAGCAACTTTCAGGCTCGGGGTCTATTTCAACTTGATAAATGTGATTTTTATGGACATATTTCATGATATGATGAAGGGTCGAAGGCACTGTATTCATCTCATGAATCCATGGTTTTCCTAAAAGAAGATTATACGAAATATCATAAGGCATGACATCGATAGGAGTTTGCAAAGTAGCCACCCCGACCGTAATAGGTAAAGTAATAATCCCAAGTGGTTGCTTTTTTGTATTATCAAATCCTCAAATAGAGATGGAATCATGCATTATTTGTGACTTTTCAACACATATTCGATCAAGGATATTCACACTACGCACATTAAGAGCATAACCATTATCAATGAGGATTCATTTGATACCTATGCGATTGAATTGAGAAATTATCATAAAGGCATCATTTTTTTTGCGTAAATCTAAAGGAGGAAGCTCATGTTGATGGAAAGTAATGTCAAGATTTGTTTTCTATATTAGAGCTACCACATCATTCAGAGTAGTACCAGGAGGAACTATGATTTGTTTTAAGCCTATTTGAAGAATGTTGTGATAATTAGGTGAGTTTTGAAGTAAACCCCAAAGGGAGATCTTAGCAGGAGTATTCTTTAATTGTTCAACAAGATCATACTCCTTTGTGTGTGGGTTGTAACAAGGAGCACTAGGCGGATTGGGTAAAGGTAAAGAGGGTGTTGTTGGTTTTGGAGGTTGCGGGTTGTTTCGGGTATTATATGTATGAGCAACATTAACATTACTTGATTGTTGCAACACATTGGTTTTAGGTAGTTAAAGAGTATACTGACGTTGGTTAGAGGGATGAAGTGTATGTGAGGGTGGGTAAAGAATAAGTTGAGGTTGAATAACGTTAACATCCTTAGTTTTATCTTTTGCACAACCAACCTTAGGGGGTGATTTGAGTAAGATGGAGTCCTCAAGGGACTCATCTAACAAGTTCAAATCATCACCACTAAAATATTTGAGGGGTGAGTTATCGTCAATTGGTTTAATCTGTTTAGGAGAATCATTAGAGGTGTGAACGTTTGCTATCATGAATTTGTTACAACAAAACTTAGTGGATGACTTATGCGAGATGATGTCTTGGAGGGCTTCATCTAACAAATCAAAGTCATCAAATTTTTTTTTTTTGATGGATTATTTATCATTAATTAATTTAGGTTTCTTATTGCAAGCATTAGAGGATTGAGTGAGTGAGAGGAAGTTCTGAAGAACTTCATCTAACTTTTCAACATCATCACTACTAAGAGGCTTGGAAGAGATGTTGTTTCTAACTTGAATCATTTATTTGAAGGGATGGTTTGATGTTTTTATGTATCAATGAATTTGATCTAAAAGAATTGGAACAAATACTGAAAAATAAATTTGCAAAAATCTAAGACTCCATAAATGCCATGAAAGAAAGTAAAATTTATGCTAAGAAAACAAAAAAAACTGATCTATAATAGAAAGGTAATTGCAGAAAATAGAAAGATGCAAAGCATGAAACTGAAATATGGAAATTCTGATTTAGAAACTACAGTGGGATTGATTCGCCCAAGGTGGCGAATGAGTCCTAGGGGATGAATTTTTAAGTTTTTTTTTTTTTGTCTTTTCTAAATGTTTTTATGTCTATATAATGTAGAAATAGAATGCAAGTGCAGAATGTTGAAATGATCTAATGAAATGTGATGCAATAACAAAGTCTAAATGATGCTTTCACTAATGCAATGTTTAAGAAGGCCTAAGATGCAAAACCATACAAAATGATAAAATATTTAAGTCCTAAGATGAAAATAGGAATGTAAATAAAAATTATATTATGTTCAAAATGTAGGTGACTCACCAAAATGAACTGTAGATTTTTGGCACCACACAAGACTCCCTAACTCTTCTAGGGTTTTTCACCTAAAAGGAGAGAGTAGGGCCAAATATGATAAAGGGTTCATTCAAATTATGTTATGTATGATGTTGTTTAAGCTAAATTCAATGAAATAAGTGCAATTAAGTTATCTAAATAACTAATTATGAATGCAAAACTTAAGATTTATGCTATGTTTGAAAACACAGCGTTGTTTGCAAAAAACTTAAAAGAATGAACAAGAATGCAAATTAAACTAAACAGAAGGTTGTTTTTCAAAATGTCTGCACCTAAGAAACTAAAGAAGACTAGAGAAAAATTTGGACAATTGATGAAATCTAAATTTGAGCTGACTGGGACTCATTCACCAACCTGGGTGAATCAGTCCCAGTTCTGGGTTTTTTGCACAAAAGTTGTTTTCTGTCAACTAGGAACCAAGATCTACATCTGACTCAAAACTGCATCTTAGGAGGGACTCATTCACCATGCATGGAAAATCAGTCCACTTTTAAATTTTTGTAACTTCAAATCTTTTTTTTGCACCTTGACACCTAAACAACAATTTCTGACGGAAACTTGATTCGAGATCTCAAAAAATTCCTATAAAACAACTTAAAATTGTTTGTCTAATGGGGGTTGTCCTTGTTCAAACCCCTAGTTGGGTAATTAAACCTTGAATGAAGAAAAATATACATAAAACCCTAGCCTTAGATGTGTTGAAGACTAGGAAAGTTTAAAAAATGACAAAAACCCTATTCTATTGTTCTAGAATAAGAAATGCAAATATGGTTTATGTAATGCAAGCTATCAACCCTAGAAACCTTAAAACAAATCAAAAGTGGAAATAAAGTGACATGCAAATGACAAGTAAATAAAATGAAAACCTTAATTTGAAGATAGAGTGAAAATGGAAGATAGAATCACTATGAAACCAAGTCTTTAGGTGTTATTTGGTGGCTAGTTGCACCTCCTCAACCTAGATTTCTTCATGATTCACCATAGGAATCCACCATCAACCCTTAGAAATGTTGAATCTTGATCAAAAGAGTGAGCTTCAAGACCTGCAAAAACCCTAGTTTGCTACCCTAAAACTTCAACTTTTGCTAATGAGACTTGTTGTAGAAGACTTGAATTTTGAAATTGCTTTTGTGTATTGACAAAAAGATGTGTAAAATGACTTAAAATGAGTATTTATAAGCAACAACACCTAATTTTCCTGTTATTTTGACCTAAGAGGCCGACATCCACCAAAAATTCAAGTTAAATTAATCAAATTCTAGCTCAAAAGTGAATTTTCCCTCAAAAGGGTCTCATTCGCCACCCTTGGTGAATGGGTCCCACCAAAGGGGACTCATTCACCCAAGGTGATGAATGGGTCCCACTACTAAATTTTGAAGGTGGGTTATCGAGGTATGAAATAATTAAGTGTTATTTGTCGGGTTTTAGGGGATTTCTCAGGTAAAACAGGCCTCTAGATAAAACATAATGGGTCTTAGGGGCCTATAAATGCTGTTTTGAAAGATAAATGATCTAAAGGGACTCAAAATTGGGTCAAATTACACATGAAATTGTTTCTTTTCTCAAGAGGGTCCAATTTTATACTGTGCACCCTCTATCTCTCTCCCACTCCCTCCCCATCTCTCTCTCAAGACTCTCTCTCCTACCCCCTCTCCCTCTCTCAAGTCTCTCTCTCTCTCACTCACTCACTCACTCCTATATCTCTCCCCTACCCTTAACCCTCTACCTTTAACCATAATCCCTCAACCCTATACCCTCAACCCTCAACCCTAAACCCTCAACCCTCAACCCTTAAACCCTAAACCCTAAACCCTAAACCCTCAAACCTTAAACCCTAATCCCTCAACCTCTATAACCTCTCTCTCTCAAGACTCTCCCTCCTACCCCCTCTCACTCTCTGAAGCCTCTCTCTCACTCACTCACTCCTATCTCTCTCCCCTCTACCATTAACCCTCTACCCTTAACCCTAAATCCTCAAGCCTATATTCTAAACCCTCAACCCTCAACCATCAACCCTTAAATCCTCCTTATATCTCTCTCCCCTTTACCCTTAAATCTCTTCCATTAACCCTAATCCCTCAACCCTATACCCTACACCCTCTACCCTAAATAATAAACCCTCAACACTCAACCCTTAAACCCTAAACCCTAAGCCCTAAACCCTCAACCCTTAAACCCTAATCCCTCAACCCATATACCCTCTCTCTCACAAGACTCTCCCTCCTACCCCCTCTCCCTCTCTCAGATCTCTCTCTCACTCACTCACTCCTTCTATCTCTCTCCCCTCTACCCTTAACCCTAATCCATCAACCCTATACCCTAAACCCTAAACCCTAAACCCTCAACCCTTAAAACCTCCTTCTATCTCTCTCCCCTCTACCCTCAAACCTCTACCCTTAACCCTAATCCCTCAACCCTATACCCTCAACCCTCAATGCTAAACCATAAACCCTCAACCCTCAACCCTAAACCGTAAACTCTCAACCCTCAACCCTTAAACCCTAATCCCTCAACCCCAATACCCTCTCTCTCTCAAGACTTTCCCTCCTATCCTCTCTCCCTCTCTCAAGTCTCTCTCACTCACTCAATCCTTCTATCTCTCTCCCCTCTCCCCTTAACCCTCTACCCTTAAACCTAATCCCTCACCCCTATACCTGTAACCCTCTACCCTAAAACCTAAACCCTAAATCCTCAACCCTCAACCCTTAAACCCTAAACCCTTAAACCCTAAACCCTCAACACTCAACCCTTAAACCCTAATCCCTCAACCTCTATACCTTCTCTCTCTCAAGTCTCTCACTCCTACCCATTCTTCCTCTCTCAAGTTTATCTCTCACTCACTCATTCCTATCTCTCTCCCATATACCCTTAACCCTCTACCCTCTACCCTTAACCCTTAAAACCTCTACCATTTATCTCTCATCCACTCCCTCCCCCTCTCTCTCTGAAGAATCTCCCTCCTACCCCCTCTTCCTCTCTCAAGTCTCTCTCTCTCTCACTCATTCAATCCTTCTATGTCTCTCCCATCTACCTTTAACCCTCTACCCTTAACCCTAATCCCTCAACCCTATACCCTCAACCCTATACCCTAAACCATCAACCTTCAACCCTCAACCCTTAAACCATAATCCCTCAACCCCCATAACCTCTCTCTCTCAAGAATCTCCCTCCTACTCCCTCTCCCTCTCTCAAGTCTCTCTCTCTCTCCCCTCAATCACTCCTATCTCTCCCCTATACCCTTAACCCTAATCCCTCAACCCTCTAACCTAAAACCCTCTAACCTAAACCCTAAACCCTAAACCCTAAACCCTCAACCCTTAAAACCTAATCCCTCAACCCCTATACCCTCTCTCTCTCAAGAATCTCCCTCCTACCCATCTCCATATATCAAGTCTCTCTATCTCACTCACTCAATCCTTATATCTCTCTCCTCTCTACCATTAACCCTAATCCCTCAACCCTATACCCTAAACCCTAAACCCTCAACCATCAACCCTTAAACCCTCTTTCTATCTCTCCCCCCTCTACCCTTAATCCTCTACCCTTAACCCTAATCTCTCAACCCTATAACCTCAACCCTCTACCCTAAACCCTAAACCCTCAACCCTTAAACCCTAAACCCTAAACCCTAAACCCTCAACCCTTAAACCCTAATCCCTCAACCCCTATACCCTCTCTCTCAACACTCTCCCTCCTACCTCCTCTCCCTCTCTCAATTATCTATATCACTCACTCACTCCTTCTATCTCTGTCCCCTCTACCATTAACCCTCTACCCTTAACCCTAATCCCTCAACCCTCAACCCTAAACCCTAAGCCCTCAACCCTCAACCCTTAAACCCTCCTTCTATCTATCTTCCCTCTATCCTTAAACCTCTACCATTAACCATAATCCCTCAACCATCAAACATCTACCCTAAACCCTAAACCATCGACCCTCAACCCTTAAACCCTAAACCCTAAATCCTCAACCCTTAAACCTTAATCCCTCAACACCTATACACACTCTCTCTCAAGATTCTAACTCCTACCTCCTCTCCCTCTCTCAAGTCTCTCTCTCTAACTCACTCACTCCTCCTATTTCTCTCCCCTCTACCCTTAACCCTCTACCATTAACCCTAATCCCTCATCCCTATACCCTGAACCCTCTACCCTAAACCCTAAACCCTAAACCCTCAACCCTCAATCTTTAAATCCTAAACCATAAAACCTCAACCCTCAACCCTTTAACCCTAATCCCTCAACCTATATACCTTCTCTCTCTCAAGTCTATCCCTCCTACCCCCTCTCACTCTCTCAAGTCTATCTCTCTCACTCATTCACTCCTTCTATCTCTCTCCCCTCTACCCTTAACACTCCACCCTATACCCTTTACCCTTAAACCATATACCCTCTATCTCTCTCCCACTCCCTCCCTCCCTCTCTCTCCCACTCATTCACTCCTATCTCTCTCCCATCTACCTTTAAGCCTCTACCCTTAACCCTAATCCCTCAACCCTATACCATCAACCCTCAACCCTAAACCCTAAACCCTAAACCCTCATCCCTTAAACCCTAAACCCTAAACCCTCAACCCTCAACCATTAAACCCTAATCCATCAACCCCCATATCCTCTCTCTCTCAATACTCTCCCTCCTACTCCCTCTCCCTCTTTCAAGTCTCTCTCTCACTCACTCATTCCTATCTCTCTCCCCTCTATGCTTAACCTGAATCCCTCAACCCTATACCCTAAACCCTAGACCCTAAACCCTCAACCCTTAAACCCTCCTTCTATCTCTCTCCCTTGTACCCTTAACCCTAATCCATCAACCCTATACCCTCAACCATCTACCCTAAACACTAAAACCTAAACCCTCAACCCTAAACCCTAAACCCTCAACCCTAAACCCTCAACCCTTAAACCCTAATCCCTCAACACCTATACCCTCTCTCTCTCAAGATTCTCCCTCCTACCCTCTCTCCATCTCTGAAGTATCTCTCTCACTCACTCACTTGTTCTATCTCTCTCCTCTCTACCCATAACCCTCTACCCTTAATCCTAATCCCTCAGCCCTATACCCTAAAACCTCTACCATAAACCCTAAACCCTCAACCATCAACCTTTAAATCCTAAACCCTAAAACCTAAACCCTCAACCTTTAAAACATGATCCCTCAACCCTTAGACCCTCTCTCTCTGAAGACTTTCCCTCCTACCCCCTCTCCCTCTCTCAAGTCTCTCTATCTCACTCACTCACTTCTTCTATCTCTCTCCCCTCTACCATTAGTCCTCTACTCTTAATCCTAATCCCTCAACCCTTAAACCCTCCTTCTATCTCTCTCCCCTTTACCCTTAACCATAATCCCTATACCCTCAACCCTCTACCCTAAACCCTAAACCCTAAACCCTCAACCCTCAACCCTTAAACCCTAAAACCTAAACCATCAACCCTTAAACCCTAATCCCTCAACCCCTATACCCTCTCTCTCTCAAGACTCTCCCTCCTACCCCCTCTCCCTCTCTTAAGTATCTCTCTCTCTCACTCCTTCTATCTCTCTCCCCTCTACCCTTAACCCTCTACTCTTAACCCTAATCCCTCAACCCTATACCCTCATCCCTCAACCCTACCCTAAAAATTCAACCCTCAACCGTTAAACCCTAAACCCTAAACCCTCAACCCTTAAACCCTAATCCCTCAACCTCTATACCATCTCTGTCTCAAGTCTATCTCTCTCTCTCACTCACTCACTCACTCCTATCTCTCCCCTCTACCCTTAACCCTTAACCCTTAAACCCTCTACCCTATATCCCTCTCCCACTCCCTCTCTCTCTATCTCAAGACTCTCCCTCCTACCCCCTCTCCCTATCTCAAGTCTCTCTCTCTCACTCAATCACTCCTATCTCTCTCCCCTCTACCATTAACCTTCCACCCTTAACCCTAATCCCTCAACCCTATACCATCAACCCTCTACCCTAAACCCTAAACCCTCAACCCTCAACCCTCAACCCTCAACCCTCAACCCTTAAACTCTCTACCCTCTACCCTCTACCATATACATTAAACCCTCAACCCTCAATTCTCAACCCTTAACCCTTAATCCCTCAACCCTCAACCCTTATACCTTCTACCCTATAAATTGGGACCTCAACCCTAAACCCTAAACCCTCTACCTAAACCCTCAACTCTAAACACTTAAACCCTAAACCCTTAAACCTTCTACCCTCTACCCTCAACCCTCTACCCTCATCCCTCAACCCTATACCCTCAACCCAATACCCTAAACCATCATCCCTATAGGTCCTCAACCCTATACCTTCAATTCTCAACCCTCTACCCTATACATTGGATCCTCAATCCTCATATATCTTTGTCCCTCCCTCCTCTTCTCTCCTCTCAATATAACTTCTCCCTCCATGTCTCCATCCATACTATGAGATAATATGGATTCCCTACACATGGGTCTCTTCATTCTCAAGGGATCACTAGGGAACAAAATTATCTTATCCACCTCATCATAAACAAAATGAAGAAATGGTAAAGAAAATTTACTCAAGTTATGTTTCAGAGAAGACTACTTGAGATCCTGAGGGAGTGGAACTTCTGGGTTTCTGCCTCCAATAGAGGAGCTATCGAACAAAGGACGATAACAAAGATTTGGGATGCTAGTGCAATGCACTAGTGTCCTAGGAAATAGAAAGCTTAAGCGCTCAGGAAGGAAAAATAAAGCTTCACCTCCTAGCTCAAATCTAAGGTCTTCTAAACAAAATGATCAAATAGAAAGAAAAACTTAGAATAAAGCACAAGGAGAACTTGCAGAAAACTTACCTTCAACCGGACATTCGAGTCTTCCCTCCAAGCTTTGCTTTGCAACCTACACACAAAATAATGAGGGTAAATGGTTGGGGCTATATAGGGGCCTACTTCAGTAAGACCCCCATTTTGGTGTTCCCACCTCCACAGACAACCAAGTTGGAAAGGAGTGTAAATGAAATAGACAAAGTGTGTGGTGAAATAAAAACATGCTTCAGGAGTAGAACATGCACCATTAAGTAGTAAATGAACAAGTAAATAGGAAGGAGTAAGAGAGAGAGTGTCACTCATAGGCCTCGACCCTCTCCAGAGCACATAGATGCACTGTCAAGTGCTTGTTTGGGAGCTGTAGTTGATGGAAGGATCTCATTTCAGCATGGCTTCGCTTTTGAGAGTGCTGCTATTAAGAATGAAGAGAACTCAGGAGTGAAAAGTGTGTAGAGAGCTTGATTAAATGACTTGAACCCCAAAATGAGAGAATATGAGGGGTTTTAATGCATGCAAGGGTGGAAAAGATCTGTTACATCCAAACTCTAATTGCTAGGACACATGTTGAGAGAGTCAAGATTCTAGATTCCCCATTTCAAACTCAGAAAATTGCCAAGATGCAAGTGCATCGGGCAGACATCTATGCCCCGCCCAGGCGTTGAAGGCCTAGATTTTTGAGAAACATGTCATTATGCTTCTATTGCTTTGCCACTAGTCCACATGGGGTAAAAATTGTGAGATTATGACTCACAGGATTTTTGTAATTAATGCTCTAAGGTGTTATAAATGCAAGGCAATAGTGCAAAAATGTGGAATTACCCCTACGTGTAGTTCTACAACATTACATTTTCCCCCCACTTTAGTAGGATCGATTTTGGGAAAAATCAGCGAAACTAAACTAGAGAAGAAAAATTTCACCCAAATTTTGAATTTTATAGATTTTTCGTGCCAAGGAAGAAGAGATCTCAGAGGCCATCGAAGTTGAGCTAACTAGTATCGAAGGTGGCCCCAACAACCAAGCTCAACAAAAAATTGTTATGCTTTGAATAACCACCCCATTTTGTTTTTGGTCAAAATGGGTCCCCCTTGTGTTTGTTTGTCCTTGGTGTTTCTTTTCAAGCCTTAGGAGTTGTTCTTTTACCTCCCAAGTCCTTGTTCCTTTTTTCTGGTGGAAGCGAAGCTGGAATGGAAACTAGACTCAAAACTTTGTGAAGGTTCCAGGTCTGGATTCTGTTCCGGTCCCAACCCCACCCTTTCCTTTTTGGTTTGCCTTGCACTCTTGGTTCTGTTTCTCCCTTGAGTTCTCTTTTCTTTTCATGTGTTTTTCTTTCTCCCTGGTGGAAGTGGAACCAAAAATGGAACCAAACAAGTGGAACTTTGCAAAATTCTAGATCGGGTTTTGGTTCTGATCTTGCTCCCGCTTGTCTCCTTTGTGTTTTGTCCTCGTTTGGTGTCTTGTTTGGGTCCGGTTTTCATTCTAGTCCTGCTTCCTTTCATTTCTTTTGTCGTTGTCCTTGTGTCGGTGTTTCTTCCTTTGTTGAGAGTGAAACCAAAACTGGAACCGAACTCAAAACTTTGTAAAGGTTCTAGGTCCAATTTTGGTTCTGATTTCTCTGCTGTTCCCTTTGTTGTTTTTTTTCCCTATCATGGGACTAAAATCAGATTGAAAAATAGATAAGAGACTTGGGTATAGTTTCTTGTTCTTTTCCGACTCTACTTCTGCATTCGCCCTGCCTTTTATTTGCACATTGGTTGTATACTCATTCCAGTTTTGATTCCACACCTGACCAACTGCATTAAATGCATTAATTATAGCCTCCTCACATGTGCAAAATGGCTTTTAAACTTTAATCAAGGTCATTTTAGCTCATAATCATTATCTAAAACATTTTTTACGAGTCAGATCCTGAGTAACTTTGAGAGGAGCACGATTTGATTGCACGTTCGTGAGCAGATTCTTGTCAAAGTTTCAATCTTTCTTGGTGGTGTTTTGAGGTAGGTGGTTTTCTCATTTTGTTTGTGTTTTTCCTTTTTTCTATCATTTGTTCTGTTCTTCGCATGTTCGTAAGACTTGCTTTCACAGATCTTCGCTTGTTTATGTGTTTGTTTCGCTTGTTGTTTTTGGTTTTCCTCCCATTTTCCATTTTTCCTTTTTGGATTTTCCTGTTTGTTTTGTCATTCTGCTATTGTTTTCTTCATTTTGGTGGGGTGCCCATTATGTCATGCCCTAGTTTTAACTAGGGTTTTGTTTTAGGGATCATCTTTGCTTTAAGAGTGTTTGAATCTATTTTTGACCCTATTGATCCATTTATTATGTTGAGTTAATGGTTTTGACATCAAGGTTTTGATTCCCTAATTTCTATAAGTCGACAAGTCACGCAAACTAGGGTTTGTGCGTTGACCTTTACAATATCCTACCCTAAAAGTTCAAATCTGGTTTTATCATGTTAAGGGTGAGGTTAAACCCCTTATTTAAAGTTTCCTTATGGTTTCATGTGACCTAGGTCTAAAGTTGGTGTGACCATGTGTTTAAAATGTGCTTCACTTGAATAATAAACTGGTGGAAGTGGATTCAAGAATGAACTCATCCCATAAGTGTTTGCATAAGAATCAATTCCCAAAATGATTCCACTTCCGATGAGTGTTGATTCTGGTCTACACCCTTATTCTTTTGACAGAAGCATAATCAGAGTGGGAAATGAACTTGGAACCATCTACTGGTTCTAGATCCGGTTTCCATTCCGATCTCAGTTCCAGTCTCGTCCTAGTTCTGATCCTGATCCCACCTATGTTAAAGACTTTTTGTTCTTGATACTCTTTTGGCTCCACTTCCAGTAAGTGAAAATTTTGACTAATAATGTAGAGTTGTCTTGGAGGAATAGAAGATGATATGAAAGGTAATATCAGTGTAATGGTTTCCAAGTCTTTGTTGATCTACTATAGGACTGTTTGGTAGGAGTGAAAAATGTTAGGCACATCTGAAGAAGCTTCTCAAAGAGGGATCCAGGTTACAAAAAGTTCAAGGCCAACAAATCCTAAGAAGATAAAGGTGGAGCAACTCCCTTACACCTTGAGATACAAGCACAAGATTCCCACTCTTACAACCAGCAAGGTGGATTCAGATTGGGCTGATATCACTGATACAAACTTAGGGAAATTCAACTATGAGGAGTTGGTTGAAGAAAATTTCATAGAGGATGTGACAAGGAGAATAGAAAGAATTGTTCAATCCGGATTGGCACATGTTGCCCTCTTTCCTCTATCAGTTGAATGTCAAGAGCTCATACTTACTATAGTAGGAGCTTACAATCTAGCAACAAGGCAATGTGTGGACCTGCAAGGGAATATCATCATTGATCTCACTCCATAGATGATAAGGTTCATGTTTGATGTGCCTACATCATAGAACCCCAAACAAATCAATGAAGCAGATGCATTAAAATCATATAGCAACCAAGGGGAAGCTAATAGGACCCACATGAACAAGAAATGGATGAGGGTGGAAAATAAATCCTTGACTAAGCTTCCTGATCAGCCAAAGAGAGAATATTTTAGTAAGGATATTGGTGACATAATCATGATGCTTGCCATAGTGTTTGGAAAGAGAGATTCCTCACAGTTTAAGGAATGGGTGTTTCCATTCATTCAAACCATTTTGGATGGCAAGCAACAATTTGATTGGCCAATGATTTTTCCAGAGAGCTTACATAATCAAATGCTTAGAGTGGGGCAAATAAAGAGTTTCTTCATGACTTCTTATGTAGTGTATGCAGCTGCAAGGAGGGGTACTTTCCTAGGTTTGAATGCTGTTGGAGTATTGGGAGAAGCCCTTGGACAGAAGAAAGTGTGAGATCATTATGATCAACTAACTTTGCAAACATCAAAATTGCACTATAGAAGGGTTAATGATGCATTCTTGTATGTTATCATTAACCGGTTGACAGGTGATGTAGGGTATAGATTAAGCAGGGAAGCCATAGCGTTCATTGTAAGAATGGGGAAATTGGTACATCCAATACCCCAAGTTTACTTACTTTAGGTTGGCAGGTTTTGATGGCCATCCTCATCTACTTCCAAGATGTTGCAATAACAAAATTTTCCTTATGGAGTTCATCTATCAGGCCTTAGGAGTCAATCTTAAATTTTCTAGGAAGCATAAGACTGGTTGTCATAAATTTTTCATGAATTTAGGAGAGTATAGTTGTGCACATAATGTGGTTGCTAAGGCAATTTGTGATGAATTGATTTATTTGAAATTGGGTTTATCTACATCTCCGAAGCATTTTGATCCCAAGCATAAGATGAATGGTTTTCTCCCCACTGTCTTTGAGAAAGATTTCAATTTGTTAGAAGATTTTTGGATTGATCTACAAGATGAATATGATGTAAGAAGAAGGAACTATGAAAGGTTGTCATTCCCATTAATGACTGTGTATGGGGTGAAGGAAGATATTCTTGATACATTATCAGATGATGCTGTAACCTTGGATCCCTAGTATGAGGCTGAAAACATAGGTACCAAGGATTTAGATCCAGTAAACTGGGATGGGAAGAATCCATTGATATTCAGAAAATTAAAAGGATAGTGATGGATCAAAGTATCCAATGGGTGGTGATGAGGATCAAGGAGCCATAGGCTCAAACTTCTAAAGAGAGGAAAGCTATAGGTACCCAAGGGTACAAAAGAATGAAGAGGAGGGAAACTCCTAAGGATCCATTATAGTTTCTCCCTCCTAACTCTAGGGAGGAGCCCAATCCAGTAGTACCAGCTCAGGATATCCCTGAATCACAAGGTGAAGGAACCATAACTACTATAGAAGAAACCTCATCTCACCCCGAGACCTCAATTGCTGGAGAAGAGACTTCATCTCAACTGGAGCTTCAACAACTATTAGAGGTAAAACCTCAACTCAAACTCCCCTTACAGAGAAACCTATTGAGGAGACACCCATTGGAAGCCTTCATAAGGAGGCTGAATCTTTAAAAGGGAAATAGCATGAGGTTGAGATCCATGATATTGATACTGATTCAGAGGCTTCCCAATAAGACAAGGAAACTCTTGTGAATGCACCCAATGAAGAGACTGAAGATGTGGGGATTGAGCATGTTCTCACCCTAGAGGATCAATGGAAACTGTTCAAGTATGCTAAGAAGGAAGTAGATGCCAAAGCACAAGCTGAGGCATTTTCTACGCAACAAGAATCTGAAGCAAAAGCTATAGAAGAAGAGCTAGTGAGAAAACAAAAGGAAAAGGAGGATTTGCTACAACAACAAAAAAAACAAGAATTGAGGACTAAAGAAGAAAGGGATAAGTTAGCTATGTTACAAAAGATTCATGAGCTTGAGGAAGAGAAAGCTCAACAAAGAAGGGAGAGGGAAGCCCTTGAGGCCAAGTTTATGGTTGTAGAAGAAGCCCAAAGAATGAAGGATGAGGAAGAATCCCTGTTGAGAGAAAAGGAGGTAGAAGCACTTGCTAAACATGAGCAAGAGTCTAAGAAAGCATGGGATAAAGGTAAAGATCTTGAAAGACAAAGGGATGAAATGCTAGAGAAGAAGAGGTTAGAAGAAAAACTTTTGAAAAATGAGCTAGAAGCTAAAAGGGTGCAAGAGCAAAAAGAAAAAGCTGAGGCTGAAAGATTGGCTAAGGAAAGAGCAGAGAAGGAGAAACAACAAGATGTTGGCTCTTAGCCTAGGGTAGCAGTTTGGCATCCTATTTCTCCTGCTACTTCTTCTTCCACACAAGTGATAACTCCTCCTGCTACTCCAACATGGTTGAAACTCAACCTAGAAAGGAAACAAATAGTCCAACCTTAACCCTTGAATTGGGAAGACATGATTATAGAAATAGAGAAAGAGGCCCAAGAAAAAGGATAGGGTCCTTCATTCCACAAAGCTAAGAGATACAGGTGAAATCATAGCTTAATGAGCCATTCCAATGGTGGAAAAGGATAAACAAGATATGTAATTGACTGATAATCAGTTGGGTGTGGTTAATTTGGGGAATCCAACAAGAAATCAGTAGATGAAGGGTATGTGCAGGATCATGATGGGCCAAAAAGTGGCGATATGATGGATATGTGTAGGGTATGTGGATGGTGACATTTTTTAATCCAAAATTGATGAAACAAAAAGGGTTTTTAAAGGAGATTCTCAAATTTCCACCAATATAAATTATGCTTTACTTTGAATTTAATAAATAATTATTATTCATTTTCTATTTGAATTACGACTGAAGTCCTGATTGATAGGCTGATTAAAAAACATATATAGCTTTCAAACGGTATCACATTTTTTGAATCTAAAACATTCATCACATTCTATGCTTCGCATACAATAGGATTAAAAAAAAAGAATTTCATGAATTTTTGACCAAGTTAAGGTGGTCAGACATACGAGTTTTTTATATTTTTTAAAAGTTGTAATAAAAATATTCATAATTAATTATTTGCTTGGAAAAAAATTACAAAAAAATGTGCATCAGATCAGAACATGATTTCTCTACTTATATCTAAAATATTATCATTTTATTGTGGTTAGGGTGGTCAAACAGACACCTACTTATTTTTCCATGAAATTTAAGTACTACTACATTGAAATTTAAAATTTTCACCATATATATATATATATATTTAAATAAACCTAGTAGTTTATAAACTACATTCAATTTGCTATAGATTCTATTCTTACATATTTTTGAAATAATATAGATAACTTATTCAAATTTTTATGTCAAGTTGCCTAACTCTGATTTTTTCTGAATTTTTCACCACTTAAGGGCCTATTTATTCCATGATGATCTTGTACATACCTTGAACCTTATTTACACAGTGGTATCCTCCACCAAATCGAGGATGATATAGGACAAACAAAGAAAAGATGAGCTTAAGGATCAATTAGACCAATTCCATAGGTTCTTGAAGGATGTATCTACCCTCGTTTCCTCTCAATCTGCTGCTCCGGAAACACCAATTTTGGTTGAGTAAGAAGGAGGCAGATGATCTTGTACACATTATGAGTAAGGTTGGAATGCTTGATAGATGGATAGATCGGTTGAACTAAGAGGTGGATGAGCTGCTTGTTGAAAGTTATAGGGCACATGAGGGTGCATTGGAGTTGGTTGAAGACATGAATTCACATGTTGAAGTCTTAGGAGACAAGAGGATGAGTATAGAGAGAATACAAAGAAGCTTAAAGACATCAAGCAAGTTTCCAAATCAAACTCTCTTGGAATAGTATATCCTTGATGAGGATAATGTGGACTTCATTGAAAAGATAATCAACATTATCAGGTTGAAATCCAGATTCATTTATCAACATAGAAATGAAGTTCAACAAGCTAGTAAAGATCTGAATGAGTAGATTGATGAATTGGAAGCAGTGATTGCCATTTGGTTAATCTAGATATCATTGTGAAGGAAGGTCTTCCTCTTGAAAAGTTAAAGGAAAAGTGGAATAATAGGTTTGAGGAGGTGATGCAGAAAGAGGAGGATGGTGATGACTTGTTTCTTGATAGACTCATGGATATCAAGGATGAAGTGAAGGATGCTAGGAGGGAGTTAATTAGATTGAAAGATATGCAAGAGTTTACCTCTATAGAATTGAAAAGAATCAAATTTGAAGATGATTGGGTAGATGGGCCTGATGCAAATATACTTCAACAAGTGTTCACCAGCTATGATGAGTACCTTCTTGAGCAAAATATGCAAGAATGAGGTGGCGGTGGAATGTTCAGTTCCTAGTAAGACACCTGGTGACATGGTCAGCTGGACAACTCCCTCTCTTCTCTCCTATTTTGTAGGATCTTGACCTCACTTCAACTAGAGATCCCCAACAGATCTACCTTCCCTGTTGGTGCATCAGATTTTGGTAACAAAGTCATCAACAATTGAACTAAAGATCAGCCAACATAGTCACTTCATGCAGTCCTAGTTGTTCCTTAATTGGTGGATCTCAATTTTTGATTGAGAGGAATTAATGCAAAGCTTGTCTATATGTAATTGGGCTCTCCATTTTGTAAAGGTCGGTTGATTGAAGAAAGGATTAGCCACCTAAGAGAGATAGTAGATAGTGTTGTCATAGTTTTAAGATTTTACAAGTTTTTCAAGCAAGATACTTTGAGATACTTTTTACAGTTTATGCAGTTAAGTCATTTTAAAAAGTTTAGTAGTTAAGTGATAATGTTGATGAATCATAGTCATTTGTATGATAGTGAATGATGTGCATAATTATTTCTTATTTGATGCAAATCAATAGAAGAATCTAGATTTGGGACTATTTCATTGAGTTACTTGTGAATGGAATATATTTATATCTATTGAACTGTTAATTTTAGCAATGAGTTGGTGATGTGTTTTGATTTTGGAATGAAGCTTTGATGAATGGTTATGGTTATTGAATTTTGTACTATGAATGTATGCAATAGTATAGGTCATGCTATGGATTGCATATTTTTGTAGTTTTGGTTACTTGAGGAAACACTCATTGTGAAGATACATTTCTAGATGTAAAGATATTTATATTCATATTTTGTTGTTCTAAAGCCTTGTTCTATCTTTTTCTATTTATTTACCTCCCAAATTTAGATTAATTTGTATGATGCAGTTTGTATCATTTTTACTAGTAGGCCCCTTGAATATTACAGTTGCATTGGCCGCTGAATCACACTAGCACAGTTTAGAACCAACTATAGAGACCTTGGAAGATAGGTGGTTTTAGATCAGTTATCTTTTTTAGGATAAATATAGTAGAAATATTTTGTTTAATGTTGTTGTGCTACTTTGACCATCAACAGATCTGGCGCTAGAAGAGGTCCTGAAGGAACAAAATGGATTGAATTGGTTCATTCTCACCAAAAAGGTTTGAAAGAGTTCTCAGATCCACTAAAAATATAGAACCATTAGTTGAACTGCAAACCCCTGTTAGCCCCAAAGCACGTAGAGTTTTGATTCCACCGTTGTCACCACCACTTACTCGACTCGAGTTTCCACCAATACCACAGGTGGAAAAACCAAATCTACCACCACCACCGTCTATGGAATTCTTTTCCAACAATCCTTCTCCACTGGGAGTCATTCCTAGTGGCATACACAAAATTCCAAAGAACCCAGAGAAATTCTGCCCCAGGTACGCTCATAGTGAATCAATAAGTGCTGAAGAGCACATACAGGCATTCAAAGATGCCTTTACCTGCACTCATATTTCCCATGATGATGTTGCATGTAGGTTGTTTCCTTATTCATTAGGAGACATTGCTTATAACTGGTATCTGAATCTGCCTACTGGATCCATCCTAAGTTGGACAAACTTAGAGGATGCATTTATTAACCAATTCAGGGTCTATGTAGATCCTGCAATATTATATCACCAATTTTCTACTATTAGAAAAGAGCCACATGAACTGTTACCCATGTTTAATACTAGATTTTAGAGGATGTATAGGAGGTTGCAATATCCATACTTGGAGGAAAAAAACAATTCTATCCGAGGTTACCTGAAGGTCATAGATCCCCTGTTTGGCTTGTTTTTGCAAAGAACATACAATGTAAATGACATTAATTCTCTTTCCAAATTTTACCACCTTGCTATTAAACTGCAACAACAGATTTTTTCACAATCAAGAGGTCTAGGAGGAGGTTTCCCTCCTCTAGGGTACTCCCAAGTACCTAATCCTACCCTATTGTTTAATACAGTCCCAAGGATGTCTCATTCTTCATATGGACCCTTATCTGAGTTTCAATCCCCATCTCAATAATTATTATTTAGTGGCTCAACTCCTAACCCCTTGCAGAAAGTTCAAAACTCTCATAATCAAGCTAGAGGATCTAACCCCATGACACATATGTCAACTGCAACCACTGTAGAAAGTGAGCATACTGCTCACTTGACAACAAAGTTGGAGAACCTTAAAAAAACATTGTCTTAGGTCACTAATGAGATGGCACAACTCAAATTCAACCCCCCTCAAATTAGAACTACCAAAATCAGGGAGGGTATTCCAATCAGGGTGGTTACTCCAATCAGAATTCTAATTATAATTCCAATTAGAACACCAATCAGAACCAAAGGAACTTTCAAAACTAGAATTCCCCCAATCAAAATTACCAGAATAAAAATAGGGGATACAACCAAAGATCTAATAACAACAGACAATAGAATACAAGGGCCAAACAATGGGGGAGTTTCCCATAATTATCAGGCTGGTGATGACAAACCACACACTGCAAATGTTATAGATCTCAATTTTATGACGAATTGGTGTAGGCTACATGACACTGCAACACATTCTGAGGTTAACTACCTAGAAATGGAGAAGATGGTCAAGATTGCATAGGCTAATGCTCCTTTGCAAGGTGCTCCCAACAAGTTTGGTGGATCCACAGATACTACCATGGCTTATGACATCTTTGATGAGGAACTTCCATTCCCCAGCCAAGAACAAAATGAACCAGTAGAAGATGTATATGATGCTCATGCCTTCCAATCCAAAGAAGGTCATTTCTTGAGGAATCAAAATAAAGGCTTGTTCACCACATCTTCCCCTCCAAACACCATAGTTCCACCCAATTAGAATGCAGAAAAAAATCCACCTCCGCCAAAAGGCCCACCTGAATCTCAAAATAAAGGCAAATTTTCTTTTGTTCCCAAATATTAGGTGAAAAATGACATAAAGTTTAATTTTATTTCATAGATGTAGAAACAAAAGACTTCATTGTCCTTCTTTAACATTCTAAAATGGTGCCCTGCCCAATGAGACATTGTGTTGAGAGCTCTGGAAGAGGCAGATCGGTCAAAAGGAAATAATAAGGTGACTCCAACAAATGAAATGAACACAACCCTATACAAAGGTAAGACAGGGGCCCCAACATTCCTCCTAAGCTTGAGAATCTTCAGAAAGAATCTACACAACTACCTCTTGGATTCCGGAGCATCAGGTAATGCCATGCCCTTTTCCATTTGTAAAAATTTAGGTTTGAATTTGCTTCAGACTCACAAGAAGGTAATTCAATTAAATAAAACTGAGGTTAATGTGGTAGGGGAATTAAAAAATATTCATGTACAGGTTGGATCTGACCCACGAATCTAGACTTATATGGATATTCAGGTGGCTGATATCCCTGAGACATACAACATGCTTCTAAGCTGAGACCTAATAAAAAGAATTAGGGGTTATCTATCCTTAGAATTTTCACACATGTGGCTACCATGGAAAGGGGTAGCAACACAAATTAGGATTGAAAGTGAGCCTCATCTCAAACATATGATCAAATATCAAATCGAGATAGGTGTATATAAAAGAGAAGAAATCTTGACCTTTTCAATGCTCAATCCTGATGATCTACAACCTTTAGAACATAGTGACCCAATAACCATGGTCAACCAACAAGTTCTAATTAGAAATTTGCAACAAGATAGGTTGGTTCTGGGGGAAGAAGCTGATCTATAGAGTTTGCTACTCCCCAATTGGTGCAAGATTCATTTCCAAAGTCATTCTAAGTTGACATGTCAACCTTGTGTAGATATTTTGAACCATGTCTATCAGGCTAAGGAGACTTGTGAATGCCAACCCAAAACACCCACCAATCAATTTCCATTTGAAGCTAGGGATGACACCATCCTGACAAGAACCAGTCTCACTCAAGAGGAAGATCCTTCCCAACTTGAGTAGACTTAGGTTCTAAGTTTTGATCTCCAGAGAAAGACTGAGGAATCTTAGTCTTTGTCTATCACACCTACCCCAAATGACCTTCCAATGCCTAAGGAATTGATGAAAAAAATACTAGATTGTGAAGTGATCCAAGAAGAAGTTTAGTAAGTAGTTTCTGAATAGGTTTTGAATCTAGGTGAATCTTTTGATAAACATTGTTCGCAACAGCCTTTAAATCTAGATAGCCCAAACCAGTCTGAGCCGCTACCCACTTCTAGCAAGAAATCATCTATAGTCTCCAAAAAGAAAGAAATCCCATCTCCAGATCAACTGTGGAGTCTTAAATTTGATGGATCTAAATCTAAATCAGGGAGTGGACCTGGAGTTGAACTAACCAACTCGAAAGGGAAAATGTACTTTGCTTCTTATAGGTTGTAGTTTGGCTACACAAACAATGTGGCAGAATATGAAGTGTTGGCTAGAGGACTAATGTTTTCTCATCAGAAGAAGGTTACAACTCTCACGGTTATGGGAGATTCTGAGGTTATTGTCAAACAGATTCATAGTCAATACACATGACACAATAAGAAATTGGTTGCATATAGGAACTGAGTTTGGAACTTAATAGAAGATTTTGATGCTTTTGTCATCAAGTTGATCCACAAAGAGGACAATCAGATTGTAGATGCCCTTGCTATTGCTACTAGCACTTTAGAACCTATGCAGGACTCCAAGTTGAAGAGATTCTTAGTGGAGTTAGTCTCGATCCCAACCATCCCGGATAATGTCCAAAATTTTTCAGCTCTTTGATGATGACTAGGATATACTTTCCTTCTTGGCAAGCTCAGACATCTTTGAAGGGAAAATTATTGATGAATCAGAAAGAGACCAGGGAGATTGGGATCTTGAGAATTGTGATACAAAAGGGATACTCAATTTGAAAAGCAACAACATTCCCAAGGGGATGGTAGCCTTGGAAATAATCTTTGATTCTGACCCTCGAGCTCGTGAAAGGGTGCCTGTAGAAAGTGATGGAGGGAATTATGAATTTTTCAACTTGGTTGATTCAGGTCTAGAAAGGAATGTGTATATAGCAAAAACCTATCCCAAGGAAATCAAAGACAAAATGATTAAGGTGCTGAAAGAAGAAATTGCAGCAATTGCTTGGTGATACAAGGATTTGAAGACCTTTGATACTTTAGTGATCACACATACCATACCAAATCCCTTTCACCAAAAGCAGTGCCTGGTTAATGCCTTAATCGAACCCTTAATTTTCAAGCAAGTACAAAAGCTACTGTCCGCAAGGATAATATTTCCAGTATGACATTCCACTTGGGTTGCTAATTTGGTTCCTGTTCGCAAGAAAAGTGGTGAGATTAGATTGTGTGTTGATTTTAGAAATCTAAATAAGGCCTCAGAGAAGGATAATTTCCCATTTCCTTCTCTTGATGAGGTGTTGCAAATTGTTAATGGATCCTAGATGATGTCATTTTTGGATGGCTATTCGGGATATAATCAAGTTCTTTTCAGTTATGAAGATAGAATGAAAACTACCTTCACTACCAAGTGGGGGACATTTGCTTATCAGAGGATGTCATTTGGTCTTATTAAAGCTGGTGCAACCTTTCAATGCACAATGGATCTAGCATTCAAAGACTTAATAGGTATATGTATCATTATTTATATGGAAGACTTAACTGTGTTTTCTAAGAATATAGAAGACCATGTTGCAAATTTAGCAAAAGTTCTTAAAAGATGTATAAGTTATGGTGTGTCTCTCAACCCAAAAAGTGTGTGTTCATAGTTTCTAAAGGGAAACTCTTGGGTCACATAATATTAGAAAAGGGGATATCCATAGATCCTAATAGAGTTGAGTCCATCCTAAAGTTGACAATGCCAGGAAGCAAGAAGGAAATGAGATATTTCTTTGGAAAGATAAATTTTGTAAGGAAATTTATAACTAAGTTTGCAGAGATCATCAAACCTCTAAATGAAATGATGAAAAAGGATGCAAAGATAGAATGGAGTAATGAAGCTAAATTTTCTTTTTCACAGATTAAACAGTCAATTTCAGAGGCGGGTATGTGCAAGATCATCAAGGAAAAAATAGGCCCTTAAGTGGCGATAAAATTCAGAAAAATGAAAGTTAGACAACTTGACGTAAAAATTTGAATAAGTTATCTATATTATTTCAAAAATATGTAAGAATAGAATATGTAGAAAATTGAATGTAGTTTCTAAACTACTAGGTTTATTTAAAAAAAAAATCTATTTGGTGAAAATTTGAAATTTCAATGCAGTAGCACTTAAATTTCAGGAAAAAAATAAGTAGGTGTTTGTATGACCACCCTAACCACAAGAAAATGATAATATTTTTTTATAAGATTTTAGATATAAGTAGAGGACTCATGTCCCGATGTGATGCATATTTTTTTGTAATTTTTTCCAAGTAAATAATTAATTATGAATTTTTTATTACAAGTTTTTAAAAATATAAAAACTTTCATTTCTGATCACCTTAACTTGGTGAAAACTTCATGAAATTCATTTTTTTTTAATCCTATAGTATACAAAGCATAAAATGTGACACATGTTTTGATTAAAAAAATGTGATATGCTTGAAAGCTATAGATGTTTTTCAATCAACCTATCGATCATGACTTTAGTCATAATTCAAGTAGAAAATGAATAATAATAATTTATTAAATTCAAAGTAAAACATAATTTATATTGGTGGAAAGTTGAGAATCTCCTTTAAAACCCCTTTTTCGTTTCATCAATTTTGGGTAAAAAAAAAGTTATCAGCCACATACCCTACACATACCCATCATATCGCCACTTTTTGGCCCATCATGATCCTGCACATACCCATGCACTAGTTCTAACCAACCCTGACTAATTAAAGCCTTTTTATATCTATTCTTTTGCATCTAATCATTCGTGTGCTACTGTTTTGACACAATGAAAAGGTGAGGTAGATGAAAGGCCTATTGCTTTTATGAGTTCCCCATTTAAAAATGCAGAAGTCATATATCCACCTCTTGAAAAGCAAGGCTTCACACTTGTACGAGTTGTCAAAAAGTTCAGACACTATATCCTTTGTAGTTAGGTCATTGCCATAGTTCCTGATCTTGCTGTGAAGTCCCTCCTCATGCATAGCAAACTAGGGAAGTGGTGAGGAAAATGGATGGCCATTTTGTAGGAGTATGATATTGAGATTCATCCAATGAAGCTAGTCCAAGGAAAAGGTTTATCCAAAGTGATGGCGGATGTTGATACTAAGATCACCTATCAATAATACACAGTACAGTCATTTACAGGTGATCCTTGGTACTTAGATTTGATTTTTCTATTGTTGAATAACAAATGCTCAGATGGAATGAATGCCACTCAGAGGAGAGAACTGAGGCTAATGAGTTCACATTACATGCTTAAAGGAGGAGCATTGTACATAAGAAATTTTGAGGGTGTCTATGTATGGTGCCTTGATCAACAACAAGCAAAACATGCCATTATAGAGTTCCATGGAAAAAACGGTACTAGACATGGATCGGTTGATTCCATGGCGCATCAAATCTTGAGATTGGGCTACTATTGGCCTCATCTATTCTGAAATGCACACCAACACATGAGGACATGTCATACATGTCAGAATTTTGCATCCAGGGAACACAATCTAGCGATGCCCCTACAACCGGTGTATGAGGTAAAACCATTTTCCCAATGGGCATTATATTTCGTAGGAGTTATTAATCCAAATTTTTTTGTAGGGCATAAATTTATTTTGATAGCAATAGATTATTGCACACGTTGAACTGAGGCTCAACCCTGTAAAAATAGCATCACTAACATGGTCATCAAATTTCACAATGAATGCATCATTACTAGGTTTGGAGTAACATTTTCCCTAGTATGTGATAATGGCCCCATTTTTTATTCTGCAGATTTCATTCAATGGGCCTATGAACATAAGATAGTATTAAAATATTCTTCTAATTACTACCCATAGGGGAATGGAGTAGCTGAGTCTACAAACAAAAATCTGTTGGAAGTGATTAAGAAATTGTTAGAAAGCAATCCTAGGGATTGGCATACCCAACTGAGATTTTCCTTATGGGTAGATAGAACTCGCATTAAATCCGCCTTAGGGAATTCACCATTCAAGTTGTTCTATGGAAAATATCTGGTCTTTCCTATACATCTACAAATACCTATCCTAAGATTCATTCAAGAATTCTATTCAAAAGATGATAGGATAGAAGTTAGGTTGACCAATTTAATAAATATGGAAGAATAAAGAGATGTTGTTTTACAAGAGTTCTCTAAACGTCAAGCTGTTGTCAAACGTTGGTTTGACAAAAGAGAAAAAATTAAAGAATTTAGAATATCAAGCCTTGTACTGTTATGAGATAAGGTTGGGGAAAAGAAAGGGGACCACCAAAATTTTGACCGACTTTGGTTGGGTCCATATCAGATAGTTGAAATCCTCGGTGAGAATGCATTTCATTTGAGCACTTTAATAGGAGAACCTATTCCATTGCCTGTCAATGGTTAGTTTCTCAAACATTTTTTTAGCCCGTGAAGGTCTGATTTTCTATTGGTTGTATATATGCAATTAGTTGTCTTTTTTTTTGGTGTGTTGTTTGTTTTCCCTTTGTTTTCTTTCTGTTCTATTTTGTTTTGTCTTGGTTTCTGGGGACCTTCATTTTCCTCCATTTTGGAATGAAGGGGTTGTTATTCAAAGTATACTGTAGGCACTAGGAGAGAAATTGGTTTAGGTATTTTTAGGTGTGTTTGTTGAAATATTTCATTCTAAACTTGTGCCTTATGATCATTTTAAACAATGGTTTGAAGAGTTATTAAGAATAAGGTATATTGTAAACAATCTCATGAACCATGATTGAAATCTGTCACAAAATAGATAAAAACATCTGTCTATGTAAGATTCCTATTTGTCTCAGGGTGGCTGTATCTTAGATTCAAGTGAAAAATCTAATTCCCAACACTGTCATGAGGTCCATTGAGTTCTCAACCCACATTTAAGATTTAATCATATCTGAGTATTGAGAACATTTAATAAAGAATTCCTATAAGTGAAGCCTATAAAAAAAAAGAGGAAGAGAAAATATAACCATTAAAAGAAGGAAAACTCAATATCAAATGGGTAATTCAAGTATCTCTATCAAGGCTATGGATGCCTGACTAGCTGTAGAGTAATGCTTTGAGAGAACTAGAGGTATCTTTGTTAGGGCTATGGACGCTTGGCTGGAAGTAGAGCAATTCCTAGGATATTATTGCATGACAACTAAAGGACTCAACTTATGTAGCTTAAATCTTAGGTATAGTTGTTCAGGGGTAAAGAAAGTTTTTATGGAGAAAGATGCACCATACACACACACTCAAATTCAAAGTAGTTCATGTTGATTTACATATGAGATTCCAGCTCAACCTTGTTCAATATATCTTATCCTACTTGAGTTAGAATGTTCATAAACCAGAGGTTCTGGGTGACTGAATTCCTCAGTGTCTTGAAAATGGGTAAACCATTTTCCCAACCGAGTCGCCATTTGCTATGCCTTGCATAACCACCCCATTTTGTTTTTGGTCAAAATGGGTCCCCCTTGTGTTTGTTTGTCCTTGGTGTTTTTGTTTAGGCCTTAGGAGTTGTTCTTTTTCCTCCTAAGTCCTTTTTCCTTTTGTCTGTCAAAAGCAGAGCCAGAATGGAATTTGGACTCAAAACCTTGTGAAGGTTCCAAGTCTGGATTCGGTTCCGATCCCAGCCCCACCCTTGCCTTTTTGGTTATTTTTGTCTTTTTGGTTTTGCTTGCACTATTGGGTCTATTTCTCCCTTGTGTTCTCTTTTCTTTGCTTGGGTTTTGCTTTCTCCCTGATGAAAGAGAAACCAGAAATGGAATCGAACTTGGAACTTTGCAAAATTTTGGATCTGGTTTTGGTTCCAATCTTGCTCTCACTTGTATCCTTTGTGTTTTGTCCTCATTTGGTGTCTTTTCCAGGTTTAGTTTTTGTTCCGGTCTTTCTTCCTTTCGTTTATTTTGTCACTATCCTTGTGTCGGTGTTTGTTCCTTTGTCGAGAGTAGAACCAGAATTGGAATCAAACTCAAAACTTTGTAAAGGTTTCGGGTTTGGTTTTGGTTCTGATTCCACCCTCGTTCCCTTTGTTTTTTTTCCCTATCACGGGACTGAGACTAGATTAAGAATTAGATAAGAGACTTGGGTAAAGTTTCTTGTTTTGTTCTGACTCCACTTTCATGTCTTGCCTTGCCTTCGATTGGCACATTGGTTGTATAGTCATTCTCATTTTGGTTTCGTGCCCAACCAACTGCATTAAATACATTAATTATAGCCTCCTCACATGCAAGAAATGGATTTTAAACTTTAATCAAGGTTATTTCATCTCATAATCATTATCTAAAACATTTTTTAAGAGCCAAAGCCTGAGTAACTTTGAGAGGAGCACGGATTTGATTGCAGGTGTGCATTGGTGAGCGGATTCTTGTCAAAGTTTCAACCTTTCTTGGTGGCATTTTGAGGTAGGTGGTTTTTTCGTTCCATTTGTGTTTCCTTTTTCGATCATTTGTTGTGTTCTTCGTGGATTTGCGAGAATATATTTCGTAGATCTTTGCTTGTTTTTGTGTTTGTTTCACTTGTTGTTTTTGGTTTTCCTCCCGTTTTCCATTTTTCCTTTCAGCTTTTCCTATTTGTTTTGTCATTCTGCTGTCATTTTCTTCATTTTGGTGGCATGTCCATTTTGCCATGCCCTAGTTTTAACTAGGGTTTTATTTGAGGGATATTTTGTGCTTTAAAAGTGTTTGAATCTATTTGAAGACCCCTTTGATCCTTTTATCATGTCGAGTTAATGGTTTTGACGTCAGGGTTTTGATGCCCTAATTTCTATAAGTCGACGAGTCGCACAAACTAGGGGTTGTGCGTTGACCTTTACAATATCATTCCCTAAAAGTTCAAATCTAGTTTTGTTCGATTAAGGGTGAGGTTATACCCCTTATTTGAAGTTTCCTTATGGTTTCATGTGACCTAAGCCTAAATTCGGTGTGACCGTGTGTTTAAAATGTGCTTCGCTTGAATAATAAACTGGTGGAAGCAGATCTGGGAATGAACTCATCCCATAAGTGTTTGCATAAAAATTAATTCCAAAAATGATCCTGATTCTGATGAGTGTTGATTTTGGTCTACACCCTTATTCTTTTGATGAAAGTGGAACCAGAGTGGGAAAAAAAATTGGAACCATCAGCTGGTTCTAGGTCCAGTTTATGTTCCAATCCCAGTTTTTGTCTCGTCCCAGTTCCAACCCCGATCCCACCTATGTTAAAGATTTGATATTCCTAATTCTCTTCTAGCTTTGCTTCCGGTAAGTGAAAAATTTGACTAAGTATGTAGAGTTTCCTTGGAGGAATAGAAGATAATATGAGAGGTAATATCAGTGTAATGGTTTCCAAGTCTTTGTTGATCTACTATAGGATTGTTTTGTAGGAGTGAAAAATGTTAGGAGCATCTAAAGAAGCTTCTCAAAGAGGGAGCCAGGTTGCAGAAAGTTCAAGGCCAAAAAATCCTAAGAAGATAAAGGTGGAGTAGCTCCCTAACACCTTGAGATACAAGCACAAGAGTCCCACTGCTATAGACAACAAGCAAGATTCAGACTGGGCTGATATCACTGATACAAACTTAGGGACATTCAACTATGAGGAGTTGGTTGAAGAAAATTTCACAGAGGATGCGACAAGGAGAACAAAAATAATTGTTCAATCTCGATTGGCACATGTTCCCTCTTTCCTCTATCATTTCAATGTCCAAATCTTATACTTATTGCAACAAGAGCTTACAACCCAACAACACGGCAATGTGTGGACCTGCAAGGGAATATCATCATTGATTTCACTCCACAGATGATAAGGTTCATGTTTGATGTTCCTACACCATAGAACCCCAAACAACTCAATTAAGCATAGGAATTACAATTATATAGCGACCACAAGCAAGCTAAAAGGACCCACATGAACAAGAAATGGATGGGGGTGGAAAAAAATCCTTGACTAAGCTTCCTAATCAGCCAAAGAGAGCAGATTTCAGTAAGGAGATTGGTGGCATAATCATGATGCTTTCCAGAGTATTTGGAAAGAGAGATTCTTCACACTTTAAGGAATGGATGTTTCCATTCATTCAAATCATTTTGTATGGAAAGCAACAATTTGATTGGCCAGTGATTTTTTCAAAGAGCTTACATTATCAGATGCTTAGAGTGGGGCAAAAAAAGAGTTTCTTCATGACTTCTTATGTAGTGTATGTAGCTGCAAGGAGGGGTATTTTCCCTAGTTTGAATGTAGTTGGAGTATTGGGAGAAGCCGTTGGATAGAAGAAAGTCTAGGATCCTTATCATCAACTAACTTTACAAACATCAGAATTGCACTATAGAAGGGTTAATGATGAAGTCTTGTATGTTATCATTAACCGGTTGCAGGTGATGCACGGTATAGATTAAGCAGGGAAGCCATGGAATTCATTGTAGAATGGGGACATTGGTACATCCAATACCCCAAGTTTACTTACTTTAGGTTGGAATTTTTTTATGTCCATCCTCATTTACTTCCAAGATGTTGCAGTAACAGAATTGTCCTTATGGATTTCATCTATCAGGCAATAGGAGTCAATCTTAAATTTGCTAGCAAGCATAAGACTGGTTGCCATAAATTTTCCATGAAGTTAGGAGAGTATAGTTGAACACATAATGTGGCCACTAAGGAAATTTGTGATGAATTGATTTATTTGAAATTGGGTTTATATACATCTCAGAAGCATTTTTTATCCCAAGCATAAGATGAATGGTTTGCTCCCCACTGTCTTTGAGAAACATTTCAATTTATTAGAAGATTTTTGGATTGATCTACATGATGAATATGATGTAAGAAGGAGGAACTATGAAAGGTTTCACATCCCATTAATGATTGAGTATGGGGTGAAGGAAGATATTCCTGATACATTATCAGATGATGGTGTAACTTTGGATCCCCAGTATGAGGCTAAAAACATAAGTACCAAGGATTTAGATCAAATAAACTAGGATGAGGAAGAATCCAGTGATATTAGGAAAATTGCAAGGATAGTGATGGATCAAAGTATCCAATGGGTGGTGATGAGGATCAAGGAGCCAGAGGCTCAAACTTCTAAAAAGAAGAAAGTTGCATGTACCCAAGGGTATAAAAGAACGAAGAAGAGGACAACTCTTAAGGAGCCATTGGAGTTTTTCCCTCCTAACTCTGGGGAGGAGCCTAATCCAATAGTACCAACTTAGGATATCCTTGAATCAAAAGGTGAACGAACCATAACTGCTACAAAAGAAACCTCATCTCACCTCGAGACCTCAATTGCTGGAGAAGAGACTTCATCTCAACTTGGAGCTTCAACAACTGTTAGAGGTAAAACCTCAACTCAAACTCCCCTTACAAAGAAACCTATTGAGGAGACACCCACTGGAAGCCTTCATAAGGAGGCTGAATCTTTAAAAGGGAAAGAGCATGAGGTTGAGATCCATGATATTGATATTGATTCAGAGGCTACCCAATCAGACAAGGAAACTCTTGTGACAACACCCAATGAAGATACTGAAGATGTGGGGATTGAGCATGTTCTCACCCCAAAGGATCAATGGAAACTCTTCGAGGATGCTAAGAGAGAAGTGGATGCCAAAGCACAAGTTGAGGTACTTGCTAGGAAAAAAGAATCTAGAGAAAAAGCTAAAGAAGAAGAGCTAGTGAGGAAACAAAAGGAAAAGGAAGATTTGTTGCAGTAGCAAAAAGAATAAGAATTGAGGACTAAAGAAGAAAGGGATAAGTTAGCTATGTTACAGAAGATTCATGGCCTTTAGGAAGAGAAATCTCAACAAATAAGGGAGAGGGAAGCCCTTGAGGCCAAGTTTAAGGCTATAGAAGAAGCTCGAAGAAAGAAGGATGAGGATGAATGCCTATTGAGAGAAAAGGAGGCAAAAGCACTTGCTGAACATGAGCAAGAGTCTAAGAAAGCATGGGATAGAGTTAAAGATCTTGAAAGAAAAAGGGATGAAATGTTAGAGAAGAGGAGGTTAGAAGAACTTTTTCAAAAAGAGATAGAAGCTAAAACGGTGGAACAGTAGAAAGACGAAGCTGAGGCTGAAAGATTGGCTAAGGAAAGAGCAGAGAAGGAGAAACAACAAGACATTGACTCTCAGCCTAGGCCAGGAGTTTGGCAACCTATTTCTCCCACTGCTTCTTATTCCACACAATTGATAACTCCTCCTACTACTCCAACATGGTTGAAACTCAACCTAGAAAGGAAACAAATAGTCCAATCTTAGCACTTGAATTGGGAAGACATGATGAAAGAAATAGAGAAAGAGAGGCCCAAGAAAAAGGCTAGGGTCCTTCATTCCAAAAAGCTAATAGATACATGTGAAATCATAGTTGAATGTGCCTTTCCAATGGTGGAAAAGGATAACCAAGATATGAAATTGACTGATTATCAGTTGGGCGTGGTTAATTTGGGGAAACCAACAAACAATCAACATATGAACCTTATTGACATAGTGGTATCCTCCACAAAATCCATGATGATAAAGGACAAACAAAGAAAAGATGAGCCTAAGGCTCAATTAGACCAATTGCATAGGTTCTTGAAGGATGTATCTACCACTATTTCTTTTCAATCTGTGGCTTTGGAAACACTAGTTTTGGTTGAGTAAGAAGGATGCCGATGATCTTGTACACATGAGGAGTAAGGTTGGAATGCTTGATAAATAGATCTGTTGAACCAAGAGGTGGATGAGCTACTTGTTGATAGTTATAGGGTACATGGGGGTGCATTGGAGTTGGTTGAAGACATGAATTCACATGATGAAGTCTTGGGGAATCAAGAGGATGAGTATAGAGAGAATACAAAGAAGTTGAAAGACATCAACAAGTTTCCAAAGAAAACTCTCTTGGAATAGTCTATCCTCAATGAGGATAATGTGGAATTAATTGAAAAGAAAATCAACATTTTCAGGTTGACATCCACATTCATTTATCAAGATAGAAATGAATTTCAATAGGCTAGTAAAGATCTGAATGAGTAGATTGATGAATTGGAAGCTCAATGATTGCAATTTTGATTAATTTAGATATCCTTGTGAAGGAAGGTCTTCCTCTTGAAAAATTAAAGGAAAAGTGGAATGATAGATTTGAGGAGGTGATGCAAAAAGAGGAGGATGGTGATGAATTGTTGCTTGATAGACTCATGGATATCAAGGATGAAGTGAAGGTTGCCAGGAGGGAGTTAATTAAATTGAAAGATATGCAAGAGTTTACCTCTGTAGAATTGAAAAGAATCGAATTTGAAGATGATTGGGTAGATGGACCTGATACAAACATACTCCAACAAGTGTTCACCAGCTATGATGAGTATCTTCTTGAGAAGAATACGCAGGAATAAGGTGGCATTGGAATGTTCAGTTCTTGGTAAGACACCTAGTGACATGGTCGGATGGACAAATCCCTCTCTTCTCTCCTATTTTGTAGGATCTTGACCTCACTTCAACTGGAGATCCCCAACAGATCTACCTTCCCTCTTGGTGTGTCAGATTTTGGTAACAAAGTCATTAACAATTGAACTAAAGATCAGCCAACACAGTCACTTCATGCAGTCCCAGTTGTTCCTTAATTGGTGGATCTCAATTTTTGATTCAGAGGAATTAATGCAAATCTTGTCTATATGTAATTGGGATCTCCATTTTGTAAATGTCAAATGATTGAAGAAAAGATTAGCCACTTGAGAGAGATAGCAGATAGTGCTGTCAAAGTTTTAAATTTTTTCAATTTTTTCAAGCAAGATACTTTGAGATACTTTTTATAGTTTATGCAGTTAAGTCATTCTCAAAAGTTTAGTAGTTAAGTGATAATGTTGATGAATCATAGTCATTCATATGCCAGTGAATGTTGTGCATAATTGTTTATTATTTGATGCAAATCAATAGAAGAATATGGATCTAAGACTATTTCATTGAGTTATATGTGAATGGAATTTATTTATATCTATTGATCTATTAATTTTAGCAATGAGTTGGTGATGTGTTTTGATTTTGGAATGAAGCTTTGATGAATGGTTACGGTTATTGAATTTTGCACTATTAATGTATGCAATAGTATAGGTCATGCTATGGATTGCATCATTTATGTAGTTTTGGTTAGTTGAGGAAACACTCATTGTGAAGATACATGTCTGTATTTAAAGAGATTTATATTCATATTTTGTTGTTCTAAAGCCTTGTTCTATCTTTTTCTGTTTATTTACCCCCCAAACATAGATTAATTTGTATGATGCATTTTGTATCCCTTTTACCAGTAGGACCCTTGAATATTATAGTTGCATTGGCCACTGAATCACACCAGCATAGTTGAGAACCAACTACATAGACCTTGGAAGATAGGTGGTTTTAGATTAATTATCTTTTTCAGGAGAAAGAGAGTAGAAATATTATGTTTAATGTTGTTGTGCTAGTTTGACCATCAACAACAATGACAGAATGGTTGTGAAAAATCACACAAAACTTTAACCTACAAAACTCAAATTTTAGGTCAGCTTCAAAAATTAGAAGAAGCTACAACGACAAGGAGAATCATCAAGAAAAGTCGTTGATTCATAAGAAAAATATGATAAAGAGGTGACTATATGTCCCCTACTGAGTTTTTCCCCAGCTAGGTGGGGTAAATTATGGAGAAACCAAGGAGCCACAAACTCTAGGAAAAATGGGCCCTGGGGGGCCTATATATACCTAAGTGGGCCCCTAGAAGGGTCATTTTCACTATTCACTACGAGCAAATTGTTGAATTTTGTGAGAGAAAAGTCAACAAAATGTCGAGTAGGAGGGAGTATGAGGTGCCTAGACTAGAACAGCTGAGGGATGATATTTTTGAGGGTTACCAGGTGGACCAGGTAGGTCTCAAAACCTCATTTTTAAATAAATTTAATTACTTTTTTGGCAATTTTTTCCTCATCAAGCTGCATAGGCATCCTTTTTTGGTGTTGCCATCCAAAAAAATGTGTTGGCATATAGGATCTGTGTTGGAGTCTCATCTCTACATTGGTGTCCCAAGGATGCACTGGTATCCTTGGGGAATGAATGGAAGATAGGGATATATGCCCGATGCACGGACGTCTGCACGGTGTGCACAAGTATTGGTAAATTTTTTGTTTTCAAATTGAAATTCCTTGTTTTTACTTAAGAATTTTTTCTACTTTTTATAAGACTATTCACAGATTTGGGAGCATCTTGGAGGGCGAGTTTACTGACTAGTGCATGAGTAGAGGGACCACCTTAGTGACGATGAGGTCACACTTCTGGAGCAGTTTGGTCTTTGGAATGCATTCACCATGCTAGAGATGTGTTATCATGAGAGGATTCTCACAACCCTGATGGAGCGGTGGGAAGCCACCACATAATCTTTCCAGTTACCTACTGGGGAGATGACGATCATGCTGGAGGATGTATATCAGATCCTCAGACTACCCATTTGTGGATAGCAGGTGGCTATTGATGACACCCGATCAACACGAGAGTGGGTGGACGGAGTCCTGTACTGCTCGGGGTAGATAGACGGTGGTGACGACATGGGTCACATTTACATGAATTGGTATGACCAAGCGCAGACCACTACACCGCTACTACACCGAGTGATGGTCGTGACTGTGGCTTTTCAGATCACGATAGATGGGCGAGGCTCTCACCTATAGGGGGCCTTGTTCATACTATTAGGGAGATGGTAGAGCATCATACATTTTTTTCCTAGGGGCGCAGTGTGTTAGTGCACCTATACCAGGAGCTGGGGTGGTATGTCCATTATGAGTATCGCGGCCTTATAGCATGCACACTTTTGCAGGTGTGGGATTTTTCCCACATTATGTGCACGAGGGAAGTTAATTTTCCACAACAATGACCATATCACATCCCCATGACCCACTGGTATGATATTATATAGCAGTAGAGGCATGGAGATTTACAGTTTTGGTGCTTACAGTTTGATACACTTGTTGTGGACTAGGTTAGATGGAGACCCTATCAGTTTTTTAGATGGATAGGTGATGGAAGGTATCTTAGGAACCTGCAATAGGACCATTTTCTCGTGAGTTGCCACAATCATATTATTGTACCATACTACTAGAGTCGGGTCATGTGACAACATGGACATGTACAAACTATCCCTCTAAATGTTTCCACATACACACAGACTTATAGGAGCGCAACCAGACCCGGGGATCGCCCCCGCCCCACCATCACTGATCTTGTGCCTTTAGATGATGATGAGCCTGACTAAGATTTTCTGCCCATAGCACCAATAGATAATGTCGAGATTGCTATAGATTCCAGAGGGTGGTGGGATAGGCACCATCCTCATCCTCTGTTCAGCGAGGGTACCCCTAGAGGGAATCTGGGCCCATAGGGGGAGGTTCCACTTCTTGCACCACAAGATAGGTGGAGGGGGTGGTAGTAGGCTAAGGAGGAGGAGAGACCATAGGAGGAGGAGGTGGCATCGTAGAGTCCAAGGCGGTGGAGGAGTTTAGACCCTCCACTAGCTACCCCCATCTCATCGGCCCCACCAACACCTACTGCCATAGCCGTGGTAACTTTGGATGCACTAGGAGTAGCTACCAATACTGGAAATGCAGGTCCCAGTGTCTCTCCTCACTTTGACCCCACATGGTAGCCAAGGGACCCAGGTATACTAAGCATGTCATTTATATTTTAGTACTATCATTTTTTCTCTATTTATGATTATGCATATATGCCATGTGATACTAATTCCATTCTTTCCTTTTGTGGTTGCAGAGGATGCACAAGGATGGACTGGGATGATGGCTCAGTGCATATCAGAGGTGGCCCCTGACATACTGATTTAGGGGACAATTCTCGAGGCTTACTGGCAAGCATCTACGGGGCGACAGACCCACATCTTCAAGTTGGTAGTGCATCTGAGGACTACTTATGAGGAGTGGGGAGTAGAAATTGTACAACTCACTACAAAGGTGACCACCATGTAGGGGTAGTGCAACTAGCTATTAGGGGAGCTACAGATGATGCTTGACAAGAGAAACTTGACCGTGATGAGGGTCAATGCTGCCGAGTAGGTGCGTGACGCCCTTTAGAGCCGCCTTGATGACCTCGATACGTAGCTGACAACTGTGATCCTGATAGATGTTTAATAACTGGAGGATGAGTTAAGATAGGCACAGATGATGATATGCCCCCTATAGGGAGAGATCAGGGGGATGCAAGTAGCTCTATCCACATCATGCATGCATCGATCCAGATCCATGTCCATTGTGTAGCCTCTCCCTAGACCGCAACAGTAGCCACCAAAGATGGAGGGCTCCAGGAGCAATGCACCGCAGCCATAGGGACTCCTCATTTTGTACATCAGTTTTGTAGCCGGAGATATATATTTTTGTAGATCATCTGTATAGGAATATATTCAGTAGCCACTCATTTTTTATAGTAGTGGCTTGATACATGTATATGACATTTGATACATATATATATACTAGTTTTGATATCATGGAATTGTGTATTTTTGATGTGTATGCTTCTTTATTTTTATGTGCATTGATGCAATGGATATTATATGCTTATATGGATGTATGTTTGCATTAGATGCTAATATGATTTAATGAACACACATGATTGCATGTTAATTAAATACAATAATGATCTAATTGCCTTAAAAGATGTAATTTGATGCATGTACACATAGCATAGCAAGACAAATGTGCATATATTATACACACACATGGTCATATCATAACACAAGAAATTTTCATAATGTGTTAATGAATAATGTCAATGTATGTAGTGTTGCTACCCTTAAAGAGAGAACACCACACACGTGACACATTGGAAACTATGCATAGTATCGATGAAGATGCATCACATTAATGGGCTATTTTAGAGGTGTTCCATCCATAGATGATAATCCATAGGCACCCAAACCATACACAAAGACAAAAATGTAGGGGCCTAACCAGTTAGGACTAAATTTCCCTCTCTGATCAGGCGATGCTTTTACATTTCTCTGATTCTCGTAGAGAACCAAGTCTCCCAGCTTAAAGGTCCTAGGAAGTACACTTTGATTATACTGTCTTGATAACGATTGTTGATAAACTTTCATATGGTCGACGACCTATAATTGGCACTCATCAAGCATCTCTAGTTGATGTAAATGATTAGCTTGATAAGTTTCATTGTTAATTATCCCCTTAAGGAAAACCTGTAAAGACAAAATTTCCAACTCCAAAGGCATATGATAGCTTCAGCACCATACATGATATTGTAAGGTGTTGTTCCCATTGCCGTACGAATGCTCGCATGATTGGCCCACAAAGCATATGTTAGTTGAATGTGCCAATCCTTACCATGCTTAGTAACTGTTTTACAAAGAATAAGTTCAAGATTATTATTAGATGTTTCTTCTTGGCCATTAGATTGCGAATAGTAAGGTGTAGAAAATCTATATTGAATGTGAAATTTCTCTAAGAATTGCTTTACTTCCTTGATCTTGAATGGCATACCATTGTTAGAGACAAGTGTAGTAGGAAATCCAAAACGAGAAATAATGTTGTCCAAAAGAAAACTACAGATAGCTTTAGCATTCGTGGATCGAAGTGGAATGGATTCAACCCTCTTCATGATGTAATCTGTAGCCATAATGATAAAGGTATTTCCCTTAGAATAAGGAGGTGATATTTTTCCAAAAATATCCAACCCCCATTTCGCAAATGGCCAAGGATAAAATGACATAACAGGCTGAAAGCTTTCATATACAAGTGTGATCATTCTTCGTCGCATCGTCAGGAAAGTTTCTAGTATTTAGGTAATTGTAAATATTAGAGAACCATTCTCCTGAGTCTATGTGAGAACACAAAAAGACATCGAATTCAGGTTGATCGAAAACTGTTGGGGTTCGCAAGACCTGAACCATGAAGTGGTATTCTTTTGTATCTTCATCCGAGGATACCAGGGAAGCAATGCTTGCCATGGCATCTGTATGTATATTCTCCCTTCTAGGGATACTATCTATCATGAAAGAAGAGAATTGATTGAGCAAGGAAAAAGTGAGCTCTCGATATCAAGACAACTTACTTTTCTTAGCTTGATAGGATCTCATAATATAGTTCATAATGAGTTCAAAATCACTCAGTATATGGAGATGTTTTATCTTTAGTGCAATCATGACACACAAGCCAACAATGAGAGCTTCGCACTCAGCGATATTGTTAGTGCAAGGAAAGTCCAATCGAAAGGAGAGGGAAACTGGTTTACCTTCAGGCAATGTCAAAACCACACCCACCCTGTAACCAATCTAACATCTCGAACCATCAAAGTACATTTTGCATTCAAGGTCATGGTTAACAACAAAAATTTTCTCATCAGGAAATAGATCCAACCCCGGGAAGGAGCGATATGAGGGAGCATCTGCCAATTGTTCAGAAACTGCTTGACCCTTTATTGACTTTTGAGTAATGAAGTTTATGTCAAACTCAGAGAATAACATTACCCATTTTTCTAATGTCCCAACAAGGTCGGCAATAGAGAATAAATGCTTTAGAACGTCACTTTTTATAATGACATGCATTTTATCATGGAGAAGGTAATTTCCTTAACTTTTGTGTAGCAAAGACAAGAGCAAGGCATTGATTTTCTATGGAAGAGTAACGAGTTTCGTAGTTGACCAGAACATTGCTGATGTAGTAGACTGCTCTCTCTTTCTTGACATCATTATATTGGGCCAACAAAGCTGCCAAAGCATATGGTGACACTGCGAGATAAAGGAGAAAGGTTCTATCTTGTATAGCCGACATCAATACAGGAGGATTGGCTAAATAGGATTTGATTGATTCAAAATCTTTTTGGCACTCTTCATCTCATATGAAGTGAACATCTTTCTTTAATAGATGAGTGGAGGGAAGTATGATTAGCCAATTGAGATATGAATCTATGAATCATTTGAATATTCTCCTACAAACTTTACAATGTAGTAATATTCCTAGGTGGAGGCATATTAATAGTAGCATAAATCTTATTTGTGTGAACTTCAATTCCACAGTGGGAAACTATGAATCCAAAATTTTTTCCGGCATCCACATTGAAGACACACTTGAGGGGATTGAATCTCATCCTATAGAGCTGAAGCCTCTCAAAGATAAGATGAAGGTTCTTTACATGATCTTGACGAGTTATAGATTTCACCAAGATGTCATCTACATAATCCTCTAAGATCTTATGAATGAAATCATGAAATATTAGGGTCATCACCCATTGGTAAGTTACTCCTGCATTATTTAATCCAAAGGGAATGACCACATGCCAAAAGGTACCCCAAGGGGTAGTGAAGGTTGTCTTGTAATGATCTTCCAGATTAATACGGATCTAATTGTAACCCGAGAAACCATCCATAAAAGATAACAATGCATGGCCTACAGTCAAATCCACGATCATATCTATATTAGGCAATGAAAAATCATCCTTAAGAGAAGCCTTATTAAGATCACAAAAGTCAATACATATACGAATATGACCACTAGGCTTACTAACATCAACTATATTCGAGATCCAAGGGAGTAGTTGATTGGATAGATAAAGATTACTTTTAACAACTTCTCTATCTTAGTCTTGACCATCAACGCCACCCTGGGATTGATCTTTTAGTTTTTTGCTTAACCGGCTTGGCGTCGGGACATAGGAAGATATTATGAACCACTATAGACTCATCAATACTAGGCATATCCTTGTACATCCAAGCAAAGATATCAGGATGAGAATGTAATAGATCAGAATGTTTGTCTACTTCTTCTAAAGATAGGCACTTCCCAATATTAATCACTTTTTCAGAAGACTCAAGATCCATAGAGATTCCAGTAGTATCCCCTTTAAGGAGAGAACTACGATCTTCAAGATGCGACATTAGGACATCATTACCAACAATGGATAGAGGGTCATCCTCATCAATACTCAAGACAAATTCTCCAAAGTATGCTTGTATATGTAGGTGATACAAAAATTGTCTCTTGTGATGGAAAGGAGGCAAAGGGGAGTAGGAACCTAGGAATTCCTCAAGTGCTTCATCTAAAGAGAAGAAATCAAAAGGGATTTTATTGGCCTTCCCCCTATCCTCTATCAATTCAGGATGGACCAAACTCAATGGTTCGGCTGAAATCATATTAACACTCCACCAAGGTTTCTGCTTAGATTGTTCAAAAGAGCATCCCAAACATAGATAGTCCTTTCACGACTTAAACTGGATAAGGATTTGAATTCCTTGCTTGATACACCCTAGGACTTTCTTCCCATAGCCATATCAAGAAGTGAGTTCATATCCAAAACCATAACGAGTTTGCAAAAATTTGGGAGATGGCAGTTCTACATAGAGGTTTCTGTTCCACCAATGAACATCAAACGTATCCACAAGAGCACCCTCACCTTCTTCGCTTGGTTCACAAACATTAACCTCATTTGCAAGAGTGGGAATACTCTCCTTGGTAGAGGAAGAATTGGTCTCCTGGATAGGATCACATTTCTCTTCCTTAATGGGAGTGTCGTCCATCTTCACATCAGAGGCATTCAAAAAATCTATACAAGCGGGAGTCACTTTGAATTCTACAATGAAGAATTCAGAGAATTCTAGGGAGCCCCGATCATCACCAAAGAAAGCATTCAACTTAGAAGAGGAAGGAGAAGACAGGGAATACATAGGACTTTTTTCTTTAGGTGATTCATCTTTAACAATGTTCACTTCAGGAACAACCTCCAAAGAGGGTATTATAGAGGAACATGCCATAGCATCATCAGTTAAGGATGGAATACAATTATTAAGAGTGGAGATGACTAAAGCTCAACCAACAGCCACTAGCTCAAAAAGGTGAATGAATTCTGGATCAACTTTCACCATGACTACCTGATTATTTGTGAAAAGATTTAAGGAATGGTGTAAGGTAGAGGTTATGATACCCATAGCATGAATCCAGGGTCTCCCCAAAAGAAGATTATAAGTTAAAGGTCTAGGCATCACATAAACCAAAGTAGGTAAGGTAACAAGACCTACTTGTAAAGGTAGTATTATCATGCATAGAGCTTGATAGCCAGTGTTATAAAACCCATGAATGTATAAGGACGAAGCAGCTAGAGAAGATGAATCAACTTTAATATTAGGTAGTAGATCAATACTGCAAAAATTTAGAGTTGAACTGGTGTCAATGAGAGTATGCCTAATATCAATATTATTAACACTAAATATAATCATCAAGGGGTCCGCTTGCTTCTGCACATCTGGAGGTGGGAGTTCTTGCAGATGGAACATGATATTCAGTGAATCTGCTCAAATATGATCCAACAATGCATTAACATCCATAGGCCTAGCGGAGGAAGGCAAGAGGATCCCAAAGTGAGATCTTAGCCGGAGTAACATGAAGTTGCTCGACAAGATCATAATCACCTGGTGCTTTAATCAAAGGTTTAGGTGCTAAAGGAAGACTTGGTTGAGAAGGTGGTATAGAAGTAGGAACTTGAGTGGGTTGAGACATAGGAATAGGAGGTTGTTGATCCAAGTTATGTTTGTTTCTTCTTGTATTATATGTTTTCCCAACAACATTGTAAGAAGTGGGGTTTGTAGCTTTTACAAACCTTGATTATAAGTCTAGTGAATCATTTCGGTACAAAATTATGTAGATGAAATGATCCTCCCCAAAAGAAGGGTCGACCAGGGTCACATAAATGGTAGGTTTCTTAGGGCTTGGAGGAGCCATAAAGACCACAACTACATTTACTAACTTCCCAACTTGCAGAGAGGAAGTTTTCTCAAAAGGTTTGCAGATAGAGGAGGGAGCTTCTAAGAAATCATCTAGAGCATCATCTAGCATTCAAAATATTCCTTAGAGAAGGTGTTATCATATTCATAGAAACATTGTAGTAATAGTTTTGACATGTTCATGTCGGGTTCACCAAAATGTGAGATAAGAGGGATTCACTGCACATGGGTCCCTTCGTCTTCAAGAGATCACTAGTGAACGAACCACCCTTATCCACCTCAACATAAACAAAATGAAGAAATGGTAAAGAAAATGTACTCAAATTATGTTTCAGAGAAGACTACTTTAGATCCCAAGGGAGTGGAACTTCTGGGTTTCTACCTCCAATAGAGGAGTTCTCAGCCAAAGGAAGACAATGCCGATTCAAGACACTAGTGCAGTGTGCTATCATCCAAATGGTGCACTGGTGTCCTAAGCAACAAAAATCCTAGGTGATCAGGTGGGCAGAATAAAGCTTCACCTCCTAGCTCGTATCTAAGGTCTTTTGAACAAAATGATCAAACAAAAAGCAGAAACTTAGAATAAAGCACAAGGAGAACTTGGAGAAAACTTACCTTCAACTAGACATTTGAGTCTTCCCTCCAAGCTCTGCTTTGCAACCTACACATAGAAGAACAAGGGGAAAAGGTTGGGGATGTATAGGGGCCTAACTTAGTCAAACCACCATTTTGGTGTTCCCACCTCCAAAGATAACCAAGTTGGAAAGGAGTGTAAATGAAACAAACAAAATGTGTGGTGAAAGAAAAACTCGCTTCAGGAGTAGAACCCACACCACTAAGTAGTAGAACCCACACCACTAAGTAGTAAATGAACAATTAAATAGGGAGTAAGAGAGAGAGTGTTACCCATGGGCCTAGACCCTCTTCGAAGCACATAGATGCATCGTTAAGTGCTTGTTTGGGAGCTGTAGCTACTAGAAGGACCTCAGTCCGACATGGCTTTGCTTGTGAGAGTGCTACTATCAAGAATGAAGAGAAATCAAGAGTGAAAAGTGTGTAAAGAGCTTGATTGAATGACTTGAACCCCAAAATGAGAGAAAATGAGGGGTTTTAATGCATGTAAGGGTGGAAAAGAGACATTAAGTCCGAACTCTGATTGCTAGGACATGTGTTGAGAGATTCAAAATTCTAGATTCCCCATTTCAAACTTAGAAAACTGCCTAGACGCTAGCATGTCACACAAACGTATGAGTGCAATGCAGGTGTGCAAGGCCTAGATTTTCAAGAAATGTGTCATTAGGATTCTATTGCTCTACCACTAGTCCACATAGGGTTAGAATTGAAAAATTTTGACTCATGGAATTTTTGTCATTAATGCTCTAAGGTGTCATAAATGCTAGGCAATAGTGCAAAAATGTGGAATTTCCCCTAGGTGCAATTTTGTGACATTACACATCCATCCCTCCCTCTCTACCCTAATCCCTCAACCCCAAACCCTCAACCCTCAAACCCTTAAACACTCAACTCTAAACCCTAAACCCTCAACTATCAACCCTTAAATCCTAAACCCTTAAACCCTCTACCCTCTACCCTCAACCTAATACCCTCTACCCTCTACCCTAATCCCTCAACCCTTAAACCCTTAAACCCAAGAAAAATATCTACCCTAATCCATAAACACTCAACCTTTAATCCCTCAACCCTTAAACCCTCAACCCTCTACCGTCAACCCTCAACCCTCAACCCTTAAACCCTTAAACCCTCAACCCTCTACCTTGAACCATCAACCCTTAAACCCTAATCCCTATCTCCTACCTTCTCTACTCTCTAATTGTCTCTATCTATCCTCTCCCTCTTTCTACATACCTCTCACTCAATCAATCCCTACTACTCGCTGTCACTCCCTTTATCTATATCTCTCTATCTCCCTCCCACTGCCTCTCCATCATCCCACTCCCTCTCTCTCCCTCTTCCTCGGGTCTCTCCCTCCACCCCTCCTCTCTCTCAGGTCTCTCCCTTTGGAACCCTACCTAAGTACACACACACTCTCTCTCTCTCTCTCTCCCTCCCCCCCTCCCTCCCCCTCTCTATCTATCCCTCCCACCCTACCTAGATAATTCCCTCTCATTCCACCCCCCTCTATCTCTCCTTTTCTCAGATCACTCCCTCCACACCCTCTCCCTCTCGTCTCTCACTCTCACACTCCCTCTCTCCACTCTCTCTCTCTCTCTCACACACACACACACACACTCCCTCTCACTACCTATCTCTCAAGTCTCTCCCTCTCACCCCCTGAGATCTCTCTCTCTCCCACCCTACCTAGCTAAGTCCCTCTCACTCCAACCCCTTCTCTCCCACTCCCTCTCTCTTAGACTCCCCCTTCCACCCCCTCTCCCTCTCTCAAGACTCTCTCTCACTACCTCTCTGTCTCTCCCCCCTCTCTCTCTCAGGTCTCTTCCTCCTTCTCTCCCTCTGACCCTACCTAGACAACTCTCTCTCTCTCTCTCTCTTAAGATTCTCCCTCCCTCTAAAGACATACATAAATACATACATACATTCATATAAACATAATATATATGTACATACAATCCTACATACATACAAGCATACATGTACATATGTAGATACAATCTTACATACATATAGGCATACATACATACATGCATTGATACATACATACATACATACATGCATACAAGCATACATACAAGCATACATACATACATACACACATACATACATACATACATGCATACATGACATATAAGCATATATGTACATACAAACATACAAATATATAAACATACATACAAATATATAAACATACATACATGACATACAAGCATATATGTACATACAAACATACAAATATATAAAAATACATTCAATATCTAGTAGCATTTAACATAAATCAAGACATAATGCGAGCACATTATACCATGCTTGTGTTATGTCTTGCTAGACATGTCCTACACAAACAAAAAATCCATGTCAAAACTAAGATATAATGCAAGTGCATTATAACGCGTGCACTATATCTTTCTTTGGGAATCACCAAGCCTTAGGCTTGGTATTTTCCTTGGAATACCAACCCAAAGGCTTGGAGGGCCTTTCTAATGACCAGAGATGTGTTTTTCAATTTCTACAATATTTCACATAACTGGGTTCGTCCTCACCATCAGGATTGCATGTGTTTCAATATCGAACAAATCGAACACCTGGGTAATGTTAGGCTCTCTCTTAGCTAATTTTTTTCACTTTTTGACAATGTTAAGCCTTTCATCAATAATTTATTTTGTTTGTGTCTCTTTTTTGGAATAAAGCAGTGTTTGGTGTTATTTTTGTTATAAATTAACCATTCATTGAAATTTCAAATAAATTACATTTTTAGAAACTAGACTTCATTCTATGATTTTTTTTTTTATAGAAAATTTTAATTAGTTTCCAAAATTTGTAGGGGTAGCACGGCCAAAATTTTGTTTTTCAAGAAGTGTCCACTTTGAAAATCAGTAAAAAATCAAATTTTCTATAAAAAATTATCAGAAAAATCATGCATCAACTACATACTGTTAGCTAATTTCTCACCGAAGTGATTTTAAAAATACTAAAAATAAGTTCACCGTGCTAGGTATGCACAAAAGTTGCTATGTTATGTTTTTCTGACAAAAAAAACACCAATTTCTGTCCATCCCTCTTTGAACCCCTTAATCTCAACCATTTTCAAAATAAATTAGTAGTTGAGAAAGTAGACTCAGAGCACTACAATACTTGTTTTTGTTGCATCTCAAAAATTTTGAGTGTAACTTAAGTCCCCTTTTTGGCCCCCCATCTTTTTGCACTTACCTAAGACCCACTACACATTGACTTACCCACAACTTGTTAGAGTAATATGCATTAGCTAATAATTAATTAATCTTTAATTGATTACAAGGCTAATTCATTTCAGACAATAAAACTAAACTTAGGAGTTCTTTTTTATGTTAACTAGATTGAGTTTTTATTAGATCATTTTGTCTCATCACATAGGATGATGATACTTGTCATGATCTAATCCCTTTATCATTTAGGGTTTCTCCTATAAAGCACTCACCCTCATTGTTTTATCTCTTGATCTCCTAAACTCTTTTGAGATTCATTCTATATGTTTTTCTTGTTGAGGATATAGCAAATCAATCTTTTCAACTCTCTTGTGCGGAAGGTGTTTTTATTTTTTATTTTTATCCCATGTATTGTGTTTCTCACAATTCTAACATGGTATCAAGGTGTGGATTCTATGAAATCCTCCTTTCTTGAATTTTTTCTCAACCATGGTTACAAAAGAAAATTGAGATTTTTTTATTTTTATTTTTGTAATTTTTGGATTTTGGAAATCTTTTGGTGTATTTTGGTGCAAAAGAAACCTTACCATTGTATTTAGGAGGTTGAATTGATAAATTTTGACTATAATTCTTCTTATTTCAATGTCAAGAGCTTATGAGGAAATTTTTTTATGGCCCCCTAAATGCCATACTATACAGTGAAAAAAATAAAAAAATAAAAAGAGCAGAGCACACAAACTTTGACACACCACCCATGGAGCCGTGCCCTTGTGCCTCTCACTAGGCAATGACCTACATACTATGAACACTTACTAGCCATTAGTGGTTGTAGAGCCATCGAAAACTCCATCAACCCCCACCACTAGCTTGCTACTCCACCAATGGTGGGTGGTCAAGGGTATTTTGTTAACCCCTGGCTAAGTGGACGTTCATATGGGTGACCAATGCCCAACCCACAAAGGGCCCATTTTTTCCCTTTGATGCCCTAATTGGGATTTTTTTTGGGGCGGCATAGCTTTTCACTCGATTATTAAAATTGGATAAACGAGATATCATAAAAAGTCCAGTTTCAAGCACTATCCAATGGTGAAGATATTTTTCTCAAATTTTTCTTCTGGTACATTTTATCACCTATCAAATTCAAATGTGTTTTTTCACTCCTAAGCTCACAAATTTTGACTAGTTTCTCTAGTTTTCATAATCCCAACGGCGTTAGAAAGGTCTTTTAGATCTCTTTATAGCAATCCATGCAATTTTTCCATATTTGCTCTAGGTACATTTTATTCAATCTTTTTGTTTTCACATTGTGGTGAATTACTTGGACATTTTTGCCCCCAGAAACTTTTTGTTTATGTGGGATGACTTGTTTTAGGCTATTCCACATGTATTTCCAACTTCCTGTCCTATTTGGGCATTTCGAGCATCTTTTGCATGCAATTTCTCTTTCGTAGATGTACTGAGATAAAGTGCCATTCTTGTGTATGCCTTTTGCACTTGCAATATGTTATAGAGTGCCATGGGTGGGTTGTGAGTGCCTTTATTTTTCCATCACAACTTTTTCAAGTGAGTGTTCCTTCCATGTCAATCATCAAATGCTAGAGATTCTTGTCTTAATGCATGTGTGCCTTGATTGCACACCCTTTTTTAGTTGTAGGTACTTTCATGTGCATGTTTAGTTGTTCTTGGTTCTCATTAATGCACTTCTCGGTGACACATAGTTTCAATGGACCTATCTTGGATCCCTTTTTTTACATTATCTACATGCGAGAAATGGTACCTATATTTTGGAGTGATCTACGTATTCAGGTTTTATTCCTATTTTTTGGAGGTGACCTTCCATTTTCACTTGATCAGTGTTCTCCAGACTATTGGTTCCTATATTTTTTACTTGCATCTTACATGTTGAATAGTGTCATTGGGGTCACTCACGCAAATTCATGTGTCTTTTGTATCTTTGAGTTATAGATGTTTTCCTTTGTTTTCCATCTTATTTGATTAGTGTTGTTGGGGGAACTCATGCAGATTCTTGTCTTCTTGATCCTGATCATCATTTTTTTCAAAGGATATTCTTCATTTCAGTACTATAACAGTCATCATTTGATAGTTGTCTCTAGATTCTTTTTGATTGTGTGATTTTCTTCATGTTCCTACTATTTTTTGGGGCATTATTTTGGAGGGTTTTCAGTCCTTCATTCACCTTTCTCTCTTTGGGAGAGGAGTTTTCCCATGATATTTTCTCTTTTTCTCTAGTTGTGAGAGATTAAATTGTTTGGAGATTGTTTAGTTAGAAATACTTAAATCCACTTTTACTAATAAGTTGGCCAAAAGTGTGACACAACTTTGTACTTTTACCCCATAGTACAAATAATGTTGGATGTGGCACAAAAGGTTGGGACACATTAATTTTGACATGTTCATGGTAAAAATCAATTCCTCTCATATTGTGAGATATATGTCAAAGATAACCAAGCTTGTAAGTACTTTATGCAAGGAATGCCAAATGGGAAAACAAACAAGGACAAGTTTCGAGAGCAAGGAGTGCTCTGCTACAATTCCATTTGGAGCTGATTCATACTAACCTTTGTGGACATACAAGAATAAAGAGTCAGCAAGGTGAAAGGTATTTTATGTTACTTATTGATGATTATACTAGAATGACTTGGGTTACATTTCTAACTGATAAATCATAAGCTTTTGATAAGTTTAAAATATTCAAAGTAAAAGTTGACAATAAAATGGATGCTAAGATAAATTATTTAAGGTTAGATAGAGGAGGTGAATCTACATCAAATGAATTTGAAATATTTTTTCAAGATCATGGTATTAGGAGACATCTGTTTGCTCCTAGAACCCCTCAATAGAATGGGATAGTGGAGAGGAAGAATAGGGTTGTCTAAGAGATGGCTAGGGCTATGTTGAAAGATGTTGATTTGCTTGATATGTATTGGAAGGAAGAAGTTCACACTGCTATGGGTATGTACAGGATCATGATGGGCCAAAAAGTGGCGATATGATGGGTATGTGTAGGGTATGTGGTTGACGACTTTTTTCTTACCAAAAATTGATGAAACGAAAAGGGTTTTTAAAGGAGATTCTCAGCTTTCCACCAATATAAGTTATGCGTTACTTCAAATTTAATAAGTAATTATTATTCATTTTCTATTTGAATTACGACTAAAGTCCTGATTGATAGGCTGATTGAAAAACATCTATAGCTTTCAAACGGTATCACATTTTTTGAATCCAAAAAATGTGTCACATTCTATCTTCGTATACTATAAAATTAAAAGAAAGAAAGAAATAAATTTCATGAATTTTTGACCAAGTTAAGGTGGTCAAACATACGAGTATTTATATTTTTTAAAAGTTGTAATAAAAAAATCATAATTAATTATTTACTTGGAAAAAAATTACAAAAAAATATGCATCACATCGGGACATGTGTCCTCTACTTATGTATAAAATATTATAAAAAAATTATTATTAGTTTATTATGGTTAGGGTGGTTAGACAGACATCTACTTCTTATTTTTTCCCTGAAATTTAAGTACTACTACATTGAAATTTTAAATTTTCACCAAATAGATTTTTATTTTTTTTAAATAAACCTAGTAGTTTAGAAACTACATTCAATTTGATACAAATTCTATTCTTACATATTTTTGAAATAATTTAGATAACTTATTCAAATTTTTATGCCAAGTTGCCTAATTCTGATTTTTCTAAATTTCTTGCCACTTAAGGGCCTATTTTTTCCATGATGATCCTGCACATACCCCTATCTATTTTCTTAACATAGTGCAGTTGAGGGTCAATAGCACTAAGACCCATTATGAGCTATGGTGTGGTAGGCCTTCCATTGTTAGATACTTCAGGATATTTGGTAGAAAATGCTACATCATAAGAGATGAAGAAAACCTTGGAAAGTATTATTGAAGGTGTGATGAAGGGATCTTTCTTGGTTACTCAACCAGGACAAAATCTTACAGATGCTAAAACAAGAGATTGGGAAGGATGATTGAAACCAAAAATGTTAAGGTAGATGAAGATTTGTATTAGATCTCATAAGAACCAGAGTTTTGCAGATCCGATATACCTCCATAGATTGAAGACAAATAAGAAGATAAAGAAGAGACAAAACAAGAACTAGAGAAGGTTCCTAAGAATCCAACAAAGTATGTTTAGAAGAATCATTCTATAGATCATATCATTGGAGACAAGAATGATGGTGTACTAACTAGGAGAAAGTTTGCAAAGTAAGTGAGCAAGTGAAATTGTGTTTATTCTCAAAGGTAGAGCCCAATAACTTTGTTGATGCTAACAAAGATGATGGTTGGATAAAGGCAACAGAAGAGGAATTGGATCAGATAGAAAAGAATTAGACATGGGAATTGGTTCCCTGAGCATCTAATAAGAATGTGATAGGAACAAAGTGGGTGTTTCAGAACAAGTTGAATAAAGATGGTGAAGTTTTGAGGAATAAAGATATATTGGTATATAAGGGTTCTTCACAAGTTGAAGGTATTAAATTTGAGGAGAATTTTTCTCTGATAGCTAGAATGGAGGCAATAAGGATGTTTCTTTCTTTTTTTCTCACAAGAATTTCAAAGTCTATCAGATGGATGTCAAGTAAGCCTTCTTGAATGGTGATCTAGAGGAAGAGTTATACATTGAGCAACCAAATGGTTTCCGACTATCAAAATCTCCAGACATGGTATGCAAAATTGAGAAATATTTGTATGGACTCAAGCAAGCTCCTAGAGCTTGGTATGCTTGGTTGGATAAGTATTTACTTCAACAAGGATTCAAGAAAGGTACTGTAGATAGTAATCTTTATATTAAGGTATAGGGAGACATGATTTTGATTGTGATTGTATATGTTGATGACATCATCTTTGGTGGAGATGATGATATGTGTAAGAGGTTTACAAAAGATATGTAGAAAGAGTTTGAGATGTCTATGATTAGTGAGTTATCTTTCTTCCTTGGAATTCAAACTGTGTAGCTAGATGATGGTATCTTTATTTCTTAGGCTAAGTATGTTAAAGATATGTTGAGGAAGTTTGGCATGGAGGATTCTAAACCAATCAATAACCTGATGGTTACTGGTTGTCATTTAAGCAAGACTGATGAGTCTCTAGAGGTTGATCAAACTATTTATAGGTCTATGATTGGAGGTTGTTGTACTTGGTTGCTTCTAGACCTAATATTATGCGTGTAGTATGTTTGGTTGTCATATTCCAAGCTAATCCTAAGAAAACTCTTGAGAAGGTAGTGAAAATAATATTTAGATACTTAAAGGGAACTCTGGATTACGTTATGTGGCATAAGAAGGATGATAATTTTTCTTTAAGTGCTTATACTGATGCTAATTGGGAAGGATGTGTGGATGAATAGATAAGTACAAGTGGAAGTGCATTTTTCTCGGGAGACAAAATGGTCTCTTGGTTTAGTGAGAAGCAAACTCAGTTTCCTTATCCACAACAAAAGTAGACTATATTGCTGCAACATCTTGCTGCATCTAGGTGCTTTGGATGAAGCAAACTTTGAATTATATAAAGGTGGTATATGATGAAACCATTTCCATGTTGTTTGATAATACCAATGAAATTAATATTTCCAAGAATCCAGTGATGGATTCAAGTACCAAACACATTTCTATCCAATATCACTTTCTAAGGGAGAAGGTTGCAAAGCAAGAAGTCAAAATGGTGTATGTTCCTACTAAGGATCAAATTGCAAATATCTTCACTAAGGAACTTTCAAAAGATAATTTTGAGTATCTCTAACAGATGTTAGGGGTTATTTCCCCTTCTTTTCTAACTAAATACATAAATAATGCATCTATTCAGGGGGATAAATTCATGTCACATCCTTTTATCTTGGATTGATGTGTGCTACCTCTCAAGGGGAGTAGGTACTTATTTGGTTACCACTGATAGCAGGAGTTGGTATGATTTCTTGAAGAAGATATGCAATTGTTGAGCATGTATAGTTTTTTGAAGAAGTGTTGTTGGTCTAAGGGGGAGAATGTGTTGATTATTCAAATGAATATATTTTTTTCCTTTGTTCTTGATGTCAAAGGGGGAGAATGAGTAGGTGTGTGTTTCCATCAATGACAAAGGGGGAGATTGTTGGCATTAGTTGTCATTGATCAATTAACACTTGAGGAGATTATTGTGATGTCAACACTTGGTGAGTTTGTTGGCATTGGTTGTTAACATTTGGGAGATTGTTGCAAATATTTATGAGATTGTTGTTTGATAGTGGTTGTCATTGATACCTATGTTTGCACTCAGTTTGGGTTGTCATTGGTGCTTTTGGTTGTGATGCTTTCAGTTGTATGTTGTTGATACTCTATGTTGATTATGCCTTTGAGGTTGCTGATGTTCATGGTTGGTTTTCATGCCTTAGTTGATATTAAGTAAAGTTGTATTGAATATGGTTTCTATCAAAAGATGTGGTATCATGATGATACAAATTAAGATGAGGATTATAAGTAATTTTGATGGTGGAGAGATGTTATAGATGGTCTCTAGCATGTTGTATGCTCTCTTCTATTGTTCTTGAGGAAGTATGTGTTGCTGCAAATAAGTTCTAGTTCCTAGATGTTGGTGAAAGTTTTTGTTACAAAATGTTTCTTGGAAGACTATTTGGGAGAATACTCTGCATTCCTCAGTTGTTGAAGATATGGTCTTGCAGTTTGGGATTCATTTTTTGTGCTTTATGGGTGTTGAACTCCTATCATTTCAGGTCACCAGTGTTGCTGAGGAGGTTTCTGGTAATTGTAGTGAGTTGGTAGTTTTTGTTGGTTATCTGAATTGGTCTAGAAAATGCTCTGTATTTCTTTGTACTGATGTTTTTTCTCTTGCAACTTGGTGGAAATGCTCTCAGTGTCTATGCAATGTTTGAGTTTAGTTTTCATGTGATGGTGTGTACTACAAGTTAGTCTGCTAATGTTCTATCTCATGGTTGTGCATTTTGTGCTTTTGGGATGAAGTTTTCTATTTATGTTTAGGTTGTGGTGGCTATTTGTGGCATGACAGTGTGAAAGAAGTGTCTAGAGGTGTTGTTAGATGTTCATGGAACATCTATTTGTGGTCCACACATCATTGGTTGATCTCTTTGGTGCCACATATTGTGTTGAGTTGGTTTTCTAGGAAATTTGTGAATATTTGGTTGAGAGGGCTTGTTAATTTTCTTGTGCCATGTGCTTTGAGAAAAGAAAAGGGAAATGAGCTTTAACTCCTCAGTTAGCAAAGTGTATTGTTGACAAGTGTTGTAATTCCTAAATCTTCATATATCCCGCTCTAAGATAGTGAATCTCATTAGGTCTTTGTAATTTGTATCTTGCCATGGGTTTGTGCACCTCAATACTACAAGTCTCTTGTATCTTGACCTAATGTTGTGTGCCTTATCCTGCAAGTCCATAGGTAGTGAGCTTTAAAATTGTAATTTTATAAGCAGCAAGCTTCTATATTGAGAGATTCCTCTCTGTGGTTTTTACTTTCTTGGATTTTCCATGTAAATTTTGTGTTTTCTTGTGAATGTGTGTTCATTGCCTTATCTTTCATTGCTACTGATTAGATTAAGTGTTTTTGATCTATGAATGACTTGTTGATCTTGCTAAGAGTTTGAATTTGTATATTTCTAAAGGTTTTATGATTTGAAAGGGTTTAAGTTTTTGAAGATAATGATTCACCCCCCTCTCAGTATCTAGGTGTGTTCAACACTCTGAATAATGGAATCCTAACCATTAAGATATTCTGGGAATGATGTCAATAATTTGAGTGAAAATGGTAAGAAAATGGGTGTGAATTGCAAGAAAAATAGAAGATTTATTTTTATTAGGATTTGAGGTGAATATAAAATGAAATTTGAGAAATCAAATTCCCAATTTTGGAGGGAAAGGTTGTTCAAATTTCTCAAAAACCTAACTAACTTGACACCTAGGAAAGTATCCACCTAGGAATTATTATACACCAAAATCCCCCTTAAGCACAACTTAGGTGGGAACAAAAGAGTGGGTACTGGAAAGAAGGCTTGATAAGGTATCCAAGTACAATTCACCTCATAAAGAAGAGGAGAAAATCCAATGGGAAAAAAACTCCCCCCCAAAATGAGGATGTTAGAAAGAAATTTGAAGGATATAGACCAGAGTTCTATACCCAAAGGATCTTTGTTAGTTGTAGTCTTTAACCTTGGAGTTGGTCCTATTGAGGTAACATGGGAAGGTATTCCAAATCTAAGATTAGTTGTAAACTAGAATAAAATAATGTATACACACAAGATAGATCATAATTCATAGTTCTTTATATTCATTATATTGGTAATCATTCATTACATTTCTTATATCTCTGTTATAGTCAGTACCCTATATTCTTCCTTTTCTATTATAATTCAATATATGCTAGTATTGAATATATCTCTTTATCTACTTATAGCTACCATAGGGGAAATGGCCCTTAGATAACATCCCTAGAGTACATTCTATCTTCCTAAGCTTATGTTCCAGAATGTTCTTTCTGGCTAGATATTAAGTATCTCTAGATAGGTGGTTATACACTATTTTCTGGCTAACAAAAGGTAAATAAAGTATGTTCTTTTAAAGCATGAGAAGAACAAAGAAACCCATGTGATGAAAAGATCCATTCCAGAAGAGAGAAGAAGAATAAACAACATGTAGTGCCCCCTTAATGCAAAATCTTGTATATAGTGAAGGTAGATGCTCGATAATGAATGTTAATGATGATCCAAGACTTTCATATAACATTCCTCCACTTAGGAAGGAATAGGACCATAGAAGTATGTGAATTGTCTTCCCCTCATAAAAGGAATATGAGTGAGGAAAACTCAATGATGATCCATCCAAATGCTGCTCAAAAGTCTCAACACCAATGCTAAACTATGACAAATGATTATTTATAAAAGAAACAAAAGGGAGTAAAGATGACTTCATAACATCAAAAGAAAATGATACAACTCCATAGGAGCTAACATATGAATATCTTAAATAGTGTCATGTAGATCCTAAATTATGAAATCTATGAACAAAAAAGAGATTTGTAATGTAAATTGATCCCAATGAAGTGAATCCATAAGACATAAATGATCCTATTGCAAAGAATCACTTGAAGCTCTTGAAGAAGAAAATATGAACTTGAAATTAGGAATACGTATTATACGAGTGTCCTCAACTATATATAGCCTTGAATCAAAAGTCTTAATGTCATCCATGAAAAATCACTATTAGATGAAGATTCAAGGTCTTTATAAAATTGTTGGATGATGATCCAAGCAGTGAAAGGGCACACAATGTGCTCTATGTGATGTAGAAAATCCTTAGAAATAGTAATAAATTTTATTCCATAGACCTTGTCTTTTTTGTTAAACTATGCATTCTTATGTTCATAGTCCTTTGGCTCAAGAATGGGTCTTAGGAGATAGAGAAATAGATCCCACTCAAGGTAGTGATTCTTTATCCCTTATTTCTAAGATAAATAGTTGTCTGAAGTTAGCTTGATAATAGAAGTATATAAATCAAAATCAAAATACATGATGACCCCTCAAAATGGAACTTTATCTTAGTTCATGATTACAATTCCCTAGATTTTTTCTCAATTACTCTCACCAATCTCAAAATGTACAAGTGTGCAAGTATACAAGACACTTGACACAAAGAACACTTCCCCCCCCCCTTTTTTGATAACTCAGAGGTATCCCCAACACTCATGTCTAGCGCTTGGATTTGTGACTCTGCCCAACGAGCTCCACCACCCTTTCCCTAGTGTTACTTTTTGCTTGGTTTTAGAGGACGAAGGAGGCGAGCAAAGTTGAGACTAGTCCTCTAGGGGCACAGACCACACCCAACATGACCCGTACCATTTCATTTGGGAGCATGAGTCAACCTCGGGACCTATATGGGAAGAACCCAAAGCCCTTAACCAACCATGCTACCCATTCAATAGAAGAGACTGCCCATCCCCCACCCCTCCCCTCGCCCCCCTCCCTCGCTCCCCCACTCCAATTTTTATATTTATTTTTTTGGCACTTTATAGTTTTAGTGCATAGATAAATCTAATTGGAATGAAAAATGAAACTTTATAAGTCTAGTAAAAAATCAACTCTAATGGATTAGACATGAAAAATTAACCACTTTAAAAAAATGTCACTCAATTTCAAGTTGCCAATCAAAAGTTACATCAATTTTTATTTCTTCTTTTCTTATTCATAAAAAAGACAACATTTTTCCTTTAGATAAATTTCACAAATTTGAGAGAAAAATTTGAATGGACTGGAGGTGAATTTTAGCCCCCTTGGATTGGAAAAAACCAAGGGTTGAAAAAATCATATGGCCAAGGGCTTTAACACATTTTGAGGCTCTCCCTCTTCCTTTTTAAAAATAATTTGACACTACCTAGGTTGTCATAGTGTTGTTTTTGTTAGAATGGGTTTGCTGTTGCGCCAAAAGATCGACCTATTAATGCCTGATACAAACATAGAGATAAACAAATCCACGGGAGGTAGTTAGTCCATGTCACAAGGGGACGTTGATGATTAGTCCAATAATTTTGTTGTTTTAAGATTGTACATATATAAAGCGATATTTTGAACTAAGTGCAGATTGGTAGATTGAACAAATTTAAAGCCTAATTTTGCATAAACAAAGCATGGATTTGTACAAACAGAGTGTTGATTTACAGATTGCATAAATTTAAAAGTGAAGTTTGTACAAACATGAAGCAATCATAGAAAAATAACAAATCGATATGGATTTGCAGGCTGATATGGAAAAATATTTACAGGTCATTAAGCAACCTTGAACCTCCAAGTAAAATTTAAAGCCAATTTCTAAATTCTAACCCAATTATTAAAGCCTGTACAAAAGCCGAGAGTTGAGAGCACACCTTCTAGCTAATATTTTAAATGAAAATATAAGAAATTTTCATATTCCAACAAGAAAATCAACTTCAACTACAATTGAAATGCAAATGTAACGTGATTTTCAAATTTTAAACAGATCGACTAGATTTAAATGAAATGTTAAAGGTGATCTTTAAAATTTTAATGGATCAACTCTTTCCTTTCCAAGGTAAACACTTCAAAGCTCAAATAGACTTGTTTGCTACAAAGATCACTCCAATGTGTAAATATAAGCATGATTATACACCGAGATTAGATAGGCTTTGAACACATATTGGAAATTCCTTCACGAGAAAATAGGTTTGTAAGGCCCCTCTAAAATCCCCTCCTTCAATATTTTCAAATATGGCCTTCCTCATATAAGGATTCAACATATCCTTACATTTAGGAGATTAATAAATGAATCTTTAGAAAACCAATCTCTAATCTAGAGATTATTTTTTCACATATTGAGAAATCTATCTCAAAATCTCTGATGGGTCAGTTATTGAAGAATCTCTCTTCCAACACAAAGTTCTCCTCATGGGATAATTTAATACAAAATAATTGGAAAATTATTAGTCCTCCCCCTCTACTAGTTCTTTTCCTAAAGTTAAAGACAAGTTGAATAGAAAATTGATCAAGTGGATAATTCCTCCACCAAGCTTAATAAAGATCAACATTGATGGTGTGCATCTAGAGGGAATCTTGGAAAATTTGGGGCTAGAGCTAGATCTTAAGAGATCATAAAGGTCATATTATTGTTACTACATTAAAAATATTATAGATGGATCAAATAATGTGGTAGAAACCAATGCTCTCCTAGCCTTGGAGCTAGCTCTTTAAATAAACATTATAATTTACAAATGAAATTCGACTTGATAGTGATAATCAACATCATATCCCACAAAATATCCACAAATTAGAAATTATATTATATGTTAGAATAGATTAAAAAATCCTTCAAAAGCTTAGTCACTTTGAAACATCACATTGTTAGAAACAAGCTAATGGGATGTCTAGTGCATAAAAACTAGGTATTTGATAGAAATGTAACATATTTGGAGTTTAACACGAAGATATTTTTTTATTCTCATGGGAATGTGTCTAAAAACTGATTAATTTTTGTTGGAGAGAACCATTTTGATCTTTAATGTGTTGGTGTGAATAAAGTCTTGTACCTAGTTAATTCTTTACTAAGGATTTAGGGAACTTAGTTCACATGTTAAGTCTACTTAAGATATAAGCATTCTTTTAGAAGTTTTAGTTGTCTTATCTAGACAAGTCATAGTTGTCTTATCTAGAATTTACATTATCCTATGCAGTTATGAGTTAGTTGTCTCATGTGCTAGGATTAAGACACTTGTCATGATCTTGTCTAATCCTATCTCTCATCCTTGCCTTTATAAGTAAGGCATCTCTAACATATATTGCATTGTATTGTATTGCATAGCATATTGATCATATTGTATCATATTGCGATTCTTGTTTGGTGGAATAACATCTTTCATTGTTCCTTCTCTCTATTTCTTGTGGAGGTTATTTGGTGTTGTAGATTGAAGATCATGGTTTCTCACTTCAACATGGTATTAGAGTTTTGAATTTTGCAAGCCCCTTCCTTTTTTCATTAGAGAGTTTCTACCATCAAGTTTTCTATTATGATTTGAGTTTTCTTGTATGATCTTGCAAATTCTTCGTATGTTCTTCTCTTGCGTTTCAATATGATCTTGACAATCGAAAAGGGTTTGCAAAGATTTTTTAATACTATATTAAATGTATGAATTTTGGTGAGATCTGGTAATTGCAACACTTTTGGCTATAGTGGCAATAATTTTGGCTATCCCATTACGTCCAGGAGGCTCAAGAAAGTCAAATTTGGCTTTTGTTTCACTCAATTTGGTCACTATTTGCAACTTCGAAAAACAAGGGTTTGAAGCTTAGATTTGGTGAATAGCTTTTTACAGGAGAATTTTTTGGAAAAAAATAACCCTACCATCACATTCAGGTGGCCCGAGAGACAAATTTTGATATAAAATTTGACCATATTCAAGTAAAGTTATTTTTGAGGCAATTGTTTTTGCTTGGGCAGGTTGTACAACCCCCCTAGGTTGACATATTTTTCACAAAATATATTTTGAAAAAATTATTTTGCGGTTTTGATAAAAAAATGTTTTTATATTAGACAAATATTTATAAAAATATTTGGGGCAAAGATTTTAATTTTTTTAGAGTTTTAAATATCCAGTTGAGATCTTTATCAACATATTTCCTACATATTGTACTATGCTAGCGTATGGACCATGTCATGGCGTTTGTTACTTGTCATTAATATTCACAGGTTGTACTATGTTTGAAAGGTACAAAATCTTCTTTATTTGTATATTTATGTATTAATTGGAATTTCCTGTAGATATAGGCAGATTTGTCGTAGAAGGTATGGGTTCCTTTAATCATTGCAGTCTTTTGGGTATAAATGCTTTAACTGTAGGCTTTTTATTATTAAAACTTTGTATTAAACCTGCATATTAAAGTCTTGGGCTGACTATAATAAAGTTGAATGTTTTTTAGAAACCTTTTTTAACGCCAATTCAAATTCAAAAGCAGCCACATAAATCTTTTTTATTAATTTTTTTTGGTCGACTAGAGCCAAAGGAAGGGCTAGCATCGAGGGTAGTGCGTTCCTTGGGTCATCGTCCCCACCACTACTCCACCAATGGTGCCACTATGACTAGCAGCAGTGATATTTTTCTTACATTTTTCCTATGACAGGGTCATATGGGCTGACTAGGGGACCAAATTTTGACCCCATTTAGTTTGCGTACTGTGCACCTAGTTAGTGGTTAAAAGGTCATTTTCTAGAATTTTTTTCGTTTTTGCATAACTTTTGATCCATATAGCAAAATTTTGCAAGCGAAATATTGTTGGAAAGATGGCGATGTGTTTTTTCCCGTGGTATACGTGATTTAAAAAAAATTGTTGTTTGGTAGCATTTATTGTTGGTTGAAGTCAGATGTTTTTTAATGGCTCCCGAGCTCATAAATTTTGCTTTGTTCCTCTTTTTTTTGTGATTCTTACGGCATTGGAAAGGTCTTTCTGAGCTCTTCAAAGTTACTCATACACTTTTTCTATAATTTTCCCTTGCTATGATTAATTCAGATTTTTATGTTTTAAAACTTTGATTAATTACATGGATATTTTGGCACTTGGAAACTTTATGTTTGCATGGTATGGCTTCATTTGGGCTGCTTTATATGTATTTCCAAGATTTTTTTTCCTTTATAAACATTTTGAGCATCATTTGTTAGCATTTTATTATATGTAAATGCATTGAGATAAAGTGCCACACTATTGTACATGTATTTTAGGGATTTTGCATATAAGGTTGTGCCATATTTTGTACTCGCATTATATTATAAAGTGCCATGGGGGGGGTGGGGGTTGTGTAGTGCATTTTTTATTTTCCATCTTACCTTTGTCAAGTGAGTGTCCCTCCAAGACAACAACGAATCCATGTGATTCTTTGTTCATGCATGTGTGACTTGTTTTTGCACACCTTTTTTCAGTTGTAGGTACTTTCTTGTGCACTTTCAGATGTTGTTTCTTCTCCTTCATGCACTACATGGTGATAGGAAAAGTTTTAGTTGATCTATCATGTCTCTCCCAAGTTAGCATTATGGGGGTGTATTATACTGTTTGTGCTAATGCTTCCTTGGTTTCGCTTTGGAGTGAACTATTTATCTAGTATTTGTTCCTATATACTAGGTCAATGTTGTGGCTGGTTACCCATGCATTTTGGTGAGATGGAGCATTTACCATATAAACACTCTTACATTCCTATTTGTGGAGGCAACATTTCATCCTCAATTGATTAGTGTTCTTCAAACTATTGGCACCTATATTTTCAACTTACATTGGTTGAGTAGTGTCGTTGGGGTCACTCGTGCAGATTCATGTGCCATCTGTATTCTTGATTGACATATTTTTCCTTTTTTTTTTTCCATCTGATCATTGTTCGAGTAGTGTTGTTGGGATAACTCATGTAAATTGTTGTCTTCTTGATTATGAGTATCCTATTTCCAGAGGAGGTTCATTAGTTTCAACACTATAGCAGTCATCTTTTGACAGTTGTTTGCACCTTCTTCATGCTTCAGTGATGTTCTCATGGGACATTGTTTTGGAGGATTTTTAGTTCTTCATCCTACATTTCTCTCTTTTAGAGAGGACTTTTCTCCCATAGGTTTTTTCTCCTTTTCTCCCCTTGTGAGAGTTTTTTTGTTTTGTACATGGGTACCTCATTAGGATTTGATTTCGGGATCCATCTTTTGCATATTTTCATTGGTTTGTTCCTCCCTAAGTTGCACTTAAGGGTGTGTGTTGGTGTGAATAAAGTCTTGTACCTAGTTAATTCTTTACTAGGGACTTAGGGGACTTAGTTCACATGTTAAGTTTATTTATGATATAAGCATTCTTCTAGAAGTCTTAGTTGTCTTATCTAGACAAGTCATAGTTGTCTTATTTAGAATTTACATTATCCTAAGTAATTATGAGTTAGTTTTCTCTTGTTATAGGATTAAGAGACTTGTCATGATATTGTCTAATCTTATATCTCATCGTTCCCTTTATAAGAAAGGTATCTCTAGCATATTTTGCATTGTATTGTATTGCATAACATTTTGATCATATTGTATCATATTATAATTATTGTTTGGTGGAATAGCATCTTTCATTGTTACTTCTCTCTATTTCTTGTGGAGGTTATTTGGTGTTGCATATTGAAGATCTTGGTTTCTCACTTCAACACAATGAAATACCTTATCACACAGGTATGTGCAGGATCATCATGGAAAAAACAGACCCTTAAGTGGCAAAAAATTTTAAAAAATCAGAATTAGACAACTTTCAACATAAAAATTTGAATAAGCTATCTATATTATTTCAAAAATATGTAAGAATAGTTCTAATTTGTAGTGTAAATTGAATGTATTTTCTAAGCTACTAGGTTTATTTAAAAAAAAAAATTTATTTGGTGAAAATTTGAAATTTCAATGCAGTAGTACTTAAATTTCAGGGAAAAAATAAGTAGGTGTTTGTCTGACCACCCTAACCACAATAAAATGATAATATTTTTTTTTATCATATTTTAGATATAAGTAGAGGACTCATGTCCCAATGTGATGCATTATTTTTGTAATTTTTTTCCAAGTAAATAATTAATTATGAAATTTTTATTACAAATTTTAAAAAATATAAAAAACTCGTATATCTGACCACCTTAACTTGGTCAAAAGTTTATGAAATTCAATTTTTTTTTAATCCTATAGTATGTGAAGCATAAAATGTGACACATGTTTTGGATTAAAAAAATGTGATACTATTGAAATCTATAGATGTTTCTCAATCAGCCTATCAATCAGGACTTTAGTCATAATTCAAATAGAAAATGAATAATAATTATTTATTAAATTCAAAGTAAAGTATAATTTATATTGGTGGAAAGCTAAAAATATCCTTTAAAAACCCTGTTTGTTTCATCAATTTTGGATTAAAAAAAAATTGTCATCCACATACCGTACACATACCCATCATATTGCCACTTTTTGGCCTATTGCTTAATTTTATCACTCCACCCCTTGCTAGAAGGTCTCAAAATTGGCTAGAAATTTTTATTGATAACAATTTTATTGGATTTTTTGCATGCTTAGATAAGTATTGTTTCTTTTAATAGGAATGTGAAAACATCGACCATATTTCCCTTCACCTAACATCTCACTAAAGTTAGAACTTTCACTTAGTCCTTATTGGCATCATTACATGAGCCATGCTTGTGAGAATTATTTTTAAATTCATTGGGTATCCTTTTCTCATTATGGATATTCTTCATTCTTTGATCATTAGCTCATGTAAAAAATATCACAATTACTTCTTTTTTCATTTATGGGAACCTTATTCTCATCCTTGTCTCTATCTAAAATATTGAATAATTGTATCTTCATTCCTTATCTCTATCTAAAATGTTGAATAATTGTATCTTCATCTGTAATAATGGATAGGAACCTATAAAAGTTATTGCCTATAATATGGTGAAGCTAAATAAAGTGTTCAAATTTGATTATGTGAAGGTGGAAAATACCATAAATGAAATAATAGGTTCAATTTTCCTTGTAGAACATATCATCTTCTTCTCTTTCTCTAAATTAGGTGTTACTTTTCTTTCAAATGCAATGGACCCTTTTGAGTGTCCAAACCTCTTGAAGTTGATTTTTCACAAACATATCTATGAACATATAATAGATGATCCCCAAATTTAGTATGCTATTATTGATTATAACCTCTTTGAAGGTCAAGCTCTTATTGTGTGATTCCTTGTGAAATTCTAGATTGAAACATGCTTGAAAATTAGGTGCATCTTCAATGTGATCTCTTTTGGTCTACAATAATTTTCCTCTAGCTCCCAATTTTTTTGGTATTGGAACTATATCTTCTTCAAAATTCAAGCTCCATGTTAAAATCCATGTGCATACTTTTAAAAAAACCTCCTCTTCTTCTAGTAACTTATCTAGAGATTCTTAGAACTATTAAATTCTTATCTACGATGACAACCTTTATGAAGTGATGAGTATAGTTACTTAGTGATTGATAATGATTATATATATTTTTAATAGTTCTCTACTAGCATATACCCCTACTTCATTATGATAGTTGGCTCTTGGCATCAATTAGCTATTTTTTATTTTATTTTTATAGCTTCTTTATGTAATTAAAATCTATTATATTTCTTTGTAAATTAATACAATTATGGGTTTTTAATCCTTTATCATTTTTTTTGAATTTTTACCATTTAAAAAATTGTATCCTCTTGGAGAAGATTGTCTCCTATAGGGCACCATATATTTTTTAAAATTTTAAAATATATTTTTAATTTCTAATTAGCCCCATGTTTGATTATAATAAACTACATGCAATTAATTTTTAAAAAATCATAATAAAATTATTAAAAACTAATATATGTTTAACTTCTAGATACTAAGATATATGAAAGGTTATTTTAATATTTTTCATGAAAGTAACTCTAATTGAGCTTGTCTAGAGTTGAATTTTAGTAATTGTCAATTTTCCCTAAAAGAGGGGTTAAATTACCACATAGATAATTTTGGGTAAAACCTTTATGACAAAAAATGTTCTAATAAAAATGTTCAATGAAAACTCAACCTTATTTAATGTTGAGAATTAAATAATAGTTTTTTATTAGCTTTAGGCATAAGGGTTTCACCCAAACCTCTTTTTTCCACATAGATGTCAAGTAGTTTTAGGAAAAGTTGATTCACCTAAAACTATTTAGGGAAAAATATTTTTTCTCTAAACTATTTTTTGTCAAAAGTTCAATATTACTTTGTATTTTTACCCTTCCAAATACATGGTTAAATGTGGTAATATTTGTAATGAATAGAATGTTGTTGAAAACCTATAGCTACAAAAGTAAAAGAAAATATTTTGAATGATACAAGATTGCTCTTACACTCTAGAATTCTCTTGCACCAAACACCTAGGATACAAGAAAATTCCTATCTATGTCATTGGAAATCCTAATAAAAATCCATAGTTATATCCTCCCAAGGTTTTTCCAACACGAGTAATGGGTTGTATAACCAAACATTCTAATTACTCCTTTTCATAACTTGAAAAATTCTATAAATTTGATTTTTTTCTAACATCATTATATTTTTGTGGAAAAAAAATTCTCATTTACCAATATCACTATCTTATCTATACCAAAATATCTCACTGAAATATTTTTATACTTTTTCTTGATCCTAATTTCTCTTATTTTACCTTAAACAACATATAATTTCTAATCAAATAATTAAACCACTAAACCACTTCCTCATATCCATACTTATATGTCCTTCACATGATCTACATAATTCAAAAATAATAGGATCAACTTCATAAAAATATTTTAATTCATCAAAGTACCTCTATTCTTATTTCTTTTAATTAATTATATCTCGTACTTATCATATCAATGATATCTTTAGATCTACCACTTCTATTCTTCAACATAAAGTATAAATTTTCATGATTTCTACCCATCTCATTAGGATTTGATCCAATTTACCCTAACTATTCAAATTCTATTACTCAATGATCTATATACAACAAAAAATATTTTAGAAATAAGTAATATCTCCACATCATCAATGTTTAAATTATGGCATAATTTTTTATCATAAATTTAATATATCCTTCTTTCATCATTTAATTTTTTATTCAAATAAGCTACTAGTATTTCATAATGGCTCAATATTATTCCTATTATACTTGTACTTGCATCATAATCAGCTTAAAATACATTTATAAAATATATCAATGACAACACATGTTCTCTTACCTTCTTCTTCAATAGCAAAAGTTTTATCTACTCAATATGTTCCATTGAATTCCTTTTGGTCCCTCTTGAAAGGTGGAAAATTGTTTGCTTTCCACTCTTAGGATTTAGGACCTAAAAGGGAAATTTTCACTAACTTTCACTCAAGAAGAAACCCTTGAGATCTCAATGCAAAAGAGAAAGAGATGTTTCAAGAGGGATGTCCTAGGGGCTGAATATGATGTAATGAGGGGTTCACCACCAAGTTTAGACTTGGAAAGATAAATGAAATGCAAGATGAAATGCAAAACCCTAATTGAATGCAAACTAACACTAAATGACCTATAAAAGCAAATGAAATGAAATAGAAAACTGAAGACAATAAGGTGTGCACCTAGGAAACTGAAGATGGTTGAATGGAGGTCCAAGTCACTAGAAATTCTACTTTTACTACTAATTGGAACTCATTAGCCAAGCTAGGAAAATTAGTCCTATTTCTAGAAAACTATGTAGGAATAGGAATCTGCCAAAAGGGTATCCAAATCTGCAAAATCCTAAAAATTGACTGGAATTGGGACTCATTTGCTAGAAGTGGAAAATTAGTCTAGTTGGGCTTTTCTAAAGCTTCAAAGGTTGATCCTACTCTTCTCTATCTACTAAGTCCAATTCTTGATTAGTTTCTAGGTCTGAATCCCTGAATTGCAACCTATAGGTCTTCTCCAAGGTTCTCCAAGGCTTGATGACAACTTTGACAAATTTTAACCTCTTGAAAACTTTATTCCAATCTTTCTCCTTAGGAAATCTGCAACCTCGACCTGCAAATCATGCACAAAAGAGAGAAAAATGTTGGGTGGTTAGTGTATAGGGGTTTTCCTTGGTCAAACCCCATTTTGGAAATCAATCCTTGAAATGAAATAAAAAAGGAATGGAGAATGATGAATGAACAAATAAAAATGTTGCAACTCGCCAAACCATAGCAATATGGTGCTATAAATATGACTGTAATGGCTGCAATGGATGTAGACTTTGATTCTTGCTTGAATGATGTTGATCTTGAATGCAATGCTTGCTTGAATCACACAATTCTAAACCACAATTGTTAGCTCTAAAACAACATGATGCATGAAATATTTGACATGATGATTGAATACTTGAATGTTGCTCTAGAATGCTTGAAAATATTCTCTTGAAGACACTTGAATTCTCTCAAATACTCTTGTGAACAGTTGATTGCTTGTTAGATTTCTAGGTGAAAATATGAGAGAAATAACCTTGTATTTATACTCAATTATGCAAGAATTTTTGAAATTACAACACTACAAGCCGACATTAGATCTAGGAGAATAAAATCCCACCACAAATTTGAATTTATTTTAATTTTGGGCCACACAGGACTCATTTTCCCAAGATGGTGAATGAGTCCCATCTACTATAATGTATGGGACCAAAAATCAAAAGTGCTTAGAGAGGTGTAAAAATAGGTTTGGGACCCAAAAATATAGGTAGGACTCATTCGCCCAAGGTGGTGAATGAGTCCCAGATCACTAAATATGGGCCACACAAGCCAAAAACACCTAAATTATGATTGGATGTTGATTGGTGTTGAGATTATCCTAAAAAAGATGCAATAAATGAGGCTTGTGGATGCAAAATAGGGTCAACTAAAGCATAAGAAATCCCAATTATTTATGACAAGCCTAGAAAATTTTGAAAGTGTTTCACAAAACTTTACAATACTTTAAACAAGGCAATATTAATGTTTATTTTAATTAAAAAGGGGTTTATTATGTTTAGAACCTTAGAAAAGTGTGAAAGTGTGTTACAACAATTCACAACACTTTAGCAAGGTACAATTCAAATCCATTGGTTCACAATGGCCCAATACCTAATGTGAATGTGTCAACCATATTACAAAACTAAATCAAGGCAACAGGAAACTCAATTTCACAAGGAGGGACCAAACAAGTGTAAAAATGTCCTTGATGACATTTTTTGACACTACATTTAGCCCCACTTTAGTGAGAGGATGAACTTGCTTCAAACTCACACTAAAGTAGACACAAACATGCATCAAGAGGGGTTCAAATGCACCAATGCCAATAGGATGGGAAAATAATGATCAAGAGGGGTGATCAAGCCCCCAAGATCAAGATCACATGACAAATCAACATAGGTACAAAAGAACACATATTCGAATGATAAAGAGCAACAAAAAAGCATAAGCACACACTGTCAAAGACAAAAAATAGAAAAAGGTTAAAAGATAAAAGAGATTCAGATCAAGCTTTGACTATTTTTCCATCACGATGTGGATCAGATCTAGGTTGTTTGTCTATAAAATGTATACTCACTTTGAGGTGACAGAATTTCAGGCTGTCCGCTGGGTGAGAAGTCCAAAAAGGTGAGAAACATATACACTCATGGCTGGTATGCACTCACACACATGTACACAAGTGGCTATGGGGAAATTCATGCCTCAGTCAAGCTTCTCAATTAGTCATACCAAATTTATACCTCTTGATAACTTTAATAAGCTGTCACAGGTATGTGCAGGATCATCATGGAAAAAATCAGCCCTTAAGTGGCGATGAAATTCAAAAAAAATAGAGTTAGTCAACTTGATGTAAAAATTTGAATAAGTTATCTATATTATTTCAAAAATATGTAAGAATAGAATCTATAGGAAATTGAATGTAGTTTTTAAACTACTAAGTTTATTTAAAAAAAATCTATTTGGTGAAAATTTGAAATTTTAATGCAGTAGTACTTAAATTTTAGGGAAAAAATAAGAAGTAGGTGTCTGTCTGACCACCCTAACCACAATAAAATGATAATATTTTTTAATAATATTTTAGATATAAGTAGAGGACTCATGTCTTGATGTGATGCATATTTTTTGTAATTTTTTTCCAAGTAAATAATTAATTATGATTTTTTTATTACAACTTTTAAAAAACTATACAAACTCGTATGTCTTACCACCTTAACTTGGTCAAAACTTCATGAAATTCAATTTTTTTTAATCCTCTAGCATGCGAAGCATAGAATGTGACAAATGTTTCATATTCAAAAAATGTGATACCGTTTGAAAGCTATAAATGTTTTTCAATCAGCCTATCAATCAAGACTTTAGTCGTAATTCAAATAGAAAATGAATAATAATAATTTATTAAATTCAAAGTAAAGCATAATTCATATTGGTGGAAATTTGAGAATCTTCTTTAAAAACCCTTTTCGTTTCATCAATTTTGGGTTAAAAAAAGTCGTCAGCCACATACCCTACACATACCCATCATATCGCCACTTTTTGGCCCATCATGATCCTGCACATACCCCCACACAAAAATTATTTTCGAGCTTCATGAGGCAAGAAAAACTTTGTATGATTGGAGCTCATGAAAAAACAAGATGGCTCTATGGGCATGCAAGTTGTATTATGCAAGGTGGCCATATAAATGCAAAATGCAACAGTGAGGGATGTTAAAAGGAGTTTTTCTTAGTTCATGTGAGGTCTTAACTTAGGGAACATTGTGCCTAATGTCTCCAAGAGAGGACCAATCAAAGAATAAAAGATTCACAACTTAGGGGATGTAGTGAATTGCATCAAGTGACCACTAAGAGGAATGCAATATGCTAAGAGAGATCACACTTTTGAAAGACATCACACCCAATGTCATCCTTAAAGTGAAAAACACATTGTATAAAGGAAGAAAATTGCACCGTGAACCATGAAAAGGAAAAATACAAAAGAATAATTCCAATGTATGCCCCCACTTTAAAGAAATTGCTAAACACCATACTATGAGCAATTACTTTAAAGTAGCAAATGAAAAATGAAAAAAAAGAAGACATGAGAGCTAACTTGGAAAGCGCTATGCCAAGTCATATGTTTCCAAATAAAGCTACGTCATGCAAAAGAAAAGGAAAAGAGAGGGGTTGCCCCCAAAATGAGAAACACCAAACACATAAGGGATATATGGATTTGGGGTCAGTATGCTCTTTGCAGTATGTGTTTTTTTTAGAGAGATCAGAACTATCATCATTCTCCAAATACACATAGAATGGGAAGAATGGCACAAAGAGAGCGAAAACAATGAAAAACCTTTTAGGTCAACATGGAAGAAACATGAATGTCTCAACGCCTTGCATCATCCCCAAAAGGAAAACACAAGACAAATGAAATGAGAAAATGAAAAGAAAAGCTTTTGGGTCAACATGGAAGAGACATAGGGTGTCTCAATGCCTTGCGTCATCCCCAAAAGGACAACACAAGACAAATGAAAAGAGGAAATGAAAAGAAAAGCTTTTGGGTAAATATGGAAGAGACATAGGGTGTCTCGACACCTTGAGTCATCCCTAAAAGGAAAACACAAGACCAATGAAAGGAAAAAAATAAAATATTTATGGCATAGAGAAGAATGAAGGTACAAATAGAGGAATACACAAGGAGAGAGAGAACATCAAACAAAACATCATGGGGGATCAAATTATGCACATGCAATCAGACAAAAGAAAATTAAAAAGAAATAAATAATGCAAAAGACTAGTAAGGAACATGCGAGTCAACCTATGAGTAAGTCATCCGCCTCCCAGTCATATTCATTGTATATCAAAGGCGAGGAACTAGCCAAAGGGACAAGAGCAAGTGCCAAACTAGGGGTAGCACCAAGTTCAACACTCTTCAAGTAGGAGATTTGTCTTCTAAGCTCATGGAAGAGGAAAAAAATGTATTCAATTCATTATGCACCTCTTTGTCAAATTTAGCAACCTCGTCATTGTCATCCAAGTTAATCACAACAGGAGGTCAAATAATGTCAATGGAAGAGTTCAACTCTTGTTGTGTTTGTTGTATTGGATTATTTTGTGTCAGAGCAGGGGTAGAGTTATCATGCATTTCTTCAGTCAAGTTTGGATCTTGATTTTCTTTGTTTAATTCTTCATGTAACCTACGAGCAAGGGAACAATGTCTATGCCTATGCTCTCTAGCACCTCTGTTTCTTTTAGTTTGATTTTCAAGTTGCATTTGTGTAGGAGCAAGTTGATCGACCAAAGGTTTATTTTCTTCCCTAAGGGGAGGAATGGAAGGAACCACAAAAGGTTGTTCAACTGATTTCTCTTTGACTTTGTAAACTTGATTTATTCTAGGAGGTGTGAGGGGGTTGTTTTTAGTGTCTCTTGGTCTTTTGTAGGAGGTAGGTGAAGTTTATGTCTTAGGTTGGTCTTGGTTATTTGGAATTTATTTAGGCTCAAGCATGGTTTCATCTAGAATGGTAGGATTGGTGGTGGATGGGGAGATGTTTCGGAGGGATAGTTCTACTATCTTCTTTTCCTTGAACTTTTGATAGGACAAGAAAAATAAGTCTTCTCGTGGTTTTATAGGTTTCATGGGCTTGGGCCAAAAGAAGTCTAAGGAAAAGTTACCTTTAGAGGATAATGGGTTAAAGCCACTATGGTGGACAGTGAATAACTCATTTTCAAAGGAAAACTTTAAGCATTTATGAACAACCAAAGGGAAAAATTTCATGTAGTGAAGCCATGGATAGGCTAACTTCACACGAAAGTGGTCTGACTATGGGATGATGGAGAATGGGACATCTAATGTTTTTGGCCCTATTTGCAATGGTAAGGTGATCGATCCCATTATAGGGAAAGAAAAACCATTGCGTGTCTTGATCCATTCTTTTGGTTTATCATATATATCTTGATAGAGCTCATGCAAAAGTAAGAATTCCTTGGTGGTCACATTCTCTCCACATGTGGGATCTATTAGTATCCCATTAGTGGGATTGTCATAGATATGATTGACTATGTAAAGAGGACCATTGGGAGCATGTTTAAGTATATCCTTAGAGGAGAAAGCAATGTCAAGAGGATTCTTAGTTCGGCCCTTACGAGGAATGGCATCTATCACTCCTACCATGTCATCCAGAGGATCACCATCTATAGAATCATGTTGAATAGGATCATTGTTATCATCATCTGTGTCAACATTCATCACATCATTCTTTGTAGTTTCATTGGCTTTGAGAAATGAAATATTATGTTTAGGCATGGGGTTGGTAAAGATTTGCAGGTTTTGGTTAGGAGGGGCAACAAACTTATTTCTTTGATCACTAACACCTCCAATGAAAGGATGACTAGAATCAATGAGGTCTTGCACAAGATGTTTAAGGCACTTGCAATGTTTTGTGTCATTTCTGTTTTGTCGGTCGTAATGGAAATAAGTGTTTGATCTAAAGCTTGGGGGTAAAGGCTTATTAGGATTGGGTGTTTTGACGAGAGGCAAGGTAATCATTTTCTGTTCTAAAAATTGGGTCATTGTGTTATGAAGGGTATCCAGTAAGGGAGTGAATTGTCTTTTTGAGTCTCCATAGCTAAAGGGTATCGAGGCTTTAACAACAACTACTTGGTTATTGGTATTTTGAGTTATTTGTTGAGGGGGATTGAATTGAAGGAACCCTTTATTTTGATTTCTAAATGGTTGGGATTTTTTTTGGTTTGTTGGCTTGGACTTCTTGGTTCGGCTAGAAGTGGACTTTGTATCTCAACTACTAACCAAATTTTGATAATCACGGAGGGAAGTACACAAGCTCATAAAGGATGGGAATTTTGTTATTGTGAGCTTGTCTTGAATCTTTCTTTGCAAATTTTCTATGAACATCTTTTGAAGGTGAGGGTCGGGGACCTTGACATCGATTTGGGAATAAAGTGATTGATAGCGTGAGATAAAGTCAGTTATCTTTTATTCTTCTTTTTTCTCACATCTAATCAAATCGTCCAAGGTCATCTTAGGGATCATATGCAGTTGAAAATGGTTTACAAATGCCTCAAAAAGTTCATTAAATGAATGAATTGATTTGTTTGATAAAGAAGAGAACCATTCCAAGGTAGTATCTTTCAACGACCTAGGAAAGAGCTTAGCTAGAAGTTTATCATCAAGGAAAAAGTCACTGTACATAGGTAGTATAGGAATTGACATGGTTAGAAGGACCTCCCTTTCCTCTGTATTTCTCAAATCTAGGCACCTCCACATCTTGTGGCATCTATGTTCATAATATCTTTAAGGAAAATGGATTGCTTTTGACATAATATGTAGGTGGGACATTTTTATTTTGATTGATGGTGGAAACTTTCTTTTGGAGGGATGAATTGTTTTGGAAGAGTTTATTAATGAGAGGGTCATTACTTGTACTGTGGTATGGAAGTGATAAAGGTGGAGGGGTATATGTGTTCATAGGACAAGTGAATGGAATTTTTATAGGTGGTAAAGTGGTAGGAGATATAACGTGTGATGCCACATAGGAATTAGGGATGTTAGTAGGAATACCCAAGGAAGGAATCACATTACTAATTCGTTGCATTGTTGTTGTGACTTGAGGGTTGGTATATGTAGGTATTAAGGAAATTGTTGTGGGAGGAGGAATTTGAGTTCCTCCTTGGCTTGTGACATTTCTTGTTGGTTAAGGACAACTAGTAGTTGGGGTAAGGTGTTTTCCAAAGATTTGAACTATGTTTTTCACAAGGTCAAGTCCATCTTCACTTTCAAGCATGGAGTGAATGTTTTCTATAGTAGGGATGGCGATAGTTGAAATGTTGTCATTTTGCACTTGATGTTGTAGGTTAGCTAGGTCCTCATGAATTTGAATTATGTTTTCTTGTGGGACACTATCATTCCTTGTTTCAACACTAGGAGTAAAAAAGATAGAAAACCCAAGATCCACAACGATTGTGCTATCACAAGATGACACGAGTCTCAGATTTTGTTTCACTATAATGTTAGCAATAGGACACAAAATACTCATGTAAGGGCTACTAAATGCAAGGTGAATGCAAATGCAATATAAGCTAAGAAGAATGAAATGCTTAAAACATAAATTCTAGAAACTGAAATAGAAATTCAATAACAAAAAAAAGAAACTCAGAACTAAAGTTTGAATGCCATAAAATGCAATGCAAAATATGCAAAGGGACTGATTCGCTCAAGGTGTTGAGTGAGTCGTAGGGATGAATTTTTTCAAAATTAAAAAAAAAATTTAATTGAATTAATTGAATTTTATGATTTTTTTTTTTGATGTGTATCTGAGATGCAAATGCAGATTGTGAATGATTTTCAATAAAATGAGATGCAAAAATGCAAGCTAAATGAGCTTTCACTAATGTAAAATTTGAAACCCTATAATGCAAGTTAACCAATGCAAGCCCTAATGTAATGTTAATGAAAGCCAAATCTAGGATGATAATGCACTCCAAATCAAAAAATGAAATGTTCTAAATGTAGGTTCACCAAAATGAAAGGTGGAAAATTGTTTGCTTTCCACTCTTAGGGTTTAGGACCTAAAAGGTCATTTTTCACTAACTTTCACTCAAGAAAAAACCCTTGAGATTCCAATGCAAAAGAGAAAGATATCTTGCAAGAGGGTTGTCCTAGGGGCTGAATATGATCTAATGAGGGGTTCACCACCAATTTTAGACTTGGAAAGATAAATGAAATTCAAAATCATAATTGAATGCAAACTAACATTAAATGACCTATAAAAGAAAATGAAATGAAATATAATACTAAAGATAGGAAGGTGTGCACCTGGAAAATTGAAGATGGCTAAATGGAGGTCTGAGTCACTAGAAATTTTGCTTTTACTACTAACTAGAACTCATTCGCCAAGTTGGGTGAATTAGTCATGTTTCTGGAAAATTGTGTAGGAACAAGAATCTATTAAAAGGGTATCCAAATCTATAAAATCCTAAAAATTGACTGGAACTAGGACTCATTCACTAGAAGTGGTGACTCAGTCTAGTTGGGATTTTTTGAAGCTTCAATGGCTGATCTTTCTCTTCTCTATTTGTTTTGTCCTTCCTAATTGGTTTCCATATTTGAATCCTTGAATTGTAACCTATAGGTCTTCTCCAAGCTTCTACAAGGCTTGATGACAACTTTGACAAATTTTAAGCTCTTGACAACTTTTCTCCAATCTTGCTCCTTAGGAAATCAACAACCTAGACCTGCAAATCATACACAAAGGAGAGGGAAAAATGTTGGGGGTTAGTGGATAGGGGTTTTCCTTTGTCATACCCCATTTTGAAAATCAATCCTTAAAATGAAATCAAATAAGAATGGAGAATGATGAATGAAAAAAAATAATGTTGAAACTCACCAAACCCTAGCAATATGGTGCTGCAAATATGCTTCTAATGGCTGAAATGGATGTAGAATTTGATTCTTGCTTGAATGATGTTGATCTTGAATGCAATGTTTACTTGAATCACACAATCCTACACCACAATTTTTAGCTCTAAAGCAACATGATGCATGAAATCTTGGACATGATGATTGAATGCTTGAATGTTGCTCTAGAATTATAGAAAATCTACTCTTGAAGACACTTGAATGCTCTTGAATACTCTTGTGAACATTTGATTGTTTGTCAGCTTGCTAGGTGAAAATATGAGAGAAAGAACCTTGTATTTATACTCAATTATGCAAGAATTCCTGAACTTACAACACTACAAGATGACATCAGATCTAGGGGAATTAAATCTCACCATAAATTTGAATTTATTTTAATTTTGGGCCACACGAGACTCATTCACCCAAGATGGTGAATGAGTCCCATCTGGGATAATGTATGGGACCAAAAATAAAAAGTGCTTAGAAAGGTGTAAAAATACGTTTGGAACCCAAAAATATGGGTGGGACTCATTTTCCCAAGGTGGGAAATGAGTCTCGGATCACCAAATCTAGGCCACCAAAGCTAGAAACACTTGAATTATGATTGGATACTGATTGGTGTCGGGATTATCCTTGAAAAGATGCAATAAATGAGGCTTGTGGATGCAAAATAGGGCCAATTAAAGCATAAGAAAGATGAATTATTAATGAAAATCCTAAAAAAGTGTGAAATTGTGTCACAACACTTTACAACACTTTGAACAAGGAAAGCTTAATGTTTGTTTTAATTAAAAAGGGGTTTATTATGTTTAGAACCTTAGAAAAGTGTGAAAGTGTATTACAACACTTCACAACACTTTAGGAAGGTACAATTCAAATCCAATGGTTCACAACAACCTAGGACCTAATGTGAATGTGCCAACCACATTACAACACTAAATCAATGCAACATGAAACTCAATTTCACAAGGAGGGCCCAAACAAGTGTGAAAATGTCCCCGATGACATTTTTCGACACTACACCTTCTCATTATGTAAAATTAATTATGAATAAATACTGGTATCAAAATTTGTGATGAAATTTCTATAGAAAATTGTCAAACCACAAAAATATTCAACATTCAGTAGTGTTGGACACTGAACAATAGCATTATCTCTCATTTTTATCTAATATTACAAGGGGGAAATTTCAAAGCTGCATAACATTTTAGGCCAAGTGAATTTAATAATTTTCAACTAATTTTTTTCTTTTTGTCAAACATATGGTCTAACTAGACTCATTATAGTTAAATCATAATCCAATCATAATTTTCTAACTAGATGTGTTCACTAAATATATATGTAGTATCATTTTAGAGCCAATTTACCAAAAAAAACCTATTTGAAAACAATATTTTTACAAATTTTAATTATTAAGTTGTAAAAGCCAACCTCATAGAACCCAATGATCACCTACAAGAAAAACAACTTGTCATTTAGAAGAGATTCAAACAACACAAATATATTGCTTTGCAAACCAAGAGAGTAAAATTGCATAAACAAGAAGTGAATAATTACAAAGAGATCAATCCTTAAGAAAGGAGATCAAAACCCTAAAGTGAACCCTAGGATTTAATAAAGTAATTATTAATGTGCCTAAGTTTAGCTTAAGTGAAAAATAAAGTAAAAGGTGACTTAATTAATTAATAAATATGATTAAATTAATTAAGTAATTAACCTATTACTCTAACACCCCCCCTTAAGATGAACTTAGGGAGAAGCTAAAAAACTAAGGACAAAATGTATGAAAGCAAAGATGGGTCTCGATAAGTAGGTGTGATGAGGTACCCATGTACAAATGTAAAAGATCTCTCACAACATGAGAAAAGGAGAAAACCTTGTGGGAAAAAATCCTTTGCAAAAGAGAGAAATACATGTGAAGGACTAAGAAGCCTCCAAACAAGAGTGAAGGACTGAAGAATCCTCCAACAAGAGTGAAATCATCCCAAAAGATAGGAACAAAGGATGAATATGAAAAACACCACTAAAGCATGAATAAGGTGTAAACACTGTCACATAATGACTATTGAAATGCTGAAAGATGAACCTCCACTGAAACATATGATGATTAGGATCAAGAAGACAAGAATTTGTATGAGTTCCCCCAATGACACTACTTAAATATGATGGAAAACCAAGGAAAACATCAAGAAATCAAAGATACAGATGGCACAAGTACCAATAGTCTGAAGAACTGATCAAGTGAAAATAGAAGTTCGCCTCCTACATGCAAGAGTGTCCATATGGTAAGTGATCCATCTCAACTAAATACAAGTAACTAGCCACTAATGTACGTTGTATCTGAAAGTACATTGGAAAAAATACTAAATACATAGCTCACTCCAACGAAACCAAGGAAGCAATATCACCAACAATAGAAACCCCCCCATAATGCTGACAAGGGATCAGTCATGATAGGTACATTGAAATTATATGTCAAAAAGAAGTTCATGAAGAAGAATCAAGAACATGTAAACATGCAAACATGAAAGTACCCGCATATAAAAGGGTGTGAAAAAAAATTCACACACGCATGAGGCTATTGTCATGGAAGGGACACTCACTTGAAAAAGGTATGATTGCAAAGAAAGGAAAAACATCAAACCCCCCATGGCACTTTATAGCATAGTGTAAATACAATAATGACACAATATGATGTGCAAGAATCCCAATTCTACAAATACAAAATTGAGGTACTTTATTTCAAATCATTTACAAATGATAAATTAATGCAATGTGAGCCCATAAGGTCCAATATGGACCTAATACTATAAATACATGAATAATAACAAAAAATAAGCCATCCCATGTAAACAAGAAGTTTCTTGGAGCTAAGATGTCCAAGTAATTCACCAAAATGTGAAAACACAAAAAACTAAATAAAATGTACATGGAAAATTTTTTGATGAAAAAATATACAGATATGGAAAGAAAATTAGAAGGCCTTTCCAACTCCTATTCATTTTCAAAAAATGGAGTCTATATGTAAAAGTTATGCACCCAAAATTGTAGAAATAAAGATCTAACTTTGACTAGAAATAAATGCAGCAAAATAAAATCAGGAAGAAACATTTGCACCATTGGATTGGTCTTAGAACCAAATTTTTGGTGATATTTTATTTTTGAAAATCCGAGTTCGGACGCAAAAGTTATAGCCAAAATACCAAAATTGCTCCAAAAGGGGTTTGGTAGTTAAGTTTGGTGGTTAAGGTAGAATTAACTGATGACAACACCCATTAACACTGTGTTTTTTAATTTTTTTTTTCAAATTGTGTGTTGTACTAGGCTATACGACCCATAAATGAAAAATATTGCCTCTCGGAGTCACTGTGTCTGATTTCGATGATTTGACAGTCAATTTTAGGGGTTTTTGGGCACTCTAAACGTGGTGGTGAGGTCCATTTAGGCTCAAAATGCTCCAAAATTGTAGGTACTCTCTATATATGGCAACCCTCAAACTTCAAAACCTCACAGATTGGGTGTTGTATAACCAAAATTGATGAAACAAAGGTCAATCTTGACTATTTTGAACCCTCTAGACACAATGGTGAGGTCCAAATTGATGCAAGATGCAAGAAAAATAATCTTTCAAGGATTGAATCCCTCAAAAGACAAACAAGAAGCTATAGATCTGAAGCTCTGATACCATGTTGAAGTTGTAAAATCCAACCTCACAGACCCAGTGATCACCTGCAAGCAAAATAACCCATCACATAGAAGAGATTTAAACAACACAAGGATATTGCTTTGCAAACTTGTGGACAATGATTTTGGATTGCCCACACAATGCTTTGCTCCTTCTAGGGTTTTTCACCTAAAAGGAGAAAGGGGATGGATGGGGTCCAAAATGCAAATTTCAACACTCAAAGTTAATGTAAATGAGATGTAATGTGTCTAATTATGATGTACTAATGAACTGATTTGAAAATAAGATGATTTAATGATGCTAAACCTAAGAAATACAAAGTGCTGGAAAACACACTATGATACGCAAAAATTCCTAAAAATGCAATTAAATGATGAAATAACAGAACATAATTGGATAGGTGCACCTAGAATCTGAAACTTGATGTTGGGAGATTCTGGAATCCTGAGTAATTGACTAAAAATGTTGACTGAGACACTTACACTAGGTTGGGCGACTTAGTCCTAGTTATGGGAAAACTTGCTAGAATATGAATCTGCCAAATGGGTATACAAAAATGCAGAAGCCACTTTTCAGGTCCGAAAGTGGGACTAATCTGCCAGTAGTGGTGACTTAGTCCACCTGCAGATTTTAGGAATTTTGGGACAAAATCTTGTAGCCTCAGGTCTGCACTTTCTTTTCTGACAGGTGTCCGCACTTGATTCAGTAGAAAATGGGATAAAAAGTGTCTCCAAGCTTGAATTAGGGTTATGTTGACTTGATTGAATTTGAATACTTCTTGACCACTTGTCAACACCTATTTCTTTGACAAATCTGCATACAAAGTCTGCAAACACACATGCAAAGAGGAAAAAATGGTTAAGGGTTAGAGTATAGGGATTTTCCTTGGTCAAATCCCACTTTGGTAATCAAACCCTATGAAATGAAATAAAATGGAAAGAGAATGATAAATAAACAACATGAAATTTCATAAACTTACCAAACCCTTGATGTTGAAAATTTGAAGATATGTAATGAAGTGCTCCAATGGATGACTTGATTATGCTTAGAGTGTTTGAATGCTTGAGAATGATTGCTTGAGTGAATGCTTGAATGAATAGGAGATTGAATGAATGAATAGGGGTTAAAATGAGAGGAAAAACCCTTATTTATACTTGTTCAAGTACTAAATTTTCCAAAAATAACACATCACAAGCCGACCTCAAGGGTTAGAGGACAAAATACTGCTAGAAAATTGAAATAATTTTGAGTTTTGTGCCAAAAAAGACTAAGTCACCCCTATTGGCAACTTAGTCCCAATTAAGAAAATTAAGTGGGTGTTGGGAATTAAAGGGCATTAAATGTTGTCTAACGGGAATATCCTTAAAAACACACTTAAAAATGGTCAGAAAGTGTATTAAGGGGTCATTTAAACATGAGAAAGGGTTGAATTAGTGATGACAAGTATAGAAAAGCATGAAAGTGGGTTACAACACTTTACAACACTTTGAAATAAGACTTGGTAAGTAATAAAAAGGGTATAAAGGTGAGTTACGATGAAGGGGTCCTAGAAAAGTGTGAAAGTGGGTTACAACACTTCACAACACCTTTACTAGACAACCTAGAAGTCTTAATGATTCACGAGGGTCCAAGACCTAATGTGAATGTGTTGGCCACATTACAACATTAAATCTAGGCAAAATCAAGCCAAAGTCTACTAGAAAGGCTCAAGTGAGCATAAAAAATGTCAACTATACATTTTTTGGCGACACAAAACCAAGAGAGTAAAATTACATAAACAAGAAGTGAATAATTACAAAGATGTCAATCCTTAAGAAAGGAGATCAAAACCCTAAAGTGGACCCTAGGATTTAATAAAGTAATTATTAAAGTGCCTAAGTTTAGCTTAAGTGAAAAATAAAGTAAAAGGTGACTTAATTATTTAATCAATATGATTAAATTAATTAAGTAATTAACCTATTACTCTAACATTAATCATATATTGAACTTTTTTTGAATTTAAAAATACCTTTTTAGATCTATAAGTGTAGTTTTAAAGAATATAAATTGTTTAATAGTTTAATTATTTTTTATATTTTCTATTTTATTTCTACAAAAAATAGGTCATCAACACTAAAATATAATGTTGATTTTCCTATGAATAAAATGTTAAACTTTATTTAAAAAATATTTAAAAAATGATGCACTAGAGAAGAGTTTCCATGTCATAATAATTTTTTTATTCTGGTACAACTAGTTACGAAAAAAAGTGATGTACCATTGAAATAGTTATGTTTTTAGTGCACAAATTTTAAAATTAATTTATAAAAATATATTTATTTAAATGGGAAAAAATTAGTCCATGCACTAAAGCTTCTGATAGATGTACATGACAACTGAGAGTGGGGGGGGGTGAATCAATTATACATTAAAACATTCAATGGACCTCATTAACTTTCAAACCCTTATCAAACTTTAAACCCTCATTAAGAATTAGTAGAATGTAAACATGTGAAACAACAATGAAAACATAACCATATAAAAGAGAACACTAGATTTTCATGGAAAACCCTAAGTAGGGAAAAACCATGATGAGGATTAGCTCACATACATATGAATAACAACATTGAACACAATTAGGCTCACTGCCTAGAAAAGAAGAAAGGGTCATTATCAAGTGGATCACTGCCAAGAAGAAAGAAGAATACAAGGAACTATTATAGAGAGAATACATATCTCAAAGAAATAGGAGAATATACCATTGCAACTCTATGCCATCCACAACCTTTGGATCATTGCCTCCAGGAACTTCAAGCAAATTGAAAATGTAGACACCTTCTACTCACTGCATCCAGAGTCATATGCATTAAAGATCACACTTAGATCAACACACTCAATCACTTTCACATCATTCACATACCTTTTTAACATCTCCAAAAACTCACCTTGTATTTATACCATCCATGGCCTAAATAATCTCAATTAGGTTAGCCTTAATGAAACATATGCACCTCAAACATGCAACACCAAAATAGGTTAGAACCAAACACTTCCCTGGTGGAAAGAAGCGAAGGAAGACCTAGCCAAGGGTTAACTAGGACCTAAATCTACATCACCACACTACTCAACACATCCACAATCCATGAGGTAGCTCCGCAAATAACATTAGCACACTACGTTGACAAAACTTGAACGAATGTGCTATAAGCGACCATATATACATGCTTCTCCAAGTTCAGAAACAATATGCAGAACACAAAGAAAAACTTCATAGAATCCAAACATCATCCTAGGATATTCTAGCATCATCAAAATATTTTGTAGCACTTTCACAAAAACCTGAAACAAAGATTATTTTCATCCTGTGCATCAAGATGTAGTACCAATGAATTCCAACATAAGAAATAAACTTGCAAAGAAACTCAAAACCATAAACTCCAAGGGAAAGTAAATACAGACAATATAAGAATGTTTTGAAATGTGTAATATAGGAAACTACAATTCAGATAAATGTGGAGCAATCTCATTTCTTCTAGCAACCATCTTCATAGGAAAACACATTGTCAAACACATCTTCCACTATTGCATGATCTAGAACCTAAAACTATAGATATAACACCTTGGAACACCTCTAATTGTCATATCCAAACCACACAACCATATATTCAACCATGAAGAAATGTAGAGCACAACACTAAACACACCTCTATCACACTACACACTCTTTTATTCAAATTTTCTGAAAAGCACTTGGAAACCAAGTGAACTAGCTGCATCAACAACACTAACACAACACTACAACACCTTCTCATCATGAATACAACATTTGCAACACAAAAAATCTCCACACTAGGGGTTGAAATCAATGTAACATCAAACCACAACATATCCACATTTAGCACCAGTACTAACAACACTAGTGACAACACCACCAACAACTCCAACACTAAAAATCTTCAACAATCTCCATACTTTTGAATTCAGCGAAAAAACTGTAAAAAACTTCCTAACCATATTGGAGGTTGACATCAATGACAATACTCGCAACATACTTGCAACAATCTCCCCCTTTGTCATTGATGGGAACACCATCTTTGAATACCATTAGCAACAAAAGAAACTAACAACAAAAGAAATTTTGCATTAAGTAGCACTCCCCCTTACTCAGGTACACTTCACTCTCTCCTTTTACCTCTATTTTTTAGACACCATCTTCTCTACAATCATCAATTTCTCTCCCCCTATCTAAGGAGTTCTTCAACCATTACTCTCCCCCTATATTTTTCAGATCATTCTCTCCTCCTTTGACATTAATTCTTTCCTTGTGTTTTTCAAACTTCATTCTCTCCCCTTTGACATCAATGGTAAAGGGAAACACCTACAAGAAACTTTCTTTCACTTTCTCCACTACTCTTTCTCCACACATTTCTTACTACTGCACATATTGCACTACTCTTATTTTGTAGTTCTCACCCCTTAGGAGCACAAGATATGTTCCACCTATCTGCACTAGTCAAAAAACTACTAACTACTCCCCCTAAGAGGTATCCTTCATTAGTCCAGGACCAAAATTGTATCTTGAAATGCTTCTTGGAGAAACGCACCAACTTATGCATCTAGTTGAAACGAGGGGAAATAACCCCTAACTTCTACAAGAGATACTCAAATGTATCTTTAGGAAGAACCTTTTAAAAATATTTGCAACTTGATCCTTTGTAGGAACATATTCTAACTTCACCTTATTCTTTGCAACTTTCTCTCTTAGAAAGTGATACCAAATAGAGATATGTTTTGTTCTTGAATGCATTACCAAGTTCTTTAAAATATTGATAACACTTATATTATCACACAAGATAAACATAGGTTCATCATATGATACTCTAATATCCTTCAATGTTTGCTTCATCCATAATACCTATAAACAACATGATGTTGTTACAATATATTTTTCCTCTGTAGTAGATAATGACACTAAATCATGCTTCTTACTCAACCAAGAAACCAACCTACTTCCAGGAAAGAAAGGACCTCCACCTATACTTTGTCATTCCATAAATTTTACCCTTAGAACATGAACACAACCTATTATTTTTTCTGATTAAACATGCAAAACTATTGTGTGATAGCAACCATGCACACCCATGGTCACAAATCTACACACATCAATAATGTTGCATAAGAAAAATCAAATACCGACATGTCACTTGAAGGTGCAGAGTGGATAGGGTTGGGGCCCTAGCTCGGTTGGCTAAATCTTTCCTGTTGTAGGAGGTTGGTCACGAGGTCTAGTCTCCCCCACCCCCGTGGTACTGGAGGGCATGTCGCGCCAATGCCGCCAGTCATGTTAAAAAGTTTACCAGGAACACTAGAGTTTATATGGGGTTGTGCTACCCGATTCCTGTAGTCTAAAAAAAATGAAGGTGCAGAGTGGATATACATTTTGTTTGGGCTGACACTCAACCCTAGATAATAAGATAACCACACTAATTTGGAAGGGAAAACTCTATAGTTCCTTTCACATTCTCATAGGAATACTAAGTTTTGAAATAGTGAACCTTGAGTCAACATTAATTCTTTTTTTGGTGTCCCAATTTTTATTGTTGTTGACTCACCTAGTGACTTAGCTATCTGATTTCATGATTCAAAGAAGGTGATATTATTAATTTGATTGATAATGCTATCGCCTTACAAATAATACTAGTAAATTTTAATACATTTTTAACCAATCAACATTATTGTTATTATTGTTGGTAAAATCAACATTTACTCATATTATTATTACTATCATATATATGATAGTATATCCCTCATTTGGTTTATATAGGAACAATCTAGAATCTATTGCTACTTATTATAATTATCATTCTTAATATAAATGTATGCCTGATGATAACATTACTATAGCTATGGTGCACATTGATTACATCTAAATATATATACATGCTAATGATATGATGTCTAGTCCCCCTTTATCTTTTCTATCACTATTCCCTTCGATAATAAATAAATCACTATTAATATCCTCAACACTAATACTAGTATGTCTACATTATGGGCATCTCCTTTAATGTTAACCATACCAATATTTATTTCTAACACTCACATTGGTTCTAATATCAACCACCATCTATATTTATATTTTATCTATTTTAATGATGCCTTTACTTATTGATGCCCATACCATTCTTTAGATTATTCATACACCTTTCCTAAATATCTTCTATCTCTAATCAAGGAGGTATATGGTGAGTAACTTTAGTATTGGTATTGAACCTTGCACTACACTAAGCAATATACAAAAGGTTTTATTCTAGGATGAAAAGGTTGTTAGTGAGTCATCTAAGTACCACAACGGTACATGAAGCCAAATTTATAGATGAAATGGAACAACGTTGAATAGTAGGGAGGAGAGGGTAACCCAATCTCATCCTTCACTTCTGCAAGGTATAAAGTTCTTGGAAGCTTAGCCTATATTGACAAGATTCTACTTTCATGAGAGGTGTCTTTAGATTTACCTCTCCCTCTTTATACTCCAATAGAATGTAGGAGTTAATGTTATCCCCTAGGGTGATGAAATCCCTAGGCATGCCTCATCAAATTAATGATCCAAGTATTTTTTGTCACAATAAGATTACACGAAGCACACGGGGAGAACATACATAGATTGAGTTCATCGAGATAAGAATGAAATGAAAATAAAGAGAGTAAGCGATATTTTTTATTCTCAATATCACAAAAAATTGTAAGAGACAATACACACTACTCACTCAAATACACAGTAAACAATGATCATTAACATTAATAAAAAAAAGTGTGTGACAAAGATTAGCCAAATGATAATACCTTGGACAAATATAGTTACAACACAAGTATGTTAGTAGTTTCACAAATAAATTCTTTGAATAATGAATATGGCTTCAATAAAATGGATTAGAACTAATAATTAAATTCCTAAAAAGATAAAAATAATAATTTTATGCCACAATAAATATATGTAAAGAAAAGATATGTTTATCACAACATTGCAATTTTAAACTTTTTGTGTTTTTCACATAGTCAACTAGATCTAATTATTATGCAATATTTTTTACCCTAAAATTAAATATCAAAACAATAAATCACCAATAAAATTTTGATAAATTTCTAAAAATGTAAAAATATCTAAATATAATCCTTGATTTGTACCCTAAAAAGTAGATTTATGAAATTATTTGGTAATTTTTTTATCTAAAAAATAAAAATATAAAGAATAGATCCCTGTTAAATTTATGAGAGATTTATAAAAATATAAATTGTTCTAAAAAATTCTTTGATTTGGAACCTAAAAACTATATTTATGAAAAAATCATAAAATAACCATAACTCACCAACTATTGATGAACTAGACCTATGTTCTTTACTAAATCTTTATGAGATGATCCAAAAAAATTAGTAAAAAATTTCCTATCCACTTGAAAAATATGATGAAATATTTATTTTTTGGTAAAAGGAAAAAGGCCTAAATATTTTGTATTAATCATAAAACAAAACTACATGCTTCAAAACTAGTTGTAGTCATGGCCCATCAAGGTCAAAAAATAAAAAATAAAAAAAATCTATATGTTACCCCCTACAGCCCAGCATGCAGTCTGTAGTGACAACACTAAATTTATGGTGCTTAACATTGTCTTTAGAAATTTAAAACCCAAACACCCAAGTGATATGAAGTAGCTACAAAAACTTGCTAACAATTAAAAGTCCTTCTATGAAAAAATATTATATGTTTATGTTAAGAAAGAACAAAGTTAAAATCTTGTAGGGAAAACCAGACTATACATTACCAATTTCTTGAATATAATTGATAAAGTTTCCAACCCATTCAAATTCTTGGACTGGCTCAATAATATTTAAAAACTAGGGTTTTTCCTTCAACATATAAAAGTTACATACAAATATTTTTTGCATAAAAGAACTAAAAACTAGAAATATGGGGTTAGAAAAAAATTTAAAATCAAGGATTAAATAGGGATGGGAGTCCCACCAAGCATGCCAAAATCAAGACGAGGAAAATGAACAAGAGAAATGACATAAAGATTCAAAGCATGCAAATGGAACCTTTTACCTTGCTCACTCCTTTCTCCTCTGATTGAGCTAGAAGAAGAGTTGCACCCAGCACTCTCTTGATGTGCTCCTTTGATGTATGGAATATGGTTTTTTATGAAACCAACAAAATGATAGCATGATTGAGATGATGAATGATCATATGGATAGCATGAGGATAAAATGAAGATGAAATAGATAAAAAATTTAACAACATAAAGCTATGATGATGGTGGATCCAATAGAAATTTTGGTAGCATAAGGATGTGAAGATGAAATAATCAACATAAAATATAGAACAATAAGTCTATAATAATGGTAGATCCAATATAAATTTGGGAAGCATGCTTGGATATGAAGATGATTCTAGATTTAATAAAAAATTGGACAACATAAGGATATAAAAATGAAAAATTCTCAAATGGGATGAGAGACCTCTCATTTATAGAATTTCTAAGAAGGAAATCAAGGTCCAAAATATGTTGATTGATCGATGGCTAGGATTGATTGAGGATTAGGATTTGAATCAATTTTTTTTATCATCTAACAAGTGTCACATGAGTGATAAGGAATAATTTTAGGATTTGATTAGGGGAACATTACAAAACCCTTATCTGAATGGTTGAGATTTAGAGATATAATATGAAATAGATGAATGAGATGCAAAATTAGTTTGAATTTGGTGGAAAGTGTCCACGTTCAATGAATCTAGACAAGGTCTTAGTTAATCATGTGGCTCTCAATAATTAATTAAACAATAATAAAATTATTTAATTAATTATTGGAGGAGGGTGATGTGGAAGTATAAAATAATTAAATAAATAATAAATATGTATTTAATTAAAGTGAGGGACGAAGGTGATAGATAAATTAATTAATTAATTAATAAATATTTATTTAATTACAAGCTAGGATAGGGTAAAGTCAAGTGTGGTTAGGTATGATCATATTTTAGGTTTCTACATAAGGCATATAAGATGTAACAAAATGAATGTCTTAAAATTAAAATATAGACAAAAAATTACATATCTATTTCTACAATATCAAAGACACATACAATATCATAAAGGAATACAAAAAGGTGTCCTAATATTTTGAGTAGTAATATAATTTTAGTTTCTTAATTACATCTATTTGTCACACTATGCCATTAGATAAATTACACATTAAAAGGTGGAAAACCCTAATTCCTTCTAGTTCAATTTCACACATGATTAATCATTATCTAAGACATTTGCATTAGTCCATGTATTAGTCTCAACTTATATATTTAGATGATTATTTAAGTAATTAGTTAAATTTTACCCATCTATATTTCCTTTCATTTGGTGAAATCATAATTTATTATGATTGAATGTTCCCTATGCTTATAGTAAGGTTTTTTCTTTAGTATATTTCACCTTTTAGACCCCCTTTTTTTTCACTATTGGCCATTATTTCTTTAGTAAATCATCACATTCTATTACATTTATGGCACTCCATGCTCCATGGATCTGTTGCTTCAACATGTTCACATATTTATATGAACCTTGTTAGCACGTTTCTATCTAATTTCAAGACAAATCATTATGATGACTGCACCCTATGATCTAGTTCAATGCATATTTTAGATTCAAGGAAAGAAAGGGAAGAAAAAACTAAAATAAATGAAATTAGAGTGTTTTGAAGATTTGCATCTAGGATTTAGGAAAAGGTAGGAATATGTATAAACATAATAAAATAAAGATACCCAAATAGAATTACTAAAAATATTAAAAGGAGAATAATAACTTTTATTTTCAAACTAAAATAAATGAAATTAGAGTGTTTTGAAGATTTGCATCTAGGATTTAGGAAAAGGTAGGAATAAGTATAAACATAATAAAATAAAGATACCCAAATAGAATTACTAAAAATATTAAAAGGAGAATAATAACTTTTATTTTTGTGAAAGCTTAAAAGTTAAAACTTTGAAAACACCCTACTAAGATCTCTAGATACTTGAGCTCCATGATAATTAAAAATAATATATACATAGTTTAGAGCTAAGGAAGAAGAAAAACTAAGAAATAAAACTAGAGAAACAAAGGACTAGGGAAGAAAAACATGGTAGCTAATAATAAAAATCAAAATCAAGGGAACAAAAACTACCTTTGAGAGAACAAACAAATACAAATAATATTACAATAGGAACTTAAACATTTATTGTGGAAAGATTTATAATATAATCAGACTTAATAATTTGTTTAACATAAAAGATGAACTCATGTTTTTATATAATTTCAAGTTTAATTAGTGGTCATGAAAGAGGATTTGTATATTTTAGATTTGTTGAGACAAGAGGTGACAAGATGTTTAAAGGGGCTATTTTTTTTACTTTAACTATAATTATACATTATGATTATATTCACATAAATATATTTATCCTTTTATCCTTCCAAAGATCACATTCACGCTCTATAATAAATACAAATGCACATAATTATCAACACTCTCAACAATTATAGATATGGGTCACATTATGTTTTGTATTCTCTATATAATATGCCTCAATATTAGATCAGTCCCTTCCAGATAAAAATATTATTAGATTAGGGTAATAGATTTTAGGAGAAATATAATATAATGATGCTTTACTTTAAAGAGTTGAACAAATTCAAGGAAACATCATTATCATTATTAATGTATATAACACAAAAATGTCATTATTTTAGTCTAAAATGATGGAGGCAATAGTAAACTCTATAATTGTATTTATTCTTAAAATCAATGTTCATGTCTTCAATCTTTATTGTTATCATGTAATTATCATGGTTCTAAAGAAATGTCAAGCTACACAATAAGGTATAGTAAAAGGAAAGTATGAGATGGATGTTAATTAAATTCAAATGCAATAACTTTTGTTAATAATTAACATTTTTTTTCTAAAACAGATTTATATTGTTACTAGAACATTAATTAATTTCTTAAACACATCTTTTCAATTTTTTTTTTGAAAATCTATCACTAATCAAAATATAAACTTTAATTAAAATTTATATATTTGATAAGATAAAATCAATATTTCAGTACAACTATAAACACATCAAAACAACCCCTCATATGGTAAATATAAACTAACTTTTACAATGATTATAATTCCTCTTTACATTAATTTTGTTGGCTTTTAAGATATGATGAACAAAAATGATATGGACACAACGTCTACCACATAAACCAACTACTTTGTGCTAGAACAAATTACTTTTTCCTACAGTTGCTCTAGATAATCCATAAACATTGCCCACAAGAAAACATAGCCCACAAGAAAACAGAAAGGATATTGTGGAATATCACAACTTGTAAGGATAGCATGGTCCTCACTATTTACACAAGGAATATAAATAACAAATCTATTCTTGTCTCATGGCGCTCCACAGCCCCTCCACTGTAGCTCAAAATTCTCGTGGGTCAACAAACAGTCTAAGACCGGGTGCAGACATACTCCAATCCTCTTGGCTGGAAGAACTGAGTTTCTTAATGCACCAGAGATCCTCTGGACAAGAAAACAAATCTCTGTAAGGAATCCAAGACATGAGAGGATCACGAGCACCTACTTCAGTGGCAAGGAATCTGCACCCATTCTTTTCCCTCGCCAGATTGTGTGCAAACCACCATAGACAGCTCATGAGTTTTCCATACTTGGGCCCCTCTCCGTGCAATCCATAAAGGAAGTGGACTCCAAAGGGCCTGAAAACATCTGGAATAGATGGGACATTCAACCAAGGGAAGGCCTTGTCAAAGAAGCGAGTGGCTGCAGCATATATACGCTTAGTCTTGGAGACTCCTTTTACTTGCATTTTAAACAAATCATTGCTACTCCACACGCTTAGCACAGCCCAAGAACTGACCCTGGCCCACTCTTCACCTTTAGGAAAGGCCACCCATGTCCCTAAACTTAGCTTGTTTTGCAATATGGTGTCTATGTCCTCTGGAAAAAATTCAGAAGTTCCCATGCATTTTCTGTATAGAGCCTCTGCTTCTTTCGAGCCCAGTTTGAGGATTTGTACTGAGGAAGAAATGCGCTTAGAGTGGGAATGAACAGGGTGGACTAACATAGCTGGGGTTCTAAATTTGGTAAAGCTGCATTTGTCCACAAAAAGCTTGATACATGCATTGTTATCCTTCTCAGTAGCCATGTATGCGTACTCTGCCCCATTTCCCTTAAACCACTTTTCTATCTCTTGCACCAACCGCAGCCCAATTCCCTTGCGCCTACAAACAACAAATAAGACATTAAGAATTGAGTACATATCAAGGTGAAATGGGTTCTTCTGAACTGTCCAAGCTTGGGACACTTACATTTGGCAGAGAAAATGGTTGATCCAAACTTCTAAATCATAGAGCAATAAAACCAAGTTTCTAAAGATCAAACAAATCATTAAACAGAAAAAGACTAGTCAATGTATTCAGAAATAATAATTTTACACAGTATTTGTAATCTATAACTTCATGAGAGAAGACATTTCATTGTAAAAGAGGACATTTCTTTTGAGCTGAAAAAGGCATTTCCAATTCCTATGAAGCATATCTTTCTTTGAACAATCAAACAACCATGGTTCATAAAACCAGTATTCTGATTGTCATAGTTTCTGCAAATCCTGTTTTACATAAACATCAACCAGGCAAAATAAATTACAAGAAAAGCTATATTTAACTATTAAAGGATGTTAATAAAGTTCAAGAATTTGTAGTGTAGACTTTTCTTATTTTAAATGACCCTGACAGAGAAAATTTTATTGGATAGAGTTAGAAAGAATACCTGTGAGTTGGCGAGACTCGCAGGCCAAGAATATAAGCCGCCTTGGTGTATAATGGAATCTGCTGAAGCTCCTGCTTCTTGATCCCACATACAACCGTTTTAATGGAGCCCCTGATAATCCCCACCATTTCTTTCTCTGGTCCATATTCTGCAACCTATCAACCCACCAAAATCTCAGGCTGATCCAATATAATCTATCTGAACTATTCAATGGGTTAACGATATTATGTTTCCACAATCTATGAATCAAATATCGCTGAGATGATTTCTGGATTCGATTGTGTAATGTTTTATTTGCATCAATCAGCTCAGCAATATTACACAATCGAATCCAGAAATCAGCTCACCAATATTCAATGGATATTCAAAATAAACAGCCCTACTGCTCTACACTCTCCTTACAGATGAGCAATGGAAAATGTAAAGCCTATACAAAAATGATTTATGTGTCATAAGAAAGTACCAGCATTGTGTAAGCTGGAGAATGACGGATCCTACAAATGGGGTCGCCCATGAGATCTGTATACAGAGAAACACTTGTACTTGCCCCTACTTCACATCTCATCTCCAACTCCTCTACTCGTTCAACATCTTTCACTGCATCAAACTCTCTGATACACAATTTGTTGTGGACCTCCGTGTCACCCATTACTTCTTTGTTTCTCACACTAATTTCTACTGGCAAGACTGCCTTCTTATATGTCTTACAGCTGTGTGGATTGTCCTTGCAGCCGCTTTAGGCTCTGTAATCTTTCAGATTGTATCCACATACACACCAACCAACAAAACAAATAAAAAAACAACTTGTGACCTGCCCAGAAAGAACTAGAACTAAAACTAAAACTACTTGATCTATCTCATGCATTTCGTGATACATGAACGTCTTTATATAACAGCCAGCTGACTCACTTCAGCTTTATCCATGTTTCTGTTTCTTCCTTCTTTTCTTATGCAATTTTTTTCTGCTGCTTTTTTGTTTTATGGATTTTTTTTCTCTCAACTGTTGAGACCCAACTGAACGAGGCGGCGGTTTGTGTTTTCTTGTGTAATGTAATTGAAGGGGTTGTAGGGTGAGAAAGTAGGGATGTGATGGCATGCACGTGTGAGAGACTTCGTCGGCAATGCTCCATTGGCCTACAAACTGCTATTATTGGGCACAGGACGTCACAAGGACGTTACTGTACTGGACTCTTTTTACAGTACTATTCTCTTTGCTGGGGTGCGACAAATTTTCGTTTAGTGTGAGTGATTTCATGTCATGTCCTTCTCATGATATTTTGGGGCGATAGATAATCTTACCAGTTGTTTTCTCCCTAATGCCAAGAAGAATCGATCGTGTTGTGTTTTGGGCATTATTACGATCTTGTTGGATGGTACAGGGCGATCACTTTATGGAGATGGATTTATCCACTTCTATCTTCTGTCCACTTTTATCTTTTTTATTCCCAGCTAAGGAAAAAGTTATTCTTAAATCAATAGATTCTGAAAGAAACCCAATTGAAAGAATCCCACTGCCATGAATGATGCTTTGGTTCAGAGTGCTAAGCACACTGAACTAAATAATATTTTCTAGTATCCATTGTTAGGTTACTGATTCTTCACTATTATTGTTAATGCATATAGTACAAAAATACCAAACTTACCTGGATTAAAGTAATAAAGGCAACAATACACTTTATAGTATTCAATGATCATGCGTTGAGTATTTTATTGCTGTTTACTATGGTTTTAAAGAACTGTCAAATTGAATAAGAATATTTCTTTTTTTATAAGAGAAAGGTTTGTTAATGATAGATTTTAAAAAAGAAGTGTACTAAGATGGTGCTTTACTTTAGAGTGTTAACCACATTCATATAAATAATATTTCTTAATATCAATTATTAGGCAAGTGTTTCTTCATTGTCATTGTTAATGCATGTGGCACAAAAATGCCAACTTAATTGGTCTAAAATAATGGAGACAACAATACACTACATAATCACCTGTTTGTGCTTAAATCAATGATAATGTCTTTAAAATATTTTATTATTGTTTATTGTTTATCATGTAATTGTCATGGTCCCAAAGAAATGTCAAACTACACAATAATTTTTATTCCTTTCCAATGGAAAAGCTTATTCTTAAAACAATAGATTCTAAAAGAAACCCCACTACAATGATGCTTTGCTTTAAAGTGGTGAACACATTTAGTAAATAATATTTGATACAATTATTAGGAAAATGTTTATTCATTATCATTGTCAATTCTTATAGCATAAAAATATCAACCTGGTTTAAAGTAGTGGATGCAAGAATACACTCCATAATTGCATGCGTGATAAAATCATGATCAAATCTTTATAAGTAAAAAAGAAAAAAAATCTAAATTGAAAGTGTTATTTTTATTCACTAGAAGTGCATTTAACCACTTACCAATATATGTGGGCTCTAATAATAATGTTAATTACTTTTCAAACTTAATTGAGTAAATAGAATGTGAAGTTTAGGCTACACAACTTTATTGCTAAGTTAAGAAAGTTGGAAAGAAAGTAGAAAGAGAAATCATGTCTTATTCAAAGCATGTACAATTGTCATAAGGATAGGAAGATGACAGGATGATATTTTGGATGATTGAAAGGTATTGAAAGTGCCACAATTGATATTGTCTTAAAATTTGCAATAATTAAATCTAAAAAAAATAGTAATGTCAAAATGGCATTATAGTGTTTGAAGAATAATGGAAGCATCCCATGAATGTGGTATTATCTAAATAATCATAGTTGTGTCTTGAATAATACATGAGTGTCTTGTACATGGTGGTGGCATATGTGCTCATCAATACATCTTCATTACTTGCTAGCATTAAAACTTAGAATAGTAAACACCTATTTTCATTATGGTAGTACCTATCAATTTTGAAAAAGTTAAGAAAGGAGGGTGCCTATGGCACACATAGGATATTGCCGTCATTAATTCTATTGAAGCATGTGTTTAGTAAAAAGTGTTTGAAAATGAATAGGTGGGTGGTTCTAGGGTGCTTATGAATGAAGGTATCACAATGAAGTGGATGTCCTTAGTGATCTAAAAATAGAAAAGTGTGTTTTTTTTAGAGAGAAATTATGTATTTTTTTTTAATTTTTAGTAACTTTTTAAAATTATTATGCTTAGGGATAATCTAAGTTCTTTGTACAATGAATTAAGGTTAGGGTTTATAGAAAAATATAGATGTTTAGGAAAGAAAAAGTGAGGTTATGTGCATGGGGCCTTAGCACATCATATTATTGTGTTAGGTGATGTGAAAGTTTGAATTTGGATGGCATGAGATTCCAATAGTGTGAGGGTCATGTTCAACTTCCTATGAGGTGTTTTAGGGATAAATCATACTCCAAGAGGGTCAAAATTTTTCCAAGTTGTGTTTGTTGTTAATAGGGGCTAAGTTGAGTGCAAAACAAGGAGAAAAGTGTGAAATATGCATTTTTTCTATACATATTGCAATGAATTTAACATACATGTGAGTTACAAGAAATCAAGTATACTAAAATAAATAAAATTATTTTTATAATGCTTAATGAAGGAGGATATGGGAGCGAATGTAAGATTATGATAAGCAAAGAAGTACCCTTAAGTTGCAATGAAAATGCCAAAAACTAGACAAGTAACTTTATGTAAAAAAATATAACTAGTTATCTATACAAATCTACAAAAAATGCCAATAAAATTTGTAAGAAATTAAATGTACTTATGAACTACTTTTTTTAACTTCAAATTAATTTGGTAAAAAAATAGATATTTCAATAAATCACTACTAAAAAAAATAAAAAAGACAAAGAAAAGTAGATTTCATTTCAACTAGTCTATGTAAAATTAAATCTAATTAAACAATACTTTATGTTTAATTTCAAATTAATTTGGTAAAAAATAGACATTTCAATAAGCCTATACTATTTTTTTCAAAAGAGACAAAAGAAAAGTAGATGTCATTTTGACTTAGTTTAGGTATGAACAAAAAATATATTTTTAAAACTTAAGATATAAGTAAAAAGGCACACGTGGGGATGTGATACAACTTTTGTCAATTTTTTGAAAGTAAATAATTACTTATGAACTTTTACTTAAAAAAATTAAATATATTAAAAAATATTTTAGCTAACCTAACTCGGTTAAAAAAATTTAAATTAGTTTTTTAAAACTTCAAGTCTATTTCTAATTAAGTATAAAGTTTAGCACATCTTCTAGGTTTAGAAATTAAGGATAAATGGTTTGAAAGATTGAATATTTTACAATATATATTTATTATAAATTCAAACATAGTGTATGTAGAAAATTAATAAAAATTATACCAAAATTATAATGAGGCATAAATTATATTTTTAGTAACTTAGAGTTTATAAGATATACCATTCTCATTTATTTAACTTTATATTAAAAATTTCTAGTCATTAAAGACCTCCTAACCCATGATTTGTATGGAAAAAGTAGGTTTGGGACTACCAAACATAATTATAATGCAATCCTAAGACAATTTTTTGGTTATGTTGGGAGGAGGTGGCCATTTAAATAGGAAATAGATATGCTTTTTTTTTAAAATAGATATTATTTTATAGGAAAAATATTTATTTTAAAAATAGATATCATTGTAGACATATATATCTATTTAAAAAATAAATATATATTTCTTCAAAATAAATATCTACTTTTTAGACACATTTATTTTAAAAATGGATTTCTATTTTTTCAAAATGAATATTCTCTTTACAAGTATAAATATCTATTTTAAAAAAGAATTTTTTATTTTGTTATTAAAATGGATATCCATTTTAAGTTGACTTATCAAATTGAAAATGGATTAAAATTTTGAGCATAATTTTTTTAATGATTTTACCAACACCTTCACACAATTTTCCCATTAGCCTACCATGACCTCACACTTACCAATTAAAATAATGATGGGGAATTCTACTTAAAATTGTGTGTCTATCCTCTATTAATATTTCACAAGTCTAGATAGAAAATTTACACATAGGGGAAGAAATCAATATTTCCATGAAAATTATTAGAAGAACAAGTTCTAGACATTCTACTATTGTTTTGATTTTTTTATTGAATTATGTGAGGGGGATGAGGGATCCTTGATGGATAATTTAAGTTGTAAGTAGTATGAGATGAGATATAAGAGCATAAATTTAGGAATTTAAGCATATGCAAGTATGGAGGATAGTGCACAAGATAGATGAAATATCGCTATATTGGGGCATTAAAAATTAAAATGAATGTATAAATATGATGGGGAGTCTCTTTAATCAAGTGTGAGTAGTGTAAGTTCCACAAAATATAAATTTAAATAATAGTTCAACTAAAATAGTATAGTTTAGGGTTAACAAATAACCACTCTAACTAAGGATGTGTAATGTACAAATACATGAAGGATTCATTTAGTTACTACACACATGTGTACTTTTTGTAATGTGAAGATGAGTATATCCCCCTTAAATTGGTTGAAAATAGATTTAAGGGGAAGGAAAAGGGAAATTTATTAAACATATAAGGTTGGTTGTACGAGGAAGTCAAGAATAGAATCATAACACAAGGAAAAAGAAGGGAAGTGAAGTAGAAGGGGATAGACCCTTAATGATTCCCCCATAAAATTTTCCCTATAGAAAAGGAAGGCATAAGTAAAGTGGAAGAGATATGTCAAGTAGGGTGAAGGTTTATTAGATGCAGATTTCAATTATTTTCTATTCTTATAGGTAGTGGTTTTTGTTGGGCATGGGATGAAGTGGATTTGGCATAGGAAGAAGGATTTAACATAGGAGTTTTCCAGGAGTAAGTAATAAGGGTGAGACTCTATAATGAGAAGGGATATAAGCGTATTTAGGATGAGCATGAGGGTATTATTTTTTTTTTTTTTTTTCAATTTTACAATTTGAGGAAGGTAAGTCATGGGTTTGGAGGTAGAAGAAGTGGATGTAGAGGTAAATGTAGAAGAGGACTAAGAAGATGATCCATGTTTGGATTTAGGTAAGTTATAATTGGAATAATTATAAAAATTATGTTTTTAATGTGAATTCATTGGTGGAGGCATGGGAGGATTTCACATGATTCATGAATATTATATTTGAGCATAGTTTTACAAATGTGGAAGGAGTGGTACAATTTCCTAAGGGGGGTTTTGAAAAATTGAAGGGATAAGATGATGAATGTGAAGAGGGAGAATAGGACAAGGAATAAGGTCCATAAGTGAGAAAATTAACATTGAGAAATTTCACTTCATTATCTTACAAGCTAGCACAAAGGTAAAAAAATATAGAATAGTCATTGAATAATACCTTTTCTTTATTTGAGGTAGGAGGTTATTTTTATTAAAAGGTAAAATAGGTTTTGAAGGGGCTTCAGAACCCTTATCATGAACATAAAATAAGCACAAAAATATTCACCACTAGTGAACCCAAGCACTACCAATAAAAAACACCTAGAATAGGAACTAGTGCACAAGAGAGAAACAAGGAACCACCACAAAGATATCTATAACTAGACTTGAGAATAATAGAAGCCTCCAATACCTACTGATAGAATATCTCATAAAGTTTGATGAAATCATAGAGTTTTTCTTTCCCTCCACAAAAGAATTCACTTTTCTATTTCTAGTCCTTATACTAGGCCCCTCCATAGTCATCTTAGCACCAATATTATTTTCTCTAACCCTATAATGTATATTAGGTTATGAGAAATCAATTGGTGGATATGGTAACTATTAAATAAATTATATAATAATTATTTGAATCATATATATGTTTTTAGGTCACTCTAAGTGTTATAGTTAAGTATCTAAGTCATTCTAGGTGGTATCTATTTGGAATTATTAGTTATATAGGAATTAGTGGCTAATTATTATCATTAGGCTGAGTAGTGTTTATTGTCGAAGAATTTTTAGGTATACCCCTTAAAGTGTATTAGGAGATTTTATCCTCAAAGTGGCATATTATTATAAAATATTTGTATCATAGTTTCTATTAAATATTCCTCTATTGTGCAAATTATTGTTAGAGTAATCATACATTAGGTAATAACTAATTAATCTTTAATTATTATTATTATTCTAATTTATTTATTCCCATGAACTTAAGCTAAACTTAGGAGTGCCTTTTTTTGTTAATTGAAGAGATGTTATTAGATAATTGTGTCTCATTACATAGGATGATGAAACTTGTCACATTCTAATTCCTTTATCATTTAGGGTTGCTCTTATAAAGAACTCTCTCTTTGTATTATTTAATTTTGTAAATATTTTCTTGTTGAGGAATTTTTTTATTTATTTTACAGAGCTCTTGTGCGAAAGGTGTTTTATTTTTTGTTTGATCATGTAGCTCATGTTATTGAAAAATCTAACATGGTATCAGAGTGTGGATTCAATGAACCCCTTCTCCATTTTTGAGTTTTTTTTCTCAACTAGGGCTACAAGATCAAATCTGAAATCTTTAGTGCTTTTTTATAATTTTTGGAGGTGGGAAAATTTTAGGTGTATTTTGGCATGAAAAGGACCTCACCATTGCATTTAGGAGGCCAATTTAATGAATTTTGACTATAAATTTGCCTAATTTTAGTTATAGGAGCTTCTAAGGAATTTTTTTATTATCTAGAATAAAAAATAAAAAAATAAAATATTTTAAGCATAAAAACTTTTTTCATAGCACTTCACACTATATTTAGGAGTGAAACACGACCCAAGAAGGTTCCCCTTCAGTGAAGCTTGGGAACCCGCCACCACATAAGCCACCACCTAGATTGTTGGCCCCTTAGCCTTGCACTAGCGAGCCACATAGTTACTTTGAGGACCAATCCCTGTTCAATAGGCCATTATGGCCTTTTAATCACCTATGTCAATCACCCACATAACCAAGGGCTCCAACAGAAGCCCACAGTGCCTGAAATTGGGTACCCATATTTCTAGGGGCCGAATATGTCACACCCCATTTTGTGTTTATCTATTTATTATTCCTATGATAGGTTAAAATATTGAATAAGTGAATGTATTTATAACTTTGATTGAAATACATGTCTTTGTGCTTTATTTACCTGTATAATTAGGAAATGATGAATGAATGCTAATTTCATTTGATGTTTATTATGAGATGTATATGAGAAAAGAATGTTGATTGAATTTGATATTATAATTATGAAATGAGTAATGCAAATGATTGGTTTGGTGAATGGATAACTACTATTGAAAATGTGTTGAGTTGAATGCAGATATAGGATTAATCCTCTAGAAGAGAGGGGATGTATCACTCAGGAGAAGGACTTGGTTGAGTAACCTTTAAATGAAACCTAACTGAGCTTTCACACACTCACTTATAGAATGGTTAAATAGAGTCATAGATTTGGGAAATAGGTAAGTCATCTAAGGTAAGTCATCTATAGTCATGTTTGTGTTTCCATTAGAAAGGATCATGATTTATGTTGTAAGCATTCTTGGTTTGTGATAAGTGTTGGTTCATGTGAGTTCTTTCTTGTATGGCTATATTCAATTGATGAGATATATATACATGAAGTGTATATATATGTATACATGTACATGTTGATGATAACCCATACACATAAGTTAATACGTACATGAGTATACGTAGGTAGATGTACCCACGCATGCTCATGGGCATGGGGTATCAAATGGAAAATAAAACATGTATAGATATATGTATATATACATTGCATGCACATATGTGTATCAATAAGTTAGCAATTGTATGTGATAGATTGTATAATCAAATGTATATATATGAGATATATGCATATATACATATATATACACATGTCAATATATGCATATGTTTTGATGTAAAGGAATGTCCATATGAGTATGTCGATATATGTATAAGTATGTATATATGTATATAGATATATATACATATGATATTGTTTATGAAAATGATAACATGGTCATATTCATTCCAATATCGAATGAATTATTTAAATGAATTTATTTATCAAGGAATATATATATTCATATATATATATATACATATATACATATGAGAATTTAATGTTATGTATATATATATATAGTGGTTTATCTAAAGAATATATAGTGTTTTATATTATAGCACAATGTTAATATTTACCCTCACATGAAAGCTTTGGAAACATTGCTAATGTTAAAATACGTGTTGTGTAATGTTTAGTGATACAAATTAATGCATAAATCCCACACATATATTATTTTTGATGTAATGCATTGAGTACATGCATAGCTTATAACTAAATGAATAAAACATAGAGAATTAAAGTGATGCACATTATTGTCAAGGTGGTAAGTTATTACAACGTGTTGTATGAGAATAAAGCAATGCTTTATGTGAAGTCAATCTATTTGATATATATTTCAAATGCATTAGCAAGACCAAGTCAACACTGTGAAAATGCAGAGATAGAAATATTGAATATTTCTTTTGAAAAATAGAAAACTTGAAAAATAGGGAACATGGTGAATTGGTGGTGCCAAGATATGAACTATGAAACTCAAATAGAAGTCTTTATCATGTAAAACAATTTCCAATTAGAGAACATACATGAAAATATGAAATGATCAAACAAGTTGTTGGCATAAAAAGAGTTGACCTGTGTGATTACTTACCTTGCTTATATGAATAACACTCTTGTTGTCCATGAATGAAGCGATCTGTTGTGCTAATTTGCTAAGACTTAAGTTAGAAATCTACCGGCCTTCTTGTTTGTTTGCTAAGTCAATCAAAGTAAGTTGAGAAGTGTCACTTTGAGAAGCTAGTTCTTAGGCAGAAAAGGCTCATTTTGTATAAATAGAGAATATGTTCTCCTCATTTGGGGATGCATTCTTTTGGAAAATTACTGCATTTTATCTGTGTTATTCTAGTTAGAAGCTGAGAGTTTATTTGTGAGGAGAGTGAGTCATATAGTGAAAGAGTTATAATGGGAAAATTTTGTGAAGAGGGATTGAGAAAAGGGAAGAGTTACAAGATTCTAGGAAGGATTTAGCTAAGAGCTAGTTGGTCAATTGGATTATAGTGTATAACAAGCATGAGATTCTACTCTCTTTGTATTTAATCTATTTTTGGAAATATTGAGTGTTTGTTTGTATTGTTTGGAGAAATACATTAATTTGCTAGATTAGAGAAAGGATTAAATATGCTTATTGAAAGGAAACAAATCTTGTTGATATGATTTCCTTATGAGTGTTTGTACTTACTCCATATTATGGAGTGGATGTTATCAACAGTATTACATACTAGGATTGATAAAGCTTAAATAGTTTACAAAGTCATTTGTTATAAGGTTATTGGGTAATCTTACAAAGCTCATAGATTGTTTCTTGGAATAGATTGTCCAAAGAAGGGGGGTAAGTGCAAAAATATGGGGTTCCAAAAAGGGGGCTTAAGTGGCCACTTTTTTCCCAAAATAAGGGAATACTAACCTTGGATGTGAAATTGAGGATAGTTACACTCAAAATTTTGAGATGCAAAAAAAACAAGGATCATAATGCTCCGAGTCTACTTTTTCTAAACTACTAACTTTTTTTAAAATGGTTGAGATTAAGGGGTTCAAAAGAGGGGACCACATAAATTACTGCTGTTTTTGTCAAAAAATATAACATAGCAACTTTTGTGGCTCCCTAGCACGGTTAAATTTTTTTAGTATTTTTAAAATCGCTTCAGTGAGAAATTAGCTAACAGTATGTAGTTTATGCTTGATTTTTCTGATAATTTTTAATGAATATTTGATTTTTTACTAATTTTCAAAGTGGACACTTCTTTAAAAATAGAATTTTGGTTGTGCTACCCCTATAAATTTTGGAAACTAATTGATTTTTATTAATATGCGTAGAATGGAGTCTAGTTTCTAAAAATGTAATTTATTTGAAATTTTGATGAACAATTAATTTATAATGAAAAAAACACCAAACACTAGTTTTTTCCAAAAAATAGACACACAAGCAAAATAAATTATAGATCAAAGGCTTAACATTGCCAAAATGTGAAAAAAATTACATCGTTATATAGCTAAGAGAGAGCCTAACATTACCTAGGTGTTTGATTTGTTTGACATAGAAACATGTGCAAACTTGATGCTTAGCTCGAACATGATTATGTGAAATATTGTAGAATTTGCAAAAACATGTCATTGGATGTTGGGAAGACACTCCAAGCCTTTGGGTTGGTATTCCAAGGCAAACACCAAGCCCAAGGCTTGGGGATTCCCAAAGCAAGAAATAACGCGAGCACATTATAATGCGCTCATGTTATTTCTTAGTTTTGACATGCTTTTGTTGTTTGTGCCCAAGACATGTCTCACAAGACATAACGCGAGTGCATTATAGCGCACTCGTGTTATGTCTTTCTTTGTGTTAAATTCTACTCTATTGAATTTTTGTATATATATTTGTATGTTTGTATGTATCTATGCTTGTATGACATGTATGTATGTATGTATGTATGTATGTATGTATGTATGTATGCATGTATGTATGTCTGCATGTATGCCTCTATGTATGTATGTGGGTAATAGTGTATGTACATATGTACTTGTATGTATGTAAGATTGTATGTACATATGTATGTATGCATGTATGTATGTCAGTATGTATGTATGTATGTCTGCTTATATGTATGTATGTATGTATGTATGTCTTTAGAGGGAGGGATAACTTTAAGAGAGAGATTTGTCTAGGTAGGGTGGGAGGGAGAGAGGGAGGGAGAGACCTGAGAGAAAGAGAGAGAGGTAGTGAGGTAGTGAGGTAGTGAGAGAGAGACCTGAGAGAGGGAGAGGGGTGGAAGGGAGAGACCTAAGAGAGAGGGAGTGGGAGAGAAGGGGTTGGAGAGAGGGACTTAGCTAGGTAGGGTGGGAGGGATAGAGGAAGAGAGAGAGAGAGAGAGGGAGAGAGAGAGAGGTGGGAGAGAGAGACCTGAGAGAGAGGGAGAGAGAGAGGGGGGAGAGAGAGAGAGAGGGAGAGAAAGAGAGAGTTATGTAGGTAAGGTGCTAAAGGGAGAGACTTTAGAGTGTGATGGGGGGTGAGAGGGAGAGAATTTAGAGAAGGTAGAGAGAGGGAGTGAGAGAAAGAGGGAGTGGGAGAGAGAGGGGGTGAGAGAGGGAGTGTGAGAGAGAGACCTGAGAGAGGGAGAGGGTGTGCGAGGGAGTGAGTTGAGAGAGACGGAGAGATAAAGGGAGTGTGAGAGAGGGGGTGGAGTGAGAGGGACTTATCTAGGTAGGGTGGGAGGGATAGATAGAGAGAGGGGGGAGAGAGAGAGAGTGAGTGAGAGAGAGAGAGAGATACCAAGGTAGGGTGCTAGAGGGGGAGACCTGAGAGAGAGGGGGTGGGAGGGAGAGACCTAAGAGATAGGAAGAGAGAGGGAGTGAAAGAGAGAGGGAATGATGTAGAGGGAGTGGGAGGGAGATAGAGAGATATATAGGGAGTGAGAGAGAGAGTGGTAGGGATTGATCGAGCGAGAGGTATGTAGAAAGAGGGAG
>VDFB02000013.1:222092075-222121665 GCA_007258455.2 Sequoia sempervirens
AAACAGATCTTTTTGCATGCTTAGCTAAGTGGGTAATGTTGTTAACTGAGTTTGACCTTAAATTTTTTTCATAAAAATCCATCAAAGGACAAGCCCTAACCAACCACTTAGCTGATGCTCCTTCCCCTTTTGTTTTACCTACTCATGACTCCTTTCCTGATGATAATGTCTTGACCATTGAAATTCAACCATGGGAATTATATTTTGATGGATCTAAGTGAAGAACAAGTTCTGGTGCTGGAGTGGTATTAATTCCACCTGACGAAAACCTATTCCCTTATCTTATTGATTAAATTTCCTATGTACAAATAACATAGTAGAGTATGAGGCATTGATCGCAGGTCTACGTGATGCTTTAAAAATGAACACTAAACATATCAAGATCTTTGGCGATTCACAATTGGCCATTAAACAAATTAATGGTATATATCAAACTAAGCATGAAAAATTATCAAAATACAAGGATCTTATAATGAAAAGTATTAGAGAAGTTCAAATCATTCACCATTGATAACATCCCACGAAAAGAAAATTGGCATGCAGATGCAATGGTGAGTGCAACTTCTCTTATATCCCCACATGATCCTTCCACGGATTTCACCTTTGTTATCCACCCCATCATGAAACCTTCGATTGATACTCCTCTAGGGGACATTTTGACAATAAGTCAAGATGCCTTGTGTGAATGGTATGATATAATATACAACTATTTAAAATATAGTACCATTCCTGAGTCTACTACAACAAATACTTGAAAACATTTATGCAAACTAGTAGCTAAATATGTCATCCTTTCAAATGCATTATATAGGAGATCTTTTAATGGTATCTTATTATGATACCTTAAGGATTCCAAAATCCCCATAGCACTTGAAGAAGCCCATGCTGGTGCTTCTGGAGGTCATTTTAGAGGATGATCATTAGTGCAAAAACTTATCCGTATGGGTTATTATTGGAAAAATATGGAGAAATATTGCTTCACTTATGTTAAAAAATGTCAAAAATGTCAGAACATAGCCATTTAATCCATGCTCCTATTGCTAAATTTTGTGCCCAAGTTCCTATTTGGCCATTTTCAGTATGGGGATTGGATATTATTGGTAAAATTTCACCTCCCTCTTTTTTTGGGCATATGTTTATCATAACCACAACAAACTATTTCACAAAATGGGTGGAAGTTATTCCTCTCCATTCTACAACTACTAAAGCAATTTGTGGTTTCATATTGTAACACATAATTGCTCACTTTGGACTCCCTTTTGCAATTGTTTCAGATAACAGAACTCCATTTAAGAATAACGAAGTTAAGAAATTTCTTGAAATGTTCCATATTCAACATCACTTTTCCACACCATATTATCTGCAATCCAATGGACAAGCTGAAAATGCTAACCAGATTCTAGAACAAATCCTCAAGAAAACTATCAATAAACATCATACAAAATGGAATACACAATTATATTATGTGCTTTGGGCTTATCGAACAAGTGTTAGACATCCACAAGAACTACACCTTATAACCTTGTTTATGGAACTGATGTGATCATGCCCTTCGAGTTATAAATTCCAACATTGCAAGTTGCTCTCCAAGACCTTATTGATGATAACACTTGTAAAGATAAACGACTACATCAGTTTGAGATGCTCAAAAAATAGTGTATTAACGCTCTTGAACATCTCCACATTCACATCAAACAATTACAATGGAGACACAAGACACAAGTCATCCCTAGATAGTTTTGTAAGGGATATTTTGTTCTTATTGAAAATCAACGCAATACTAGTGCTAACAATGAAGATAAAGATAAATTTAGCCCTAATTGGTTAGAACCTTACATAGTTGCTACCAATTATGGGTCTGGTGCTTATCTCTTAATGCAACTTGATGGAACACCCCTTAAGGAACCTATTAATGCCATGCATTTGCGTCGGTATTATCTCTAACCTCTTTGAATAGTGTGATTGATAAAGCAGTGTTGTTTAAAGTTATTTGATATTATTCTAAATAACTTTCACATTGCTTCATTCTTGAAAACTAATTTTGTGTTTGTCTTGAACACTAAGGTAATTATTTAAGTTAATTTTATAATTACATTAGGATTCATACTATTCACCTTTGTGTTATGTCAAGTTAGATCCTTATATGTGTTATAGGTGTATTTAATTTAACATATTCTATTCTAATCAACAATGTTGTATCTATAATAAAAATGCAATATGTTTCAAACTAGATCACATTAATCATGTTCAATGATGTAGTCATTAATTAAATACTTTTACTATAAGTCATTTAATTAATCACATTACATTTACAATACACATAGAGAAACATCATAATAACACCAAATGCACATGTCTATATATATCAAAGTTTTATATACATCTCAATATCATATACAAAGTCATAGAGGTCTATGAGAGCTAGACCCCTTAGGCTCTAGTACTCATGAGTTTGTCCCTTGACGTCGTGAGACAGTCATGTGTGACTGTGACACCGAACTGCCAAACCTGAGTGTGAACTCTAGACCCTTCACTCGACCAATGGTCACAAGCCACTCTGCCATCTGATCCCTCTCCGCTCATGTTTGTGCTAGCTCTGCATGCAGCCTCTCAACCTCTGCTAAGGTTTTTGATGTTTGTACTATACTCTTCACTCAACAGAGTCATCTCCTCACACTCTTGTACGTTGCCTATAACCTCGTGAAAGTTCTAAGTGACTCTAGCTCCTCCTCCACAATTGGTAGGGGAACGTAGTCATGATCCATCTCCTCCTCATCGATGGATGTAGGAACTATCTCTACGAAAGCTTGATGATAGAACTCTAGCCAATCTCTCATCGCTCCTGCAAGATAGACAATGTACACAATCAATAATCATCATCATGATATATATATACAAACAGAGCATAAAAAACTAAAGTACATGCATAAAATCAAATGTCGTCACCTATGTCTCCACTTGGATGTGGAATTTCAACCTCTTCCTCTTTGGGGGGCATCGAGGATGTGCTAGCCTCTCTCTGACTCTGAGTGTTGATGTCTATTGTAGCTATTGTGCATGATCTAGTCCTATATGTGTATGAGGACTCTCCATGCTCGTATCGATCCTCAATAGCTACCTCATCACCCTCGCTCAGGGGTGGCTCCTCCTCGTAATAATCATCCTCCTCATAATCCTCCTCCTCATCATTATCCTCTCCTCCATTCTAGTCCTCATAGTGAAGATCAGCATTAGACTGGTACTCCTCATCAATAACATCTATAAAAATATCTACTGGCCTCTATCGTACCTCCTTTTCTCTCTCCTCTAGCTCATCTCCCTCATCTGGTGTTGGTCCCACATCACCTATAGGGAATTCCATGGGAAACACAAGAGCTAGTCATGCAAATGACCATGACTCCTCATGCTCATTTGTGTTGCCGACATCATCAGTTTCGGATGTTGGTGGCTAATCATGATCTGAATCATCAGAATCACTCTCATGAACATGAGAGTCAGCCAAACAGTATCACCTATCCTTCAGGAACTCCACATTTATTGTCTAATGAAGGATCATGCCCTCGGTGGTGTCTGCACCTGTCCAAACTGTCACATAACTCACCCATAGTAGAAAGGTCATACAACATAGTCATGCCTCCCAGCTAGAAACCTGTCCATCTGCATCCTCTATAGCTGCCCTATGGGATCTGGCCACTGCAAAGTGAGTAGTTAAGGTCTCCACATGATCTCATCCTTCTCCAACCGATCAAATCTCACCCTCCAAAAGTGTAAAACCCCATACTACCATAGGCATCACAAAGGATAGCTGAATGCTCATGGATATCCTACAACTATAGCACAAGGGAATCTGACAGGCCTGGTGCATGTGATATGCTCAAGGCACTACACCTACAGAAGCGTACAATGCACCATATTTTTGATCTCTTGAAAAACAAACTAACCAAGATCATAATACAAGTGTGCTAAAATGCAGCATCCCCAAGCATAGATTGTCCTCTGCTCATACATCCCTCATATCAAATGTACCAATCCTCCATCCAACTGTGTCACTTGTCCATCTAGATTGAGAACCAGAGCCACTATGTGCATCATAATTCATCTAACAATCGGAGCTCATGAATATAGTAGCATGGGGAGCTCAAACCCTGCTCTAACTCGCTCATCATGTACAGGCACACCTAAACAATACTGCATGTCCCTCTTCTTCTCCCAAAATTACCGATCCCCCCATAAATATACCCGCTCTCCCCTAATAGGAACTCAAAGAATGCAGTGTATGTCCTTGAGCATGATGGTCATTTCCCCAGTGGGAAGATGAAATGTACAAGTATCAGCATCCCAACACTAGTACAGAGCCATAACCATGGCATCATGGTATCTCATAGGAGGCATAAGATATGCCCAATAGATACCCACTGACTATAAATGCTCTATCATTGATGTCGATAGCATTGGTGCATGATCTCTTAGAAATGTAAGTTTGTTTTCCCCTAGCCACTATCTCGACCGGGTAGGGACCTATCAAAATGATCACAAAATGCTCTAAATTTCATCTAAATTATTCATTTTTCATATATTTCATCATGCAAGTGTGCGAAAGTAAATCTAGTGTGTTTTTCTAATGGCCCTAGAAACTTTAGAACCCTTTTAGGATCGCAAAGAAATGGGACACTTCGCGAATAAATGGGACACTTCGCGAAGAAAAGGGACACTTTGTGAACAAAAGGGACACTCTGCGAATAAATGGGACACTTTGTGAAGAAAGGGGACACTTTGCAAAAAAAAATTCCAAAACCCTAAATTAACCTATCCATGCATTAAAATCATTAAATTATTATAAAACCACAAGGATAAAGCTACAGAATTGACTCACCTCACAATACAACTCGTCGTGTGCCACCTACTCCCGAAGAACATCTAGCCGCAAAGGTGTGTAATCATGTCTGCTTAGCATTTTCTTCTCTCACTTGTCACTCTCAAGCTACAAGAAGCTAAAATGAATAGTAAGTGACACATTATCCATTTTCACCTCTTTTTACTCTTATGCATTAACATAGGCTTATTATCTTTTTAAACAATTCATAAAGTATATATTATTCAAATCAACATAAAGGGCGCTAGGGTAATCCATTTTCAATGCCATTTAATGTGTTGGAATCATGATTCTGCACCCGACATCATCCTTCGTCTATTGTTATGTGGCATGGTATTTGGAAATTCCCTACGATATGATGCTTCTTGTTCGACATGGCTAGATTGCTACCTTGATTCCACCTCTGTAAAGCAATAAAAATCAAGGGGGGGCATACATCTACCCTGAAATTGGATTCCTAGGAGCTAGACAAAAGGATTTTTGGACAATTAATGAATGTGTGTTGCAGGATATGGTTCCTAATGTTGTGGTTTTGCAAAAAACTACACTGGGAGCTTCGTTCTTTCACCTTTTGAATGAATGTCTTTTTTATGTCATAAAGTGCATCATTTAGAGTCCTTTAGCTTACATATGAATGTAGAGTCATATGGGCGCTAAAGTGGGGGCTAAATACACCATAGAAAATTGGACCCTCTTGAGAAAAGATTCAATTTCATGTGTAATTTGACCCAATTTTGAGTCCCTTTACATCATTTATCTTTCAAAATAGCATTTATAGGCCCTAAGACCCATTACTTTTTATCTAGAAGCCTGTTTTACCTAAGAAATCCCCTAAAACCTGACAAACAACACTTAATTCTTTCATACCCTGAAAACCCACCTTCAAAAGTCAGTAGTGTGACCCATTCTCCATCTTGGGTGATGATTCCCCTCTGGTGGGACCCATTCGCCAAGGGTGGCAACTGAGTCCCTTTTGATGGAAAATTCAATTTTGAGAAAGAATTTGATTAATTTAACTTGAATTTCTGGTGGATGTTGGCCTCTTAGGTCTAAATAATGAAAAAATTAGGTGTTGTTGCCTATAAATACTCATTTTAAGTCATTTTATACATATTTTTGTTAATTCACAAAAGTAATTTCAAAATTCAAATCTTCTACAACAAGTCCCATTAGCAAAAGTTGAAGTTTTAGGGCAGCAAACTAGGGTTTTTGCAAGTCTTGAAGCTCACTCTTTTGATCAAGATTCAACATTGCAAAGGGTTGATGATGGATGCTTATGGTGAATCATGAAGAAATCTATATTGAGGAGGTGCAACTAGGCACCAAATAACACCTAAAGACTTCGTTTCATAGTGATTCCATCTTCCATTTTTACTCTATCTTCAAATTAAGGTTTGCATTTTGTTTACTTGTCATTTTTATGTCACTTTATTTCCATTTTTTTGTGTTTTAAGGTTTCTAGGATTGAGATCTTTCATTACATAAATCATATTTGCATTTCTTATTCTAGAACAATAGAATACAGTTTTTGTCATTTTTCAAACTTTCCTAGTCTTCAACACATCTAAGGCTAGGGTTTTATGCAGATTTTTCTAAATTCAAGGTTTAATTACCCAACTAGGGGTTTGACCAAGGCAAACCCCCCATTAGACAAAAAATTTAAGCTATTTTGCAAGAATTTTTTGAGATCCTGAATTGGGTTTCCGTTAGAAATTACTGTGCAGGTGTCAAGGTGTAGAATAGAGATTTGAAGTTACAGAAATTTAAAAATGGACTGATTCACCATGCATGGAAAATGAGTCCCTCCTGAGATGTAGTTTTGAGTCAGATGCAGATCCTGGTTCCCAGTTGACAGAAAATAGCTTTTGTGCAAAAAAACCATAATTGGGACTGATTTGCCAGGGTGGCGAATGAGTCCAATTCAACTCAAATTCATATTTCATCAATTTTCCAAATTTTTCTCCAATCTTCTTTAGTTTCTTAGGTGCAAACATTCTAAAAAATAGCCTTCTGTTTGGTTTAATTTGTATTCTTGTTCATTCTTTTAAGTTTTTTGCAAACAACACTATGTTTTCAAACATAGCATAAATCTTAAGTTTTGCATTCATAATCAGTCATTTAGATCACTTAATTGTAATTAGTTCATTACATTTAGCTTAAACAACATCATACATAACATAATTTGAATGAACCCTTTAGCATTTTTTGCCCTACTCTCTCCTTTTAGGTGAAAAACCCTAGAAGAGTTAGGGAGTCTTGTGTGGTGCCAAAAATCTATGGTTAAGAGGGTAGAGGGTTAAGGGTAGAGGGGAGAGAGATAGAAGTAGTGAGCGAATGAGAGAGATAGACTTGAGAGAGGGAGAGGGGGTAGGAGGGAGAGAATTGAGAGAGAGATGGTATAGGGGCTGAGGGATTAGGGTTTAAGGGTTGAGGGTTGAGGGTTTAGGGTTTAAGGGTTTAGGGTTTAGGGTTTAGGGTTTAGGGTTTAGGGTAGAGGATTGAGGGTATCGGGTTGAGGGATTAGGGTTAAGATTAGAGGGGAGAGATATAGGAGTGAGTGAGTGAGAGAGAGAGACTTGAGAGAGGGAGAGGGGTAGGAGGGAGAGTCTTGAGAGAGAGGGTATAGGGGTTGTGGGATTAGGGTTTAAGGGTTGAGGGTTGACGGTTTAGGGTTTAGGGTTTAAGGGTTGATGGTTGAGGGTTTAGGGTAGAGGGTTGATGGTAGTGGATTGATGGATTATGTTAATGGTAGAGGGAGAGAGATAGGAGGAGTGAGAGAGAGAGATACTTGAGAGAGGGAGAGGGGGTAGAGGGAGAGTCTTGAGAGAGAGGGAGGGAGGGAGTGGAGAGAGATAGAGGGTAGAAGGTTTAAGGGTTAAGGGTAGATGGTAGAGGGTTAAGGGTAGATGGGAGAGAGATAAAATGAGTGAGTGAGAGAGAGAGAGATAGACTTGAGAGAGGGAGAGGGGGTAGGAGGGAGAGACTTGAGAGAGAGAGAGAGGGAGGGAGTGGGAGATATATATAGGGTAGAGGGTAGATGGTTTAAGGGTAGAGGGTAGAGGATATAGAGAAAGAGAGAGAAAAGAAACCTATTAAAAATCAACTTTCTCATAACGCAAGTGTGTTTTGTAGTAGAGATATGGTTGTTATTTTAGCAAGGCATAACGCGCCCACGTTATAACACGAGCGTGTTATAACACAAGTGCATTATAATGTGAGCATGTTTTGTCTTGCTCTAAAAATTATTAAAAACTCAATATACACATGATCTCAATGCCCATATTTTGCACATTCTCTTGGTTCTACATGTGTTCCAACAAAAAAAATCTTTTTGATGAATTTTTGAAGTGTGCATGCATGTTTTTCACATTCCACCACCTTTTTCATGATCTTTTCACCACCTTTGCATGAAATAGTATAGTTTTCACGTTGAAATGCATATAATATCAATTCAAGTATGAATTCCATTCAATAGTGATATACAATTGAATTTTGGAGGGGAAAAAGCTTTTGAAATATTCAAATTGTTGAGGAGTTTGAAGAAAGAAGAAGCAAAGGATACATAATTGGGTAGAACTCCTCCATTTGAAACTCTGGTTTTTTAGGTATGTGAAGTCTTTACACATTTTATTTCATTCTATTTTAGTTTTCTTTGATTTTTGTTATTTTTCATGTTCCATGTTCATCATTGTTTGTTTTTCATTATAACCTTAGCTTGTCAATGCACATTTTAAATTACGCAATTCTTTACACTTGCAAAATGTGGTAGCATTGGCAAGCTAGTGAGCTCACTAGCTTGCCATTTCGGTAGGGTTGACAAGGTAAGGGTTGTGTATGCCTCATAGAAATTGAGTCTCATGGGTACATCACTATGAGACCCCATTTCTATGAGGCATACGCTGCCCCTACCTTGTCAACCCTACCGAATTGGAAAGCTAGTGAGCTCACTAGATTGCCAATGCTCACATGATTTTTTTGATGGAATGCCTTAAAAAAAATTGGTAATGTGGCATGTCATGATTGCAAGATAGGATCAAAATGGAAGCATGGACAAGGCATTTGAATTTCTTGACAATAATGTTTACGTAGACATGTATGCAAAATGTGGTACCTTTGACAAGCTAATGAGCTCACTAGCTTGCCAATGTGGTAGGTTTGACAAGGTAGGGGTAGCGTATGCCTCTTAGAAATGGGGACTCATGGTGATTGAGCTCACTAGCTTTCTAATGCAGTAGGGTTGACAAGGCAGGGGCAGGTATGCCTCTCAGAAATGGGGACTCACGATGATGGTAGGGGAAGCGTATGCCTCTTAGAAATGGTACATCACCATGAGTCCCCATTTCTAAGAGGGATACACTGCCCCTACCTTGTCAACCCTACCACTTTGGAAAGCTAGTGAGATCACTAGCTTTTCAAAGGTACCACATCTTGCATACATGTCTACGAAAACATTATTGTCCAATAATTCACATGCCTTGTCCATGCTTCCATTTTGAGCCTATCTTGCAGTCATGGCATGGTACATTACCACATTTATTTAAGGCATTCCATCGGAAAAAATCTTGTGACATTTTTCTATACTAGAAATACTCTTCTACAAGATGATTTTAAGCATTTTATATGAAGCCTTGAATGGTATATGTTGATGCCAAAATTTCATGAGGTAACAGTGTCTTATGGGAAACTCAGTTTATGGGGGACCTTTTGCGCTAAACTAAGTGACCTCCAAATTTTTAGAAAAGTCAACTTCTTCTATAATGGGGGGTTGGAAAGTGAAAAGGAAACACTCTTCTACAAGATGATTGTAAGCATTTTGTATGAAGCCTTGAATGGTATATGTTGATGCCAAAATTTGATGAGGTAACAATGTCTTATGGGAAACTCAATTTATGGGGGACCTTTTGTGCTAAACTGAGTGACCTCCAAATTTTTAGAGAAGCTGACTTCTTCTATAATGGGGGGTTGGAAAGGGAAAAAGAAACAGATATAATAAAATAAAGTCTAACCTAAGGCGATGGGCCAAGACTTAATAATAGGCACGATAAATCATAAATCTAAGGGCCTGAATGGTGTTGTAGTGTTCCAGAACATCAGAAACTTAAGATTACAGCATACACATAAAATATTATTGCATACATTCCTACTACCAAGAAGAGTCATTAGACATGTTCTAGGTTAGAAAACTTGCATTCAACATATGTAGAAGTTCTTAAATGAAATGTCCATAAAATAAAAGCACAGTTTACAGTTTGATCAAACAGCATGAAAAATAGAAAGGATGAACAATTGGCACAATCTGAGAGTCTTTGCAATAAAATAAAATAGCAATAAAGGTCTGGCATATTTTTACTAAAACCAGCGCTTTCCTTCAAATTTCAGACTCTTTTCTCTCAATAGAGAAAAGTATATATAGCAGGAAAAACCCCCACCACTTTGGAGAGCAGTAACAGAAAAGATTTCATAATCCCCAGGCAATGATGCAAGAATCAGAATATTCCCAAAGTCATTGCAACAGAATTGATCTGGAACCAAGCATCTAGTCACTCCATGAATAGGTGTGTCATCTACAAATGATGGTAGTGGTCCTGGCAAGGCCCGATCAGACAAGTGTCACCCTCCTGTGTGAATGATTATGACACACAGTGGCCAATAGCATCATTCGGTTCATCTAGTCTATCACTCGAATATGAGATCCGCTAGCTAGACACGTGGAAGACTTTTGCTACATGTATCAACCCTTTTCTTTTTCTGCTGAGGACTTGCGTTAATGCTACATGTGTCGAATGGGCCGAGCACTTCATCAAATTTGGAGGGAATGATTACCAGTCAAGCGTAAAAGAGATGTGTGGCAGCGTTTCGCTTCCCGCAGTTGCTACTTCATCTCTATGTGAAAATATTTGTGGATAGTGGACACGTAGCAAGTGTACACCGCAAATAGAAATTGTGGGACCCGCCAAAAATTTTTGAGGAAAAGGGATTCATAGCACCCGAGTGGAGCCCAATGAGACAGTAAGAAAGCATGATCAAAAGTATCCTACAATCGCAACACGTGGAAGAATAGCAAAGTTTCCTGGAATGCGAAGGAATGCAGAGACTCGAGGTTGTGAGGAGTAGACACATGGTGTGGCAGAGCAGAACCTAGATAAAAGGCTAAGCTAACTTTGCGAAGCGTAGGCCAATGCATAGAGGAAAAAAACACTCGAAGGGAGCTAGTTAAATATTTATTAACAGCTTTTCGCGAGTATCAGGGGCGTTTTGACTAAGGAATGAAGAACCCAAAATTTCTCTAGTTTTTAGGCTAGAGTGCCATTTCATTTAAACAATGGAGTCAGAGATTGGAAAGAGCCGCCTACAGAGGCAACCATTCTTCCTCAGAGGGCTTCACCATGTTGCACAAATTCTCCTACGCTCCACTTAGATCAATAGTTTCTTTGTGAGGCATTGCACTAGGTAAACCGGCCTTTGCTTCACAATGAAATAGTAGTTGTGCAAGCAGATGAATCACTCCCTCAATTTCGGTCATTGTGGGAGGATGACTGAAATCTCTGAAAGCCTCCATATCATTTTCCTTCTCTTCTATCTTTTCTGCAATCTGCTCGGTCATGGTAATTGAGACATCCTCAAAGAACAAGGATGGCAAACCCATCATGCTTAACTCGGAGAAACTCCCCTGTATGTTGTATAGTTTCTTGCTTAGAATAGCCATGGTTGCTTTAGTGCGTTGGAAGGTGGAGTGGCAATGGATGAACTTATTTGTCGTTTGAGCAACAGCATCCCAATTTTCAATACCTGCTCTGGCAAGGTTTTCATCAAAGACCGAGTATAGCTCGATGAGCAGATATTTTGCTTTAAGAACCTTCTCCAAGATGAACCATGGGAACTACTCAATCGTATCATGATCCTCCTAGCTCAACTTTGATGCCTTAGCGATCAATCAGAGGGTAGGCTGCAATGTTAGGCAAAAGGCTTTAATTTTTTCCCAGTGAGAGATGTACAACTGCCTAACCAGCAGAATGATGTCTGGTTGTGTAGGGGAAGATAGGAGAGACCTTTTAAGAGAAGCAATCTTCACGTCTCTTGAAATAATGGCCTCAGCCAATTCTGCCCTTTTCTTTTTCTCATACGCTAGTTGTTCCGCAAAACTGCTCATTTATTTATTCCAATTCTCCTTGGCTCGAGAGTGATTTGCTAAGTGTGTGTCCAGAGAAGACTTTGTCTCTTAGAGTTCTTCTATTTGATCCTTTAGGCCCTTAAATTCAACCTCTTTTTCTTGTATTTTCTGCTCATATTGAACCTATTGGTGCTCTAAAGCTTCTTTCCTGTACGACATTCCTTGACTATACTCAAGGCAAAGTCACTCCAGCTCTTCATTCTTCAGTCACAAATTCTATTATGCCTCTTGATTCTTAGACCGTAGCTCTTTTATCATGGAAGGGTTAGTAGCCTGAGTCTTCGCAAGTTCACCCTGAATTCTATTCCTCTCATCCTCTACTACCAGCACCCTTTCTGTCATACGGGCCACATCCGCCTCCAGGGATTTCTCTTTTTTCTCCAAAAAACTAACCCTTTCTCTCGCTGCTTTAAGCTGCTCATCCTTCTTCTTTAGCTGGTGGCCAGTTTTAAGGAAGTCAGAAGTGACTACCCTTTTTGTTTCCTCCATGATTTCAACCTTATCCTATGGTCAGGCCACCTTCATGTCGAGCCCTACCGCATATATCTCATAATCTTCTAGGTGCATTTCCCCCTGAGGCTTGGTTACCCTCAAGTACATGGTTGCAAACTTCAATTCCTGTCGAGCCTCATCATAAAGAGTCTGTAGTTTTGGCTCAACAGAAGTGTTGTCACCTTTTTCCCTATGCTTTCGCATTCTACTTGTGTGTGCCTCCTTTCCATAATCAATCTGTGTCATAAATTTGGTTGGCGACGAAACTAGTCCACCTACAAAAGGAGCACTAGAAGGCAAGGCATAGGGATAGGTAACCCTCATAGGCACGGGCATTTGTTTCTTCTGGAGAGTGACAGTTTGTGGGGAGAAGTGGGGCATGTTCCAAAGTTTGGTTTGAGGCCCAACAGAAGTGCTAGTCATTTGTAATGACTGAATTAGTGAATCAGCCATAGGAATCATAGGCTAGGATGGTGGAGGAGTTTTCAATGTGGTGTTAGCCTGTTGTGATGGAAGAGGATCTGCAGTAATAGCGAAAAAAATAGGGGCACTCACAAGGGTATGTTTTCAGAAAGCGAGGCAAGGAGAGTCTGAGCGGCAGTAGTGGGTATAAGGGTCCATGGAGGAGTAAGGCTGAGTGGAGCGGTCTATGAAAATTGTGTGAAACCTCCTGAATATGTTGGATTAAAATTAGAAGGCAGAGGGCCAGTACTCATGGTAGGGATCGCTGGTGAGGCAGGGGCAGATACCAAGGAATGAGAAGCAAGGGAAGAAGGAGTGAATTTTACCTATTGACTAGTCGATGGTGGCTCCATAATCGTCAGCGACTCCTCCTCAACCTCAGGCTCCTGGCTAGCTGCAAGCACTTTTCTTTCGGTGTGTTCTTGCGAACCTTCTCCAATAATGCTCTTTGTGCGTTGTCATTTCGCGGGTGGGGTCTCCTGAGCTTCAGAAACTATTGTCATTTGCTGCAGTGATAACCTGGTTGGCTTAGCAGCCCAAGTGAGTGTATGCGAGGCCCTTGATATATTAAAGCACAAATTTGTGGCCACATAGGCGGGCTTCCCAGGGCCTTTCTCCTTCGGCGCAGAGGAGGCAAATGTTGTTGCTTCCTCTTCCTGCTCTTCAGAGTCACCCCTGGGTCTCCTCTCTTATTAATACTAGAGCTTGGGCTAGGGTGGCCCTCATTCCACCATCTTGCAAATTCCTTGTCATCCTTCAAACTATCGTAAGGGGCATCCAATTGCCCTGTTTCTTGGCAATACTTCCAAAAAGTCTATTTTTTCAGCAACCCACTCCTCATCCTTCTTCAACTTATTGTACATGGTGTGCTCCATGTGGAAATTATCTTGGGCCACTGCCACAGCAAAGTAGAACTTGTGCCATGGCCCTCTAGTATCTTGCGTAGTTATACATGCCAATTCAACAAAATTTTCATCCTTGTCTACCCGCGGGTTATGCTGCTTCTCCTAGTAAGGTCAAGGAACATGTGTAACTTTCATATGCGGCTTTGGAAAGTCATTGAAAGGGTTGTATTCCCACTTATCATTTACCAGAACCAACCCTAAATAAGCCATTTTATCCTCTAATAACTGGTCTGATTGTTTCTTAATCAGAGTTACCAAATTAAAATTCTTAGGACAAAAGAAGAATCCCCTTTTCTTGACACTTTTGCTGCTACAGAAGGTAAAATCAATGATACACACATGCCAATACATTTATAGTGCGAGCACACTATCTATGACATAGGCTGGGAGAAGGAAAGGTTCACCAGTGAAGCCCCACATCCGGAGAATTCTGAAATTCGTTCCTAAGAGCCAATCATAAGCAAGAGTGAAACTCTACATATATCCAGTTTGCTCCCTGTCGAGCTAAATTATGCCGCCTTCTCTAATTAAATCATGAAATACTAGAGTTATGAAATAGTCTAAAAATGCATAATAATCATAGGATATGAAAAGAAAGGGCGTCCACATGGACACTAGCTTCCTCTTACCCCGCTCATCAAAAATTGATAATTGAAAATACCGGGCAAAGAAATCAGAGTTTTGATGCAGAAACATGTGAACCAGGAAAGAAAGAAACCTAAACTTTCCCTCCGCTAGGTAATTCTCAATTTTTTGTATCATTTTATCTACCATGAACTCAGTAAAATCATACCAAAAGGTATCATGTTATTTTTGAAATTGGAATGTTGGTCCTAGTTGAAAAGTTTCCACCATCTCATCGGAGTCTCAGCTGCACACAAAAGCTAGCATGGACATGGCATCCTGCAAATCATCATGTAACACACCATGTGACAATGAAATAATTCAGAATATGTCTCCTCCAACAAGAACTCTGAGTTCTTTTTCATTTCCCTCCATGTTTTCTTTCATTTGCCAAGGTAAAAGGAATCAATGTTCTCTCTTCTTTTACTTGGGTCCAGGATGCATAGCATATGCCAGATGGCCTATGGGCTGATGTGAACCCTTAAGTTTCAGCCCTCAATGTAGTGGGTATCAAGTTTATAACACTAGATGGCAGCATCAACTATCTCTGGGCAATAGTGCACCAGTGGGACCATGTATTGTGGAAGACCACTGTACCAAATTTTTATTGTTGTATATTTGTCCGCCTTTGGTACCATCAACCTTGCACAAGCTACTTCTCTTAAGGACTTAGGTTTTTTGTGAGTCATGGATCATATATATTATCCCATTTCTCTTCAACCCTTTTCTTGTTTCTACAATCCTTGGGCCTTTTTAGCTCTTCTGTATACGCCTTCTTCAGCTTTCTTGGTATACCAGGCATAGCATACACTAAATCCTCATAGACATATACACCCTCTGATGACCGTATGGCTGTAAACAGCTCTTGGCTAATTTCCTCTTGCATTGGCTGAGATGAACTCTCCAACATTTCTCTTTGGATGAAGACCTCTGCAAGTTCTGGACTCTACAATTTTCCTCATCTCTGAATACGCTAAAAAAAACAACTTTGCACCTCTAGCTTTGGCGTTTGTGAAAAGGCTTTGAATTATTAAGCCTTTTCATGCAATATTTGTTTATCTTTTCTCAAGGTGGTAGACGAAAGCATACTTTTTGAATTTAATTTGGCATGTACCGTTAATTTTGAAATTCTTGCAGAATAAACTACTTGCCATTTTGAGGCTGCAGGAGTTCATTATTGTGTTCGGTAACCATGTGATATGTTATGATTCCCTTGGAACTTGAGCCAGAAATTTGCTTTCTAACCTTGTGTTAGTATGTGTTGGTAATTAATATCCTGGCCGGAATGATTACGCCAAAGAAAATGATCACGGCTTGAAAAGATATGAATATTGCCTTGGGCTCTGGGAAATGCCTGTGAGATGACACAATAGCCTATGGCCGTGCGGCTTACTGTCAATGAGCGCCACCTTTTTAAAGCTAATTAATTAGCTCCTATTAATCTAGCACGCATTGAGTCATACCTCCATAGATGCAACTAGCCCAGAAATGTGAGAAAATGCAAGCACGCATTTCAAGCTGGCATCTAGCCATCATCACATTTTCTCAAAATAGATTAGCATGCGTCTTGTCATTTTTTCTATAAATAGGCCAATAAGTAGTGAGGAAATCATACTTAGCATTTGAGCAGTGATAGGTTGTTAGCAGAGTTTTAAGCAAATTTTCTCATAGGTTAGGTGATAGGTGAATTTCAATATTGGCTAAAAAGCATAGGCATAGTGTCAGAACTATGAATACTCTTGTTCGTCTAACCTCTTATAAGTCACAGATAGTGTTTTTAGGGGAGATTTCTACTAGGCGGCTGAAAAGAATGACCAAGAATAAGCATTTGTTGGTCCTAATAGCCATAAAATGGGTTTTAGGTAAAGACTATATAGAATATGAGGATAAGTATCAGGTGAATACTAATATATGTTCCCACTTCATGGCATCTATGTTAGATAGTGGCATCCCCAGGCCTCTCATCCTGAAGCTAGTCAAAGAAATGTTTCCCCAAAAGTACCTAAATGGCCTTGGTGAAGTTGTTGCTCACGCCGCATACGGAGTAAGTTTGTTGTCAACCAATGACCTCCGTCGCTATATTGAGGAAGAAGCGGTAGTTGTATGGTTGCCATTTCTCAGTGGATTCCTCCTTTAGACACGCGATGAGCATCAGCAGAGGGCTACCCAGGCACTACATTTCATGTTCTGCAGTTACAATGCGATACCGTTCTATGACGTAGATTGGTATACTGACTTCAGGAACCTGGTTTTCCCCCGCCAATGGCGGTTGTACCAAATGATGTTGCTTCTGCTGCCAAAGAACCTGCTGATGAGAAAGAGGTAGATGCTTCCATTGATGCGTCAATTGTTGCCTCTCATGCCTTTGGATGAAAACCCCTCTCTGTTCCCAAAAAAAAAAGTCTCCCCATTTTCTTTATTTCCCACTATTACATAGACCACCTACCCAATAGGTTGTATATAAGCCTGAAAAAAGGCTATCATTTTGCATATATAAAATAATAGCTTGAATACTTGTATACTTTTTGGATTATGGCTTCCCCAGCCATTTTACAATGTAAAAACTGAATAATATATATAAATAGATATATATCTTTATAAAGAAAATCCATGCTCTTTCTTTCATTCTGCATTTCAGTTTTATGGGCTCTTTTATAGCATATGTGTTTATTTCTTTGCACCTGGGTATGTTTTATGTAAAGCAATCTTGTTATTCCACCCTCCATAATAATGATTTAATTCTGCAGAGACACAAACCAATTTTGAAAAAGATCGGCCAAAGAAAGGGAAATAAAATAAAAGCACTATTCACATATGTACAAAAATAGAACTTGGCACCTAATGGAACAGCTTAAGATGAATCCCATTAACCGGGATTCCTAAGGGTTCATGTTCCATATTTTCTAACTCAAAAGCGTTATGCTCCTTGCACCAAATTATTTTAAAGGGACCCTCCCATAGGCTATCAAATTTACCATGTTGACCTGGCTTAGCAGCCCTTTTATCATATTTCAGTACTAAGTCTCCGCACTTTAGGCCTTGGTTGGAAGCCTTCTTGTCAAAACATCACTTGACCACTTGTTGATGGTTTGTCATGCCTATTAGGGAATTCTCCCTTTTTTTTTGCACTTCTAATAGTTCGTCAAGTCGAACTTCCATGGCACCATTTTGTTCTATTTTGAGGGATTTCAACAATTAGAGTGTCAGAATCTCCATAGATATAGGTAACAGTGCCTCTTTCCCGTATACTAATTCATAAGGTGAAGTCTTAAGGACTTGCTTAGGAGTTATGTGGTTTGCCCAGAGCACTGCTCGAAGGTTTTTATGCCATTCCCTCTGGTGTTCCGAACCAATCCTTTTAAGGAGCTAGACTAGGCTCTTGTTTGCTGACTCTGCAAGGTCATTTCCCTACGGGTAATAATTTGATGATGTCTTGAGGAATATGACATTCGATAATGCGAAGCGACATACCTTTGTGCCTAGGAAAGCTCTAGCATTATCAGAAATGATAGTCTTCGGAGGACCGAACCTTGTCACCAACTCTTTGAAGAAATCTACAATCTCTATTTCTGTTGGGCTTTTCAGCGGAACAGCCTCCATCCATTCGATGAAGTAATCTGTGGCGGTTAGCATCCACTTGTGTCTGGCACTAAAAGCTGGGTTAATCATCATGATGAATTCTAGTCCCCATTGCACAAACGGTTCGTCCACCACTATGGGTTTCAGAGGCATTGTGGAATTCTTCCTTCTGTCAGTAAAGAACTGGCATTTTTTGCAAAATTTTACCATAGAGTGGGAGTCATTAAAAAGTGTAGGCCAATAGTAACCAGCACGCATGATTTTAATGGCGGTGGTCTTAGCAGAGAAATGTCCACCCATAGCACTATTGTGGAACACGTCAAGGATCCTCTTTACTTGCTCTGAAGTAACACATCGCAGGAGAACACCATTGAAATTCCTTTTGAAAAGGACTCCCTCTACTAGCGTATATCCTCAATTTTGCAGCCGGTAGTATCTCCTCTTCTGGGTTGAGAGACCTAGTGGATACTTTCTGGTTTGCATGAACCTCATTCTATCATTCAGCCAACAACCCTCCTATTCTGGTTCATTTATCAAGATGAGCTTCAGTTGCTCTGCTGGGGCGGGTGTATCCTCCTTCTGTGCCATGTATTCACATAGTCCACTTCCTCTAATAGTTTTAGTAGGTTTGACCTCATTGTCATATTCAAGGATCTTGGTGATCCAATTAGCTCTTTTTTCTGTGATCTCCCCTTCCATGATATATTCACGCACACTAGAATGTGTGACATACATAATCACCTTGTTGCAGGAAATTAGATGGAAAAAAATTTTAAGTCCTTTCACTATTGCAAAGGCCTGCCTTTCAACGAAATTATAATTCACCTCATATTCCTTTAGGATCTGGGAGTAGAATGCCACTAGATGTTCCCCCTTTTCTTCATCATCTTTTTGGGTTAGGACAGTAGCGATACTAGACTTGCTACTAAATGTATACATTATAAAATCTTTAGATAGATCTGGATTAACCAGTATCGGGGCTATGGAAATATCTTCCTTAACTTTTTCAAAGGAATCCTGAGATTCGGTCGTCCATTTGAATGCCTGATCCCTCTTAAGCATCAGGGTGATCAACTTAATTGTTCCCGCAAAGTCGAAAATAAACTTGCTAACAAAATTTACCTTTCCTAGGAAATACTGAACACCTTTCTTATTCAGCGGAAGGGGGAGTTCCTTGATGGCTTTTACCCATTTGGGGTCAATTGAAATCCCTTCCTTAGATACAACAAGTCCTAACAGCTTGCCTTGCGGTACTCCGAATACGCATTTCTTTAGATTTAGGGAAACCCTGAACTCCCAGCACTTTTGAAAAACTATTTCTAAGTGATCAAAATGATCATCCTTAGATTTAGAAAACACAGTAAGATCATCCAAGTAAATTAGAATAAACTCATTGATTAGGTCACTGAATGCGATGTCCATCGCCAACTGGAATGTTGCCCCTGCATTGGATAAACCAAAAGGAATTTTAGCATATGCAAATGTTCCCCACTTTGTGGTGAATGTAGTCTTGTGCTAATCTTCTTCCTTAACTCGGATCTAATTGTAGCTGGAGAAACCATCCAGTAGAGAAAATATTTTTGATCCTGCAACCGTTTGTAGTATTCACTCCATTGAAGGCAGTGGATAATGGTCTTTCAGGGATGCTCTGTTTAGGTCTCAGAAGTCCACACACAAATGGATATCATCATTCTTCTTTCAGATCGGAACTAGATTCGATACCCAAGTACTATGCTTGATTAGGAAGATAATGCATGACTCAATAAGCTTAGTTAGTTCTTGTGCCATTAGATCTTCAATTTTAGGGTTTACTGGCCTCTATATTTGTCAGACTAGGTTTTCACCTTCTGCTAGCTCGATAGTGTGTTGAACGATATCAGGATCATATCCCTCCAGATCATCATAGGACCAAGCCACTACTCCATACTTTTCAGAGAAACTAATGAGTCTTTATTTATCATGGTGCGAGACACTTTTCCCGACTCGAAGATTCTTGCCATCTACGAACTGAAGGCTCACATAATCACTTGTGTCTGCTACGAACTTCCATTTATCATTTCTTGCATCATCACAATCAAAAAAAAAATTGAGAGTAACCAATCCTTTCGGAAGCTTGTTAGATTTGAGTTGCATAATTTGTCCTTCATAAGCTTCGGGCAATCTTTGGTTGAAGTTGATCGGCAAATTCTCCTGACTGCTGGATGAACGAGGTGATGTGTTCATCACTTTCAAAAAATTTCCAACTCTGATCATTATCAAGAATTGTCGGTCGGACCAGTACTCATACTAAATGTTCATTATGTATAAGGTTAGAGGCAAGATCAAACTGGGCACCAATCACAGCCATGCGATCTGCATCGCTATTTTGTCCTTGGGGAATAGTCTAGATGTTGAAGGCTTCAAAACCCTCAACCAGGTCCCAGACTCAATGTCGATAGGATCTCATGCAGACATTCTTTGCCATGGAAATTCTTCGGATTCGGTTGACTACTAGTTCAGAATCTCTGAACACCATTAATTGCTTAATGCCCATTTGTTCTGCAAGGCTTAAACCTTGAACTAATCCATCATATTCAGCCTCATTGTTTGAGCAGGCGAAATGAAAAAGAAAAAACCTTAACAATTTTTCATTTTGTGGGGATATTAGATATATCCCTGCTCCAGCGCCCACTTTACTTCTTGCTCCATCAAAGTATAGTTCCAAAGCTCGCTTTCCTGGCTTCCTTCAAACTCTTTGGTAACCTTTGGGAATACTTGGTCTTCATCATAAATTACATAGGTACCCAATCCTGTAGCATGATAATTTCCGAAAGGATCATTGTCCATGTGTTCACTCAAAAGAGCATCTTCTTTGTCATTTCGGTCTCTGCTCACCTTTTCTTCCTCTGGTAATTCAACGCAATACATTTCTTTCTTAGTGATAGAGGTATGCGCGGCTTCAAAATTGATCAAGGCTTCATCTGCTACATGTTCAGAATGCAAAGACTCTAATTCTATCTTCATTTTTGCACCATGCTTGGCTCTGAGTATCAAATGTGACCAATCCAAGGATAGGTATCCACCCACCTTTGAAGTAAATTCTCAGGATAGACAGAGACCAAACATAGGAGGAACATCTATGATCACGGTGTCTTGTAGCACCGTGATACTAGAGCAAGTAAATAGAGTTAAAGGAAGTGATCTGATGACACCTATGGCTTCAACTTTGTTCCCATCAAGCTGCATTACCCCCCTTTTCATAGGTTCATAGCTGAGTCCTAAAGCTTCGGCTATCTGTTTAGGCATAATCGTGGTACTAGTGCCAGAATCAATCATAGCATTGTGCAATAACTTCTTTCCTATAATGAGAGTCAAGAAGAAGGGTTGAGGTTTTAACTTATCCCTAACCTCGGCAGGGGATTCCTTTGTATTGTTTGTAAGGGCTTTAGCTAGCGGTATTTGATTAACAACCTTTGCACTGGAAAACTACTCTATTGGTGTCGGGTTGACCTCTTCTTGAAGCGCCTTTTGTAATAGTGTATTTTGCTCTGGGATAGCTAGAAGGTCCCATAGAGACACATTAGCAGATGATTTCTTCAATTTTTCAACCACATTAAAAGGTGACAAGCTCAGAGGTTTCTGCTCCTTGGTTCTTGCTATAATAATTTCCTTCCGTGGTTGAGATGATGACAGAACGGTTGAAGTGCTAAGAATCTGATCAGAAGCACTTTTGAGTTGTGGGCTGACTAGATGCGAAACAACTGACTTGCCAGTGAATCTCCTTTTTGAGCGCATGTTATAATCAAATTGCACTTGTGGTGTTTTGGGTATGAACGCATCATTAGAAAACACTGTTTCTTCTTCCTCCATCCAAGAGAAAAGCTCGTGATCAGGAGCAATATCAGATTCTTGTTCTAAATACATTCCTTGCATTTGCACGGTAAGAACCGCACTCTCCATTTTTGGTGAGGCATATATATAACCCCTGTGATTTGTTGCCGCATTTTGGTTGCATTGCTCCACCACCTTTTGTTGCAAGTTTCCACACAGATAGTTCTAGGGCATATGTGCATCACTGCAAGGGAAGCACCACTGATTGATATCATCAATAAGGTTGTTCTGAACTATGGTTAATTCCCTACTCGAGCTTGGTGATGCATTCATCACTAGAGTAGGCACCGGCACCATTTGGTTTGTAGTCAGAGCTGGTGAATTATTTCGAGGCATGCCCTGGTACTGATTCTATTGATATGAGGACCACCCGCCTTGATAGTTTTGATATGCAGGCTTCAAAGGTGTTGATTGCTTTCGCTTAAGAGTGGTTATATCATTCGCCATTGTTCGTAACATCTCTTTGAGGTCACTCATTTCATCCTTGGAAGAACCTGATGTAGAGGCCACATTTTGTGGGGTTTTCGCGTATGTATACATTGACTGGCCAGTTGCGGGTGCACTAGTTGATGCAACTTCTTGTGCGGAAATCAATATTTCAGGAAATATCAACATGATAGGTCGAGGGGTAACTTTCCACAATCTATCAAATGATTCTCGGCCTTGACAGCGACACCGTAATCATCTGGTAGAGTAGCTCCTCCTAAAAACTTGATCATCACAAAAATGTCAGAATTGATGGACTTTAGATAAAATATGAACGCCAACTAAGGAGTCAAGTGTATAGTAATAGGAATCCTCCGCCAATTTGTGTGAAATTGAGCATTAAAGTCCGTCAGAGCCTCCTAGGGGGCTCGTTTTATGACAGATAGTTGATAATACAGTGAAGAACGATCTCCGTCATTTGAGAACCTCTCATAGAATAGATCTTTGAGCTCATCCCAGGTGCGAATAGTACTAGGTGACAGGTTTCAGTACCAATCCAGCGCCTTTCCTTTAAAAGATGCGGTGAGATGCCTCAGAGCTACATTCTGCGTTGTAATCCTGTGTACCAAACATACATCCACCACATCTTGCAAATGTTCTACTGGTGTTCTTGAGCCATCTCTGGTAAATTTCGGTATATCTTTCATGGTTGAAACCGGGATAGCACCCCAGATAGCAGGTGCTACCGGGGCTGCTAGGGAACTTCCGGCATCCCCTGCCACATAATTTTTGTTGAGGTGCTGTCATAATAGTGGTTTACAATTCCTGAGAGGAACGAATTTTAGCTAAAATCACATATTTTTAGAAAATATAATAATTTAAGCCTTAAAAAGTTCCATTTTAAGGATTCCAATTAAAAAGGGTTTGATCAAATCACCTTAGATCAAACCCCCTTGGATAGAACCTCGCTAGTTTTAAACCATACCTATAAATGCATCTCCTTTACACCTATCAAAATGCTGATAAAAAATCACTTTTGATTTAGATTTTGGGGATCAAATGAATTCATTTAAAATTTATTTCAAATGATTATGGTATTCCTCGAGAACAAGCTATCCAATGAATATAATTTTAATATGTTTTGGTTTTGTTATGTATTTGCTTTTAAGTTTTATTAAACATAGGTTTTCATCGAAAATGAATTTCTTCCTTCTTCACATGTGGAAAAATAGAAGATTATCAAAAAAATTTAAAATATGAGTGCACCAGATATTGAAGTCCTTGATCCAACAAAAAAATTAAATTAAATTTTGACATATACAAAAAGTTACCGTTATCTGATCGCGTTATTATGCGAATTGTAATTAGTTTGACTTTGAAACTTGATTAAGGAAAAATATTCAATAAAAACTATCTAACCAAGTGGAAGCACTAGATATTAGAGTTACAAATCTAAATTTGAAAGAATTAGAATTTTATCCTTCACGGAAAAAAAGTTATGCGTTATACATTGTCGTCACTTTTTAAAAATGTTGTTTTCTAAAAAATCTATTTTAGGTAGGAGATGGAAAAGAAGTGCAATTTGATTCCAAAAATTTTGAAAAAAATATTTTTAGAATCTACAGACAAAATTTGATGAGACTCTAGTTTGCACCATCTTCAAATTCCTCACAGTTTAGCCGCTATAGGTGCCCGAATGTAAAGATTTAGTTAAAAATAATAATTTCAGTGTCCAGTTTGGCCAAAAATTGTAAACCACTATTATCGGATCACCCGTTGGCAGTTGGCAACATGGTGAGAGGAACGGGTGGCGGGAATGGAACAATTACTAACTGATTTGCGACTCGGACTGTTCCTAGTGGAGGCACTAGTAAATTGGGGTTGCCTGTGGTTTCGGATCTAGTTACAGGCCGATGGCTCATACACCCTTCTAAAATGCAATTTCATTTAAGCTCGGTCCCAGCGGGTGTGCCAGAAAAAGAACAAACTATTGATGCCAAAATTTGATGAGGTAATAGTGTCTTATGGGAAACTCAGTTTATGGGGGACCTTTTGCGCTAAACTAAGTGACCTCCAGATTTTTAGAGAAGTCGGCTTCTTCTATAATGTGGGGTTGGAAAGGGAAAAAGAAACAAATATAATAAAATAAATTCTAACCTAAGGCAATGCATCAAGACTTAATAATAGGCATGATAAATCATAAATCTAAGAGCCTGAATGGTGTTGTAGTGTTCCAGAACATCAGAAACTTAAGATTACAGTATAGACAATCCATTCATTGACATAAAATATTATTGCATACATTCCTACTACCAAGAAGAGTCATTAGACATGGTCTAGGTCAACAAACTTGCATTCAACATATGTAGAAGTTCTTAAATGAAATGTCAAGACAATAAAAGCATAGTTTACAGTTTGATCAAATAGCATGAAAAATAGAAAGGCCGAACAATTGGCACATTCTGAGAGTCTTTACAATAAAATAAAATAGCAATAAAGGTCTAGCATCTTTTTACTAAAACCAGCGCTTTCCTTCAAATTCTGGACCCTTTTCTCTCAATAAAGAAAAATATATATAGCAAGAAAAAACCCCCACCACTTCAGAAAACAGTAACAAAAAAGATTTCGCAATCCCCAGGAAATGATGCAAGAATCAGAATATTCCCAAAGCTGTTGCAATAGAATCGATCTAGAACCAAGTATCTGGTCACTCCATGCATAGGGGCGTCCTCTGCAAATGATGGCGGTGGTCCCGGAAAGGCCCAATCAGACAAGTGTCACCCTCTTGTGCAAATGATTATGACACATAGTGGCCAATAGCATCATTCGGTTCATCTAGTCTATCGCCTGAATATAAGATCCACTGGCTAGGCACGTGGCAGCCTTTCGCTGCCCGTATGAACCCTTTTCTTTTTCCGCTGAGTACTTGCATTAACGCTACACATGTCGAATGGGTCAAGCACTTCATCAACAATGGAGGGAACGATTACCAGTCAGGCGCAAAAGAGATGTGTGCCAGTGTTTCGCTTCCCATGGTTGCTACTTCATCTCTATGCAGAAAGATTTGTGGATAGCGGAAACATAGCAAGTGTACACTGCAAATAGCAACTGTGGGGCCCGCCAAAAACTTTTGGGAAAAAGGGCTTCGTGGCACTCGAGCCGAGCCCGATGAGACAGTAAGAAAGCATGATCAAAAGTATCCCACAACCGCAACACGTGGAAACATAGCGGAGTTTCCTGGAATGCGAAGGAATGCAGAGACTCGGGGTTGTGAGGAGTAGACATGTGGCGCGGTAGATTAGAACCTAGATAAAAGGTTGAGCTAACTTTGTGAAGCGCGGTCTGATGCATAGAGAAAAAAAACACCTGAAGGGAGCTAGTTAAATATTTATTAACAGTATATATTTCATCTATTTCTATGGATTCATTTTTTAGGAACTAATATTTGTCTCATTACCATGCTACAGGTAAAATTATCTGCCATTCCAAGGAAACAAACAAGGAATAAACCAACAGATGAAGAGTATGAAACCAATAAAGCAAAAAATAGAGAATGGATGAGGACTGGTGCAGGAGCACCTTGTTGCATTCAAGCCTCCATGAGGCCATATTGTATAAATTCATTAAATTAGGTGTTTTAATGTTTTAATAAGATTGAATGAACCATTTTATATATGTTTGAAGTCATTTGGATTCATTGATGAAGATTTGGTGTCATTTAGTTGAAAAATGAAAACATTGTCAAAAGTTGTCAAATGTTGTCATAACAACTCTTCTTGTTAAATGAACACTTTTTAAAAGTTTTTTAAAAGTTGTTAAATGGTATTTGTAGGTTGGTTGGAGTATAACTTTATTGTACAAGCATAAAAATGGGCCTCCAAGTCAAATGGGGGGTTGGAATGTAGATTGAACAAGTATTTATGAATGAAGAGATGATTTTTTCTTCAATTTTTCAATGTTCTGCCATATTCTTTTACATGGTACGGATTTGTATGAAGGTGTAAAGATCTTAAATTTATTTTTATTGATATAGTAATGAACTAGCTTTTATTTTCAATTGGTTTGATTTTTTTTTATTGATTTTGGAGAAAGTTATGATCATTTTACCATTTGAAGCCCTATGGGATTGTTTTCTCTAGAAGTTGCAGGTTGTTGCAGAGAATGGTATGATTGTACAGATAAATTAAAGACCTCTGACCTTTTGGAAATGTTAAATATGTGAATCTAGTTTAATTTTCACTTTTTTTATCAATTTTCATTTGGTTTTTATTGATTTATGACAATTTTGGTGAAGACTACCCAGTTCAGGAACTAGGGTTTCCAGCAAATAAGAAAAATTCATATATTTTTATTCCACCATAAAAAAGTGATAAAAGTTGGTGAAAAGTTCTTTTTTTACATGTTCTAAAAACACTTTAAAGTAAAAAGATTCATTTATTCATTTTCATGAGTTATGGTAGATTGTGTTTCATTTTGGTGGAGAGTGGTAAAAGAAACATGGTTTTCTTGATGTTTGAACAAAGCTATGCATAGTTTGTTTATGGTTGGTCTTAAATCATTGTTGTATGATATTTGGATGGTTGTAATGAGTTTTTGGGATGAATCTAAGCATGTTGAAATCATTTACCAAGTTTTATAGAGATTGGAGTCCATTTGTGTAAGTTGGAGCCCATGTTGCTCAAGGTTAAAGGATTGAGATTGCTTCAAGAATGAAGAATTTTAGTTGTGTACTTGATTATTGCCAAGAATATAGAAATTTTATGGTATGAACTCTCTTTCTCTTCATCAAATTGGTATTAGAGCCCAGAAAAATGTCTAGGTTAGTGTTGGTTTGTGTTTTTGTGTTGTGGTTGTGTGCAGGTTAAGAAGAACCTGATTGCTTCCAAGGAAAGGCAAAGAAAAGTTGAATAGAAACAAGGAGAGACTTGCTTGTGAAGATAGATTTGGTGAGAAGATTGGGAAGAAATTTGCTAGCAAAGGACAAGAGGAAAAAGAAGAAACAAGAGGGAAAAAAAAAAGGAAGAGAAAAGAGGAAGAGATGAGGCAAAAGGAGATTGAAGAATTAAAGCAAAGGATAGATCAATTGCTCAAAAGAGTCACAAGTTGGCACTTGACCATGAAAAAGAAAGTTGAATGGCCCATACAAAAGATTATTAAAAGAAGAAAAATATAAGCAAGGATGGCATCAAATGAGGCAAAGGTAAAGTTTGTTGAGCAAAGTAAGTTACAGGTTGAGATGCATGATATTTCAATTATGTTTGAAGATGAACAAACTTCTTTGTTTGTTGAAGAACACATTGATGTTGAGATGAATGATCATGGTTGTTGGTAATCAAGTAGTTGATAAAAATTTTGATGAACAAGTAGAGAAGGTTGTCGAGGTTGTTGATAAGGTTGGTACTAATCCTCAAGATGTTGTTGATAATAAGGTTGATAATGACAATGTTGCAGATTTGTTTGCTAATGAGATATATGCATATTTTCAAGGATATAATGCAGGTTATATATGGTACTTTGATGATGAGAGTGAAGGTATAGATGATTTTGTTGAGGTATATGCACAAGAAATGGACCTTTGGGACATGAAGACAGCAAATGTAGTAGAAGATTCAATGGTAAAGGTAGAAGAAGATGATGGAGTGATGTCTAAATCTGATAAAGAAGAAGACAAAGGTGGAATGGATTTGCTACTGAGGTATGAGAATGAAATGTTTACTTCATTGTTTTATGATGAGACTAATGGAATTTTTAGTTTTCTCCATGTATAATTTTGTTGTTATCTTGAGACAGCAAAAATAGAGACATTATGGTTGCAGGAAAATCATGGCACAAGGATTGTGGATGAGTTTGAACATGTACATGATGGGAAGATGGAAAGAAGATACCTTCTTCTTGTTGTGTCTATAATTTCAAGGAAGAAAAAACCATGGGTTAAGATGAAGATAAAAAAATTTGTGATTACTGGTGATAGTGAAGATTTATTTATGTTTGCAAGTCATTTATTCTTTGCTCCCTCAAGGGACTTGAGTTTTTTCTTCAAGGGGAGAATGGTGCAGGAGCACCTTGTTGCATTCAAGCCTCCATGAGGCCATATTGTATAAATTCATTAAATTAAGTGTTTTAATGTTGTAATAAGGTTGAATGAGCCATTTTATATATGTTTGAAATCATTTGGAATCATTGATGAAGGTTTGGTGTCATTTAGTTAAAAAATGAAAACATTGTCAAAAGTTGTCAAATGTTGTCATAGCAACTCTTCTTGTTAAATGACACTTTTTAAAAAAAAATTAAAAGTTTTTATATGGTATTTTTAGGTTGGTTGGAGTATAAATTGATTTTACAAGCATAAAAATGGACCTCCAAATCGAATGGGGGGTTGGAATGTAGATTGAACAAGAATTTATGAATGAAGAGATGAATTTTTCTACAATTTTCCAATGTTTTTCCTTGTTCTTTTACATGGTACGGCTTTGTATGAAGGTGTAAAGATCTAAAATTGATTTTTATTGATATAGGAATGAACTAGCTTTCATTTTCAATTAGTTTTGTGTTTTTTTATTGATTTTGGATAAAGTTATGATCATTTTACCATTGGCAGCCCTATCATGGGATTGTTTTCTCTGGAAGTTGCAGGTTGTTGCAGAGAAGGGTACGGATTGTACAAATAAACTAAAGACCTCAGACCTATTGTAAATTTTGGATATGTTAATATAGTTTCATTTTCACTTTTATCAATTTTCATTGGGTTTTTATTGATTTATGACAATTTTGGTGAAGACTACCCAATTCAGGAACTAGGGTTTCCAGCAGATAAGGAAAATTCATATCTTTTTATTCCACCATCAAAAAGTGATAAAAATTGGTGAAAAGTTATTTTTTTACATGTTCTAAAAATCCTTTAAAGGAAAAAGATTCATTTATTCATTTTCATGAGTTATGGTAGATTGTGTGTTTCATTTTGGTGGAGAGTGGTAAAAGAAACATGGTTTTCTTGATGTTTGAACAAAGCTATGCATAGTTTGTTTATGGTTGGCCTTAAATCATTGTTGTATGATATTTGGATGGTTGTAATGAGTTTTTGGGATGAATCTAGGAATTTTTAAATCATTTACCAAGTTTGATAGAGATTGGAGTCCATTTGTGTAAGTTGGAGCCCATGTTGCTCAAGGTTAAAGGATTGAGATTGCC
>VDFB02000013.1:222121765-222139558 GCA_007258455.2 Sequoia sempervirens
GAGTTAATGTTATCCCCTAGGGTGATGAAATCCCTAGGAATGCCTCATCAAATTAATGATCCAAGTATTTTTTGTCACAATAAGATTACACGAAGCACACGGGGAGAACATACATAGATTGAGTTCATCGAGATAAGAATGAAATGAAAATAAAGAGAGTAAGTGATATTTTTTATTCTCAATATCACAAAATTTGTAAGAGACAATACACACTACTCACTCAAATACACAGTAAACAATGATCATTAACATTAATAAAAAAAAAGTGTGTGACAAAGATTAGCCAAATGATAATACCTTGGACAAATATAGTTACAACACAAATATGTTAGTAGTTTCACAAATAAATTCTTTGAATAATGAATATGGCTTCAATAAAATGGATTAGAACTAATAATTAAATTCCTAAAAAGATAAAAATAATAATTTTATGCCACAATAAATATATGTAAAGAAAAGATATGTTTATCACAACATTGCAATTTTAAACTTTTTGTGTTTTTCACATAGTCAACTAGATCTAATTATTATGCAATATTTTTTACCCTAAAATTAAATATCAAAACAATAAATCACCAATAAAATTTTGATAAATTTCTAAAAATGTAAAAATATCTAAATATAATCCTTGATTTGTACCCTAAAAAGTAGATTTATGAAATTATTTGGTAATTCTTTTATCTAAAAAATAAAAATATAAAGAATAGATCCCTATTAAATTTATGAGAGATTTATAAAAATATAAATTGTTCTAAAAAATTCTTTGATTTGGAACCTAAAAACTAGATTTATGAAAAAATCATAAAATAACCATAACTCACCAACTATTGATGAACTAGACCTATGTTCTTTACTAAATATTTATTAGATGATCCAAAAAAATTAGTAAAAAATTTCCTATCCACTTGTAAAATATGATGAAATATTTATTTTTTGGTAAAAGGAAAAAGGCCTAAATATTTTGTATTAATCATAAAACAAAACTACATGCTTCAAAACTAGTTGTAGTCATGGCCCATCAAGGTCAAAAAAAAATAAAAATAAAAAAAATCTATATGTTACCCCCTACAGCCCAGCATGCAGTCTGTAGTGACAACACTAAATTTATGGTGCTTAACATTGTCTTTAGAAATTTAAAACCCAAACACCCAAGTGATATGAAGTAGCTACAAAAACTTGCTAACAATTAAAAGTCCTATGAAAAAATATTATACGTTTATGTTAAGAAAGAATAGAGTTAAAATCTTGTAGGGAAAACTAAACTATACATTACCAATTTCTTGAATATAATTGATAAATTTTCCAACCCATTCAAATTCTTGGACTGGCTCAATAATATTTAAAAACTAGGGTTTTTCCTTCAACATATAAAAGTTAGATACAAATATTTTTTGCATAAAAGAACTAAAAACTAGAAATATGGGGTTAGAAAAAAATTTAAAATCAAGGATTAAATAGGGATGGGAGTCCCACCAAGCATGCCAAAATCAAGACAAGGAAAATGAACAAGAGAAATGACATAAAGATTCAAAGCATGCAAATGGAACCTTTTACCTTGCTCACTCCTTTCTCCTCTGATTGAGCTAGAAGAAGAGTTGCACCCAGTGCTCTCTTGATGTACTCCTTTGATGTATGGAATATGGTTTTTTTATGAAACCAACAAAATGATAGCATGATTGAGATGATGAATGATCATATGGATAGCATGAGGATAGAATGAAGATGAAATAGATAAAAAATTTAACAACATAAAGCTATGATGATGGTGGATCCAATAGAAATTTTGGTAGCATAAGGATGTGAAGATGAAATATTCAACATAAAATATAGAACAATAAGTCTATAATAATGGTAGATCCAATATAAATTTGGGAAGCATACTTGGATATGAAGATGATTCTAGATTTAATAAAAAATTGGACAACATAAGGATATAAAAATGAAATATTCTCAAATGGGATGAGAGACCTCTCATTTATAGAATTTCTAAGAAGGAAATCAAGGTCCAAAATATGTTGATTGATCAATGGCTAGGATTGATTGAGGATTAGGATTTGAATCAATTTTTTTTATCATCTAACAAGTGTCACATGAGTGATAAGGAATAATTTTAGGATTTGATTAGGGAAACATTACAAAACCCTTATCTGAATGGTTGAGATTTAGAGATATAATATGAAATCGATGGACGAGATGCAAAATTAGTTTGAATTTGGTGGAAAGTGTCCACGTTCAATGAATCTAGACAAGGTCTTAGTTAATCATGTGGCTCTCAATAATTAATTAAACACTAATAAAATTATTTAATTAATTATTGGAGGAGGGTGATGTGGAAGTATAAAATAATTAAATAAATAATAAATATGTATTTAATTAAAGTGAGGGACGAAGGTGATAGATAAATTAATTAATTAATTAATAAATATTTATTTAATTACAAGCTAGGATAGGGTAAAGTCAAGTGTGGTTAGGTATGATCATATTTTAGGTTTCTACATAAGGCATATAAGATGTAACAAAATGAATGTCTTAAAATTAAAATATAGACAAACAATTACATATCTATTTCTACAATATCAAAGACACATACAATATCATAAAGGAATACAAAAAGGTGTCCTAATATTTTGAGTAGTAATATAATTTTAGTTTCTTAATTACATCTATTTGTCACACTATGCCATTAGATAAATTACACATTAAAAGGTGGAAAACCCTAATTCCTTCTAGTTCAATTTCACACATGATTAATCATTATCTAAGAAATTTGCATTAGTCCATGTATTAGTCTCAACTTATATATTTAGACGATTATTTAAGTAATTAGTTAAATTTTAGCCATCTATATTTCCTTTCATTTGGTGAAATCATAATTTATTATGAATGAATGTTCCCTATGCTTATAGTAAGGTTTTTTCTTTAGTATAGTTCACCTTTTAGACCCCCTTTTTTTTTCACTATTGGCCATTATTTCTTTAGTAAATCATCACATTCTATTACATTTATGGCACTCCATGCTCCATGGATCTGTTGCTTCAACATGTTCACATATTTATATGAACCTTGTTAGCACGTTTCTATGTAATTTCAAGACAAATCATTATGATGACTGCACCCTATGATCTAGTTGAATGTATATTTTAGATTCAAGGAAAGAAAGGGAAGAAAAAACTAAAATAAATGAAATTAGAGTGTTTTGAAGATTTGCATCTAGGATTTAGGAAAAGGTAGGAATAAGTATAAACATAATAAAATAAAGATACCCAAATAGAATTACTAAAAATATTAAAAGGAGAATAATAACTTTTATTTTCAAACTAAAATAAATAAAATTAGAGTGTTTTGAAGATTTGCATCTAGGATTTAGGAAAAGGTAGGAATAAGTATAAACATAATAAAATAAAGATACCCAAATAGAATTACTAAAAATATTAAAAGGAGAATAATAACTTTTTTTTTTGTGAAAGCTTAAAAGTTAAAACTTTGAAAACACCCTACTAAGATCTCTAGATACTTGAGCTCCATGATAATTGAAAATAATATATACATAGTTTAGAGCTAAGGAAGAAGAAAAACTAAGAAATAAAACTAGAGAAACAAAGGACTAGGGAAGAAAAACATGGTAGCTAATAATAAAAATCGAAATCAAGGGAACAAAAACTACCTTCGAGAGAACAAACAAATGCAAATAATATTACAATAGGAACTTAAAAATTTATTGTGGAAAGATTTATAATATAATCAGACTTAATAATTTGTTTAACATAAAAGATGAACTCATTTTTTTATATAATTTCAATTTTAATTAGTGGTCATGAAAGAGGATTTGTATATTTTAGATTTGTTGAGACAAGAGGTGACAAGATGTTTAAAGGGGCTATTTTTTTTACTTTAACTATAATTATACATTATGATTATATTCACATAAATATATTTATCCTTTTATCCTTCCAAAGATCACATTCACGCTCTATAATAAATACAAATGCACATAATTATCAACACTCTCAACAATTATAGATATGGGTCACATTATGTTTTGTATTCTCTATATAATATGCCTCAATATTAGATCAGTCCCTTCCAGATAAAAATATTATTAGATTAGGGTAATAGATTTTAGGAGAAATATAATGTAATGATGCTTTACTTTAAAGAGTTGAACAAATTCAAGGAAACATCATTATCATTATTAATGTATATAACACAAAAATGTCATTTTTTTAGTCTAAAATGATGGAGGCAATAGTAAACTCTATAATTGTATTTATTCTTAAAATCAATGTTCATGTCTTCAATCTTTATTGTTATCATGTAATTATCATGGTTCTAAAGAAATGTCAAGCTACACAATAAGGTATAGTAAAAGGAAAGTATGAGATGGATGTTAATTAAATTCAAATGCAATAACTTTTGTTAATAATTAACATTTTTTTTCTAAAACAGATTTATATTGTTACTAGAACATTAATTAATTTCTTAAACACATCTTTTCAATTTTTTTTTTGAAAATCTATCACTAATCAAAATATAAACTTCAATTAAAATTTATATATTTGATAAGATAAAATCAATATTTCAGTACAACTATAAACACATCAAAACAACCACTCATATGGTAAATATAAACTAACTTTTACAATGATTATAATTCCTCTTTACATTAATTTTGTTGGCTTTTAAGATATGATGAACAAAAATGATATGGACACAACGTCTACCACATAAACCAACTACTTTGTGCTAGAACAAATTACTTTTTCCTACAGTTGCTCTAGATAATCCATAAACATTGCCCACAAGAAAACATAGCCCACAAGAAAACAGAAAGGATATTGTGGAATATCACAACTTGTAAGGATAGCATGGTCCTCACTATTTACACAAGGAATATAAATAACAAATCTATTCTTGTCTCATGGCGCTCCACAGCCCCTCCACTGTAGCTCAAAATTCTCGTGGGTCAACAAACAGTCTAAGACCGGGTGCAGACATACTCCAATCCTCTTGGCTGGAAGAACTGAGTTTCTTAATGCACCAGAGATCCTCTGGACAAGAAAACAAATCTCTGTAAGGAATCCAAGACATGAGAGGATCACGAGCACCCACTTCAGTGGCAAGGAATCTGCACCCATTCTTTTCCCTCGCCAGATTGTGTGCAAACCACCATAGACAGCTCATGAGTTTTCCATACTTGGGCCCCTCTCCGTGCAATCCATAAAGGAAGTGGACTCCAAAGGGCCTGAAAACATCTGGAATAGATGGGACATTCAACCAAGGGAAGGCCTTGTCAAAGAAGCGAGTGGCTGCAGCATATATACGCTTAGTCTTGGAGACTCCTTTTACTTGCATTTTAAACAAATCATTGCTACTCCACACGCTTAGCACAGCCCAAGAACTGACCCTGGCCCACTCTTCACCTTTAGGAAAGGCCACCCATGTCCCTAAACTTAGCTTGTTTTGCAATATGGTGTCTATGTCCTCTGGAAAAAATTCAGAAGTTCCCATGCATTTTCTGTATAGAGCCTCTGCTTCTTTCGAGCCCAGTTTGAGGATTTGTACTGAGGAAGAAATGCGCTTAGAGTGGGAATGAACAGGGTGGACTAACATAGCTGGGGTTCTAAATTTGGTAAAGCTGCATTTGTCCACAAAAAGCTTGATACATGCATTGTTATCCTTCTCAGTAGCCATGTATGCGTACTCTGCCCCATTTCCCTTAAACCACTTTTCTATCTCTTGCACCAACCGCAGCCCAATTCCCTTGCGCCTACAAACAACAAATAAGACATTAAGAATTGAGTACATATCAAGGTGAAATGGGTTCTTCTGAACTGTCCAAGCTTGGGACACTTACATTTGGCAGAGAAAATGGTTGATCCAAACTTCTAAATCATAGAGCAATAAAACCAAGTTTCTAAAGATCAAACAAATCATTAAACAGAAAAAGACTAGTCAATGTATTCAGAAATAATAATTTTACACAGTATTTGTAATCTATAACTTCATGAGAGAAGACATTTCATTGTAAAAGAGGACATTTCTTTTGAGCTGAAAAAGGCATTTCCAATTCCTATGAAGCATATCTTTCTTTGAACAATCAAACAACCATGGTTCATAAAACCAGTATTCTGATTGTCATAGTTTCTGCAAATCCTGTTTTACATAAACATCAACCAGGCAAAATAAATTACAAGAAAAGCTATATTTAACTATTAAAGGATGTTAATAAAGTTCAAGAATTTGTAGTGTAGACTTTTCTTATTTTAAATGACCCTGACAGAGAAAATTTTATTGGATAGAGTTAGAAAGAATACCTGTGAGTTGGCGAGACTCGCAGGCCAAGAATATAAGCCGCCTTGGTGTATAATGGAATCTGCTGAAGCTCCTGCTTCTTGATCCCACATACAACCGTTTTAATGGAGCCCCTGATAATCCCCACCATTTCTTTCTCTGGTCCATATTCTGCAACCTATCAACCCACCAAAATCTCAGGCTGATCCAATATAATCTATCTGAACTATTCAATGGGTTAACGATATCAAGTTTCCACAATCCATGAATTGAATATTGCTGAGATGATTTCTGGATTTGATTGTGTAATGTTTTATTTGCATCAATCAGCTCAGCAATATTACACAATCGAATCCAGAAATCAGCTCACCAATATTCAACGGGTATTCAAAATAAACAGCCCTACTACTCTACACTCTCCATACAGATAAGCGATGAAAAATGTAAAGCCTATGCAAAAATGATTTATGTGTCATAAGAAAGTACCAGCATTGTGTAAGCTGGAGAATGGCGGATCCTACAAATGGGGTCACCCATGAGATCTGTATACAGAGAAACACTTGTACTTGGCCCTACTTCACATCTCATCTCCAACTCCTCTACTCGTTCAACATCTTTCTCTGCATCAAACTCTCTGATACACAATTTGTTGTGGACCTCCGTGTCACCCATTACTTCTTTGTTTCTCACACTAACTTCTACCGGCAAGACTGCCTTCTTATATGTCTTACAGCTGTGTGGATTGTCCTTGCAGCCGCTTTAGGCTCTGTAATCTTTCAGATTGTATCCACATACACACCAACCAACAAAACAAATAAAAAAACAACTTGTGACCTGCCCAGAAAGAACTAGAACTAAAACTAAAACTACTTGATCTATCTCATGCATTTCGTGATACATGAACGTCTTTATATAACAGCCAGCTGACTCACTTCAGCTTTATCCATGTTTCTGTTTCTTCCTTCTTTTCTTATGCAATTTTTTTCTGCTGCTTTTTTGTTTTATGGATTTTTTTTCTCTCAACTGTTGAGACCCAACTGAACGAGGCGGCGGTTTGTGTTTTCTTGTGTAATGTAATTGAAGGGGTTGTAGGGTGAGAAAGTAGGGATGTGATGGCATGCACGTGTGAGAGACTTCGTCGGCAATGCTCCATTGGCCTACAAACTGCTATTATTGGGCACAGGACGTCACAAGGACGTTACTGTACTGGACTCTTTTTACAGTACTATTCTCTTTGCTGGGGTGCGACAAATTTTCGTTTAGTGTGAGTGATTTCATGTCATGTCCTTCTCATGATATTTTGGGGCGATAGATAATCGTACCAGTTGTTTTCTCCCTAATGCCAAGAAGAATCGATCGTGTTGTGTTTTGGGCATTATTACGATCTTGTTGGATGGTACAGGGCGATCACTTTATGGAGATGGATTTATCCACTTCTATCTTCTGTCCACTTTTATCTTTTTTATTCCCAGCAGGAAAAAGCTACCTTTAAAATCATGGACTTGAAAGAAACCATGAAGAATCACCTGCTATGAATGAGGTTTCATTCAGGAGCCACCTGGAACTCCAACAGTATTTCTTCTTGGCAATCCATTGTTAGGTTACTGATTCTTCAAATTCATTGTTAATACTTAGAAAGTACAAACTCCATCGATGAAGTGGAAGAAGGGTAAATAATGACTTATAGTATTCCAAATGACTGCGCTGGCGTATTTTATTGTTGCTTACTATGGCCTTGTGAACTGGCTTCCAAAATGAATAAAGGTTTATTTCTTTTTGGCAAGAGAAAAGGCCTGTTAATGATAGATTTGAAAAGCAATCGCATGCTTTACTTGAGCAACCACATTCCATGGCCAAGATTTCTTAACATCAAATTATTAGGGTAGTATTCTTCTTCATTTCACCATAATTCTGCAATGCCAACTCAAATTTGGTTCAAAACAATGGAGACAACGGAATATACCTGGCATAACCCTGTTCAGCCAAACCCGCCTGAGCACTTTAAAGACTTTGATTATTGTTTTATTGTTTATTTGGAATTGTTGTCCAAAGAAAATGTCAACCATACACACTTTTGACTCTTTCCCCAGTTGAAAGTGCTTATTTTGAAACAATAGGATTCTGTGAAACCTGAATTACAAATATTGATGCTTTGCTTTAAAGTGGTGAACACATTTAGTAAATAATATTTGATACAATTATTAGGAAAATGTTTATTCATTATCATTGTCAATTCTTATAGCATAAAAATATCAACCTGGTTTAAAGTAGTGGATGCAAGAATACACTCCATAATTGCATGCGTGATAAAATCATGATCAAATCTTTATAAGTAAAAAAGAAAAAAAATCTAAATTGAAAGTGTTATTTTTATTCACTAGAAGTGCATTTAACCACTTACCAATATATGTGGGCTCTAATAATAATGTTAATTACTTTTCAAACTTAATTGAGTAAATAGAATGTGAAGTTTAGGCTACACAACTTTATTGCTAAGTTAAGAAAGTTGGAAAGAAAGTAGAAAGAGAAATCATGTCTTATTCAAAGCATGTACAATTGTCATAAGGATAGGAAGATGACAGGATGATATTTTGGATGATTGAAAGGTATTGAAAGTGCCACAATTGATATTGTCTTAAAATTTGCAATAATTAAATCTAAAAAAAATAGTAATGTCAAAATGGCATTATAGTGTTTGAAGAATAATGGAAGCATCCCACGAATGTGGTATTATCTAAATAATCATAGTTGTGTCTTGAATAATACATGAGTGTCTTGTACATGGTGGTGGCATATGTGCTCATCAATACATCTTCATTACTTGCTAGCATTAAAACTTAGAATAGTAAACACCTATTTTCATTATGGTAGTACCTATCAATTTTGAAAAAGTTAAGAAAGGAGGGTGCCTATGGCACACATAGGATATTGTCGTCATTAATTCTATTGAAGCATGTGTTTAGTAAAAAGTGTTTGAAAATGAATAGGTGGGTGGTTCTAGGGTGCTTATGAATGAAGGTATCACAATGAAGTGGATGTCCTTAGTGATCTAAAAATAGAAAAGTGTGTTGGTTTTAGAGATAAATTATGTATTTTTTTTAATTTTTAGTAACTTTTTAAAATCATTATGCTTAGGGATAATCTAAGTTCTTTGTACAATGAATTAAGGTTAAGGTTTATAGAAAAATGTAGATGTTTAGGAAAGAAAAAGTGAGGTTATGTGCATGGGGCCTTAGCACATCATATTATTGTGTTAGGTGATGTGAAAGTTTGAATTTGGATGGCATGAGATTCCAATAGTGTGAGGGTCATGTTCAACTTCCTATGAGGTGTTTTAGGGATAAATCATACTCCAAGAGGGTCAAAAATTTTCCAAGTTGTGTTTGTTGTTAATAGGGGCTAAGTTGAGTGCAAAACAAGGAGAAAAGTGTGAAATATGCATTTTTTCTATACATATTGCAATGAATTTAACATACATGTGAGTTACAAGAAATCAAGTATACTAAAATAAATAAAATTATTTTTATAATGCTTAATGAAGGAGGATATGGGAGCGAATGTAAGATTATGATAAGCAAAGAAGTACCCTTAAGTTGCAATGAAAATGCCAAAAACTAGACAAGTAACTTTATGTAAAAAAATATAACTAGTTATCTATACAAATCTACAAAAAATGCCAATAAATTTTGTAAGAAATTAAATGTACTTATGAACTACTTTTTTTAACTTCAAATTAATTTGATAAAAAAATAGATATTTCAATAAATCACTACTAAAAAAAATAAAAAAGACAAAGAAAAGTAGATTTCATTTCAACTAGTCTATGTAAAAATAAATCTAATTAAACAATACTTTATGTTTAATTTCAAATTAATTTGGTAAAAAATAGACATTTCAATAAGCCTATACTATTTTTTTCAAAAGAGACAAAAGAAAAGTAGATGTCATTTTGACTTAGTTTAGGTATGAACAAAAAATATATTTTTAAAACTTAAGATATAAGTAAAAAGGCACACGTGGGGATGTGATACAACTTTTGTCAATTTTTTGAAAGTAAATAATTACTTATGAACTTTTACTTAAAAAAATTAAATATATTAAAAAATATTTTAGCTAACCTAACTCGGTTAAAAAAATTTAAATTAGTTTTTTAAAACTTCAAGTCTATTTCTAATTAAGTATAAAGTTTAGCACATCTTCTAGGTTTAGAAATTAAGGATAAATGGTTTGAAAGATTGAATATTTTACAATATATATTTATTATAAATTCAAACATAGTGTATGTAGAAAATTAATAAAAATTATACCAAAATTATATGAGGCATAAATTATATTTTTAGTAACTTAGAGTTTATAAGATATACCATTCTCATTTATTTAACTTTATATTAAAAATTTCTAGTCATTAAAGACCTCCTAACCCATGATTTGTATGGAAAAAGCAGGTTTGGGACTACCAAACATAATTATAATGCAATCCTAAGACAATTTTTTGGTTATGTTGGGAGGAGGTGGCCATTTAAATAGGAAATAGATATGCTTTTTTTTAAAAATAGATATTATTTTATAGGAAAAATATTTATTTTAAAAATAGATATCATTGTAGACATATATATCTATTTAAAAAATAAATATATATTTCTTCAAAATAAATATCTACTTTTTAGACACATTTATTTTAAAAATGGATTTCTATTTTTTCAAAATGAATATTCTCTTTACAAGTATAAATATCTATTTTATTTTATTTTTTTTAATTTTGTTATTAAAATGGATATCCATTTTAAGTTGACTTATCAAATTGAAAATGGATTAAAATTTTGAGCATAATTTTTTTAATGATTTTACCAACACCTTCACACAATTTTCCCATTAGCCTACCATGACCTCACACTTACCAATTAAAATAATGATGGGGAATTCTACTTAAAATTGTGTGTCTATCCTCTATTAATATTTCACAAGTCTAGATAGAAAATTTACACATAGGGGAAGAAATCAATATTTCCATAAAAATTATTAGAAGAACAAGTTCTAGACATTCTACTATTGTTTTGATTTTTTTATTGAATTATGTGAGGGGGATGAGGGATCCTTGATGGATAATTTAAGTTGTAAGTAGTATGAGATGAGATATAAGAGCATAAATTTAGGAATTTAAGCATATGCAAGTATGGAGGATAGTGCACAAGATAGATGAAATATCGCTATATTGGGGCATTAAAAATTAAAATGAATGTACAAATATGATGGGGAGTCTCTTTAATCAAGTGTGAGTAGTGTAAGTTCCACAAAATATAAATTTAAATAATAGTTCAACTAAAATAGTATAGTTTAGGGTTAACAAATAACCACTCTAACTAAGGATGTATAATGTACAAATACATGAAGGATTCATTTAGTTACTACACACATGTGTACTTTTTGTAAGGATATATATCCCTGTAATTATGGAAAAGGATTTGTATGTGGAAGTGGAAAGGGAATTTAAATATATAGTTAAGGTAATGGAGGGAAGGAACAACAGGCTTGTTAAGGCTAGAAAGAGGACCAATTGATCTCCCCCAAGGTAAATCTTCCTATAGAAAGAAGGCATAAGTAAACTGGAAGAGATAAGGTCAAGCAGGGTGAATAAGCCTTTAGACGTGTGGATTCTCAATTATTTTCAATTTACAGGTAGTGGCTTTTTAAGCAAGGGCTGGGATGGCCGGATCTTGCATGTAAAGAAGGATCAATACAGAGCCTTCCAGGAGGGCAATGGGAGCAAGGGACTCTATAATGAGCTGGATATACGTATTAGGGATGAGCAAAGTGGCTGGAAAGCACCTTTACAATGGATAGGGAAGGTAAGTCATGGGTTTGGAGGTAGAAGAAGTGGATGTAGAGGTAAATGTAGAAGAGGACTAAGAAGATGATCCATGTTTGGATTTAGGTAAGTTATAATTGGAATAATTATAAAAATTATGTTTTTAATGTGAATTCATTGGTGGAGGCATGGGAGGATTTCACATGATTCATGAATATTATATTTGAGCATAGTTTTACAAATGTGGAAGGAGTGGTACAATTTCCTAAGGGGGGTTTTGAAAAATTGAAGGGATAAGATGATGAATGTGAAGAGGGAGAATAGGACAAGGAATAAGGTCCATAAGTGAGAAAATTAACATTGAGAAATTTCACTTCATTATCTTACAAGCTAGCACAAAGGTAAAAAAATATAGAATAGTCATTAAATAATACCTTTTCTTTATTTGAGGTAGGAGGTTATTTTTATTAAAAGGTAAAATAGGTTTTGAAGGGGCTTCAGAACCCTTATCATGAACATAAAATAAGCACAAAAATATTCACCACTAGTGAACCCAAGCACTACCAATAAAAAACACCTAGAATAGGAACTAGTGCACAAGAGAGAAACAAGGAACCACCACAAAGATAACTATAACTAGACTTGAGAATAATAGAAGCCTCCAATACCTACTGATAGAATATCTCATAAAGTTTGATGAAATCATAGAGTTTTTCTTTCCCTCCACAAAAGAATTCACTTTTCTATTTCTAGTCCTTATACTAGGCCCCTCCATAGTCATCTTAGCACCAATATTATTTTCTCTAACCCTATAATGTATATTAGGTTATGAGAAATCAATTGGTGGATATGGTAACTATTAAATAAATTATATAATAATTATTTGAATCATATATATGTTTTTAGGTCACTCTAAGTGTTATAGTTAAGTATCTAAGTCATTCTAGGTGGTATCTATTTGGAATTATTAGTTATATAGGAATTAGTGGCTAATTATTATCATTAGGCTGAGTAGTGTTTATTGTCGAAGAATTTTTAGGTATACTCCTTAAAGTGTATTAGGAGATTTTATCCTCAAAGTGGCATATTATTATAAAATATTTGTATCATAGTTTCTATTAAATATTCCTCTATTGTGCAAATTATTGTTAGAGTAATCATACATTAGGTAATAACTAATTAATCTTTAATTATTATTATTATTCTAATTTATTTATTCCCATGAACTTAAGCTAAACTTAGGAGTGCCTTTTTTTGTTAATTGAAGAGATGTTATTAGATAATTGTGTCTCATTACATAGGATGATGAAACTTGTCACATTCTAATTCCTTTATCATTTAGGGTTGCTCTTATAAAGAACTCTCTCTTTGTATTATTTAATTTTGTAAATATTTTCTTGTTGAGGAATTTTTTTATTTATTTTACAGAGCTCTTGTGCGAAAGGTGTTTTATTTTTTGTTTGATCATGTAGCTCATGTTATTGAAAAATCTAACATGGTATCAGAGTGTGGATTCAATGAACCCCTTCTCCATTTTTGAGTTTTTTTTCTCAACTAGGGCTACAAGATCAAATCTGAAATCTTTAGTGCTTTTTTATAATTTTTGGAGGTGGGAAAATTTTAGGTGTATTTTGGCATGAAAAGGACCTCACCATTGCATTTAGGAGGCCAATTTAATGAATTTTGACTATAAATTTGCCTAATTTTAGTTATAGGAGCTTCTAAGGAATTTTTTTTTATCTAGAATAAAAAATAAAAATAAAAATATTTTAAGCATAAAAAACTTTTTTCATAGCACTTCACACTATATTTAGGAGTGAAACACAACCCAAGAAGGTTCCCCTTCAGTGAAGCTTGGGAACCCACCACCACATAAGCCACCACCCAGATTGTTGGCCCCTTAGCCTTGCACTAGCGAGCCACATAGTTACTTTGAGGACCAATCCCTGTTCAATAGGCCATTATGGCCTTTTAATCACCTATGTCAATCACCCACATAACCAAGGGCTCCAACAGAAGCCCACAGTGCCTGAAATTGGGTACCCATATTTCTAGGGGCCGAATATGTCACACCCCATTTTGTGTTTATCTATTTATTATTCCTATGATAGGTTAAAATATTGAATAAGTGAATGTATTTATAACTTTGATTGAAATACATGTCTTTGTGCTTTATTTACCTGTATAATTAGGAAATGATGAATGAATGCTAATTTCATTTGATGTTTATTATGAGATGTATATGAGAAAAGAATGTTGATTGAATTTGATATTATAATTATGAAATGAGTAATGCAAATGATTGGTTTGGTGAATGGATAACTACTATTGAAAATGTGTTGAGTTGAATGCAGATATAGGATTAATCCTCTAGAAGAGAGGGGATGTATCACTCAGGAGAAGGACTTGGTTGAGTAGCCTTTAAATGAAACCTAACTGAGCTTTCACACACTCACTTATAGAATGGTTAAATAGAGTCATAGATTTGGGAAATAGGCAAGTCATCTAAGGTAAGTCATCTATAGTCATGTTTGTGTTTCCATTAGAAAGGATCATGATTTATGTTGTAAGCATTCTTGGTTTGTGATAAGTGTTGGTTCATGTGAGTTCTTTCTTGTATGGCTATATTCAATTGATGAGATATATATACGTGAAGTGTATATATATGTATACATGTACATGTTGATGATAACCCTTACACATAAGTTAATACGTACATGAGTATACGTAGGTAGATGTACCCACGCATGCTCATGGGCATGGGGTATCAAATGGAAAATAAAACATGTATAGATATATGTATATATACATTGCATGCACATATGTGTATCAATAAGTTAGCAATTGTATGTGATAGATTGTATAATCAAATGTATATATATGAGATATATGCATATATACATATATATACACATGTCAATATATGCATATGTTTTGATGTAAAGGAATGTCCATATGAGTATGTCGATATATGTATAAGTATGTATATATGTATATAGATATATATACATATGATATTGTTTATGAAAATGATAACATGGTCATATTCATTCCAATATCGAATGAATTATTTAAATGAATTTATTTATCAAGGAATATATATATTCATATATATATATATACATATATACATATGAGAATTTAATGTTATGTATATATATATAGTGGTTTATCTAAATAATATATAGTGTTTTATATCATAGCGCAATGTTAATATTTACCCTCACATGAAAGCTTTGGAAACATTGCTAATGTTAAAATACGTGTTGTGTAATGTTTAGTGATACAAATTAATGCATAAATCCCACACATATATTATTTTTGATGTAATGCATTGAGTACATGCATAGCTTATAACTAAATGAATAAAACATAGCGAATTAAAGTGATGCACATTATTGTCAAGGTGGTAAGTTATTACAACGTGTTGTATGAGAATAAAGCAATGCTTTATGTGAAGTCAATCTATTTGATATATGTTTCAAATGCATTAGCAAGACCAAGTCAACACTGTGAAAATGCAGGGATAGAAATATTGAATATTTCTTTTGAAAAATAGAAAACTTGAAAAATAGGGAACATGGTGAATTGGTGGTGCCAAGATATGAACTATGAAACTCAAATAGAAGTCTTTATCATGTAAAACAATTTCCAATTAGAGAACATACATGCAAATATGAAATGATCAAACAAGTTGTTGGCATAAAAAGAGTTGACCTGTGTGATTACTTACCTTGCTTATATGAATAACACTCTTGTTGTCCATGAATGAAGCGATCTGTTGTGCTAATTTGCTAAGACTTAAGTTAGAAATCTACCCGCCTTCTTGTTTGTTTGCTAAGTCAATCAAAGTAAGTTGAGAAGTGTCACTTTGAGAAGCTAGTTCTTAGGCAGAAAAGGCTCATTTTGTATAAATAGAGAATATGTTCTCCTCATTTGGGGATGCATTCTTTTGGAAAATTACTGCATTTTATCTGTGTTATTCTAGTTAGAAGCTGAGAGTTTATTTGTGAGGAGAGTGAGTCATATAGTGAAAGAGTTATAATGGGAAAATTTTGTGAAGAGGGATTGAGAAAAGGGAAGAGTTACAAGATTCTAGGAAGGATTTAGCTAAGAGCTAGTTGGTCAATTGGATTATAGTGTATAACAAGCATGAGATTCTACTCTCTTTGTATTTAATCTATTTTTGGAAATATTGAGTGTTTGTTTGTATTGTTTGGAGAAATACATTAATTTGCTAGATTAGAGAAAGGATTAAATATGCTTATTGAAAGGAAACAAATCTTGTTGATATGATTTCCTTATGAGTGTTTGTACTTACTCCATATTATGGAGTGGATGTTATCAACAGTATTACATACTAGGATTGATAAAGCTTAAATAGTTTACAAAGTCATTTGTTATAAGGTTATTGGGTAATCTTACAAAGCTCATAGATTGTTTCTTGGAATAGATTGTCCAAAGAAGGGGGGTAAGTGCAAAAATATGGGGTTCCAAAAAGGGGGCTTAAGTGGCCACTTTTTTCCCAAAATAAGGGAATACTAACCTTGGATGTGAAATTGAGGATAGTTACACTCAAAATTTTGAGATGCAAAAAAAACAAGGATCATAATGCTCCGAGTCTACTTTCTAAACTACTAACTTTTTTTAAAATGGTTGAGATTAAGGGGTTCAAAGAGGGGACCGCATAAATTCACTTCTTTGTTTCTCAAAAAAAATATAACATAGCAACCCAACGTGTGAACTCCTTGATTAATTTTTTTTAGATGTTTTCCATCAGCTTGGGTGCTGAAAATTAGCTAGGTATATATTTATCATTGGTTATTGATAGTTTTGGCAATGAATATTACGATTTTTACGCTGTGTTTCAGTGAAATTAGGACGCTAACAAAATTTTGGTTGTGCTACCCCTACAAATTTTGGAAACTAATTGAATTTTTTTTTTAAAAATAAAAATTAGAATGGAGTCTAGTTTCTAAAAATGTAATTTATTTGAAATTTTGATGAACAATTAATTTATAACGAAAAAACATAGTTAGATTTCAAAAATAGACACACAAGCAAAATAAATTATAGATCAAAGGCTTAACATTGCCAAAATGTGAAAAAAATTACATCGTTATATAGCTAAGAGAGAGCCTAACATTACCTAGGTGTTCGATTTGTTCGACATTGAAACATGTGCAAACTTGATGCTTAGCCCGAACATGATTATGTGAAATATTGTAGAATTTGCAAAAACATGTCTTTGGATGTTGGGAAGACACTCCAAGCCTTTGGGTTGGTATTCCAAGGCACACACCAAGCCCAAGGCTTGGGGATTCCCAAAGCAAGAAATAACGCGAGCACATTATAATGCGCTCATGTTATTTCTTAGTTTTGACATGCTTTTGTTGTTTGTGCCCAAGACATGTCTCACAAGACATAACAAGAGTGCATTATAGTGCACTCGTGTTATGTCTTTCTTTGTGTTAAATTCTACTCTATTGAATTTTTGTATATATATTTGTATGTTTGTATGTATCTATGCTTGTATGACATGTATGTATGTATGTATGTATGTATGTATGTATGTATGTATGTATGCATGCATGTGTGTATGTATGCATGTATGCCTGTATGTATGTATGTGGAGTAATAGATGTATGGTTTACATAATAATACTTGTATGTATATGGTGTATGTATATGTATGTA